>CM060443.1:182433987-183633987 GCA_030545235.1 Helianthus tuberosus
TTCTTATATATAAAAATATTATATATATTTAAAATTGTTTAACGTTTGATGTTTAAAATTATATGTGTATATACGTATATATGTGTATATATATATTACACTTAAGGTAATATAGTTACTCAACTTATAAATATAATTACAAACAATAATTACGCACACCTAAAAAATAATTATGTATAAAACTAAACAACTTATAAATATATAATTTGAGTATGGTATTGCTATGATTTTTTTTAATTTAAATAATACGTGATCATGCGCTTTATGGTGTAACATGTGTTGTGTTCTCCGTCGTATCATGCCAAATTGATTAATGAGCAATTACACAAATTGAAGACACAACTATCATAACTACTGTTTTAAGTATCATTTTTGATCATGAACTCACCATACCTTTTATACCATTTGTATACATTGCAATGGGATTGTTTGTTTAGAGCCATAAATAGTAAGTTATTTATTACCATATATATATATATATAGGGAGATGATCATGAGAAAACTACATCTAAATGAGAAAACTAGAAAACTAACTAAAAAAGCTAAAAAACATACAAAAAAAAATTTACAATTTTTTTTAAAAAAATCGCTAATTTTTATGCCTGGAAAAAAATTATCAAATTTTTTTTTTGTTGTAGTGCACATGTGCACTATATCCGTAATAGTGCACATGTGTAATACAACAAAAAAAAATTATTTTTTTAAATTTTTTTTCCATACATAAAAACCTGCGATTTTTTTTATAAAAATAAAAACATTTGGTATGTTGTTTAGGTTTTTTTAGTTAGTTTTTTTGTTTTCTCATTTAAACTAGTTTTCTCATTATCCATCCGCTATATATATATATATATATATAGGGTTGAGTTCATTTCAGAACTCTAAATAACTACACAACTTTCAGAACTCCTAATAAACAATCATTTTAGATATAAGTTTTTGTATTTAGGATCTTTTTATCATCTATTATATGTATTTCTTTGATTACATACATGTTAAAAGTAGTTTACATATGTTTAATTGCCAAAATTATATATATGTGTCATAACTAATTACATATATGTAAAAAAACTAGTTTACATATGTGTAATTATAAAATTACATATAAAAAAATGATAAAATTACTCTTAACATGTATGTAATCGTAAAAATACACATAATAAATGATAAAATTATCCTAAACATAAAAATATATAAATAAAAAGATTGTTTATTAGGAGTTCTGCGAGTTCTGTAAATATTTATGGTTCTGAAATGATTAGCCCTATATATATATATATATATATAGGGAGGGGCTCATGCGAGAACCACCCTTATTGTGAGAACCAATGTGAACACAACCTAAAATAGCTAAAAAATCCTAAAAAAACCTAACCCCCACCCCCAAAAAACCTAAACCCCCCCCACCCCCCCCCCCCCCAAGCTAAATGCTAAAAAAAACCTAAAAAAAATCTAACCCCCCCCCCCCAAGCTAAAATGCTAAAAACTAAACCCCCAAAAAACCTAAAAAAATCTAAAAAAAAATCTAAAAAAATCTAAAATTTTTTTTTTGAATTTTTTAATATTTTTATGTTAAAATCGCTACTTTTAGAAGCAAAAAAAAAAAAAATTTAAAAAAAAAAATTTAAAATTTTTTTTTTTTGCTTCGAAAAGTAGCGATTTTTTTATAAAAAATTAAAAAAAAAATTTTGTGTGATTTTTAGCTAGTTTTAGGCATTTTTGGTGTGTTCACATTGGTTCTCGCGGTTCTCACAATAAGAGGTGGTTCTCGCATGATCTTCTCCCTATATATATATATATGGTTAGGTTAACGTACAATAGCCCTTATCGTACAATATGTACGCGCTCATCTCAGCCGTCTGATCTGGTGCGAATTCAATTTTGAACATGCGATTTATGCTGAAAAACCAACATCTGAAATTGCTTTATATACCAATATGCGATTTCATCATATTTACCAACATGCGAAATTGCTACAAAAAAAACCAACATGCGATTTCATAAAAAATATCAACATGCGAATTTTTTACAAAAAAACCAACGTTCGATTTCATCAAAAAAACCAACATGCGAAATTGCTACAAAAAAACCAACGTGCGATTTCACAATATCGTACGTATTGTACGTTAAAAGATATTGTATTTTACACTTTCACTATATATATATATATATATATATATATATATATATATATATATATATATATATATATATATAAACGGGATCAGGAGAAAACGCTCAAAAGTGTGAGAACGGTGAGAACACATCATGGCCCAACACGTGGCGCGGGACATGATCAGGGTCCCAGGGGTTTTTTTGTCTTTTCAGTCTTCTTTTATTTTCCCAACGCGGTATATTATTTTCTGGCGTCTAAGTTTTTTTTGGCGCTAATTGTATTTATTAAACTTTTTGGCGTTGAGTTAATTGTTTTTGTGTCACATAGATAATTTTTTGGCGTTATAGCGTTTTCTGGTCAATTTTTTTGGCGTTTTGTGTTTTTTGTATAATAATTCACTATGAGTCATTAATATTTGCATACGATTACAATAAGACCAATTTTTTTGGCGTTTAGTGAATTTTTTGGCGTTTAATACATTTTACAAGGTGCTTTGCCAACACTCGTTCTCCTAGTTTTCATACTACTAGCGTTTTGGTGTTTGAAGTTTTCGGCGTTTTATATAATAATGTATTTTATTTATAGAGAATTAGATAGCAAAACAACATATAACTTGATATAAAAAAAAATATAAAATGAAAATAAAAAAAAATAAAAAATGTTAATCTAATTTCTCTTCCGAATCTTCACTGTCATCAGCCTCTCTCTTGAATTTTTTTGGCGTTTTGAACCTTTTTTGAATACTTTAGCTAGATGGCAACTTTCCTACATAAACCCTGTCTTTTTCAGACGAAGCTGCATAGTGGCATCCTGTGTTTTGGTGTGATATTCTTGTTTGGTGGCATGTCATTGAAGATTAACTCTTGCTTGATGTTATTTATAATAATGGAGTCCAAAATAGTATTTTACACTTGTGTTGATTCCTTTATTCCATGCCGATATTCATCAAGAACAAAGCTCACATGATGACATATCACTGTCATCAGTCTCTTTTTCTTGAATATTTGTCCATCTCATTCAGCAAAATATTATTGAGATAACCCCTTCAGAAGAAGAATCCATTTCAGTGAAAGCTTTGACAACTGTGGTTTTTTTTAACTAACATTTTTTGGCGTTTTAAAGTGAGTGGTTTCTAGAGGATATGGCGTTTGTGTTTTCTGGGTGTGAACAATTTCATTGTGTATAGACCCCTCTCTTATAGGAGTTTTTTGGCGCGTAGTTTAGGCGGGACTTTTTTTTATTGTAATAAATGATAGTAATAAAGTAACTGCCTTTTCAGTTACTATTTTTTGTATTTACTGTGTTGATCAGTTTTTATTATTTTTACAGGTGATAGACGTCCCATCTTCTAAGTTTGGCCTTTTTTAAATGGCGTTATGCAGAGCAAGATGACAAAATACAATAATGGAGTAAATAAAATATTAAGCAGGAAAATTTTTGTTTGTTATTTTTGGCGTTTTGTAAGGAATAACCATTTTTAGTATTTTTTTTGGCGTTTTGCAAATAAAGGGTGAAATATATCATTTAGTTATCTTAAAAAAAACAAAAATAAGATTACGCAGAAGAAAAAAAAAGAGGAAAAAAAATTAAAAGCCTTCGTCAGAAGGTACTTTATCCGAATAGTATCCATCACTTGCGTCATTTTCTTCCTCCTCGGAGTCTTCATCTGGATCTTCATCCATGTCATCACCTTCACCTTCATCAGCTTCTTGTTCCTGAAGATTCTGAAGCCTCCACTTGAACATGTCTTGTATTAACTCCAATTTTGAGTCTATTTCTGTGTTGGCACAAGTGGCGTTATGTAATTCTTCCATGAAACCAAGACGTTTTTTTGTCATGATGTTTTCTAGCCAATAGACTTCCTGCTCTCCGCTGTCGTATGTAACGGCCACCATGTCTGTTTCATCATCAAAACGCCATGATGTCATGACAGGGTCCGACTTCACATCTGCTTTGATTGGTCCAAATTTGCTGGTTAATGCTTTCATAAGCATATGTGTTTCATGGCATTCGCTGCCTAGAGCGATGCCAATGGATAAGATTCGCCTTTGTATCTCTTCTTCCATCTTCAGAATTGCCCTGACCGTCTTAACATACACCCTCCTTCTGTTGTCAAAACGGAGGACGTATCGCCTGATTCCCAGAGTGTATCTCCACGAAACGATTGTTGCCATTTTTGGCATTTTGGTTAAGTTGGCGTTTTTGGTTAAAGTTGTTTTTTTGCAGAAATGGATAGATTGAAGTGATTATGGAAGCTATGTTTTACCTTGTTTATATAATGATGTTTTTGGCGCGTAATTTATGAGGGAATTTCTTCTAATAAATGTTAATAACTGAAATTCAGTTACTGTGTTGTTTCATCTTCCTGTAATATCCAACGCGTTTTATCACTAATTTTTGGCGTTTTGTTTTAATGGCGTTTTATTTTTTTGAATGGCGTTTTATCATTTAATGGCGTTTTGAACATGAGCGGTAAAAGACCCTTTTACCCTTAATGAAGCGCGTCCCACATAATAAAATTGATGTTATTTACGGAAACGCCACCGCGCAATATAGTCCATGGATTGTTTTGATCGGACGACCCATAAGCGTTCTCACACTTTTGAGCGTTTTCTTTAAATCCTGACCCTATATATATATATATATATATAGAGAGAGAGAGAGAGAGAGAACGGTGAGAATGATTTTGGTGGTGACATGTGGCATTTTTGTTAAATTACACTAAGGGGTAATATTGTAAAAAAAACCCACTCACATGAACTGGGTGTTCAAATAAAACGCTATAAAAACACCCAATTTAGAAAAAAACGCCAAACACTCAAAAGCTATTTTTTAAGCTATAATTTACAACAGCTAAAAAAACATTTTTTTGAACGCCATAAAACACTCAAAAGCTATTTTTTGAGCTATAATTTACAACAGCTCAAAAAAACCATTTTTTTGAGCCAGCTCCTAGTTAAAACGCCATAACAAAAAAAAGCTATATTTTCAGGGTCCAAAGTGTAACTTATAGTGTGAACACAAGTATTTAATTAGTTCCATCATACACGCAGCTTTGGAAATAAAAGAATTCATACTAGTTAAAACGCCATAACAAAAAAAAACTATATTTTCAGGGTCCAAAGTGTAACTTATAGTGTGAACAAGTGTAAACAAGTGTGAACGCAAATATTTAATTAGTATTTAATTAAAACGCCATAACAAAAAAGCCATTTTTTTGAGCCATCCGCCTAAATTGATATTTTTTGAGCTCAGAAAAATCATAATTTGTACTGTAAAAACACCGTAAAACACGCAGTTCAGAAAAACGCCATGAAAAACTCAGTTGAAAACGTCATAAAACTCTCAGTTCAGAAAAAAGCCATGAAAATACGTAGTTAAAACGCCATAAAAACACCTAATTCAGAAAAACACCATGAAAATACCTAGTCTAAAACGCCATAAAACACCCAGTTCAGAAAAACGCCATAAAACCCAGTTAATTTTTTTTCGAAAAGTATATCAATAGTATACTCATTGGAAAGATAAAAAAACGCAGAGTTTTATGGTGTAAATTTTTTCGAAAAATAATCACGTATAAAAAAGTTATTGTCATTTAAATATGATGGGGGAAAATAACATGTGATTAGCATGTGCACCTTTGATTGGATCTTCCTATTTTACCCCTACTGGTAGTTCCAAGACCCCTATTATTTACAAAAATGTCACCGCATCAATCTCAGCCACAAACCAATAAGATTTTGTGGCTGAGAATCGTTCTCACCGTTCTCACACTTTGGGGCGTTCTCTCCTGATCATGTTCCTATATATATATAAAATCTCTATGTATGTGTCTTTTCTTGGTACATCTCTTTAGACTTTAGAGGTTAGATTATTTAAACTTTGTAATAGTGTATAAATTTTAAACATTAAACAATAAATTTTATATATATATAGGTTTAGGATCATGTAAAAAAGATGAAATTTGTGAAAAGAATAAGAAAGAAAATGATGATGACACATATCATTATTTAATTTATTAGGATACGGGCAATTTTAATAATAAACCTAATTAAAAATAAAATTCAAAAACCTACATGCAATGCACATGCAAGTTCCCCCCGTTTTTTTAAACTTCAATAACTTTTTATACGTAACTTTAAAAAAATAAACGATAATAACGAGTTGTTTTTATCTTTAATATAAGCACCATATTGCTATACTTATATAGAGAAAAAATTACGTTTCAATCGAATGTTTTAGTCCATGGTGTTTTCTCTATTTTGTTTTAATTGTATAGTAATTCAACGCGTTGTGTTTTACAGTAAAACACCATGAACATATATAAGACACCATAACATTGCAAATACCACTTACATTCAATCTTTCAGTCTTGTGTTCTATGGTGTTTTATTTTAGGAATTCAAAACAGATTATGGTTTCTTGTAAAATAAAATACCATAGAAAACAAGATTGAATGTTAATGGTATTTGCAATGTTATAGTGTCTTATATACGTTCATGGTAGTTTACTATAAAACACAATGCCTTGAATTACTATACAATTAAAACAACATATACAATTAAAACAATATAGACAAAACACCATGGAGTAAAACATACGATCGAAACATAAATTTTTTTCTCTATATAAGTATAACAATATGATACTCATATTAAAGATAACAAACACTCGTTATTATGGTGCAATTTTTTTTTGAAAAAAGTTGCATATAAAAAGTTATTGAAGTTTAAAAAAGAGGAGGAACTTGCATGTGAATTGCATGTGAGTTTTTAAATTTAAAAATATTAAATTTACCTTTATACCCTTAATATAGAAAATTAATTATTTTAATGGTAAACACTATTTACAATTTTGCCATTATAATCTCAACCATTAGATTATAGATTAAAGGGTGTAGATTTCTTTCTACACTTCTCACAAAACACACCCTTTTTACAATAACAATACCCAATATATATATAGAGTTAATTGCCAAAATCGTCCCTGAGGTTTGGGCACGTTTGCCATTTTCGTCCAAAATGACATTTTTGTACCAAATTGCCCTCAACGTTTGTAACTTTTTGCCATTTTCATCCAAACCACTAACTTAGTTTATTTTTTCTGTTAAGTTGAGGATATTTGGATGAAACTAAATATAAAACCACAGGGACGATTTTCGCAATTTACTCAAACCCTTTTTAATTCCTTTTATTTAATTATTTTTGTTACATATATAATAAAAAAAGAATATACATGGATTTTTAGAAAAAAAATTAATAGTTTTGTCACATAATTTTTATAAATTTTCATCAAAATCACTAACTCAGTTTATTTTTTCTGTTAAGGTGAATGATGTTTTAAATTTTATAACTTAAGACATAAATTAATTTACAGCTTCTTTATAGTTTTATAAAGAGAAAACGTCATTGGTGTGCAACACATAGCAATAGATTACAACTTTTAGTATTTATCATTTGTAGAGATAGAAAAAATTTGTAAAACGTTACATATTTTTTAAATGTGTTGAGCACCTAGGAAATATGTTGGTAGAAATAAAATATTTATTTAATTAAGATTATGATGGTAACTAACTAATACTTATTTTGAGTGACTTGAGTAAAGAAACTTTTGGTTCATAGCATTATAATTACAATTTGGTGGGTAATTTTAAGGTTTGGTAACGATACGTTGTTTGATAAAGGGGGGCACTGGCTTCTGTTTTTCCTTAGTAGTGAATTTAAAAGAGTAGAAGATTAATTACAAGCTTGGTACATATGATAAGATTTTTTTTTGACCTTTTTCAATAAGGTCATTAGCATTTTAGTTTTATAAAATTTAGAGGTCTAAGTAGATTTATTTTTATAAAACTGATCTATATAAAAAATAAGAAATTAATTTCTGTCTTAGTTTATAAACATCTTTCGTCTTAATAGAAAAATTAATTTAGTTAGTGGTTGGATGAAAATTTATAAAAATTATGTGACAAAGCTATTATTTTTTTCATATACAAATTGTATGTATATTCTTTTTTATTATATATGTAACAAAATTAATTAAATAAAAGAAATTTAAAAGAGTTTGAGTAAATTGCCAAAATCGTCTATGTGGTTTTATATTTGTCAGTTTTATCAAAATATCCTCAACTTAACAGAAAAAATAAACTAAGTTAGTGGTTTGGATGAAAATGGCAAAAAGTTACAAATGTTGGGGGCAATTTGGTACAAAAGTGTCATTTTGGACGAAAATGACAAACATGCCCAAACCTCAGGAACGATTTTGGCAATTAACTCCTATATATATATTGAAAATTCTAATATGTAAACAATTTTAAATATGTACAATATTTTTATGTTTAAAAATTAACTTCCATTTCAGTCCCTTTCAGTCCCTGAGGGTATTCTGTTCAATTAGCCAAGACTTATATAATAAACAAACCAATTAAGTTAGCCATATGGATGAAAATCGTTAAAAAAAAAGCAAACCTCAGGATTGGAATTGTTATAAATTAGATTTTTAGACTGTACTAGTTAAAATGGACAAATCTCAGGGATGAAAACAAAAAGTTACTCTAATATATATACATATGAGCTATATCTAGAAAATCAATGGTTGAGATTATGAGAAGTTGTTACGTTATCAATGTTCAAACGTGAAAATAGTGTGAAAGGGTAAAATTTAAATAATATTTTGTTTTTCAAACTTCTCCAATATTTTTAAACGAAAATTATTTTGTATCCAACATTTTCTAAATTATAGCATATATCAATTCTTTGGATTTTAGTATAGAATTTCTAACTTAGAAAAAGTTTTTTAAAAGTCCATTTGTGCGTATAATACTAATTGTAATTATATACAAAGGTTGTGTAATTATAGACATAAATTGTGTTATTAATTTATTATCATATATTTTGTGTAATTATTTACCTACGTTGCGTATTATCTGTGCCCTTTTAGTTATATATGGTTGCATAATTATTTGTAACGTGTAATTTATGCTTAACTAGGGGGTTACACCCGCGCTTCGCGGCGGGGAGACCTGATTTGTGATTCGATATAGCAAGTGAAACAGAAAACTTACAAAATAAAGTCGTGGTACGTACAAAAGTATGTCGACACGTGTTTTACAACTTCTTCATTCCATCTTCACTTGCAAACTACAACTTCTTCTGCTTCTGCAAATAACATGTAGTTACACCCCCTGACCCCATACAACAAATCGACCCACTAAGCTACACTCATCCAAAGAAATAGAGCAATGGATGTCAAGTCTAACCTTGTTCGTCAGAGTACGTACCTGTTTGGGGCGAAACCCTAACTGTCTGGCCATTGCATGTTGCCGGGGACATCGTCTTGAAGCCAGATCGGCTATGGGATATGGTAACCGGCTGGAACCCTAGTTCCAAATTCTGCCGCCGCCTCCCTTAGACCTCGTACCTCTCCCGATCTTGTTCTTTTGAGAAAAGTAGTTTGTTGCAACTTCAATCGTCTTAAAATCGTATTGCAAAGATTGTACGCTAACAGCCTCCATTCCAACTAAACAATTACAATAAGATATCAAAAAGATAATTTTCAGAATTAATGTAAAGATTCGTATAGAAGTCGCTTTTCAAATAGTCTATCACGGGAATGATCACATACTATACTATAATGTTTTTCTTATTGGTTTTTCAAGAATAACTATAATCAACAATGAAAATTCAAACACTATAAAGCAAAAAGTAAAAACATCATCAGTTTAGTGACATTTATGGATACAAAAATTTACCAGTGTCATTAGTTGAACTTAGTGTCCGTTTCGCAATTAGAGTAGAGAAGCTAGCAGTTTCTTTCTTTGACACACCGTCCTTTTGCCATATTTTTGTAAGAAAGAACCAGATACCGATTCCAATCAACCCAACAGAGACACATAACACGGGAACGACCACATAAATTATTCTTGCAGTGCTGTTCTTTTTGCCTGCCAGAGTGATCATGGGGTTTTAATTTTAAAAACTTGTAATGCTCAATTAAATTAAAATCAAACAACAAAATCATTAAAGGCAGTTACTGAGAAGTCCTATCACTCATTCACATTTCACATATGAAATCAAATTCCAATGCTAGCATATACAACAGACAAACAACATTGCAAATTTGCAATAACTACAATCAGTACCTCGAGTCAAGTTCGACGGGACCGAAATAAGCGGAGGATCATTATAAAAATGCTCATTCGAATACCTCACAAAGCAATTCGGATAAAACACCCTTGCTGCCACTCTACCACTACAACAACCACGTAGCTCCCTAACTGCACCATCCAAACACTCACTGCACTGCTCCTTAGACAAATTAGGTGTACATTGCATCATCCCGTAGATCGTCACCGAATCCAACCCAAACGACACACTTCCAACCGCTAATTTCCTAAACGAATCTCCTCCGGCAGCTTCCGCCTGTAACCTATCCGTCAAATTACTCAAAGCACTATCAAACTCACCGGAATCCGAAACCCTAGCCGTGTTAAACAACTCGACGAACGTCCAGCTATCAACGATTCCGATGATTTTTCGATCTGAATACCAAATCATACAGTTCGAGTACCACGCCGCTGCCTCCGTCTGGTTCGGATAGTCAGTGCTACAGTGATTTGAATCGATTGGACCTTGGAAACACCATCGATGTCCTGATTTTGTCGATCGGCGTCACCACCCTCAAGAAAGCCAGTCGTGATCGCCGTCCGATGTTGGCTTAGACAACCCCTCGCCACCACCGGGGTGGTCACAACGACCACCACCGTCGCTACAAGTGGGACAGTGAGCCCTAATCATCACTGATCCTGGTGAATACATGTTGGGAATCAGAGACAAACCACCGAATGCTACCAGATCAAAGAAGTTATTGGAAAAGTGAAGCAGCATAAGAGTGTCTGACTGTCTGGAAGCTTCTTCATGAATGAGAAAGATATGGAAAGTTGATAAAGTTTAGTGGCAAAACAAAAGAATCCCAAACATAACTGGCGTACTGTAGCAGTGATACAGTACTTTCAACTTGTTCTTTAATATATATAATAATTATGTAGTATTTGTGTGGCGTATGGAGTGCTTTGTCGAAGCCAAGGGAGAAGGCAATGTATACGATTATCTATATTGGTATTATTGGCTATTATGGAAAGTAAGAAATGATTTGGTCATCGCGTTCAATTGGAAAAACAAATCTTTTTTTTAATCTTATCCAATTATTCCTTCTTGTTTAGATTTAAATATACCTCTACCAAGTGGGTTACCACACATTAACACGAAAAAACAGATCTTTTTTTTGAAAGACTAACCAAAATTTTATTTCCACTCTTGGGAAACCAACTGTTTACCAGGAGGATCATAAGTAACATACATCAAAGTAAAATGCTATACCCCAAGACAACTCAAATCCAAATTACACCAACTATCCCATGATAATCTATCACATTTAGCTCTACTTTTCAGCCACATGTAGCCGATCATCTTCAAGTCTTCCTTCATCCTGTGCACATTCGGCCGTTTATCATTAAAAACTGCCTCGTTTCGGCTTCTCCAAATGATCCAAATTGCCGCTTGGGCTACCAAATAAACCGCTCTCTGCCACCGCTTTGATCCTCTGTTCCTTTTATGTAACTGTGCCAGATCTTTTAGTTCCAAGAAATAAATGGTATGTAAACTACACCATCCAGAGAAAAAGTCCCAAATCTGAAGGGCACATCGACACGATGCAAATAGGCGAAGAGCCGTTTCCTCCTCATATTCACACATCTTGCAATGGACATTTTGCACGGGAACATTTCTTCTAACAAGGGCCATCGTAGTGGGTAATTTATCTTGAATTAAACGCCACAGTAGGAAATTTTGCTTTATTGGAGTCCACTTGTTCCATTCGAACTCTACTCGAATATTAGTAAAAACCATTTGGTGTGCCTTAACCCGGACGCTTTTCACCGAGAACTTGCCCGATTCTTCCAAAGCCCAACCCCATCTGTCTGCACCCATCCCGAACTCATGCCCAAGAACTACAACAAAGAGGCTGCTTAGTTTAGCCACTTCGACTACATTTGATGGCAGTCTACACCACTCGAAAGTCAGCTCCACCCACTCTCCCCTTCGACTACCCGATCCTTAATGAGAGCATTTTTGTTTGATTCCGACTGAAATAAACTTGGGTATCTTTCACATAATGGTTCGCCACCTAATCATCTCTCCTTAAAAAAATGCAGCCCTTTTTCAATTCCCGGCAGCCCTCGTAACAAAGAGTTTATACCCATAGTCTCAAAATCACTAGCCAAGTTGTGAATTTGTTTCCAAGGGCCCACAATGGACATCTTTGCGGGAATAAAGCTCCACGACCTTGGATTAATATATACACCCCACACCACTTTCCTCCACAAACTCCCTATATCCTCATTAAACCTCCACCACCACTTTGAGAAGATTGCCAAATTTGCTACTCGAAGAGACCCGAAGCCCAAACCCCCAAGATCTTTCGGCGTCGACATGCTATTCCAAGCAACCCATTTCATTTTCTCAACCTCCAGCTTCGCCCCCTAAGGAAAATCTCTACGCATTTTTCTAACTTCTTTATGACTCCCAACGGACCTTTCTAGAGAGAAAAATAATACGTAGGAAGAGCATTGAGGACGAACCGAATTAAATTGAAATACCTGTAAACCAAGAATTCTAAAGAACAAAAAATTTCTTGATGTGAGAAAACTAATGAATTATACTATATCTAAAGAACAAGAAATTTCTTAAAGTGAAAAAAACTAATGAATAATATTGTATATAGAATCTATTGATGGGTTGGTAAAATTCCATAGCTTAATGGTTTTAATTTCGGTTAATTACACGAAGTTACTTTCTAGAATACACTACTTTGATGTGGTTTGTGTTTTGCAGGCATTGATGGGTTTAAGGTGCATTTTAGAGATTTACTAAAGCTTTGGGCGGATGCTAGAGAGAACATAATTGAAGAAAATGCAAAAAGAGGCAAAACGGAGCTGAACTTTGCGTCAGAAACAGTCCAAACTTCATTTTGGCTTATCCTGAGCTAGAAAATGAGTTTCCGGGCTTATAATATATGCATTTGGGGTATCTCGATGAGACGAATCAAAATATAAGGTTTTGAAAGCCCAGAAATTGATGCATTATCTGCTGCACACTGGCTGATTGGTAAAAACGAGATTTTTTAGAGAAAAAGTCAATTTTGGAAAAAGGGGGGTTACACTTCCCTTGAGTTTGAATAATCATCTTGGAGCCAATACCATTCATCTCCATTCCATTGCACTTCATCTCGACAACCCGAAATCATCATCGAAGAATCACCATCACCATCTTCAAAATCAATCATTCTACAAACCCTAATCCTTCTACCATCATCATCTTTCACCAAACCTCATCATCCACCATTCTCAAGGCTTCAAGATGTTCAATTTCGGGTTCTCAACATCCGGTGATCAAGCTTCTTCAACCATGAGCGGCTAATCATCTCGGTTTCACCCCGGTGTAGGTAGTTGTTAATTTTAGGGTTTCGAATTGTTCTTGTTTCAACTTAGTGACAATTTGTGTTTGATTTTTGAAACCTTTGACAATAGTTTGCATTTGTTTCGTATTCCTAAATTGTCGAACGATGTTAAAAGTTATGACTTTACGAAATAGTTATGTGTAGTATGCATTGTCTTGGTTAGGTTTTACTTGTGTTGATCATAAAGTGTATTCTTGTCTGTTTCTCGAAACGTTGATAGTTATTAGCACCTACGTCACGGTACACTAAATCCGCTAATCATACACACTTGAGTTGAATCTAAAAACCTGTAGAAACCCTAGGTTGACGATTACCGAAACCGGGTGTGAACCCTTTTTCTCATTATCGTTTATTAATCAAATTTTTGTGCAATCGTTAATTTTTAGTTGTCAATTAATTACACCAATTTCTTTAGATTAAATTCACATATCTCAATTAAACAAAAATACAAAAAAACATTCTAGTAAGCTTCATAAATTGTGACACTCTTGATAATTCAATCGAATCCATTCACAAACCACATACTCTTCGTGGTTCGACCCCTTGCTACCACTAACTATTTGTTAAGGGTAATTTGGGCTTATAAATATTATCTTTGACCGGAGCGCGACATTCCGATCATCTATAAACCAACGAATTAAATAACCTGTAGCTTTTTTCAACTAACTAATATTATCTATAAGAGTATTTTTTTTAACTTATAATCCCTAAAAAATGCAACACAATCTGGTATTCAGTTTTTGAAGATATATTATGTTTAGATTATGGAGTTTTTTCCTAAAAGGTTGTTGATGGAAAACTTATTACCAAACTTCTAAAAAAGGTTTTGAGTTAAATGCCATTTTAGTCCTTGTGGTTTGGGTCATTTTGCTAGTTTAGTCCAAATGTTTCATTTTTAACCTGTGGGTCCAAAAAGGTTTCACAGTTGCCATTTTAGTCCACTTGGTTAACTTCATCCATTTTTTCTGTTAACGAGAAGGCCAATTCGGTCATTTTGTATGTAATTCTGTTAACTAAAAGGGCAATTCAGCCATATAAAATGACCGAATTGACCTTCTCGTTAATAGAAAAAATGGATGAAGTTAACCCAGTGGACTAAAATGGCAACTGTGAAATCTTTTTGGACCCACAGGTTAAAAATGAAACCTTTGGACTAAACTGGCAAAATGACCCAAACCACAGGGACTAAAATGGCATTTAACTCAAAGGTTTTTATAAATAAAAGTTTTATGAAAACGAAAATGCTTCTAAAAACGTTTATATATATATATTTTTTTTATGAAAACTAAAATTCCATTTTGTTGAATATGATATTATATAAAGTTTTTTTTAATATAACAAATTGGATAAAACAAGTGAGCTTTTTTTATGTCAATTTACTATTTGCTAATCCATGTTAGTGTGTACACCCAACCAAGTAAATACACAAACATACAGAATACGAACAAAGCTCATATCAAACCCGTATGTGCAAGGTTTCGAGTCGTCGGAACAATTGGTGAACAATCTTAATCAAACAAAAATCGGAGTAAAAAGGGTTGGTAATAATGACAACAACGTAGAGAGCATTGAGCATTTGAAATGTGATATGACACATTGCTTTAATCACTTGTACACTAATGTATCATCTACTTGTACATTTTAATCCGCACAACAATATTGATCAAGACAACCATCGAAACGTCGACAAAAATGAGTAGGTCATCACGGTACCTTTGGATTTTTTAAAACGTTATAGTTTATAAGATATGACAAGAATACGTAAAATAATTATAAGTTTGTTGTGGAAGGGGATTTGTGTAACTAATTAGCCATAATTTTGTTAAAATAAAGGGATTTAAGTGTAATAATATGAGGAACTAAAATATAATTAGTGTTTAAAAGACAAAATTACCCACATTTTAGGGGTGTTTTATAAATAAAGAGGGAAAAAGTTCTTAATTTTTGGTTATCTTAAAATAGCTGTTTTTCACGCATTATAATATAGTATAGATAGAAGACCTGCAAGCAATATTTTATATCTAAAAGAGGGCATCAAAATTTCAAACATAATTTAACATGTTACAAATGACATGTCAAAACACTTGAACTCTTGGTGATGTAACACTGTTAGCAAATTCTACGTTGTCCGAAAGATTCTTGGTTTATAAGGTATGTTCTGTCTCTTAAATCACCACCGTGTTTTAGGTTTAATACTATTGAAAAATAATATTGGCATCAAAAGGGAATTAACTAAGATTTAACCTAAGTTTATTAACTATATATGTATCATAACGAACCGATGCCTTGTTAAACAAGATATGACACACCCTTTCGTCTAGTATAAATAGGTTGTAAATCTTCATTTGTAAATTATGACAGGCATAAAAATTATGTTTTATTTTTTTAAGTCAAACTCGGCCGAGTTGACTAACTAGATCCGATTCTAACCGAGGTTGACCGCGTTTGATCGATTTCAAGTAATTACAATAAAAATTCGATTTAAAAGTGATTACGTGTCTCTCAAGTCTAGAGCTGGCAATAGGCAACCTGTAGGTAACCTGCTGATCGTATGTGGCCCAATGTCTATGTGTGGCCCAAATTAAAGTGTGCGGCTGAATAAAAGTGTGCGACTACCCTATAAGTGTGTGTTCATGCATCAACATGTCTAGACGTGAGCCAAAAGATTTGTGTATCGCCTGCCACAAATCAGATGTAAAGCGTGAGTCTCGATCAGAAATGACAGAAAATTAAGTTTTTCCAGTAAAAGTTTTTAAAACTTAGTTAAAACTTGTTATTTGAAGATAATTTTTACAAAAACCCACCTAACTTGTAGCGACTACTCGGGAAGTACTCGACCTTGAAGACATTGTTTTACAACCATAAGAATAACATAATTTTTCAAAAAAAAAAAAAAAAAGAAACATTACACGTTTATGTTTTTTCAAAAAAAGAATCAAAGTCTTAGTTTTGTTGTATCGAACAAAAACTCTTAGGTTTTAATTCGGATCAAAGTTTTCAAATAACAAGAACAAAACAAAATCAAGTCTCGTTTTAAACATGTATTCAATTTAGAATAGAATTCAGATTATAAGCATTTGTTCAAAGGTTTTAAATGAAATTTTTGCACAATTAGTGGAATCATTCAATTCAAAAGGATCAGTGGATCTTTAGGGCAAAGTTTTTTTTTGTTAGATTGACTTTTGGAAAGTCAACAATCATGGATAAATGAAAAGAAAAGTCAGAATTAGTTATTAGGCTATTGTATAAAGCCCCTAGGGGATTTATCACGCCACCTCAGCGCCACGTTTAAAGTATAGTTTAACTTGCATGCAATAGTTTAAAGTTCCCTATTAAACAAAATATATAAAAAAAAGAGATTTGATTGGTTGAAAATAATGGGCCCCACCTTCTTTCCCCTTTAACAGGCGTTAACATGCTGACGGACATAGGGTATCGCCCACTTGTTAACAAGCAGGGGGGGGGGGGGAGGGCTATGGGGCGCCAAAAATGGTGATGTGACGGGGTGGTTTGATTTGTGTTGCAACCGAAGAACCAGTTCAAGAACAGTTGGTTTGATTTGCTTGACAACGAAAAAAAACCCAATACATTTAGTTTTGATTTGTCCTGCAACCGATAATCCCGTTACTGTTCTCGACAAGCAACAATTGGTTTGATTGTTAGGTGATAGAAAGACCTAGTAAGTTAGTTGGTTTTGATTCGTCTTGCAACCGAAAAACCCATGTACTATTCTCATAGTAAGGTTTTGATTCACCCTAGGCGATCGAAAAAACAGTGGTCAATTCTCTCGGAGATAAAGGTTTTGATTCGGTACGCGACCGAAAACCAGGAAGCTTAACTATTTTGATCTGAAGTCAATTTGGCTAATATCAAATTAATCTCAAGCAAGGTCAATATCGATTGGATCCGAAACTAGTAAAGTTGATATAAAACTTGACCCGAAACCAGTTATAGAAAGTCAAGTTTAAAGAAGAAAAAATGAAATTAAAGATCGAAAAAGTTGTTTTCATGGAAGCCAAAAAATGAAGACAAAAGCAAGAAAACTAGAATATATTCGTGACTGGCCATCATAGCCTATTAACAATGAAGATCAAGATTTGATGCCAACATTAGGTGAGGCAATCTTGGAAAATAATATTGGCATCAAAAGAGAATTAATTTAGATTTACCCTAAGTTTATTAACTAAATATATGTACTATAACTTTTAGTCTAAGTATTGGCGGTTACTAGTGTAACACACCAAACTGGTGCCTTGTTTAACAAGAAATGACAGACCCTTTTGTCTAGTATAAATAGGGCATTTGTAAATTGTTGATGATGATAATATAGGATGATGTTATGTTGGAAATTTAGTGAAAATGAGTTTTTCACTAAATATTTGGACATTAATAATATTTATATATGTGTTGTATAAATAATTATTTATCGGTTTGTGTTCAAACTATGTCCAAATAGAGCTAAAATGAATGAGATATCGAAGCTTGAAGTTGTATGTTTGGAACAAACAAAGATGAGAAAAATAGATTGAGGAGCACTCAATCTATTTTGTCTAGTAGGTGGAATGACAAAACTTAAAGTGGTATATAAGGAGGAGCACTCCTTGAAGGCAAACACTAGTGGGGACCCAAAGGGAGCATCGTACCTGCAAACATGCGCGCGTGACGTGGGCTATAAGCCCAATGTGGTGCGCTTTGAACTTCGCACACCGCCTTTTTATTTTTGCCCATGAGCGCGTGGTCAGATACATGGCGGGTCCGCGTATGGCGCACTCTTGGGTGGCGTAGGCGGATGTCATGGCATGGCTCATGTCGATGCGGTGCAAGCTCCTTAGGCGCATGGCGCACGTCATTGGTTATGGCGAAGACTGCAAGTGGCGCGCGAGTATAGATGGCGCATGACTAGGTGGCGTCTTGGTATGCGCAGTGGCATCTGTGTGGTGCGCGACTCCATATGGCGTGGCGCGCGGACTGGCAGGCCAGTTCAAGTGCGCGTAGGTTTGCAGTAGTAACTAGGCGCACTGGTCTGCATACCGTGCGCATACGCGGGTTCCATACAGTGTGGCGCACGTACTGAAAAGCCACTTCAGGCGCGCGTGCATGTCTGCAACGGTAACAGAGCAATTAGTTGGACCTGGTCAAACTAGCTGTTACAACTTGTTTAATTCGTGTCATAAATGAAAATGACAGTTTTGACTGACCACTTAAATCCCTTTAATTAGAGATTAAAACTATTAAGTATCTTGTTTATTACAAGATTAATGGCTTTAGTTATGACAAGATTAATGTCTTGTTTATGACTAGTTTAATGAGATTAATCTCTACATGTGTGTGTGTGTGTGTATATATATATAGAGTAGGAGTTGGGTAGAAAATGTGTTTTTCCTAGAAAGTCTAGGAAGCAATAAGAACGTGACATGTGGCATTGAAGGATTTTAACTAAAAGGGCAATTGTGTAATTTGAATATTATTTTAATTATGGATTATTTTATTAGGATAACTAACTAACCAAAAAATTATGGAAACTAAATATCCCATTTAATTCAAATTGACAGTTTCAATTTAAATCATACAATCCATACAACATATTCACATGAATTCGTAAAAAAAGATTTTACAACATTGTTGGAGGATTCTTGACATTGTGTTTTAACAGCAAGCATATTTCTTGACGCTGTGTTTTAACAGCAAGCATATTTGCTGGAGGATTCTTGATATTGTGTTTTAACAGCAAGCAGATTTCTTGACACTGTGTTTTAACAGCAAGCAGATTGCTGGTCATTGTGTTTTAACAGCAAGCAGATTTCTTGACGCTGTGTTTTAACAGCAAGCAGATTGCTGGAGGATTCTGGACATTGCGTTTTAACAGTAAGCAGATTTCTTGACATTGTGTTTTAACAGCAAGCAGATTTCCTTGACGATGTGTTTTAACAACAAGCAGATTGCTGGACATTGTGTTTTAACAACAAGCAGATTTCTTAACGCTGTGTTTTAACAGCAAGCAGATTTCTTGACATTGTGTTTTAACAGCAAGCAGATTGCTGGACACACTGTCAGTGTCTTCGGATTCAACCTGGATTCGAAAAGGGCTCGCCGGAAACCTTGACTGATCGTCGGCGGCGACGTCACCCCAGCCGCTCCTCTCTGCCTACCCCCTTTTGGTGGCTGAGCACCACCACCACAGCGCCATCCTGCACCGTCACCTGACCCCACAAAATCCCTCCTCCACTGTGTGTTGCGGCCATCACCGTTTTGAGGTTTTTAGAGGTGGGTTTAGAGAGCGAGAGAGAGAGAGAGATAGAGAGAGAGAGAGAAAGAGGGGAAATCGCATGAATTTAGGGATTGGTTATTGATATGGCAGTTTCTTAACTGATTTAAAACACTTCTAATTACCAAAATACCCTCACTATATTAAAAGTCTCTAATTATATAACTCACATATTATGAAAATGCCATCCATTTGATCTAAGCCATTAAACACACTCATCTAATGGTCCAGATCGCTTCCTACACTTTCTAGAAAAAACACACTTTCCGCAGGATCCCTACTCTGTATATATATATATGGGATTTCATAGATATACACACTACAACAAATTCATCTTTGTTCCATGGAAATTTAGAGAAGAGCCTTCTCTAAATTGTGTTACACAACTTAAATTTTCCACTAAATTAGAACACCATTATGCCCGGTGGAATCTTGGGCATGAGAGCCATCTCCGACAGTACACATACTGTTCTGGTTGTTGTACCCTGGGAAACAGAACCGTCTGAGAGGAGGCGCAAAATCTGTTTTAAGGGAAACGTGTTGAACACGTGCCTCAAACAAAACCGTCAACAATTTTGCTTGTCTTGCAGCGGAGTTTCGATCTGGAAGGTGCGGTTGAAGTTTCCAAAGACGCTTGCTTGAATCAAGATTGGTACAATTATTGTATTTTATATTCTTTTATTTAGTTTTTGTAACCGGTATTGTACTAGTCGAATTTCCCACAAATAATGAGAGTCTCGTTATTATTTATTATTTATTTTGTAATATAATTTAATAAAAAGTGAACCTAGTTCTTACAATCTTAAAACAGACTTTCGTGAAGATTGTTGCTACAATCTTAAATCCCTTCTCTACGAGGATTTAGGTTCATGAAAGTAAAAAAAAAATTTAATTGAGATTTTGCTAAAATCTTATAAATTTTTGGGAAATATTTATTTAGTACAATGAGTCGGATTAACTTTGATGATTGGAGGACAATCTTTAATCCGAATACCGTGTTATAAAACCGTACAATTTGATTCAAGAACAGTATGGGCTTTGTTCGTGTTTAGATAACACGAATTTTATACAAAAATTAATCTGTATTTCGAATGGTTGGCATACTAATTTTTCTAATGAGCGAATTAGAAGTTGGTAATTTTTGTAAACCCATATAATGTGTATGAATGATAGAAATTCTCTAAGGAGAATGCTAGATGTAATTTGGTAAAATAATATGGTTTCATATGTCTTGAAACATATATATTTTCTAATGAGTGTATTAGAAAGTAATTATTTTATAAAATTACAGGTTTTAATACATTTATGTATTCTAACAAGCGTATTAGAAATAATTATTTTGTATAATAATAAACGTCTATATGTTCTAACGAGCGTGTTAGGAACAATGTTTTAAAGACGGTTGGATGTTCTAACGAGTGTGTTAGAAACAATAGTTTAAATACGTTTAGATTTTCTAACGAGCGTGTTAGAAAAGATTTTTTTTTTCCAAATAATTACCAACGAGTGTGTTGGAAACAATTATTTTGGATAATAATTAACCTTGTAACGGTTTCGTCTAAACTATTAAATTTCTAACGAGCGAGTTAGAAACGGATTTTTTCACATATGTTTAAACGAGTATTTGTTTATTTCTAATGAGCGTATTAGAAATAGTTTGTATTTTTTTATAAACTTCGAAACAAATTTTGTAATCGATTACTTCTAACGAGCGTGTTATAAACGATTTAAAGAGTTTGACAGTTGTTTATTTTCTAACGAGCGTGTTAGAAACGATTTAACGACTTTGTCAATTGTTTATTTCTAATAAGCGGGTTAGAAAGCGTTTATTTTATATAAACCAAAAACGCCTTATGGCGATAAATGATCGTTTAATTTTCTAATGGGCGTATTAGAATTAATTTATCTTATAACCAACTATTTTAACGATTTGCAATCGTTAATTTATAACGAGCGGGTTAGAGCCGGGTTAACTATGATAAACTATTTAAGATGATTTGTAATCGTTTTATATATTTTCTAGCGAGCGTGTTAGAAAATACTTGTGTTTATTTCTTACGAGCGTGTTAGAAAACGTTCATTTAAATAAACAAAAAAGTGAATAAATGTATTCGTTTTATTTCCAACGAGCGCGTTAGAAACGATTTACTTTATAAAAACCGAATATTTTGAATGTTTGTTAAACATTTAAATTCTAATTAGCGTATTAGAATTGGTTATCATACAAACCATTTTTTTAACGATTGGTAATCGGTTATTATCTAACAACGGGTTAGAAAAGGTTTGAATATAATAAACCAATTATTAAAATGATGTGTATTCGTTTTATCTTTCAAACGAGCAAGTTTGACACTGTTTTATTAAATAAACTATTATAAGGTTTATTGTATTGATTTGTAATCAAAACATAAAATATATAGTTTATTTTTAAAACACTTGCAAAAACGAGAAATGTTTTGAACGAATAAAACATGTCTTTGCGAATTATAAGTGTTTCGATACTTCTACAAGAAGTATAACATCTTGAACCATATAAGAGTCTCGGAAAGACTATTTGGTGAAAAACAACTCAATGTTGTTATAATAAGTTGTTAAACTACTTGCGAGTAGTTAATTGTAAACAGCTTTATATTTTGGATAACTTGTGATTATTCAAGGTTTGAGTTTCAAGATGAAACAAGTCATATGTGTTCCATTGAGGGAGTACCTCAAAACATGACACGAAACGATATAATTGCGTTTATTTCGGTCGAAAGTGTTGAAGATAGTAACACTTTGAGATTTGATGTTTAGATATCATTGGTGTATTCGTTATTATATATGTTCACTTTTATTTTATTTAAAATGGTGGACTACCGTTTGGGTTTATTTTTATCTAAACAAAATATAATTATTTTTTAGACGACTATTAAGTTGTTAAAATGATACACATTCTGATACAAAGTGTAAAAAATAATTTACACAAACACAATGAGCGGGTTGTGATCATGACTTATGTAGTAAGTCATAAATCAAACATCAAACACATAACTACTTCGTGAGAAATGTGGTGAATGGTTTGAGATGAAATGCACAAAAACAAGATATGTCATTTAATGTTGAGAGCATCAATATGGAAATGCACATGTAAGTTTTCAAAGAGTATAACATATGAAAGAAATATATGTTATTATTGTAAATGATTTTAATAAATTTAGCAAATTTATTAAGGGAAATTTACAATAGTGATGGACCTGTAGATGCTTCTACCACCATCAATGTTGTTTAAACTATGTGGAGGGTTGGTCCTCAATTTGGGAGAGTATCCTAATACATGGTTTAAACAAAACAACAATGTAAATGTATATATCACTATAGGCATACGCAAATGCCTTGTTGTTGAGAGTCAATCTAATTGACTATATCTCAAGACTCGAGTGATTTTATACAAAGAACTTTCATTAAAGTGACTTGGATTAAGACTTATGTTTAAGTCCCTAGTAAGTCAATGGTGAAGCCTTGGAGATTAAAAGGCAAACGAGTTATGATCCTAATGGATGGAGTTAACTATGGTTTTGAGACCTTCCTAAAACTGATAGTTTTGGAATGGTGAAATAAAATTTCATTATTATGTCTAAACTAAGAAACGAATGTTTGGAAGAGATAGTGCGTTATCTCTTAAGGCTGTGAAGAATCGGAATGATGCATCTTCCGTTCACATGCTAGAGTATTGTGGTCTAAAGCATGCTAGACTAATACTTGTTAATTTATATGCTCGACGGAGATTAAATTAACTTTAAACATTCAAAATATGTGATGACATAATAAAGAATTTTTTGCTAAAACAAACTATAAATAACTTCATTTTTGTCCAAAGGGATAACTTGGGAGAACTGAATAAATAGATCATTGAAAATGCTTCTATCCGGTTTCATATGTGAAGAACTCATATAGTTGGATGATAAAGTCATCAAGATTAAAATGCAAACAATGTGGGGGGAGGAACCATTTAAGAAACAAACCCTTTAGGGTATGTAGAAATGGTAGTTGAGAAGTTTTCTCAAACTCGAAATGAAAGGAAGAACCTTTCATCACCCCATTTGGATGTTATCCAATTACACTTAAATGTGGGGGTGACTTGCATTTGAATGTGGAAATGGGAGTTGAGAAGTTTTCTCAAACTCGAAATGAAAGGGAGAACCTTTCATTGCCCCATTTGGATGCTATCCAACTACACTTAAATATGGGGGTGACTTGCATAGATTGCAAACGCATGACCAAGTGGATTACACAATGGTTATATGGAGTCAATTGAATAGATTGGACTCGAATGCCAATTGGTTAGATTCAAAATCTAGTAAGATGTCAGACATGACACACCAAAGGCATGGTGAAAACGTGTGAATTGAGTTTCATGTCATTCTAAAGACAAGGAACATAACTGGATCCAGGTTGAGATCATGAGTTATAAGTCTTATGAATCGACTAAAAGGCAAAAGTGACTAGCGAGTCAAGAACACGTTAGAACAACTGATCTAAACTTAAAATTATTGTTGTTGACTTAGCGAAGTCAACAAATAATTTTGGATCAAACAACCAGTGAGTTGATAAGAGATCAAGTTGTGAAATGAGACTAAAGCCCATGGAAAAGGGACATGAGGGAAACCTAACCTAGTTGACTGGAGATCCCAAGATCTAGGTTCAATAGGACAACTTAATCATGAACCGAATGGTAGTCACTGTGGGGGCATAGCTAATATATATGTTTATATATAAGCTAGTGTATATGTTCATATATCCCCCTAAAACTATAAAAGGGTGTTTAAATACGTCCTAGTCCATTCCTATAATATTCAGTGACATTGTTGTGAGGCTAAGCATAATATATGGCTAATTGATTTGTGGAAATCATAGTAAGCCATAATGCTTTTAATGATTCAAAGGAATCACCTATGTGTGAGAGAAGTAGGGTCGCTTCGAATGGCATTGTGGGGTACGCAATCCTAGAGCTCTCGCAGAACCAGACTAGTGTTCCAGGACCATAATAGGACACGATAGTGAGGGGATGGCCCGGCTAGGGAAAGTATTGTGTGAATGTATATTGTCGTTTACATAAATGGGGGATTGTTCAAGGACATCACGTCTACAAAACCCTAGTAAGCTAAGTATGCTTCACAAAGGAAGGTTCAAAGGCTACACCTACCTATCCTGCAATACTCGACGGTCGAGTTTTCATTGGGGAATTTTGTATGTTTTAATCGATCTCCAATCATGTGGGGGATTGTTGGAAATTTAGTGAAAATGAGTTTTTCACTAAATATTTGGACATTAATAATATTTATATATGTGTTGTATAAATAATTATTTATGGGGTTGTGTTCAAACTATGTCCAAATAGAGCTAAGATGAATGAGATATCGAAGCTTGAAGTTGTATGTTTGGAACAAACAAAGATGAGAAAAATGGATTGAGATTTGTCACCTTGTCCCACATAGGTGGAATGACAAAACTTAAAGTGGTATATAAGGAGGAGCACTCCTTGAAGGCAAACACTAGTGGGGACCCAAAGGGTGCATCGCACCTGCAAACATGCGCGCGTGACGTGGGCTATAAGCCCAATGTGGTGCACTTTGAACTTCGCACACCGCCTTTGTATTTTTGCCCATGAGCGCATGGTCAGATACATGGCGGGTCCGCGTATGGCACACTCTTGGGTGGCGTAGGCAGATGTCATGGCATGGCTCATGTCGATGCGGTGCAAGCTCCTTAGGTGCATGGCGCACGTCATTGGTTATGGCGAAGACTGCAAGTGGCGCGTGAGTATAGATGGTGCATGACCAGGTGGCGTCTTGGTATGCGCAGTGGCATCTGTGTGGCGCGCGACTCCATATGGCGTGGCGCGCGGACTGGCAGGCCAGTTCAAGCGCGCGCAGGTTTGCAGTAGTAACTAGGCGCACTGGTCTGCATACCGTGCGCATACGCGGGTTCCATACAGTGTGGCGCACGGACTGAAGAGCCACTTTAGGCACGCGTGCATGTCTGCAACGGTAACAGAGCAATTAGTTGGACCTGGTCAAACTAGCTGTTACAACTTGTTTAATTCGTGTCATAAATGAAAATGACAGTTTTGACTAACCACTTAAATCCCTTTAATTAGAGATTAAAACTATTAAGTATCTTGTTTATTACAAGATTAATGGCTTTAGTTATGACAAGATTAATGTCTTGTTTATGACTAGTTTAATGAGATTAATCTCTATATGTATATATATATATATATATATATGGGATTTCATAGATATACACACTACAACAAATTCATCTTTGTTCCATGGAAATTTAGAGAAGAGCTTTCTCTAAATTGTGTTACACAACTTAAATTTTCCACTAAATTAGAGCACCATTATACTCGGTGAAATCTTGGGCATGAGAGCCATCTCCAGCAGTACACATACTGTTCTGGTTGTTGTACCCTGGGAGACAGAACCGTCTGAGAGGAGGCGCGGAATCTATTTTAAGGGAAACGTGTTGAACACGTGCCTCAATCAAAACCGTCAACAATTTTGCTTGTCTTGCAACGGAGTTTCGATCTGGAAGGTGCGGTTGAAGTTTCTAAAGACGCTTGCTTGAATCAAGATTGGTACAATTATTGTATTTTATATTCTTTTATTTAGTTTTTGTAACCGGTATTGTACTATAATTTATTATTTATTTTGTAATATAATTTAATAAAAAGTGAACCTAGTTCCTATAGTTCATTCCTTTTTCTCTCATTATTCATGTGTAGTATTTGTTAATTTTTAAATATCTAATTTCTTTATCCAATTGATCCCACAAATACTAATGGATTAAGGGAGAATTCCATAGTTAAGAGTGTTTAGGTGAGAGTAGTATCAAGATGAGTGATCTCCTAAGAAGTCTTCTCTTGAAAAACAAGAAATAAATCCGTAAACTTTTCGTGGGCAAAATGGACAATATTGATGGTCTGAAAGGTTAGATGTTACAGGTGGTGTCCTAAGCTATCCGTATATATTATTTAAATTTGCTTGTAATTGCTCTAATTACTTCTTAATAACGGGTTATGTAACATATTCACGTTTTAAAAAATCTAAGTGAAGAAAGTAACGATGTTTATTCAATTAGGAAACAAACACTACAAATTTTGTATGTAAACATGTTATCTTAGTTTGTAAACAAGGCTTTGGTTTTCTTATCGTCATATATAACTAACGAATTTGGAGTTTGAATGTATACTTAAGAAGAGTAACACGATTGTCTAATACCAGTCGTAAAGGAATTATAAAACCCTGTTGGTGGCGGTGAGAAGACCTAGAGATCAACAGTGGCAGGAGGTCATCGGTCACTCGAGGAAAGGTAAAGAAACATAAGATGGCTCGAAGGAAGGGGTTGCTTGGGATAGGGTGGCTTCTCTGAAGAAAGTTGGGGGTCTTGACTTTAGTAAACTTAGAAATATTAACATGGATCTTCTTACAAAGTGGGGATGGTGGTTTAAACGGAAAAAAAAAATATTGGGTCAAGGTTATCTCGACTTTGCATATAGGTTCATCTAATTGGGATTTTCTCCCGGTTAAAAAGTGCTTGGTGGAGTGTGGCATAATATTGTTAGTGTGGTTAATCAGCCGGTGAACGATAATTTGTCGCAACCCCTGACCCCTACCCCGGGAGTGGGAGCCGTGAACATGAGCTGGTGCTATCGGTGTTTATTAATTTGGCAGCGTAAATGAGACTTTAGGATCGTAGTTAGCAAATAAATTTCTGAGTTTGAAAACACCACACTTTTATATTTAACAAATGGGATAAAACCCATGTTTCATTCATAATATCTTTATAGGGATAAACCCTAGTTGCTGAAAACATAAACTTTTTATTTAGGTAACTTTATAGCCACTATCTCTAAGCCTTCAGTGCTCCTTAGCTGGCTTTAATATATTTCACATCAAGTTACCTAAAATGCATTTTAAAATATTTTATCAGCAAGAAATATTGGCGAGTACATTCCAGTTGATAAAAATGAACTTTTATAACTTTACAGTATTGAGAGACATTACAATGTTTATATCTACCCAATTACTCATTCAATATTTGTCACGTTGGCAGTTACAATGACCGTGATCATATTACTATTGGCTAACTCATTGTCTAATGGTAACGCTTGATTAGTAGTGTATACAAAACCCCACATACCGGCAGTAATTGTAGAATACAAAGACTCAATCACTGTAAGTATAACTGAAAACATTTTAGATTTTGTAACACAGTTTGGTAGAAAAAGAGAATGACTCACAAACTGTGAGAAAAGAGAATGGACTCATATTGTAAACTTAGGTATATCTACGGGCTTTCTGGTGACAATTCATGATTATTTTCTTGAGGTTCTATTAAAAACATACAATGCATGCATGTTAGTAAAATAAACCAAATCACATTAGCCATACAACACGAGACAGAACTCCAACGAATTAAGTCAGGCAGAGCCTTGACATGCGTTGGTGGGTCCTAGATCAATTGGGTAGGGTAACGAATTAGCGATCAGAAGTTAAAATACTTACAACGGGGCAGAGCTTCGTGTTTTAGGGGGGTATAATAGCTATTATTTCGCACTATAGAGACATAGAGAAAGAAAGATGTTGGTGCATACGTCTGTCGACTTCGTCTTGTATCGAGTCTTGTATTAGATTGTATAGATCAGGGCACGTTATACGAAGAAACTGTCAAAAATAGGTTAGAAGGTAATTTCGCACGAAATTACAGAGTGTAATTTCGCACGAAATTACAGAGTGTAATTTCGCATGAAATTAACTAGTGATTTCACACGAAATCTACTGGTAATTTCGCACGAAATAGGTATTTCGTGTGAACCTGTTCATGCGAAATTAGCTTGCCTATATATAGGTGCCTGGTGATTTCGTTTGAAGGAGTTCCAACTTTCCGATTCCAGAGCCAAAGTGCTGCTGAAGTGTCAACGTGCTGTAAATCTTTGTCAAATCAATCAAAAAGACAGTTAAAGTGAATATCTAGCTGAATCGAACTCGATACGTCTGTTTCCGCCTTTCGTATTGAGTAGAACGCCTCTGAACGACTCGTTTCGGTCAGTAAAACGATCCTACATGTGGTATCAGAGCTCAGAAGGAGGAGTTCTATCGTATTCAGCTTGATTTCATCATATTTTCTAACTTCTACACCCTCTTTTCTAAATTGAACAAGATTTTATGGTTAAAATGGTTTGAATTTCATACATTATATGTGAAACTGTGTTTTAACAAAGCCTTGAGAAAATTGGACCTAAAATCGAGCTTTAACCTGATCAATTTGACAAAAGTTTGGCCGACATGATGACGCCAGCAATATTTCGCATGAAATAGCTTCTTGATTTCGCACGAAATTACATTTTGTGATTAATTTCGTTTGAAATTGTTGTTAATTTCGTACGAAATCAGATTTCGTTTGATATATTTCATACGATATCACTATTTCGTTCCAAAGAGGATGTTTTCGTTTGAATCCAAGTTTATTTCGCACGAAATCATATTTTGTTTGGTCTGTTCGAACGAAATTACTATTTCGTTTGAAAATTATGATTTCGTTTGAGTTGGTATTTCGTTTGAAACTGTAGTGCAGGTCATTTCGCTTGAGAAATTTCGTTTGAAAGTGTCTGTTTTGAAAAACTTGTTACCGAATCATGGAAGAGGAATTCTATAACGCGTTTGCTACAGCTCCGACTACTCCAGCTGCCATTGCTCAAAACATGAACATGGAAAACGAAACTGGAACTTTACAAAAACCCCCGAAGCTAATGGGCATTGAGGAATATTATGGTTGGAAAGATCGGTTTGAAAACTGGGTTCAAGCTACTCATTTGAGATATTGGGAGTGTATTGAGAAAAAGTATGTTAAGCCGCGTATAGATTTGGGAGTTATCAAAACAATTTCTGAATTTACGGATAAAGAACGTGACATGTACAAAGTAGAAAAAATGATGATTAGTCTGCTACAGCAAGCTGTGAAAGAAGATATCTTCATTTTGCTCCAACATGATAACACTTCATGTTCGATTTGGGAAGCGCTTCGAATTAAGTTTGAGGGAAGTGAAAAAATGATCAGGAGAAAGAAAGCATTGCTAAAGAAAGAATTTGATTTGTTTTCAAGTTTGCCGGGTGAATCATCAAAGAAGCTGATTGAAAGATATTGCCACTTAGTGCGATCTATGTCTTTGTTAGAAATTGTCAAAGATCAAGAAGAATGGGTCGACAAATTAGCTGATGCATTACCTCAGAAAGAATGGGGTACATATTTGATGATCTTGAAGAACACTGGAGAATATGACAAGTTGACTATTTCCCAGTTCATTGAAAAGATTGAAGGTCAAGATCTAGAACAACAAAAGATTGCAAGAATGAACAGTCCGAGTGGTCAACAAGATGTTAAAATGTATTACAAAGGAAGTGTTCAAGAGATTCAAACTAGTCCGAAAGTCCAAACTGCTTTCAGTGCTGAAAACTCATCTGAATCTGTTAATCAAAATTCAAGCAGCAGCAGTGGATTTTCTTCGTACTCAAATGTGAATCCAAAGAGTTCAACTTCAAGTCATAAGTTTCAAAGTTCAAACAACAGTAATGGTCAAGTTTTAAATTGCAACATTGCTTTGCAACTTCAGAATGGTCAAAATTTCTCTGAAGAGGTTGCCAAAAATCACATGTCATTACTTGCTACTGTGTTGGAATCATATGAAGGATTGGTTGCTGGAAGGATCAGAAATCCTATGCTGACGAAAGAGGATTACGATCAGATAGATGCAGAAGAGATGGAGCTTATGGACATTAAATGGTGTTTAGCTAGTGTTTTGAGGAGAGCTGAAAAGTTTAAGATGATTACAGGAAGAGATGATTTTAGAGATGCTAATGTTTCAACTTTGGGTTTTGATAAATCTAAAGTTACTTGTTTTCGATGCAGGGAGAAAGGTCATTTCATGAGAGAATGTAAAAATCGAGAAGCAAGTGGAGCACATAATCCGTTTGGTGGAAATGATTACTATCGGAAAGCCATTTATCAACAAGTTGCTCATCAACAGTATCAACAAAAAGAACCACAAACTGCACATGCTAAAATGATCGAAGAAGCAAATAAGAAAGCTTATTTTGGTATAATCGATCAAGATGATGAAAAAGTGGCAGAAGGTTTCAGTTGGGACAAATACATTCCACCTGATTCCAAAGTGGTAGCTCTCACTGCTCAAATCATTTAAGAGCCAGTTTTTGATCAATCATCATCTGATGACAGTGATGATGAAAAGGAGACACAAATAAATATTGGAAAATCTATGTTATCTCCTGAAAGTTTTCAATTTTATTTTGCAGATAGATTGGAGAAGCTGAAGGAAAGACGAGCAGCAAAAGAACAGAGGAAGATGAAATGTGAAAGCGTTGCTCAAAAAGAGAAATTTGAACAAAGTGAAGAAGTTAAAATCGCTGAGAAGATGGTTGAATCAGAAAAAGTGGTTGAAGATGAGAAAATTGTTGAAGTTGAAAAAATAGAAGAAATTGAAAAAATCATTGAGGTGATTAAACCGTGTTTAAAGTGTTTGGAATCTTGCAAACAGTGTGAAGAGAAGATGAAAAGTTGAATGAGCAAGATAGGATGAAAGAAAAATTACTGTTCGATCTCAACTATATAAAAGAATCATATGATGTGTTGAACAGAACTGTAACTGGATTGCAAAAGACAAATTCTGAAAGAGAAGATGCGTTGACAATGATGAATGCTGTAATGATGTCAAAACAGAAAGCTATCAATTATTACATTGAAGAAAGTGCAAAGTGGAAGCAAGAGTTGGAACAGAAAAGATAGAAAATGAAAGAATCAGACGATTACTGCAAAGTTATTCAAGTTCCGATTATTTGATTGACAGAATTTATCCAACTGTTGCAGGTATGGAAGCCTTTCAAGACAAGAAGACTGAAGAGAAGGATACTGGTAAGAAACAAAGTGTAAATTACAACGAGTGTCCGCCTCCAATCTGGGAAGGATATTCTCCCAGAAAACCGAATGAGGAGCAAGTCAAAAAGGCTGTCAATATAAAGTTAAAATCCGAAACGACTGATGAATTACCAGAAAACATTGACGCCACATTCACATCGTCTGACACTGATCATGAGTCTGAGTTAATAAAAAAGGTTGTCGATCAGGTGTTGGATAAAGATGAGCAGTCGGAGTCAAAGTCTGAGTCTGAAAGTTCGAGAATATCATCAGTTGATAGTCCAAAGTCGTCGGTTAAACGGGTTTACAATAAAGAGTTCCTGTTATCAAAATCTAATTTGAATGACGAACCAATCAAAGTGGCATATACTTTGAATGATTCAGACAAATTATATTCTGATGAGGAGTTTCCAATAAGAGGTGTTAAAACTGAAATGATTAACAAGGTTTTTAAACTAACAGAAATCAATATTTTTGAAATAAAGGATGTTAATATTTCTGGAAAACCTAAACCTTACACCTCAAGAGTTCAACAACGTTTAAATAAGAAAAAGGGTTACAGTTTTGGTTCAGGTAATCGAAAGAAACCAAACCATAACGGTAATTTCAAAAAGAAAGGACTTGGTTTTATTCCACCGAAAAATTATAAAAATGAAAAATTTTCTAAATAAAAAACTGTATTTGTTTCAGGGATAAGTTCGGATGAAGAACAAAAGAGCTCATTCTGGAAGCAATCAAAGAAAGAGTTCGTTGCTGAAAAACAAAAGTTTGAAAAGAATGGAGCTTATCAGAGAAAGGAAACAAGAACCTGTTACAGATGTCAAGAAGTTGGTCACATCGCCTGGAATTGTCCAAAGGCAACCAACATCAAACAGGAAGTTGTTTCTAAACAGAAAGAAAAGATTGTTGAGAAAAATGAACCACCAACTATAAAATTCAAAGTTTTCAAAAACTCAACATATGAAGTTGGTGAATGTTCGAAAAGTGGGTTGTTAAGAAATCAGATGTGAATTTTGGCGATGAATCTGATTCCACAAAGTCAGAGGAGCCACAAGTTGTTAAAAAATTAGAAACATTAGTTCCGCCAATGGATGATGTTAATTTTCCACCATTGCGAGCTGAAAATTTTAAATCTAAAGTTGGTAAGGTTGAGATCTCGAATCTATTCTATTCTGAGAAGAAAGAATTTGATGTCAACAAAGCTTTTAATGGAAATGTGAAAAAGATTTTTGGAAAGATGGTTGAGGGAAAGGTTAAAGGGGTTAAAGAGTTTTATGAAACTAAGAAGGCAACTTATAACCCAAGTGAAGTTGAGGAGGAAACATCCAAGTTTGGTCAGGCTTGGATGTTCTTTTTTCATAAGTAAAATTCCTGACTTGCCGGAGCTTCCAGGTTGGTAAGTGTGGAGCAGGTATCGGCATCTTTCTTGAGAAATTCATTTTGGTGATATTTCGAATTACTAGTAGTGAATCAGGGACATTAAGTTGTACTTGATTTTCTACAAGTGATATTTGTTGTTTGATCTTAAAACTGTTATATTTTTCAAAAGATTGAAGATGAAAGAACAAGGTGATGAATTGATCCCCTAACCTACAAGTGATTTTATGAAATGAGCAAAACTTATTTTCCGGAAAAACCATTTTGATTAAAACTAACTTAAGTGTTTTGAAATCATAATGGGAAAATAGTTTGTTTTAAGGGGGAGTTCTGATTGTTTATGCCCAGAGGATGGCGAATTGAAGCAATTCACAACAGTTATCACTTTTCTTGTACAGTTTATTTTCAAATTTCCTTTAAATGATTTTGAATTTTAGGGGGAGTAAGAAATTTTATTCAGAAAATCCAAAAACATTTGAAAATTTGAAAAAGACAAAAACATGATAAATTCAAAAATGAGTTTTGTTGTGAAAAAGAGAAAATGATAGTACATCAGTGGATAATCACAGCATGCTGAAGAATTGGAAAGTCAAATGTGATAAACGGTCTCACTGATGATGTGCCAGTAGGTTTTTGCACATTTAGTAGATTGTGTCGAGATATAAACCTAAATTTCAAACTTACTTATCTCATGGGGAACATCTCTCGGATATATGGGTAACCCCCAAAATCTTGTTTGAAAGGTACCTCTTTCTGAGATACTAGGTCTTTATACTCAGTGATATCTGGGGTATTATCCCGGGACTTCTAATTTTGCGGAAGCAATGGCCTAGTCCCCGTATAATACTTTTCGCTTGCTTGAAATATAGCACCGCCCCCAGCATAAAAAATGATGAAACATTGAAAAATGCTAATCATGTGCTGTTGAAGAAAAGATTCTCTAAAGGGAACACACCAAAAGTCGAAGCCATCATCTCTCTGATTTTGCGAAAGCAATAGCCTGAGCTCTCATGGCCCTCGCATTTAACCCTTTACAAATATCATCTAGGTATACTCACCTGTAAGACTGAATATTGGGATCTGGATACGGGAGTATATTCTGAGGTGGGACACGCGTATAAGTTTAAGTCTCTAAAACTTTAATCTCGTATCTCAAAACAGTTGAAATTTGTGTGAGAATTTAAGTGGATCAGTATACTGACAATCTAAGTGAATCATTTAGAACTTAAAATGTTTAAAGCTTAATGATGTTGGTGATTTGTCTCATAAACTGATATGATCCTCTTACACAAACTCACAAAAATATTGTTTGTAAATATTTCTTTACTGTATTTCCTTTATAACAAAAATCCAAAAAGATTTTCAGTGTGTTTTAGCTTAAATTTTGTTAAAATTCAAAAAGATTTTCGACAACTGATGTTGGAGAGCAAATTTTCAAAATTCCGAGTGCTATACATGATGAACAGGTTTGGGAGAGTGTGTTTGAAAAGTTTTTTTCTTACAAGTGATACATCAAAGTTTAAAAATGTTAAATCATTTTGTACGATGCTTGCAAATGATAGTGTGTTTGTGTATACAAGTGATAAGCAGAGAATAAATTTGTAAAATTTTAATTTTGTGAAATTTATTGTGAGGTAGAGTTTGTGCAGATATATGAGAGAGAGCCAAGTTTCGATCCTGAAAAGAATGTGAAGCCAGGTTTCGATATTGGTAGTGCTGATGCTGATAAACTTAAGGAATCAAGAGATCTGATCAAGAGAAGAAGGAGTCAGATTGAGATCTTGATAGAGAGAAGAAAAGAAAAGACTGAGGATGTTTTACACTGTCAGATACTTCAGGAAGAGTAAAAGACTGATAAAGACTGAAGACGTTGAAGACTCGACAGTGAAGACTCGTCAACATTCGAGGGGGAGTCTGTTGGTGCATACGTCTGTCGACTTCTTCTTGTATCGAGTCTTGTATTAGATTGTATAGATCAGGGCACGTTATACGAAGAAACTGTCAAAAATAGGTTAGAAGGTAATTTCGCACGAAATTACAGAGTGCAATTTCGCACGGAATTAACTAGTGATTTCACACGAAATCTACTGGTAATTTCGCACGAAATAGGTATTTCGTGTGAAAGTAATTTCGTGTGAACCTGTTCATGCGAAATTAGCTTGCCTATATATAGGTGCCTTGTGAATTCGTTTGAAGGAATTCCAACTTTCTGATTCCAGAGCCGAAGTGCTGCTGAAGTGTCAACGTGCTGTAAATCTTTGTCAAATCAGTCAAAAAGACAGTTAAAGTGAATATCTAGCAGAATCGAACTCGATACGTCTGTTTCCGCCTTTCGTATTGAGTAGAACGCCTCTGAACGACTCGTTTCGATCAGTAAAACGATCCTACAAAAGAGATGAGCGATTTTGAAACGCTGCATCTCTACCAAATTTATAAGTGAAATCGAGGCCTGTCGCGCCCCGCGACAACACCTATCCCTGCCTGTCACTCCCCGCGAGGGCACCTTAGCTACGGCTAGGGTTGTCGGGTGGCACGTAGGCTCGCCACACGTCATGACACGTGGCAAAAAGGAGTGTCTGGCACACAAAGGTCAGTCACGCCGCGCGATCGGACTCCTTCAATCCTGTCGCGGCCCGCGACAGGTGGATTTTCTGGATTTTTCATTTATTTAATTAAATAAATGTTACGCGGTGAAATAGAGGCCTGTCGCGCCCAGCAACAGCCCCTATCCCCGCCTGTCGCGCCCCACGAGGGCACCCTAGCTACGACTAGGGTTGCCGGGTGGCACGTAGGCTCGCCACACATCACGAGACATGGCAACAATGAGTGTCCGACAGACAAAGGTCCATCGCTCCCCGCGACCGGACTCCTTCAATCCTGTCGCGGTCCGCGACAGGTGGATTTTATGGATTTTTCATTTATTTAATTAAATAAATGTTACGCGGTGAAATAGAGGCCTGTCGCGCCCCACGACAGCCCCTATCCCTGCCTGTCGCGCCCCGCGAGGGCACCCTAGCTATGGCTAGGGTTGCCCGGTGGCACATAGGCTCGCCACACGTCACGACACGTGGCAAAAAGGAGTGTACGACACACAATGGTCCGTCACGCCCCGCGACCGGACTCCTTTATTCCTGTTGCGGCCCGCGACAGGTGGATTTTCTGGATTTTTCATTTATTTAATTAAATAAATGTTACATGGTGAAATCGAGGCCTCTCGCGCCCCGTGACAGCCCCTATCCCTGCCTGTCGCACCCAGCGAGGGTACCCTTTGCTACGACTAGGGTTGCCGGGTGGCATGTAGGCTCACCACACGTCACGACACGTGGAAAAAAGGAGTGTCCGACACACAAAGGTCCGTCGCGCCCTGCGACCGGACTCATTCAATCCTGTCGCGGCCCGCGACAGGTGGGTTTTCTGGATTTTTCATTTATTTAATTAAATAAATGTTACGCAGGTTTGGTTTCACGTATACGGAACGTTTTAGGATGATTTTCTAGGGTTGTTATATCCTACCCACCTCTGGAATAGGTATGGATACTTCCTTTGCATTTCAGATTCTATCTCCCATGTGTATTCTGGTCCTCTCTTTGAATCCCATTTTACTTTGACCAGAACTAATCTCTTGTGTTTGAGATTCTTGATCTTTCTATCTTCAATCTAAATAGGCTTTTCTACAAACTTAAGTTTCTCATTTACCTCTATATCTTGAAGAGGTATCACTAACGATTCGTATGCTAAGCACTTCTTGAGGTTACATACATGAAATACATCATGTATTCCTGCCATTTCTTCTGGTAATTGTAGCTGATAAGCTACTGGTCCTATTATTTTGATAATTTCAAAAGGTCCAACATACCATGGGCTTAGCTTTCCTCTTTTACCGAATTTGACAACTCCTTTCCATGGAGAAACTTTTAACAATACCTTGTCTCCAACTTGAAATTCTAATGGTTTTCGTCTGTTATCTGCATAACTCTTTTGACGATCTTGTGCTGCTTTCAGTCTTTCCTTAACTTGAATAATTATGTCAGTTGTTTCTTGTACAATCTCAGGACCTGACAACTGCTTTTCTCCAATTTCTGCCCAACATACTGGTGTTCGGCATTTTCATCCATAGAGGGCTTCAAACGGTGCAACATTGATGCTATTGTTGTAGGAAAATTCTATTAAAGGTAAGTGATCGTCCCAATTTCCTCCAAAATCAATTACACATGCTCTAAGCATATCTTCCATTGTTTGGATTGTCCTTTCGCTTTGTCTGTCCGTTTGAGGATGATAAGCTGTACTTAGATTTAATCTGGTTCCCATTGCTTTTTGGAAACTAGTCCAAAAATGAGAAGTGAAATGACTGTCTCTGTCAGACATAGTAGATAAAGCAATTCCATGTAATGAAACTATTTCATTTACATACAACTTAGCTAACTGTTCCATACTGAAAGTTTCTTTCATTGGTAAGAAATGAGCAGATTTGATTAATCTGTCTACAATCACCCAGATTGTATCATTACCTTTTCGTGTCTTGGGTAATTTGGTAACAAAGTCCATTATCAATTCCCATTTCCAGATGGGCATTTATATTTGTTGTAGTACTCCTGAAGGTTTCTGATGTTCAGCTTTAACCTGTGAACAAGTTAGACATTTAGCAACGTAATTTGCTATATCCTTTTTCATTCTTATCCACCAGAAATTATTTCTTAAGTCTTGATACATCTTATTGCTTCCAGGATGCATCGTATATTTAGACTTATGAGCATCTTCTAAAATTTGGGTTCGTAGGTTTCCTTGGGTAGGTATCCAGATTCTTTTCTTATGGAATCTCCAAATTCTATCTATTCCTTTTTCTAATTCCTTAATCATTCCTTTTTAGCCTTCAACATCATCCTTGATTGTTGTTTCCTGTATCTGTTTTACTTGTTCATTTAAATCTACTTGCAGGTTTAGTCTAAGAGAGCATACTTGAAGAAACAATGATCATAATTGATCGGAATCAATCAGATCGGGGGGTTTAATCTCTGCATAAAAGGGTTAATCATCTCATTGATTTGGGGGTTTGGCTAGCTTCCTTCTTCGTTGATCACTACAAAACAGAAAGCCATTATACTCGCCACTGGGAGAATGGGGATTCTCTCCGTGACCACCCTCCGACGTGAGAATAAGTATAGTGATCTCGATGAAGAAGAAGTAGTATAGTAAAGTGAGAGTGAAGTGATAGTAACTTGTGAGATCATACCTGCAACGTCTTATTTATAACCGGTTTTGGCGGGAAAATGGTGCGACGGAAAGAGTAAGAGAAAGTGCTTTTCCGTTTGGTGGTTATATCTCCTTCCGTTAATATTTGCACACGGATCGTAGATCTTGATCAACGGTTGGGGAGTTGCCACGTGTAAAGTAGTTTTGGGTAGATCCTTCTCCAAGTGAGTGCCATCATCATGACTTAGATGAGCGTCTAGGATTATGCCACGTCATCTTTCAGTTGTAACCGAATGGTTATGCACAATGAGCATTTAAGGCTTCTAGAAGATCTACAGCTGTAAACCGTTATGCCTTTGCTACGTGTCTATTCTGTTGTAATAGAAAAGATGCTTTTTACTCAAGTCTTGATTTTAGACGCGCGGAGATGTTTAGGATTTCATTCTTCAAGTCTAACTGTTCTCTTGCGCGAACCCGCGCAAGGGTGTTAGTTGAATGTTTGTTTCTCCTATCTTCCGGCTCGCGTTTATTGAAGACTACTTTCTTTCATAACTTGTTTAGGACCACTGCACAGCCGCACATGGTCTCGTTAAAGATGTTCTAGAAGTAGGGCTATGGAATGGTCTTATGTGCCTGCGCAAGGTTTTTGGGACCATACTCCTTTGTTATTGGACTGTTTCTTCCCAAATTCTGTTTAGGATCGTTGCGCAGCCGCGCAAGGTCTTTTTTCGAGATGTTTTGGGATAAGGTTGTGGTATGGTCCTATGCGCCTGCGCAAGGTTTTTGGGACCATACCCCTTCAGTACTCATTTTGGTTTTTCATGGTATTTTCTCCTTAAAGCATCAGCTACTACATTAGCCTTTCCTGCATGATACTGGATATCACAATTATAATCACTAAGGATTTCCATCCAACGTCTTTGCCTCATGTTTAATTCTTTTTGTCCAAAGACATATCTTAAACTCTTATGATCCGTGAAAACAACAAACTTACTACATAAAGATAGTGTCTCCGAATCTTAAGGGCAAAAATTATTGCTCCTAATTCTAGATCATGTGTGGTATAATTCTCTTCATGTTTCTTAAGCTGTCTAGAGGTATAAGCAATTACCTTTTGACTTTGCATCAACACACATCCAAATCCTAACTTAGACGCGTCACAATGGACTATAAAATCTTCAGTTCCTTCAGGCAACACGAGTATTGGTGTGTTAGTTAACTTTTGCTTTAAAATCCTGAATGTTTCCTCTTGTTTTGGTCCCCATTCAAACTTAACTGATTTGCAAGTTAGTTTGGTTAATGGAATGGCTATTCTAGAAAAATCTTGAATAAAACATCTATAATATCATGCCAGTCCAATAAAACTTCTAACTTCTGTTGGTGACTTAGGGACCTTCCATTTAGTAATCGCCTCGATCTTTGTGGAATCCACATGAATTCGTTCATGATTAACAAGATTTCCAAGGAATTGCACTTCTTGTAACCAGAATTCACATGTTGAGAATTTAGCATAAAGCTTTTCTTTTCTCAACAATGTCAAAAGTATATGCAAATGCTCCGCATGTTCCTCCTTACTCTTAGAGTAAATGAGAATATCATCTATAAAGACAATTATGAATTTATCCAGGTATGATTTACATATCCTTTTCATCATGTCCATAAATACAGTTGGGGCATTGGTTAAACCAAATGACATTGCAGTAAATTCATAATGACTATACCTCGTTCTAAAAGCAGTTTTAGGAATGTCCTCTTCCTGTACTTTAATTTTGATAATATCCTGAACGTAAATCGATCTTAGAAAAGAATCGGGCTCCTTGAAGTTGATCGAACAGATCATCGATTCTCGGTAATGGGTACCGATTTTTAATCGTAACCTTATTCAATTCTCGTTAATCAATGCATATACGCATCGATCCATCTTTCTTCTTAACAAATAACACCGATGCTCCCCATGGTGATGAGCTAGGTTGTATAACACCTTTTTCAAGTAGTTCGTCAAGCTGTTTCTTCAATTCCTGCATCTCCGTTGGCGCTAGTCGATAAGGTGCTTTGGCAATTAGGGCCGTTCCTGGGATCAGGTGAATTCTAAATTCAACCTCTCGATCTGGCGGTAATCCAGGCAACTCTTCTGGAAAAACATCTGAGAATTTAGATATTACAGGAATATCTTTTAATTCCTTTCCTTTAGTGTTAATGGTTACTGAAACCATATATACCATTCCTCCTTTCCGTGCATAACTTGCAACTTTCATCACAGTGATGAATTTTGTTGACCTTGTTGGCTTGTCTCCTTTAATTATTATCCTTTCACCAGTTGGCGTACTTACTTCTACAGACTTTTGATCACTTAAAATTCACGCCTGATTGGCTACCAACCAATCCATTTCTAACACGACCTTGAATCCGGCTATATCCATTGGAAAAAGGTTAGCAGTTAAGTTATGGTTTAAAATTTCTGTCCCTGCTCCTTGGAGGATTTCACTTATCTTGATAGAACTTCCATTTGTAGTCTCCACCAGACAGTCTTGGTGAAGTTTAGTGAATGGTTGATTGAGAAGTTTGCAGAAAGAAGTATTTATAAAACTTTGGTTTGCACCAGAGTCAAATAATACTTTAGCATAAACATCATTAACTAAAAACGTACCTGCAGTCATATCCGGATTCATCTTGGCTTCTTCGGCTGTCAGAACAAATGCTCTGGCATTCTTTTTGGGTCCATCTGTTGCCTTTGCTTTGTTGTTTGCCGCTAGAGCTAGTTTCGGACAGTTCAGTTTAATATGACCAGCTTCTCCACAATTGTAGCATATTCTAATGTTAGCTTTCTTCCTACAGTCTTCTTCCTTATGCCTGATATTTTGTAGAAGCTGCAGTTGTGACAACTGTCAAAAATCCAGGTATCTGTATAATTAATTAATCATGATTAGTGTTTAATGACTGTGCTGAATTTCAATTAACTGATTTCTGATCTCTGCCATTTACAAACATGTGCATCATACATTGTTTAATGTCATACCAATATTGCATGAAAGCTGTATTGCCTTAAATAATGCATTAAGTATTACACTAGTGTAGTGTGTAGGAAAGTAAGGATCATAAAACTGCCTTCCTAGAGATAGTTTAAGTGCCGGAAAGTGCCTAAAACTCACCCAAAGTGCTGAATTCAGCAAAATTCAGCAAAAATCAGCATTTTAACACACTAATATTATGCAGAAATATGGTTAAATGGTCCTGAATGCTTTCCTAAGTGTCAGGAATCAAAAGTGTCACAAGAAGATACATAAAGCACCCTAAACTACAAAGTTTAGCACCTTAATGAACCAGTAACCAACCGAACAACCGGACACTACCCGAAACATCAAATTTACACTAGAAGCACTGTTTTAACATTACCAAGCTAGTTATGATCCCTGAACATCATAACACCTCCTAAAAATATCTAATAACTAGAAAATGTAACTAATACTTAGATTTAAACAATATTGTAACTAAACTAGTTAACCCCTAGCCTAGTACCCCAAACCTATAATCGGCCAACACCAAGGGCCCACATTAGATTTTATTACAATTTAATAATAGATCATGTTTCTCCATAAAGAGCATAAGAACCAAGGGTTAAGGTGTTAAATTGGTTTATAAATAAGACTTGAAGATCATAACTTTCATTCCATCTTTCTTCACTTCAACACCACTCTTTCTCTTCTTCTCTCCCATGGCTTCGGCCGTGAACAACAACACCAACACCACCTTCATCCAACCTTCTTCCACTCATTCTATTACTACTCAAAGGTGCTAGAACACGTATGATGAAGCTAGGAGCTTTCGGAAGTTGAAGAACCTTCACCGTTTGCTTTTATCCACTTCGTTTATCCTCTTGATCTTCCCTAGCCTTGTGCTAGTGGTAAGAGTCTTGATCTTGCTAGTTCACTTCTATTTTTAAGTGGTTAAAGAAGAATCATAATCAAAATCTTAAAGAACACTAAAGAACATAAGAAGTAAACATGAACATAAGCTTGTTTAATGAAGTAATCATGATGAATATAAGTTGTTATGCTTGTTGATCATTGATTGTTTGTAGAAATGATGTTGGTCATCATAAGATCTTGCTAGATCATGATTAAAAACTTAATCTCGCAAGATGAGAAAGTAGAAATGTTGTAGGATGATAGATCATCCACACATAAAACATGAACTTGAAAGAACAGAATTATTTCTTGAAAAGTAATAATCAAAGTGAGTAGTAACACCTGTAGATCTAAATATTTATGGATGATTTCTAAAGAAACCAAGTTAAAAATATAAGTTTTGTTAAAACTTGGTTCTCACATAAACAAACTCTATTTTTAGTGGTTAAAAAAGTGTAGAAACACTTGTGAAACAAGAAAATTTTAATAAGAAACATTTTTAGAAAATGTGACAAGAAGTTGTAAACATCTAACTTCTTTAAAAATGAAGTTTTTAAAGAACTAATCACATTTTAAAGGGTAACAAGACTTACTAAGAACACTAGTAAGTTACTACAAATTTTTACAAATATTCAAGTTCATGAAGTAGTAGAAAATGCATGATTTTTGGCAAATTGGTAAATAAAAGTTATTTGTTGATGATTGTGAATTGATTGTGTGGTTTTTAAAAAAGAAAATGATATGCTTGAAAGCATGGAAACCTCCATTTTTAGGGGAAACTATGGCAAAATTTTCTAAAAATATAAACACTTAGAAAAATATTTTCAAACAAATATTTACAAGTGTAATTTTAACCATGAGTTTTCTACAAAAACTTAGCCATAATTTTTTTTTACAAAAATACAAATATTGGAGGTTGATTTTCATAAATAAAAGTGACTAAATATGTATTTAGGAAATATATATTTAGAAGACACCATGTGTGTGATTATTTGTATATTTTGTGTATTAGTTATATTCTTTTAGGACTTGAAATAATATAACACATCAAAATACCAAGAATTACAATCCAAAATTCCCAAGAATAAACATACACATTTACACAAAAATATTGGAAAACCGAACTATGGAATAAGACTTACAAAAATATTCCGGAATTTATTCACAAAGTATATTTTGGTAAATAATATTTTGGACACCAAGGAAATAAAAATATGATTTTTACAATTACTACAAGAATATATCATAGTTTTGACAAGGAAAAATATATTATTTTTGACAAGTATGAAATAAATACTTTTCTCGAAATTTTTAGAAGATATATATATTTTTTTTAGAAATATATATTTCTTACACAAACATAAGATAGAATATTTTTGGGAGAAAAATATATTTTCTCAAATAAATATGAAACATATCATTTTTGGAAGAAAAAATGAGTTTATATATATTTTCTATGTTGGACATGAAAATATATAATTTTTGGAACTTATAAGAGGATACAAATATTTGCCAAAAGAAAAATTATAAATAATTTTTCTAAATAATACTTATTACAATATATATATATTTTGGAAATACATATTGGTGAACTTTTATTAAAGATGATATTCCGGAAAAATTTATATGAAATTAAGTAAAAGAATACTTAATGAATACAATAAAATACGTATCCCTATACGTATAAATACACACCAGAATATGACCCTAATACATGGCAAAATATACAAGTATAATATACCCCATCCTTGGGGAGGAAATACAAGCATAAATACTTGGGAAGTATTACGTTAATATATATTGTTTTAACAATTATTCCAAAATTTAATAAATATAATTTAAGTTAAAATATTAATTATTTTAACAAATAATTATATACTTGGAATAATAATGAAGACACTTTGAAACGTAACTCAAAGGCACTAATTAATACTAAGTCAAGGCACGACCCACCCGTCTAATGAACCGTAGCACGCATGTAGGTAGTCGTGCGACCTAGAGGAAGCTTGAGTTACATTGGATACGAAGAACACAAAGCTGTGAGTTCATGACCCCCTTTTTCTTTAACTGTTTTCGGTTTTATAACTTTGGGGGTGAGGTACATGTTACTACTGTTTACAAACGTTATTATTTGGTATGGTTAGCTAAGGAAGGGTACTTCTAGATCATGTGAGTGGTGGGTATGACGCTTAAGACCATTAATCCTCGTTGTAGGACCGTGGGACATGAGTGATAGATCTATTTGGGTGTAGCGAGCCCCACCCATGAGTCCGTCGAGTGGACCATGTGGTGACTATGTCTTATTGACAAAGTCTGCTAGGTTTGAGCTTTCCTGCATCACGTCACAAATATTAATATATTAGCTACACATTAATTGACCTGTTTCCTTGTCGCTTTCATACCGGGTTTTCAAGTATATACAAGCATACTTACAAATGTTTCAAAGGTTTATTCACAAACACACACATGATCTCGCTCAACTTTTGTTGATGTTTTCAAACTACATGTATTTCAGGAAATTAAGTATGGATCTGGCGGGCATTGGAGTTTACAAGTCAAGTCTCTAATAAAAGGTGTCATCCGAGGTCGAAGGGTTTGGGTTATGTATTTTATCTTGGATAAGATACATGGCTTGAAACCTAGTTTGGCTATGTCTTTTGTGAAGTCCAGTATGGAACTTTAAGCTTTGGTAGTCATATGTTCTAAACTTAAAGTCTTAGTTTGATGTTAAACAATGACGATTGTATTATTTTGAAAACTATCTATGGATGAACATCTTGGTTTTATCATATAGTTGTTTGTTAAGGTTGAATGTAATGATATTAAGCAAGTCACACCAAATCACGCTTCCGCAAAAGTCAGGGTGTGACAGTTTGGTATCAGAGCCAGGTTGTAGCGAACTAGGATTCCTTCTCGAGTCTAGACTACAATCATTAGGGCTTTCACGAAAATATTTTTACAGCATGTTTTCATTGCATACACGAAACTTCCAGATCCAAGAAACAAACATTTTTTTAAAGAAAATACACGAAACACTTTTCAAGGTCTATGTTTGTGGTTCAGTCTGGGAGACTGGGTGTTTTAGTCTGTGAGACTGGGTGTTTCAGTCTGGGAGACTAGGTGTTTCAGTCTGAGAGACTGGGTGTTTCAGTCTGAGAGACTAGGTGTTTCAGTCTGAGAGACTGGGTGGTTTAGTCTGAGAGACTGGGTGGTTCAGTCTGGGAGACTGGGTGTTTCAGTTTGAGAGACTGGGTGTTTCAGTCTGAGAGACTGGGTGGTTTAGTCTGGGAGACTAGGTGTTTCAGTCTGGGAGATTAGGTGGTTTAGTCTGGGAGACTAGGTGTTTCGGTCTGAGAGACTGGGTGATTTAGTCTGGCAGACTGGGTAGTTCGGTTTGGGAGATTGGGTGGTTTAGTCTGGGAGACTAGGATGGATACTTGATTACATGATTTTATTATCTTTGATTGCATAATGATAGTAGTTAAATATGTGCATATATTGTGAATGTTTTGTTACGGACACTATGTCTTCACCTGATAGCGGATTGCCCGACGACCATGATCCCATGGCAGTAGTCTCCGACGACGAGATTATGTCAGAGCCGGAGATCTTAACCTCAGATTCAGAGAGTGACCCGGAGTTGATGTCCGATGACGACTTGCAGCCGTTCGCGTTGCCCGACTTGGGAGATGATTTACCGACTACTGATGGCATTCCAGACTAGGATCCTTTTGTTAGTCCCATTAATGTCCATGATCATCTTATCATCGATCATCCCGATGGTGAGCATGTCATGATACCGATCCTCGCTCCCGTTCCTTTAGTGGCCATTCCTCTCGAGGATTTGCCTTTTGACGATTTGATTGATATTGACGTTGATTGGTTTGTTGATGGTCCTTTTGATGCTGCCCATGGTGATGAAGAGCTAGATGAGGACATTGTTGCTATTCTACTTTTTGAGATCCCTATTATTGAGATTTCCTCTGACACTAGTTTACACCCTGTCTCAGATTCCTTTGAGTCTGTGACTTCTTCCGCATTACAGGCAGTTGGTTTGCGACGTTATGCTACAAATTCTGATGAGGAGACGGCCATGTCAGCTGCTCCGATTCCTCCACATGACTTTGAGCTGATACTTGCTCCTGAGCCAGCCCCTGTTCCTTTTGCGTCAGCCTGATGTTGCACCTGCTGATCCTAAGCCCTTGCTTGATCATGACCCTATTTCTTTTGGGTTAGCAGACATTGCACCCCTTATACCTGACCCAGTACCTGGACCTGATGATCTTCTATTTTGTTGAGACATTTGTTCCTGCACCCGCACCCGCCGATGTTGCTCCTTTTCCCCCTACGGAGACCGACGTCCATCGCACTGACATGCCTATCGTTTTCCTTTAGGACATACCCGCACCCCGTCGAGGGGAAGGTACTTCTGTTCAGAACCCGCGCGATGATCCCTTTGCTTCAGCAGCTTTCCACATATCCCCCAGGATGCATCGTTTGCTCCTTTCAGTTCTTCACCGCTGGACAAGCCATTTCGATAGTTCCCATCATGCACTATGCTGATTTCAGACCCCTACCATCCCTCACATTATGGAGGCTACACACGGAATGAGTTGCTCCTGTCACATCAGCTACAGTTTGAGGTTATGAGTCTCAGAGTTTTAGAGCTTGAGCTGACACCATGTCCTCCACCCTGTCTATACCAGTATACTATGATCCTCCACATTCATCACTGTCTCCTTTTGCACTCTCACCTGCTGCTATTACGAATTTCCCAGGTTTTGATGCTCGTTTCTTTGCTATTAAGCAGCAGATCAGTTACTTACTTCGATGTGTATACGAGCTCGAGAAGGAGCTCGCACACGTTAGTAGTTTGTTTTTCTTCCATTCTCAACCTCAGTCATCAATATAATTGGCTTTTGGTTTTATGCGGATTGCATTACTTTGGGGTAAAGACACTACTAATGAGCCGAGATTGTGGAGACTGTTGAAGACTACTTTTGACCTCGAGATTTTGATGCACTAATAGACTTATTGGACAAGGGTAGGGTGACCCTGTGTCCCTTTTGATGTGATACACTTTGTAGACAATGTGATTGTGGTCGGTAAATAATGAGAGCTCAGTCGCTATGTCTTCGCTAAGCACGTTGTTGATCTGCATGTGTGTGCTATAATTATGATGCTACGTGTTTGCTTGTTATGTTCTCAGAAAATATGTTCCCATCTACATGATTGTGCTATAATTGTGATGTTATATGATTGCTTGCTATGGCGATTTCTTATAATCATGTATATACACACCTCCTAGGTCTAATTCGTTAAGTAAAGGCTTATGTGCTTGTGTCCTTAATAAGATCTGACCTAGCCGATCCTCTTCTTAGAAGATGTTGATTCAAAGGAACACCGATACCAACAACCCTCTGCCAACGACAGAGGCGAAATTACAAGAGCGCATCTCACAGGCCATCGCACAGCACGAGGCCCTTCACTCCAAACGCAGCGGAGGTACCTTAGGAAATAACCCACCCAACAGTAATGTTTAGTCACTTAAGACACATTACAAAACATTTGGACATTTCCAAGAGTGCTTGCTAATGCCTTATGTGGATGATGTTGCTTATGTCGCAGAATGCACCTACAAGCAGTTCTTGAGCTGCAATCCCCGAGATTTTGACGGCACTGGGGGTGCCATAGCTTTTGTGCGTTGGGTTGAGAAGACGGATTATGTTTTGTGATTGAGCAAATGCACCCCAGAACATCAGGTCACATACATAGCTTGACTGTTTCAAGATGGGGCTCTGTCATGGTGGAACCTTCAGGTTTAGACGTTGGGCGAGACTGCTGCGTATGATTTGACGTGGGACGAACTGAAAAAGCTGATGCGTAAGAGATATTGCTCGAGGGAAGAAGTCCAGAAGATGGAGACTGAACTTTGGAACTTGAAAATGGAAGGTCCAAAGATAGCCGAGTATGTGCAGAGATTTCACAATTTATCGCAAGTTGTTCCATACCTAGTGGAACCAGAGTTTAAGAGGATCGAACGCTTAATCGGGGGTTTGGTACCTCAGATTCTAAGCCTGGTGACAACATCTAAACCTCCAACAATCACCGATGCTACCGACTTAAGTGTGGCACTCACTGAAGAAGCGGTTAGACTAGGAAAATTTTCCACCTTGGAGGAGAAAAAGGAGATTCCTGTGGAGCCATCTGGAGATAACAAGAGGAGGCTCGCAAATTTCAAGAAGGGTACTCAGGCGAATAACAAGAAGAAGGCCAAAAAGGGAAAAGAGTACATGGGTCTCCTACCTAAGTGTGACAATTGTCTACGTTATCATGTCGGGCGATGTAAATATGGAAAATGTGATAACTGTGGCAAGAGGGGACATCCCAAGGAGACTTGTAGGCATGGTACTGAATGTGGAAATGAAGGCCAAGATGGCAGCAAGAATCACGAAGGAAACGACGACAACAACAACTATCAAGGCAGGACGAGTGACAAACAAAAACGTACTCAAGGTTGTTTTAACCGTGGAAGCAAAACACATTTCAGAAAATACTGCCCTAAAAACACTCAGGCGCATGGATGAAAGCTCAACGCCAGAGCTAGGGAACCACGCCAGGATCCAAACATGGTCATCGGTACGCCCCATATTAGTCAACGATATGCATCTGTGCTGTTAGGTACTGATGCCAATTTTAGCTTCTAATCTCTAGAGTTTAAGAATGTCCTTGGTTTAGTAGCAAGTAAGTTAGACATCCCTTATCCGATAGAACTAGCTAGTGAGAAGCTAGTAGAAGCTAGTGAAGTGATTTGAGGCTGTGTGTTAGGGCAGGGAGAGCGTGGGTTGATGCTGAACTGCTGCAAGTCAAGTTGGGAAGTTTCGACGTAGTAGTTGAAACGGATGGGTTGTCGAGTATCTAAGCTGAGATCGTATGTCACGAGAAGATTTTTCCACAGCCCGATGGCGAATGAAGAGACGATCTTGATTCATGGGGAGAAGCAGGACACGCCTCTACAAAGTATTAGTTGTTTGAAGGCACGGAAGTTTTGCGTAAAAGGTGTATTGTCTCCTTGGCTCATGTCATGGACAAGGAAGCCAAAGAACCGAAGCTCGAAGATATCCATGTGGAAGGGAATATCCTGAAGTCTTCCCCAAAGACTTGCCAGGACTATTCCCTCAGCAACAAGTCGAATTTCACATTGCCTTGGTTCCAGGCGCCGCGACTGTAGCTAAGACACCTTAACGACTTACACCTTCGGAGATGCAAGGATTGTCAGCGTAGCTTCTGGAGTTGCTAGAGAAGGAAGTTAACAGACCAAGCTTCTCGTCTTGGGAAACTCTAGCTTTGCTCGTCAAGAAGAAGGACGATAGCTTTCGTATGTGCATCAACTACCAGAAGCGTAGGTCGGAACTCGTTAAAGGTTATCGCTTAGGAAACCACACCTATTAACTCGGGCAAACCCTATCATTTCTTCATGCAAGCTATTTTAGTTAACCAAACGGGTAAAGTACTCAAATTTCTTTCATTGAAATTTCCACTTTTGCTTTTAGCGAGTAGATTATTGCGTCTCTACTCCTCTTAATGGTAGTTGCATCGCGTTAATTCCCTTAATTAAAGTAAACACTCTTTAGTCTCGGCACTTGATTGCTTCTTCGTTTTAACAAATGCTCCTTGTTTCATTTCTTTGAAATTCGTATGTTACGCATGCACCATTTGTTATGCATGTGGTTTGGTTTCGAATGAGCGTCTCATCTAAGTTCAAATGTTATTCTGCTAAAAGCTAATTGTTGATTTATGATTCGAATGACTTACATTATTGTAACTGTTGGCTCCTTTGTTTTCAAGTCAACACACTTTCTTGAAACTTCTTTTCTTCCAAGTTACATACATGGTTTATCTTGGTAACCATTCCGAAATTCCTTTGTCGATACATACGTTTGTTGTCAGATTTCGCTAAAATCAAGTTCAATTGCTTGAACTTGTCCATTTCGTGTATTTAATTCAAGACACCATATGATGTATTGAGAACATCATATTCGAATTCATTTTTGTGAGAGTTTCATTTGTTCCCAGTCGTAGTAGACTTGTTTGGTCTACGGCTCCATTAAGTCGTTTGTTGATTTCGACACCTTATGGTGATGTTTTCACTAGATTGAAGCATGCGCTAATCTCGTTTACACATCTCTTACACGGATTTAATTGTTTATTTATTGACATACTCTAAATCCGTTTTGTTTCATCACGATTAAAGCAGTTTTAACACATTCGTGTGTTAAGACAATGGTACATAAGTTCATTTTATATTCCAGTGTACCTCCTAACGATTCTTTCATTATCAATCGAATGCCTTGCGGAATTTGTTACTTGTTCATCTTCAATCGAAAATAGTAGTTCTTTGCTGTTCCATATTCAATTGAAAATTCTGCGATACCGTTCGAATCACATATTCGGATTCGCTTCATTACGCTTTCATTTGATTTCAAACACGGTGAACTTGTTCGGTCACCGCTATTATTGAATTATGTCAATTAGGACACCTTGTGGTATCGTTACAAACTTGTAGCTTGTGCTAGTCATGGTCAACCGTTTCACACACATCTACCCATATTTTTACTCAACTTGTCTTTTAAACATTCTTAGTGCGACTACGAATTAAGACTGTGGTACACCAGTTTCGATTGTATTTCATTTCGGTGTATTCTTGCGATTCAATACTTTCAACACACCAATTTTATTCATTCATTTGTTCGAAGGTTGACGGATCATTTTCATGTTACTATCATATTCGAGTTATTGATTTTGAGTTCATCTAGCGGATGTTATTGTTTCTAAAATTTGTTTGCATTTTGTAAACAATCTGTTGAAATTCTATTGGTCAGAACTCCTCTTTTATTGGACCCCAGTAATGTAAGTGACACCAGATGTTACGTCTATACAACTCGTACCCCTTGATGTCAAATTCTGAGAGACATACCTTTTAACCATTGGATTCTTCGTATAGAAATATGTCCTTGGATTCACCTGAGTCAATAGGTCTTGATTCGGTGTTGTGATTCGTTACTGTGGTGTTATCCATATCTATACATGCATGGCGTAACCCTACGGAGTTAAGGTAGTATAAATTTCGAGGACGAAATTCTCTTAACAGGGGGAGAGCGTGACAACTGTAAAAAATCTAGGTATCTGTATAATTAATTAATCATGATTAGTGTTTAATGACTATGCTGAATTTTAATTAACTGCTTTCTGATCTCTACCATTTACATACATGTGCATCATACATTGTTTAATGTCATACCAATATTGCATGAAAGATGTATTGCCTTAAATAATGCATTAAATACAGTTAGCATAGTTATATGATAAGACAGGAAAATGCTGACAGAACTCAGCACATAGACAGACAGTGCATTTAGACGCAGAATGAGCCAGAAGCTAAGTATTACACTAGTGTAGTGTGTAGGAAAGTAAGGATCATAAAACTGCCTTACTAGAGATAGTTTAAGTGCCGGAAAGTGCCTAAAAGTCACCCAAAGTGCCGAATTCAGCAAAATTTAGCAAAAATCTGCATTTTATATTATGCAAAAATATGGTTAAATGGTCCTGAATGCTTTCCTATGTGCCAGGAATCAAAAGTGTCACAAAAAGATACATAAAGCACCCTAAACTGCAAAGTTTAGCACCTTAAGTTTACCAATTAGGGAATACCCCCCCTGAGTTTTAGGGTCTTGATCTTGCTAGTTTACCAATTAGGGAATACCCCCCTGAGTTTTAGGGGTCCCTGATCCTAGTTCCGATTGTTCTGAAAATTTTAGGGGTCATGCAATATTATTGGGGGTCTCAATTAGGGTTTCCTATTGGACATAATAAAATAAGAAATAGTAATTTTAATGAGAGTTGTTTCATCCTCCCCACCTTATTAAAATTTCGTCCTCGAGATTTACCGGAACAAGTAGGGATACTTTCGCTTCATCTCTGATTCCAGCTCCCAAGTGTACTCAGGTCCTCTCTTTGAATCCCACTTGACTTTGACAAGCACTAGTCGTTTGTGTTTGAGAAACTTGACATTTCTGTCTTCTATCCGTAGTGGCTTCTCAACAAATTTTAACTTTTTATTTACCTCTACATCTTGAAGAGGTACTACCAGGGATTCGTCAGATAGACATTTCTTGAGGTTGGATACATGAAATACGTCATGTACCCCGGCTAGCTCTTCTGGTAGTTGTAAACGATAGGCAACTGGTCCTATTTGCTGGATTACTGGGAATGGTCCTACGTACCTTGGACTTAGCTTTCCCTTCTTTCCGAACCGAACTACTCCTTTCCAAGGAGAAACTTTGAAGAGTACCTTATCTCCGACTTGAAATTCCAGTGGCTTGCGTCGATTGTCTGCATAACTCTTCTGGCGATCTCGAGCCGTTTTCAGTCTTTCCTTGATTTGAGTGATCTTGTCGGTGGTTTCTTGTACGATTTCGGGACCTGATAATTGGCTTTCTCCTATTTTTGCCCAACAAACTGGAGTTCTGCACTTTCGTCCATACGGTGCTTCAAATGGGGCAGCTTCAATGCTTGAATGGTAACTATTGTTATAGGAGAATTCAATTAAGGGTAGGTGGTCATCCCAGTTTCCACCAAAATCTATTACACATGCCCTGAGCATGTCTTCTAGGGTTTGGATCGTCCTTTCACTTTGTCCGTCTGTTTGGGGATGGTAAGCTGTACTTAAATTTAATCGCGTCCCCATGGCTTCTTGGAAACCAATATTGCATTCTGATCTCTACCATTTACATACATGTGCATCATACATTGTTTAATGTCATACCAATATTGCATGAAAGATGTATTGCCTTAAATAATGCATTAAATACAGTTAGCATAGTTATATGATAAGACAGGAAAATGCTGACAGAACTCAGCACATAGACAGACAGTGCATTTAGACGCAGAATGAGCCAGAAGCTAAGTATTACACTAGTGTAGTGTGTAGGAAAGTAAGGATCATAAAACTGCCTTACTAGAGATAGTTTAAGTGCCGGAAAGTGCCTAAAACTCACCCAAAGTGCTGAATTCAGCAAAATTTAGCAAAAATCTGCATTTTATATTATGCAAAAATATGGTTAAATGGTCCTGAATGCTTTCCTATGTGTCAGGAATCAAAAGTGTCACAAAAAGATACATAAAGCACCCTAAACTGCAAAGTTTAGCACCTTAACGAACCAGTAACCAACCGAACAACCGGACACTACCCGAAACATCAAATTTACACTAGAAGCACTGTTTTAACATTACAAAGCTAGTTCTGATCCCCGAACATCATAACACCTCCTAAAAATATCTAATAACTAGAACATGTAACTAATACTTAAATTTAAACAAGACTGTAACTAATCTAGTTAACACCTAGCCTACTACCCCCCACCCCCACTTATAATTGGCCAACACCAAGGGCCCACATTATATTTTATTACAATTTAATAATAGATCATGTTTCTCCATAAAGAGCATAAGAACCAAGGGTTAAGGTGTTAAATTGGTTTATAAATAAGACTTGAAGATCATAACTTTCATTCCGTCTTTCTTCACTTCAACACCACTCTTTCTCTTCTTCTTTCCCTTGGCTTCGGCCGTGAACAACAACACCAACACCACCTTCATCCAAACTTCTTCCACTCATTCTATTACTACTCAAAGGTGCTAGAAGACGTATGATGAAGCTAGGAGCTTTCGGAAGTTGAAGAACCTTCACCGTTTGCTTTTATCCACTTCGTTTATCCTCTTGATCATCCCTAGCCTTGTGCTAGTGGTAAGAGTCTTGATCTTGCTAGTTTACTTCTATTTTTAAGTGGTTAAAGAATAATCATAATCAAAATCTTGAAGAACACTAAAGAACATAAGAAGTAAACATGAACATAAGCTTGTTTAATGAAGTAATCTTGCTGAATATAAGCTGTTATGCTTGTTGATCATTGATTGTTTGTAGAAATGATGTTGATCATCATAAGATCTTGCTAGATCATGATTAAAAACATAATCTAGCAAGATGAGAAAGTAGAAATGTTATAGGATGATAGATCATCCACACATGAAACATGAACTTGAAAGAACAGAATTATTTCTTGAAAAGTAATAATCAAAGTGAGTAGTAACACTTGTAGATCTAAAGATTTATGGATGATTTCTAAAGAAACCAAGTTAAAAATATAAGTTTTGTTAAAACTTGGTTCTCACATAAACAAACTCTATTTTTAGTGGTTAAACAAGTGTAGAAACACTTGTGAAACAAGAAAATTTTATAAAGAAACATTTTTAGAAAATGTGACAAGAAGTTGTAAACATCTAACTTCTTTAAAATTGAAGTTTTTAAAGAACTAATCACATTTTTAAGGGCAACAAGACTTACTAAGAACACTAGTAAGTTACTTCAAATTTTTACAAATATTCAAGTTCATGAAGTAGTTGAAAATGCATGATTTTTGGCAAATTGGTAAGTAAAAGTTGTTTGTTGATGATTGTGAATTGATTGTGTGGTTTTTACAAAAGAAAATGATATGGTTGAAAGCATGGAAACCTCTATTTTTAGGGGAAACTATGGCAAAATTTTCTAAAATATAAACACTTAGAAAAATATTTTTAAACAAATATTTACAAGTGTAATTTTAACCATGAGTTTTCTACAAAAACTTTGCCATATAAACACTTAGAAAAATATTTTTAAACAAATATTTACAAGTGTAATTTTAATCATGAGTTTTCTACAAAAACTTTGCCATAATTTTTTGTTACAAAAATACAAATATTGGAGGTTGATTTTCATAAATAAAAGTGACTAAATATGTATTTTTGAAATATATATTTAGAAGACCCCATATTTGTGAGTATTTGTATATTTTGTGTATTAGTTATATTATTTTAGGACTTGAAATAATATAACACATCAAAATACCAAGAATTACAATCCAAAATATTACCAAAATTCCAAAGAATAAACATATACATTTACACAAAAATATTGGAAAACCGAACTATGGAATAAGACTTACAAAAATATTCCGGAATTTATTCACAAAGTATATTTTGGTAAATAATATTTTGGACACCAAGGAAACAAAAATATTATTTTTACAATTACTACAAGAATATATCATATTTTTTACAAGGAAAAATATATTATTTTTGACAAGTACGAAATAAATACGTTTCTCGAAATTTTTAGAAGATATATTATTTTTTTAGAAATATATATTTCTTACACAAACATAAGATACAATATTTTTGGGAGAAAAATATATTTTCTCAAATAAACATGAAACATATCATTTTTGGAAGAAAAATGAGTTTATATATATTTTCTATGTTGGACATGAAAATATGTAATTTTTGGAACTTATAAGAGGATACAAATATATGCCAAAAGAAAAATTATCAATATATATATATTTTGTAAATACATATTGGTGGACTTTTATTAAAGATGATATCCCGGAAAAATTTATACGAAATTAAGTAAAAGAATACTTAATGAATACAATAAAATACGTATCCCTATACGTATAAAAACACACCAGAATACGACCCTAATACATGGAAAAATATACAAGTATAATATACCCCATCCTTGGGAAGGAAATACAAGCATAAATACTTGGGAAGTATTACGTTAATATATATTGTTTTAACAATTATTCCAAAATTTAATAAATATAATTTAAGTTAAAATATTAATTATTTTAACAAATAATTATATACTTGGAATAATAATGAAGACACTTTGAAACGTAACTCAAAGGCACTAATTAATACTAAGTCAAGGCACGACCCACCCGTCTAATGAACCATAGCACGCATGTTGGTAGTCGTGCGACTTAGAGGAAGCTTGAGTTATATTGGATACGAAGAACGCAAAGCTGTGAGTTCTTGACCCCCTTTTTCTTTAACTGTTTTCGGTTTTATAACTTCGGGGGTGAAGTACATGTTACTACTGTTTACAAACGTTATTATTTGGTATGGTTAGCTAAGGAAGGGTACTTCTAGATCATGTGAGTGGTGGGTATGACGCTTAAGACCATTAATCCTCGTTGTAGGACTGAGGGACATGAGTGATAGATCTATTTGGGTGTAGCGAGCCCCACCCATGAGTCCGTCGAGTGGACCATGTGGTGACTATGTCTTATTGACAAAGTCTGCTAGGTTTGAGCTTTCCTGCATCACGTCACAAATATTAATGTATTAGCTACACATTAATTAATCTGTTTCCTTATCGCTTTCATACCGGGTTTTCAAGTACATACAAACATACTTACAAATGTTTCAAAGGTTTATTCACAAACACACACATGAACTCGCTCAACTTTTATTGATGTTTTCAAACTACATGTATTTCAGGGAATTAAGTATGGATCTGGCGGGCGTTGGAGTTTACAAGTCAAGTCTCTAATAAAAGGTGTCATCCGAGGTCGAAGGGTTTGGGTTATGTATTTTATCTTGGATAAGATACATGGCTTGAAACCTAGTTTGGCTATGTCTTTTGTGAAGTCCAGTATGGAACTTTAAGCTTTGGTAGTCATGTGTTCTAAACTTAAAGTCTTAGTTTGATGTTAAACAATGACGATTGTATTATTTTGAAAACTATCTATGGATGAACATCTTGGTTTTATCATATAGTTGTTTGTTATGGTTGAATGCAATGATATTAAACAAGTCACACCAAATCACGCTTCCGCAAAAGTCAGGGTGTGACAACATTATATCGAGCATTTCCCTGAGTGTTCCCTTTTACAGTACTTGCAGTGGGGTGAAGAGGAAGAACCTGGTCCTATACCGCAGTAGGAATTACCATAACGTAGTTCCTGGGTAATCTTTTGAGATAGGTTCTTTTTCTAGTGTTCCTTTTGTGTGCGTACCAATTCATCTGTCAAGGTGTTAGCAAGTTCCACTACTTCTTCTATAGTTTGTGGTCTAGCTGCTTTGACTACATGTCTGATCTCCCTGATTAATCCCCAGATGTAACGGGAGATTAATACTAGTTCTGGTGAGGCTAGAGTTGGTACTATCCTAGCATATTAAAAGAATATGGTAGTATATTCCCTGCAATCTATTCCAATTATTCTATGATTTAGGAACTTATTGGCAATCTGTTCCTTTTCATGACGAGGACATAATTTCCTTTCAACTATTTCCTTAAAGTTGTTCCATTCCATACTGTAAACCCTGTCACTTCATCTGGACTGGAGAATGTTATTCCACCACTTCAAGGCTGCATTCTTAGAAATATTAGAAGCATACATGATCTTATCTTCATCTGCACATTTACTTATTTTTAAGACTACTCCAGTCTTTTCTATCCAGCGCAAGGCTGAAATGGCTCCTTCATTGCTTGAGAATTCTATCGGTTTGCATGATAAGAATTCTTTATAAGAACAACCATATGAGATGATCTGTCACGGCCCCCGTCCCGGTGTGACCCGGTTCAGTAGCCGCGGGACAGAAAACCCGTGCTATTTATGAATTGAGTTGGCAGCGGAAGTTTTACAGGATCTTTTGAAACTCGAAAATGCCCAATTTATTTTATTTCACACATTTGGGACAACCCCATAATTTACAATAAAGGAAATTTCTCAAGGAAATTCCTTGTTTTACAAAAACATATTTATTTATTTTATTGAGCTACTTCTTCGAGCTTGCAGTGCTACACGACACTTTTTCCTGGATCACAGCAGATCACCAGAAACATGTTTTAAAAAGGTATTATCAGCAGGGAAATACTGGCGAGTCATTCAAGTTGCACAAAACGACACATTGTTATAATCTACAGTATTAATGGTGATTACAATGTTTTTATCAACCAACTACCCCAAATCGGTATTTGTCACTTGACAGTGTCTGTGACTATGGTCAGATAACCCATTGGCTAGCCCGTTGTCTAATGGTGACGGGTATCAAGTAATGTATACAAAACCCCACATACCGGCAGTAATTGAAGATTAAAAAGACTTAATCCCTGTAATTATAACTTTGAAAATAAATAGGGTTCATGAAACAATTTGATAAAAACAGAATGACTCACATTGCAAGTATAGACGGGCATAGTTTAGCCTACTGATTTTTGCCTGGTTAACCTAATTCAAATAAAAATGCACACGAAAACTAGGTCAGTAACTTAATACAACTTTTACGACAACTCACGAGATCAAAACCCTCACAACGAATGACAAAGTACAACCCAAATACGGGCAGCACTGAAACATCCATCGGATTGGTTTTTATGGATCGGACATTGAATCGTAGCAGTGATCGAGTTATTACCCTATTATCGCGGCAGAATTTCGTGCTAGTGTGTGTTTTTGGAGTAAACTGATGATATCTCAACGTACAAAACAAATTTTTACGTCAAACCAACGCCAAAATGCAAGTGCCAAACCCCTGATACTTATACTGAAAAATGGTCCCTGTCGCGTGTCAGGTGTCACGAGAGGCTCTCGTGTGGCGTGACGGGTCACTTCTAGGATAGGGTAGCCTTGTGTATTTCTAGCCTAGGTGAGTCAGCCGTTCGACGAAATTCGCATTCGACAACAAATAGTGAGGATAATACCAATTAGGGAATACCCCCCCTGAGTTTTAGGGGTCCCTGATCCTAGTTTCGATTGTTCTGAAAATTTTAGGGGTCATGCAATATTATTGGGGGTCTCAATTAGGGTTTCCTATTGGACATAATAAAATAAGAAATAGTAATTTTAATGAGAGTTGTTTCATCCTCCCCACCTTATTAAAATTTCGTCCTCGAGATTTACCGGAACAAGTAGGGATACTTTCGCTTCATCTCTGATTCCAGCTCCCAAGTGTACTCAGGTCCTCTCTTTGAATCCCACTTGACTTTGACAAGCACTAGTCGTTTGTGTTTGAGAAACTTGACATTTCTGTCTTCTATCCGTAGTGGCTTCTCAACAAATTTTAACTTTTCATTTACCTCTACATCTTGAAGAGGTACTACCAGGGATTCGTCAGATAGACATTTCTTGAGGTTGGATACATGAAATACGTCATGTACCCCGGCTAGCTCTTCTGGTAGTTGTAAACGATAGGCAACTGGTCCTATTTGCTGGATTACTGGGAATGGTCCTACGTACCTTGGACTTAGCTTTCCCTTCTTTCCGAACCGAACTACTCCTTTCCAAGGAGAAACTTTGAAGAGTACCTTATCTCCGACTTGAAATTCCAGTGGCTTGCGTCGATTGTCTGCATAACTCTTCTGGCGATCTCGAGCCGTTTTCAGTCTTTCCTTGATTTGAGTGATCTTGTCGGTGGTTTCTTGTACGATTTCGGGACCTGATAATTGGCTTTCTCCTATTTTTACCCAACAAACTGGAGTTCTGCACTTTCGTCCATACAGTGCTTCAAATGGGGCAGCTTCAATGCTTGAATGGTAACTATTGTTATAGGAGAATTCAATTAAGGGTAGGTGGCCATCCCAGTTTCCACCAAAATCTATTACACATGCCCTGAGCATGTCTTCTAGGGTTTGGATCGCCCTTTCACTTTGTCCGTCTGTTTGGGGATGGTAAGCTGTACTTAAATTTAATCGCGTCCCCATGGCTTCTTGGAAACTTGTCCAGAAATGTGAAGTGAAGCGACTATCTCTATCCGATACAATGGAGAGTGGAACTCCATGTAAGGATACTAGTTCGTCTACGTATAATTTTGCTAACCTTTCCATGCTAAAGGTTTCTTTCATGGGTAGAAAATGAGCTGATTTGGTTAATCGATCCACAATTACCCAAATCGCATCATTACCTTTTCTGGTTTTGGGTAACTTAGTAACAAAATCCATGGTTATTAGTTCCCACTTCCAAACAGGCATTTCTAATTGTTGAAGTAACCCTGAAGGTTTCTGGTGTTCTGCCTTAACCTGTGAACAAGTTAGGCACTTAGATACATATCTAGCTATATCCTTTTTCATTCCTATCCACCATAAATTATTTCTTAAATCTTGGTACATTTTATTATTTCCAGGGTGCATGGTATACCTAGATTTATGGGATTCCTCTAAAATCTTATTTCTTAATTCTCCTTGCTTAGGTACCCAAATTCTTCTTTTATGGAATCTCCAAATTCCATCAGCTCCTTGCTCTAATTCCTTTATTCTTCCTTTCATTCCTTCAGCATCATCCTTGATTGCTGCTTCCTGAATTTTTTTCAATTGTTCCATTAAGTCTAATTGTAAACTTAATCTAAGAGCACAAACTCTCTTTTGCTTTTCATGATACTTACGACTTAAGGCATCCGCTACTACATTTGCCTTCCCTTCGTGATATTGAATATCGCAGTCGTAATCACTCAAAATTTCCATCCATCTTCTTTGCCTCATGTTTAATTCTTTTTGCCCAAATATGTATCTTAAGCTTTTATGATCTGTATAAACTGTAAACTTACTTCCATACAGATAGTGCCTCCAAATCTTAAGGGAAAAAATTATTGCTCCTAATTCTAAATCATGTGTCGTATAATTTTCCTCGTGCTTTTTCAATTGTCTTGATGCATACGCAATTACCTTTTTGCGTTGCATTAATACACATCCTAATCCTAGCTTTGAAGCATCACAGAAAACTTCAACATCTTCTGTCCCTTCTGGTAAGGCAAGGATTGGGGTGTTTGTTAACCTTTGTTTTAAAATCATAAAGGCCTCTTCTTGCTTAGGTCCCCATTCAAACTTAACTGTTTTACAGGTTAGCTTAGTTAATGGCACAGCTATCTTAATAAAATCCTTAATGAAGCGCCTATAGTATCCAGCTAATCCTAGAAAGCTTCTAACTTCCATAGCTGATTGTGGGACCTTCCATTTGGTGATCGCTTCTATCTTGGAGGGATCTACGTGAATACCTTCATGATTCACCATGTGACCTAAAAATTGCACCTCTTGTAGCCAAAATTCGCACTTCGAGAATTTGGCGTAAAGCCTCTCCTTTCTTAACAAAGTTAAGAGTGCATGCAGGTGCTCACAATGCTCGTCTTGACTTTTGGAATAAATAAGTATATCATCAATGAAGACAATTACAAATTTATCCAAATACGGTTTACAGATTCTATTCATCATATCCATAAATGCTGCCGGAGCATTTGTTAGTCTAAAAGGCATAACTGTAAACTCGTAGTGACCATACCTAGTTCTGAAAGCAGTTTTAGGTATGTCTTCTTCGTGTACCTTCAATTGATGATATCCGGAGCGTAAATCTATCTTAGAAAAATATCTAGCCCCCTGAAGTTGATCAAAAAGATCATCAATCCTAGGCAAAGGGTATCGATTCTTGATTGTAACCTTATTTAATTCCCTATAATCGATACACATTCGCATCGAACCATCTTTCTTCTTTACGAATAATACTGGTGCTCCCCAAGGGGATGAACTAGGTTGTATGAATCTTTTGCTTAGCAATTCATCTAATTGCTTTTTCAGTTCTAACATTTTAGTGGGTGCTAACCGATAGGGTGCCTTTACTATGGGTGTAGTTCCAGGAATCAAATGAATTCTAAATTCTACCTCCCTATCTGGTGGTAATCCTGGTAACTCTTCTGGGAATACATCCAAGTATTCTGAGACTACAGGAATTTCCTTAAGTTCCTTACCCTTAGTGCTAATGATTACCGAAATCATATACACTATTCCTTGTTTTCGTTCATAACTAGCAACTTTCATTACTGAAATGAACTTCATGGGTTTACGCGGCTTATCCCTAGTAATCATAATTACTTCTCCTGTGGGTGCATGAATTTCTATGGAATTCTTATCACAAAGGATTCGAGCATGGTTGGCTACTAACCAATCCATTCCTAACACGACATCGAATCCAACTAAATTCATTGGTAAGAGGTTTGCAGAAAATTTATGACCTGAAAGTTCTATATTTTCTTTTTGCAAAACCGTATCTATGTTAACAGAGTTCCTGTCTGTCGTTTCTACTGTAAAACTTGCCTAAGTTTTGTTAAGGGTAGCTTAAGAGCTTAGCAGTATGAAGTATTTATAAAACTTTGGTTTACACCAGAGTCAAATAATACTTTCGCATAAACGTTGTGAACGAAGAACGTACCAGCTATTACGTCAGGAATCAGTTTGGCTTCCTGCGCGGTCAATTGGAAGGCTCTTGCGTTTTTCTTGTTAGTCCTTTCAGCAAGTTTAGCCTTGTTATCTGCTGGTTTGACCAATTTAGGGCATTCTGGTCTAAAATGCCCAGCTTCTCCACAATTGTAGCAGATATTTGTTTTCTTTCTGCAATCTTCTTCATGATGTCCTATAGCTTTGAAGAAGTTGCAGGTTTCATTACATTTTCCAAAATGTTTCTTTTTACAGTTCCTGCAGAACGGTGGAGTAGAAGATTGCCCAGTTCCTCTTTTCTTGAAATTACTATTATTACCCACACGAAATCCTTGAGTAATTTTCTGAGCCAATTCCTCCTTCCTATTTTCTTCTCGCGTACGCACCAGTCCCTCAGTCAAGGTGTTGGCTAATTCCACCGCATCATCGATCGTGCGGGGTCTCGCAGCTTTGACAATATCACGGATCTCGCTAATTAAACCCCAAATGTAGCGAGAAATAAGTACCGGTTATGGCGAAGCCAGAGTAGGCACAATTCAAGCATATTCGAAAAACTTCGAAGTATACCCTCGACAATCATCATCCACCATTCGGTGGCTCAGGAATTTGTTTGCCATTTGTTCTTTTTCATATTCTGGGCATAATTTTCTTTCCAGCAGACGCTTAAATTCTTCTAAACCCATGGCATAGGCCATGTTACTTCCCTTAGCTTGTAATACCGTATTCCACCATTCTAATGCTTCTTCCTTGAAAAGGTGAGAAGCATACATGACTTTATCCTCCTCTGCACATTTACTTATTTTAATTACCACCTCGGTTTTCTCCAATCAACGCAGTGCAGCAGTTGCCCCTTCATTGCCTGCGAACTCGACAGGTTTACAGGCAAGAAATTCCTTCTAAGTGCAACCAAGCGTTGCAGCTTTCGTTCTTTTAAGGAATGGGGCTTGCATCCCATCATTATCAATATTATTATTATTGTTGCCGCCTCCATTTACGCTATTACTGAAGTTGTCATCACGAGTACGTTTGCTGGGAATAATTGGTTGAGGTTCAACTGGATTTCTGACAGCAGCAAGGATTGCTGGAATAGCATTGGCTATTCCTTGAGCAACGATGTTTTCTATGTCTTGCCTACTAAGAAAATGGTCTTCATTGTTTTGCTCGGATTGGTTAACCTCGTTAACTGGTTCATTACTAGCGTGTTCCATCTGGTAATTAATATGTATAACTTATTAGCACAAAATAGATAACAACCAAACACAAATAAACAATCGCACAGAATCACGTCAACACGTATAGCCAAAATTGTCGATTTTTCGACTTCCATATTTTATATATTTTAATATGCGTCCGTACACACCAGTTATCTTACAAAAGTTTTATTTTGTTAAGTTATTTTACATGATTATATTTTTATTACTATTATTATTATTTTATTATTATACAACCACAACCACACAGTCACACCATCCCCGTCAGCTGGCATCTCAGAAGCGACGTTCCCTCTCGTTGTACTTCCAGGAGATCTGTTCTCCCACCTCCCGGATTCGATTCCCTACGTCCACCAGCTCCTCGCCAAAATGGCGGAGTTCAGCCAAGTTCTCATTGCTCATCGGTGGGTTTGGTGCAGGCTTTGGGTCGAACTGAGGGAAAAAGGTATTAGGATTGTTCAGGAGATTCTTAAATTGCCAGTCAGTTGTCCACCATTCTTCTAGCTCTCCTAGTAGAGGTCGGGGGTGGATAATAGGATCTGGGATAGCAGGCTCCAAATTAACTGGAAGTTGTATTTCAGCTGGGTAATTGAAGAGGTTTTCATCGGCAGGTCCGATGAGGTCATTAAGGGCCAGTTTACGATCCAGCTCCTCCCATGATGGCATTTCCTGGGCTTGCCCTGAACTTTCCCCGATCTCCTTTCCTTTGCGTTTATCATCTGGATCCTCAGTCTTTATAACTTTCCGTATTGCTGGTTTCTTCCTACGCACACGCCTCCAGCCCACGAATCTTCTTCTCTTTTTCGGTTTGGGTTTCTCCTGGGGTTGGGCTTGGAATTCCATAGGTTCATCAGTGTCGGCCCAATAACTGGAAAAGCCCTCGGAAACTTCCATTTCAGCAGAATGGATAGTGATATTCTGAAGAGCTTCAGATAATTCATTCATGCTGTTAGCATATATGAAGAAACACACAAAATTCTAAATTAAAATTTTGGTAAAATAAATTTTCACAGAATCACAGAATGGCAATCAGAAAAATTAAGTATTTCTAAATACTTAATTGGCTTAAATAAGTGGCTCTGATACCACCTTTTTCTGTCACGACCCCCGTCCCGGTGTGACCCAGTTCAGGAGCCGCGGGACAGAAAACCCGTGGTATTTATGAATTAAGTTGGCAGCGGAAGTTTTACAGGATCTTTTGAAACTCGAAAATGCCCAATTTATTTTATTTCACACATTTGGGACAACCCCATAATTTACAATAAAGGAAATTTCTCAAGGAAATTCCCTGTTTTACAAAACATATTTATTTATTTTATTGAGCCACTTCTTCGAGCTTGCAGTGCTACACGTCACTTTTTCCTGGATCACATCAGATCACCTGAAACATGTTTTAAAAAGGTTTTATCAGCAGGGAAATACTGGCGAGTCATTCAAGTTGCAAAAAACGACACATTGTTATAATCTACAGTATTAAGGGTGATTACAATGTTTTTATCAACCAATTACCCCAAATCGGTATTTGTCACTTGACAGTGTCTGTGACTATGGTCAGATCACCCATTGGCTAGCCCGTTGTCCAATGGTGACGGGTATCAAGTAATGTATACAAAACCCCACATACCGGCAGTAATTAAAGATTACAAAGACTTAATCCCTGTAATTATAACTTTGAAAATAAATAGGGTTTTGGAAACAATTTGATAAAAAGAGAATGACTCACATTGGAAATTTAGACTGGCAGAGTTTAGCCTACTGATTTTTGTCTGGTTAAACTAATTCAAATAACAATGCACACGAAAACTAGGTCAGTAACTTAATACAACTTTTACGACAACTCACGAGATCAAAACCCTCATGACGAATGACAAAGTACAGCCCAAATACGGGCAGCACTTAAACATCCATCGGATTGGTTTTTATCGATCGGACATTGAACCGTAGCAGTGATCGAGTTATTACCCTGTTATCGCGGCAGAATTTCGTGCTTGTGTGTGTTTTTGGAGTAAACTGATGATATCTCAACGTACAAAACGAGTTTTTACGTCGAATCAACGCCAAAATGCAAGTGCCAAACCCCTGATACTTATACTGAAAAATGGCCCCTGTCGCGTGTCACGTGTCACGAGAGGCTCTCGCGTGGTGCGACGGGTTACTTCTAGGGGATAGGGTAGCCTTGTGTATTTCTAGCCTAGGTGAGTCAGCCGTTCGACGAAATTCGCATTCAACAACAAACAGTGAGGATAATACCAATTAGGGAATACCCCCCCCTGAGTTTTAGGGGGCCCTGATCCTAGTTCCGATTGTTCTGAAAATTTTAGGGGTCATGCAATATTATTGGGGGTCTCAATTAGGGTTTCCTATTGGACATAATAAAATAAGAAATAGTAATTTTAATGAGAGTTGTTACATGATCCTTCTTCTTTTTGGAATTGGAGCTTAGATAAACAGTCCGTGATTTCCATTCACGCTATGATTTGGCTCAATGGGTGCATGTTTACTTCCTATTATGGAATTATTTTCTGCCTTTTGATAGCACTTTTATCCACTTGGTTCCCGTTATTATTCTTATTCTAGATTTCCTGATTTACTTCGTTTGACATCTGAATTGTAAACATGATCATGTATTAATATCACAAAATCAATTAAACAATAAACACTCAAACATATTGAACCACAAACGTCGATCATTACGACTTTTACTCTTTCCATATATGCATCTATTACAAATTATAACTGGAATTTAAACACTAGTAACTATGCATCAATATATATATATAGGGGAAGGTTCATTGGGGAACACTAAAAAAGTGGGGAACAGCGGGGAACCGGCTCAAACGAACTCCGATTGGACTCATTCCAGCGTTGTTGGATCCGACTTGTCGAACCCTAACTAAGATCTCTTAACCCTAAACTCTAAATCCTAACTCCTAAACTTTAAACCCTAAAGCTAAACAATAAGGCTAAAACCTAAGCTAAACCGTAAAATCTAAACTATAAACACTAAAAGCTAAACCCTAAAGGCTAAACCTAAAGCTAAACCATATAGCTAAACCCTAAAGCTAAACCCTAAAGCTAAACTCTAAACCCTAAAGCTAAACCCTAAGGCTAAACCCTAAAGCTAAACCCTAAAAGCAAAACCCTAATATATTTAGGGTTTAGGGGTTATAATTTAGGGTTAAGAGATCCTAGTTAGGGTTCGACGAGACGGTTCCAACACCGCTGGAATGAGTCCAATCGGAGTTCGTTTGAGTCGGTTCCCCATTGTTCCCCACTTTTTTAGTGTTCCTCAATGAACCTCACACTATATATACATATATATATATATATATATATATATATATATATATAGAAACTGGATCAGGAGAAAATGCTCAAAAGTGTGAGAACGGTGAGAACTCATCCTGGCCCAACACGTGTCCTGCGGCATAGAGAAGGGCGGAGGGGCTTTTTTGTCTTTTCATTCTTCTTTTTATTTCCCAACGCGGTATAATGTTTTATGGCGTTTAAGTTTTTTTTGGCGTTAATTGTATTTTTTAATCTTTTTGGCGTTGAATTAATTTTTTTTGTGTCTCATATATAATTTTTTTGGCGTTATAGCGTTTTCTGTTTAATTTTTTTGGCGTTATGGCGTTTTGTATAATAATTCACTACGAGTCACTATTATTTGCATAAGATTACAATAAGACCAATTTTTTTTGGCGTTTAATACCCTTCACAAGGTGTTTTGCTAGCAGCTGTTCTCCCAGTTTTCATACTTCTAGCATTTTGGTGTTTGTAGTTTTTGGCGTTTTATATAATAATGTATTTTATTTATAGAGAATTAGATAACAAATCAACATATAACTTGATATGAAAACAATATAAAATGAAAACATTGTTGGTGCATATGTTTGTCGACTTCGTCTTGTATCGAGTCTTGCATTAGATTAGATAGATCAGATCACGTAGTACGAGAAAATGAAATATGTATTGTAGGGGTATTTCGCACGAAATACCCATTTCGTGTGAAGTTGATTTCGCGTGTACAGTTTCGTACGAAATAGGCTGCCCTATAAATACTTGATGTGCCATCTCATTTGTAACTTTCCGGTTTCAGAGTCGAACTGCTGCCGAAGTGTCTACTCGCTGTAAAACGTTGTTATATCAACCAAACGACAGTTTAAAATGAATATCAAGCTGAATCAACTCTATACATTTGTTTCCGCCTCTCGTATTGAGCAAAAACTCTTCTGAACGACGCGTTTGGTCGTGAAAACGATCCTACAAGTGGTATCAGAGCTCAGGAGGAAGAGTTCTTACCAATTCAGCTCAAAAATCTGTTTTCTACAGCTTTTTTCAAAATTAACAAGTTTTGACGGTTAAAATGGCTTGATTTTCACACATTATAAGCGTAACACTGTTTTAACAAAGCCTTGAAAGAATTGGACCTAAAATCGAACTAAAACTTGTTTAATCTGCTCATTTCGTTTGAAAACATGTGCGAGAGAATGATGTCAGCAGCATTTCGCACGAATTGAGGTTTCATTTTGCACGAAATCATCTATTTCGTGTGAAATCATTTCGTACGGAATCATTTTGTTGTCATTGCGTTTGAACAGGGTATTTCGCTTGAAGAAGTTTCTCATTTCGTTCGAAATCACTCATTTCGTACCAAAAATTCATTTCGTGTGAAAGTTCTTATTTCGTGTGAATCATTTCGTTTGAAGTCATCTAGCTGGTCTTTTCACACCAGTTGGTCATTTCGGTTGAAGGATCATATCGTGTGAAAGTGTATTTCGTTTGAAAGGTTGATTTTGCTTGAAAGTCTCTGATTTTGTAAAGTTTGTTATCGAATCATGGAAGAGGAATTTTATAACGCATTTGCTACTGCCCCGACTACTCCGGCTACCGTTGCTCAAAGCATGAACATGGAAAATGAGACTGGAACTTTGCAAAAACCCCTGAAACTAATGGGCATTGAGGAGTATTATGGTTGGAAAGACCGATTCGAAAACTGGGTTCAAGCTAATCATTTGAGGTCTTGGGAATGTATTGAGAAAAAGTATGTTAAACCTCGTACAGATTTGGGAGTCATCAAAGCAATTTCAGAATTGACGGACAAAGAAAGAGACATGTACAAAGAAGAAAAGATGATGATTAGTTTACTTCAGCAAGCTATGAAAGAAGACATCTTCATATTACTTCAACACGACAATACTTCACGTTCAATTTAGGAAGCACTTCGAATTAAGTTTGAGGGAAGTGAGAAAATGATCAGGAGTAAGAAATCATTGCTAAAGAAAGAGTATGATTTGTTTTCGAGTTTGCCAGGAGAATCTTCAAAGAAATTGATCGAAAGATATTGTCACTTAGTGCGGTCTATGTATTTGTTAGAAATAGTCAAAGATCAAGAAGAATGGGTTGACAAACTAGCTGATGCTTTACCTCAGAAAGAATGGGGTACCTATCTGATGATCTTGAAGAACACTGGAGAATATGACAAACTGACAATTTCCCAGTTTATTGAAAAGATTGAAGGACAAGATCTTGAACAACAAAAGATTGCTAGAATGAACAGTCCAAGTGGTCAATAAGACATCAAAATGTATTACAAAGGGAGTGTTCAGGATGTTGAAACGAGTCCGAAGGTTCAAACTGCTTTCAGTGCTGAAAATTCATCTGGATCAGTCAATCAAAGTCCAAACAGCAGCAGTGGTTTTTCTTCATGTAACACCCTTGCTTGTTTAATACAACATTTTATATAAGACTCGTAAAAATGCATGTTTATATGATTACACGTAAGTATGTCAATACGAGTTTACTAAAACTGTTACAATTTAAAAGTTTAGAACAACTTAATGTAATTGAATTCGTCGTTTAAAAGATACGACGAAACGCCGCGCGGAAGCTTTTAACTTTATCGTGTTCGGTTCTTCTTCGAGCTTGATCTTCATCCGGGCACTCTAGGCAATCACCTATGTTCAAAACCAACTTAAAAGTTAGTTTTGATAGTTAAACAACAAGTATAAACAAGTTATATGGGTCAAACAAACAAAATTAAACATTTTTCAAGTTCAGGGGGGGGGGGCTAGGCGTCACGCCTAGGGGCTAGATGCCCCACCTAGCCCCCTTTTTGGAAGATTGTTGTTATTATGTTGCTGTACATACCCAGCATGACTCGATTTCACGGAAACGAGCATAACTCTCTCGTTTTTAATCCGTGTTACCCGATTCTTTTTCCTACGCGTCCGTAATTTAATTCTCCATCATATGGAGTTAAAATCCAACATCCAACATAATAAATTTTGAGACTTCTAAGCCTTCGACTCGTTACCTTTTTATCGCATTTTAACCCGTTTATGCATTTTATCAAACAAACATGTTTGTTTGATCCCAAATTCTCATGATCTTCTTATTTTCGATATATCCTATTATATTAGGTTCTAGTTGCGGGTTTCTTACGAAATCTTAACCTATTTTGCATATATACTTGTTTTGACCCGTTAAGGGTGTTTAACATTTGCAAGCTTTAAATCACGCTTCAATTAGCTTACATCCTATCCCCATTTTTATACGTATCCCAAGGACTCCATTTAACAAAACGCTTAACTCTAAACAACTCTTAAAGGTTGTTTGCCCAATTTACCCCTCAAGGGACTGTTGGTCAATTTTAGTCCTTCTTTTTGTAACGAAGGACTTTCACTAATAGTTGACCAAAATATCACTTCTAACTACATCCTTATATTTGTGTACCTGGCTCGGGTCAGACTATTGACCCGTTTTAATACCCTGCTTCAACAATTTGCATATTTCATAGCAACACTAACTCGTAGGCCGCTTTTTCCTGTAAGCATAAGACTCGACAAGTGCTTATTAGTCGTGATTTATCAAATGGTATTAACATTACCATTGACCCGTTTAGTCTAAACGACCATCCATTTTGCGCTTATATTCCAATGGTATTTATTTACCATTTTATTAAGTAAGTCATTTCGGATTCCTTACCATTTGGTTATGACTTTTAAATCCGTTTCGTACACGTTAACCCAACATGGCTTATGCCAATTGGCGTCGTTTTAAACTTCAACCCATATCCATTTATACATGACGAAATCACCATTTTTCCATTTGTTTTTATTCGTTTAGGCCCTACTTACAAAGTGGCCATTCAAAGATTCATTTTATATATGTCATCTATGACCAAATGTCCATTTCGCATTTTTGATATGTTCCGACCCGTACCACTTCGTGTCGGAACCAAAGTTCGAATACAACTTTTGCCGTAATTGTAACCGAGAATTAAATGCATATCTTACAAAAAGGGTGTAAGCTTTACTTACCTCTTATCCGGTTTGCGTTTTTCGTCTCGTACTTGATTTGTTTGACCCGCTTTCTCCCCAAGCTTCACCTAGCTTGTTAAGCGCCAATTATTATTTCATCATTCACAAGGTGGTTAGTTTAATCATGACTTAGTACGATTATTCCACCTTACGCATTTCTATATCCAATTATCATTCATCACAACACCTTATATAATCAAGTTCTTCATATGAACTAGTAGGTACCCAATTTCACTTAGGCATTACATCGAACACCTTATGAGCATGAAATTTTTACTACTAGAAATCAAGCTCATGACTAACTATTTAACCAAGATTTATACATCTTTTCACATGTTCATGACAAATCTTCATATCAACAAATCTGGATTTGCTTCATAGAGCTCTAATACACTAAGTTAACAAAGATAATCCTAGTGTTTAACATAATTCTCCAACAACCACTTGACACATGAGAGTATGATCATGAATTCACAATCATGAACATCAATTTAACAAATAAATGACTAGGGTTTACTCCTAGACATAGTTTCATCCCTAATTTCATCCAAACAACGAACATGCAAGCTCAGATTTGAATCTCATAAGTTCATCTAAAATTTAAGATGGAACCACATAGCAAAATTTCGCATACCTCATGATCCCTTTACTGAGGTGATCACTAATCTATACTTGGATTTCGATTCGGAGCAGATTTGAGCCTTCAATTTGGTGAAAATGCAAGAGCTAGGGATGTGAGGGGAGTCTTGGTCGCCCCCTGTGTTCTTGATCGACCAGACACCCCAAAATGGGTGTTTGGTGTTTCTTTTTTTTTTATTAACTTTCAAATTTAACAACATAAGCCCCTCAACTTTAGTTTGGTTTATAACTTGATATTTTGTTCTTTCATTTAATTACAAGACTTGTACTAGGTTATTTATTTCCTAGTTACTTTATGTTGTTCTCGACCCATTTTATTTTAAGTCCCGTTAAATCTCGGGCCTTTTACATACTTTGCTTTATCAAAGTATTTCTCATCCTTTTAATAAATATTAGATTTATTTATTCATATCCTAAAATTTACCGGGTAAGTTTTACCACTAACTGTATTTTACCCGTCCTGTAGTATTAACGTGGTTTGATTACCAAAACCCGTTTTCGGGGTGTTACAAGTCTACCCCCCTTAGAGAGGTTTCGTCCTCGAAACCTTTTCTTACATAATTCATTGAGTTTAACTCTATATATTCGATCCGAGAAATCCTTTAAACATTAATTATACTTTTATCCAATAGTTAATATTACCAGAAAAGTATGGTAACATCTTTTTGGTTACTAATTGTCTACATAACTCATACGACACAGTGCAACTTGAAATAACGTAATCTCGTTATTTCCACTAGTTTAGTTAACTTAGCGATATCCATCGCTTTCATATACTATCGAATTCTTTATGAATCCGTTACTTTGACCCGTTTAAAGGTCTTTAGTGAAATCTTTCACTTTTAGCAACAATTTCTTTTGCTTTCAAATTTATTTATTCGGTTCAGTTATACCGAATCCACTGCTTACAAGCAAACCAAATTTTCTTGATTTGAATTGCTGACCTTAACCGGTCTCACTAACTAGACTTATTAGCCCAGTTACTTTTTACCGCTCGCTTGGTTATAATGTGATTTTACTTCACATTACATTTCCTAACCGTGATCGTGTCACCTCATGTTTAATTTATATCAACCTTTCATTTTCGAAAACATCACATTTCGAATATATCGTCTTGCGCCTATCAGTGTCAAAACTTGAATCTTTCATGCTTACTATTCAAATTCCTATCAGAAGTTATATTTGTAAAAATGTTATTTCTTACTAAAACTGAATTTTAGTCTAACGTTTTTCTCTTTAACTATGTCAATTACTCATATTAAGGAAATTGACAACTCATAATTTATTGTTTTCCGTTCTCGTTTTACGCGGGGAATCGTAACAAGTTCCCTCACCTTACACTATTGACCCGTAGGTTCTTTCACTTAACCTCGTAGGCTATTTCCTTAAGCTTTCATCTCTTTAAGACGAGGCCCTTATGATCCCTTTGCTTCAATTCATGACCCGTGGGTCATTTTGGCCCCGTAGACCTTTATACTAATTAATATCCCGTAGGTTATGATGATCCCGTAGATCATCTTTTATTCTAGTCTTTATTCAATTATCTATTTATACATATATAGCTTTAAAGCATCCTTTGTTATGTTTGGAATCATTTAATTTTGCTTTTGAACTTTAGTTGACCTTGACCGTAGTCTAAGGTTTCATTTGTTTACTTTCAGACTATCTTTTCCGACTTTACGACTTCTAACGTCATTTACACGTCGGTTTGTTCTACGCTTACTGTTACCCGGTTCATACTTATACTCCTTTACAACGCATTACCCGGGTCCTTCTATCTTATTGTTTTTAGCTTTCCGGTTTCACCGGTTTGCGTTTTCCTATTATATTAAGCGTTATTCCTTAATTGACTCGTTTGACTCATTTTGGGTGAATTTTCATCACTTATGAATGTCTAACTTCATTCTTTATTTGACCCGTCCAACTTTGAAATGGTTGAACGTAATTACCAAAATTTATGTTTGCGAAAAGTCTTGTCATCTTTTAGTCATGACTCATATTCCGAGTCTTTTGACTTTCTATTTCGCGTTCCTGTTTCTCAGTCTACGCATGCGTTTAATTCCTTACCCATCAACCGGGTGTTTTACCGAAATCGTTATCATTGCACCCCCTTCCGGTATGCATTAAGACTTTGTTTCGATTTACTTGGTCATCTTAGCGAAATCCGTCGCTTTTATTCGACCATGTCTTTTATTCTTTACGTGACCACCATTGGTGGCCTCATTAATTATGAGTGACGATTATCATCATTATCCTTGCTTTTCTACGACTAAAGTTAACAACCTTGATTATCTTTTTCGTGTGGGCAACACCTTTGTTTTTATGACCCGACGGTCATCTATACTTTGGTTTTACTTGCCCGTTTTGTTCACCATGGCCCTTTCGTCCAAGATGACTTATTTTCGTGAATTTTCTTTTGATCATTCATTTATATCATCATTTACATTAATCCTTGTCCCTTCTATCGGGCTCATTATCCTAATGATATACGCTTCCGTTACCCGGCTGTGCGTTTACATTATTTTCAACTATTTTGTTCATTTGTTTCATTTGGGTACTTTTTAATTTGTCCCATTCACCCCATCCTTACTACATCGGATGTAAATGTGTCCGCTATAAGAAGTTCATGGTATCATATGCCACTACTTACTTGGCCAGAGTACGCAATTAACACATGACACGCATGACCTTTTTATAGTTTTCACATTACGCCCTATGTAAGTAATGCCTCTATTTGTTTCTCTTGGAAACAATATCCCGAATACATTTTCTATTCGGATTTTTCCTAGTTTTTAATCTACATATGCAACTTTCAATTTCTACATATTTGTTGCATATTACTATTTGTGCAATTATATTTAAAATGTGCACCTGGTAATGCTTGCCTTAACGGGCTTTCTTGCCATTACTTATTTGCGATCGTCACGCGATTTAGGTCCTTGATGAGTATGCTCTTCTTGTCATATCTCGGACCGTTCCATCATCATATCCACAATTCGTTTGACTCTCGTCGTCTTCAAACGCGAGTGTCCTTCAATTAAAACATTCACAAAAGTTAGTAACGTCAACTTCAATAATCGCCCGTATTATAATACAAGGTTTTTCTACTATACGCGTCAACGCGCGTATTTTCGTCAACTATATCAATCATTTTAATTGGGGTAACGTGTATCACACGATAGCCCTATGTGTTGTTTACAACACTTTAGCATGCTAAACTATTAACATACATGTACTTACCGGATTTGCGATCAAGACTCGAACCGAACACTAATCTTTATCAAGAGCTTAAGGTTTAAGTACAAGCATGATTTTCCCCACCATACTTGAATCTCTTAAACCAGGGCTCTGATACCAACTTGTAACACCCTTGCTTGTTTAATACAATATTTTATATAAGATTCGTAAAAATGCATGTTTATATGATTACACGTAAATATGTCAATACGAGTTTACTAAAACTTTTACAATTTAAAAGTTTAGAACAACTTAATGTAATTGAATTCGTCGTCTAAAAGATACGACGAAACGCCGCGCAGAAGCTTTTAACTTTATCGTGTTCGGTTCTTCTTCGAGCTTGATCTTCATCCGGGCACTCTAGGCAATCACCTATGATCAAAACCAACTTAAAAGTTAGTTTTGATAGTTAAATAACAAGTTTAAACAAGTTATATGGGTCAAACAAACAAAATTAAACATTTTTCAAGTTCAGGGGGGGGGGGGGGGGCTAGGCGTCACGCCTAGGGGCTAGATGCCCCACCTAGCCCCCTTTTTGGCAGATTGTTGTTATTATAATGCTGTACATACCCAGCATGACTCGATTTCATGGAAACGAGCATAACTCTCTCGTTTTTAATCCGTGTTACCCGATTCTTTTTCCTACGCGTCCGTAATTTAATTCTCCATCATATGGAGTTAAAATCCAACATCCAACATAATAAATTTTGAGACTTCTAAGCCTTCGACTCGTTACCTTTTTATCGCATTTTAACCCGTTTATGCATTTTATCAAACAAACATGTTTGTTTGATCCCAAATTCTCATGATCTTCTTATTTTCGATATATCCTATTATATTAGGTTCTAGTTGCGGGTTTCTTACGAAATCTTAACCTATTTTGCATATATACTTGTTTTGACCCGTTAAGGGTGTTTAACATTTGCAAGCTTTAAATCACGCTTCAATTAGTTTACATCCTATCCCCATTTTTATACGTATCCCAAGGACTCCATTTAACAAAACGCTTAACTCTAAACAACTCTTAAAGGTTGTTTGCCCAATTTACCCCTCAAGGGCCTTTTGGTCAATTTTAGTCCTTCTTTTTGTAACGAAGGACTTTAACTAATAGTTGACCAAAATATCACTTCTAACTACATCCTTATATTTGCGTACCTGGCTCGGGTCAGACTATTGACCCGTTTTAATACCTTGCTTCAACAAATTGCATATTTCATAGCAACACTAACTCGTAGGCCACTTTTTCCTGTAAGCATAAGACTCGACAAGTGCTTATTAGTCGTGATTTATCAAATGGTATTAACATTACCATTTGACCCGTTTAGTCTAAACGACCATCCATTTTGCGCTTATATTCCAATGGTATTTATTTACCATTTTATCAAGTAACTCATTTGGGATTCCTTACCATTTGGTTATGACTATTAAATCCGTTTCGTACACGTTAACCCAACATGGCTTATGCCAATTGGTGTCGTTTTAAACTTCAACCCATATCCATTTATACATGACGAAATCACCATTTTTCCATTTTTTTTATTCGTTTAGGCCTACTTACAAAGTGGCCATTCAAGGATTCATTTTATATATGTCATCTATAACCAAATGTCCATTTCGCATTTTTGATATGTTCCGACCCGTACCACTTCGTGTCGGAACCAAAGTTCGAATACAACTTTTGCCGTAGTTGTAACCGAGAATTAAATGCATATCTTGCAAAAAGGGTGTAAGCTTTACTTACCTCTTATCCAGTTTGCGCTTTTCGTCTCGTACTTGATTTGTTTGACCCGCTTTCTCCCCAAGCTTCACCTAGCTTGTTAAGCGCCAATTATTATTTCATCATTCACAAGGTGGTTAGTTTAATCATGTCTTAGTACGATTATTCCACCTTACGCATTTCTATATCCAATTATCATTCATCACAACACCTTATATAATCAAGTTCTTCATATGAACTAGTAGGTACCCAATTTCACTTAGGCATTACATCGAACACCTTATGAGCATGAAATTTTTACTCCTAGAAATCAAGCTCATGACTAACTATTTAACCAAGATTTAAACATCTTTTCACATGTTCATGACAAATCTTCATATCAACAAATCTAGATTTGCTTCATAGAGCTCTAATACACTAAGTTAACAAAGATAATCCTAGTGTTTAACATAATTCTCCAAAAACCACTTGACACATGAGAGTATGATCATGAATTCACAATCATGAACATCAATTTAACAAATAAATGACTAGGGTTTACTCCTAGACATAGTTTCATCCCTAATTTCATCCAAACAACGAACATGCAAGCTTAGATTCGAATCTCATAAGTTCATCTAAAATTTAAGATGGAACCACATAGCAAAATTTCGCATACCTCATGATCCCTTTACTGAGGTGATAACTAATCTATGCTTGGATTTCGATTCGGAGCAGATTTGAGCCTTCAATTTGGTGAAAATGCAAGAGCTAGGGTTGTGAGGGGAGTCTTGGTCGCCCCCTGTGTTCTTGATCGACCAGACACCCCAAAGTGGGTGTTTGGTGTTTCTTTTTTTTATTAACTTTCAAATTTAACAACATAAGCCCCTCAACTTTAGTTTGGTTTATAACTTGATATTTTGTTCTGTCATTTAATTACAAGACTTGTACTAGGTTATTTATTTCCTAGTTACTTTATCTTGTTCTCGACCCGTTTTATTTTAAGTCCCGTTAAATCTCGGGCCTTTTACATACTTTGCTTTCTCAAAGTATTTCTCATCCATTTAATAAATATTAGATTTATTTATTCATATCCTAAAATTTACCGGGTAAGTTTTACCACTAACTGTATTTTACCCGTCCTGTAGTATTAACATGGTTTGATTACCAAACCAGTTTTCGGGGTGTTACAATTCATATCCAAGTGTTAATCCGAAGTCAACTTCAAGTCATCAGTTCCAAAGCTCAAACAACATTAATGGTCGTGTTTTACATTGCAACATTGCGTTGCATCTTCAAAATGGTCAAAATTTCTCTGAAGAGGTCGCTAAAGGTCACATGTCATTACTGGCTACAGTGTTAGAATCATATGAGGGATTGGTTGCTGGAAGGATCGGAAATCCTATGCTGACGAAAGAGGATTACGATCAGATAGATGCAAAAGAGATGGAGCTTATGGATATTAAGTGGTGCTTAGCTAGTGTTTTAAGGAGAGTTGAAAAATTTAAAATAATTACAGGGAGAGATGATTTCAGAGATGCTAATGTTTCTACTTTGGGTTTTGATAAATCTAAAGTTACTTGTTTTCGATGCAGGGAGAAAGGCCATTTCAAGAGGGAATGTAAAAATAGAGAAGCAAGTGGAGCACAGAATCCGTTTGGAAATAATGATTATTATCGAAAAGCCATATATCAACAAGTTGCTCATCAACCGTATCAACAACAAGAACCACAAACTGCACATGCTAAGAAAGCAATCGAAGAGTCAAACAAGAAAGCTTATTTTGGTATCATTGATCAAGATGATGAAAAAGTGGCAGAAGGCTTTAGATGGGATAAATAAATTCCACCTACTTCAAAAGTAGTAGCTCTCACTGCACAAATTGTTCAAGAGCCAGATTTGATGAAGGAATGGATGAAAGGGTTTGCTAGTGTTGAGAAAAACCGAGATGGAGAGTCTGTTTCTTCAGATGATAGTTCAGAAAAGACTACAATATTTGATCAATCATCATCTAATAACAGTGATGAGGAAGAAGAGACTCAAATAAATATTGGAAAATCTATGTTATCTCCTGAAAGTTTTCAACTTTATTTTGCAGATAGATTGGAGAAGCTGAAGGAGAGACGAGCAGCAAAAGAACAGAAAAAGATGAAATGTGAAAGTATTGATAAAAAATAAAAGTCTGAGCAGAGTAAAGAAGATAAAGTCGCTGAGAAGATGGTTGAGGCAGAAAAGGTTGTTGAAGTTGAAAAAGTGATCGAAGTTGAAAAGATTGTTGAAGTCATTAAGCCATGTTTAAAGTGTTCAGAATCTTGTAAACAATGTGAAGAAAAAGATGAGAAATTGAGTGAGCAAGATAAGATGATGGAAAAGTTATTGTTCGATCTCAATTATGTGAAAGAATCGTATGAGGTTTTGAACAGAACAGTGAATGGTCTTCAGAAGACAAATTCTGAAAGAGAAGATGCATTAACAATGATGATTGCGGTGATGATGACAAAACAGAAAGCCATCAATTACTACATTGAAGAATGTGCAAAATTGAAGCAAGAGTTGGAAACTGAAAAGTTAGAGAATGAAAGAATCAGACGATTACTGCAAAGTTATTCTAGTTCTGATTATTTGATTGACAGAATTTATCCAACTGTTGCAGGTTTTGAAGCATTTCAAGATAAGAAGATAGAAGAGAATGATACTGGTAAGAAACAAAGTTCAAATTATAACAAGTGTCCGCCTCCGATCTGGGAAGGTTATTCTCCCAGAAAACCAAATGAGGAGCAAGTTAAAAAGGCAGTCAATATAAAGTTAAAGTCCGAAACAACTGATGAGTTACCAGAAAATATTGACGTCACATTCACATCGTCTGACACTGATCATGAGTCTGAGTTAATAAAAAAGGTGGTCGATCAGGTGTTGGATAAGGATGAGGAGTCAGAATCAAAGTCTGAGTCTGAAAGTTCGAGTTCAGCGGTCAACAGTTCAAAATCTTCGGTTAAAAGGGTTTACAATAAAGAATTCCTGTTATCAAAATCTAATTTGAATGATGAACCAATCAAAGTGGCATATACTTTGAATGATTCAGACAAATTATATTCTGATGAGGAATTTCCAATAAGAGGTGTTAAACCAGAAATGATAAAAAAGGTTTTCAAATTAACATAAATTAATATTTATGAAATAAAAGATGTAAATTGTTCTGAAAAACCAAGACCTTACACCTCAAGAGATCAACAAAGGTTAAACAAGAAAAAGAGTTACAATTCGGGTTCAGGTTATCGAAAGAAACCAAACCATAACAGTAATTTCAAAAAGAAGGGCTTGGGTTTTATTCCACCGAAAAATTATAAAAATGAAAAAACTTATAAATCAAAAACTGTATTTGTTTCAGGAGCAAGTTCGGAGGAAGAAGAAAAGAGCTCATTCTGGAAGCAATCAAACAAAGAGTTCTTTGCAGAAAAACAAAAATTTGAGAAGAATGGAGTTTATCAGAGAAAAGAGACAAGAACCTGTTACCGATGTCAAGAAGTTGGTCACATCGCCTGGAATTGTCCAAAGGCAACCAACACAAAACAGGAAGTTGTTCATAAACTGAAAGAAAAAGTTGTTGATAAAACCGAACCACCAACTAAAAAATTCAAAGTGTTTAAAAATTCAACATATGAAGTTGGTGAATGTTCGAAAAGGTTTTACAAAAGAAGGGTGAATCTTGACAACCAAATGTGGGTTGTTAAGAAATCTGATGTGAAAACTGGCAATGAATCTGATTCCACAAAGTCAGAGGAGCCACAAGTTGAGCTAAAAATAGAAACTTCAGTTCCACCAATGGATGATGTGAACTTTCCACCATTGCGAGCTAAAAATTTTAAACAAAAAGTTGGTAAGGTTGAGATCTCGAATCAATTCTATTCTGAAAAGAAAGAATTTGATGTCGAAAAAGCTTTTAATGGAAAAGTAAAACATATTTTTGGGAAAATGGTTGATGGGAAAGTAAAAGGGGTAAAAGATTTTTATGAAGAAAAAAGAAATGTTCAAACCCCAAGTGAGACTGAAAAGGTCACATCCAAGTTTGGTCAGGCTTGGATGTCTGTTTTTCATATGTAAAAATCCTGACTTGCCGGAGCTCCCAAGTTGGTAATCGTGGAGCAGGAATTGGCATCTTTCTAGAGAAATTCACGAAAGTGATTTCGATCTACAAGTGGTTGTTTATCTTAAAATTGTCATATTTCAATTTGCAAATGGTATGGTTGGTAAGTGAACCTTTAAGTGGTTGGAGAAGGGTTTTCACCTACAAGTGGTTAATCAAGGTCATTAAGTTGAACTTGATTTACCTTTCATTCAAAATGGCTGAAAGAACAATGTGATGAGTTTATCCCCGTTTTTACAAGAGAAATCAACAAAACTAATTTTCCGGAAAAACCATTTGATTAAAAGAAACTTAAGTGTTTTAAAATCATAATGGGAAAATAGTTTGTTGTCAGGGGGAGTTCTGATTGTTTATGCCAAGTGGATGACGAATTGAAGTGATTCGATATCAGTTGTTATTTTATGTGTACAGTTTGTTTTCAAATTTCTTTCAAATGCTTTTGTATTTTAGGGGGAGTAAGAAATTTCAGAAAATCCAAAAACATTAGAAAATTTGAAAAAGGCAAAAACATGATAAAATTCAAAATGAGTTTTGTTGAGAAAAAGAGGAAATGATAGTACATCAGTGGACGATCACAACATGCTAAAGAATTGGAAAGTTAAAATGTGATAAACGGTCTCACTGATGATGTGCCAGTAGGTTTTTGCACATTTAGTAGATTGTGTCGAGATATAAACCTAAATTTCAAACTTACTTATCTCGTGGGGAACATCTCTCGGATATATGGGTAACCCCCGAAATCTTGTTTGAAAGACCCCCCTTTCTGAGATACTAGGTCTTTATGCTTAGTGATATCTGGGTATTATTTCGGGACTTCTGATTTTGCGGAAGCAATGGCCTAGTCCCCGTATAATACTTTTCGCTTGCTTGAAATATAGCACCCCCCTCAGCATAAAAAATGATGAAACATTGCAAAATGCTAATCATGTGCTGTTGAAGAAAAGTTTCTCTAAAGGGAACACACCAAAAGTCGAAGCCATCATCTCTCTGATTTTGCGGAAGCAATAGCCTGAGCTCTCATGGCCCTCGCATTTAACCCTTTACAGATATCATCTAGGTATACTCACCTGTAAGACTGAATATTGGGATCTGGATACGGGAGTATATTCTGAAGTGGGACACGTGTGACACCCCAGGAAAACCAGGAAACCAACGCAACTTAACTTAACTAGCTTCCTCAGTAACCACGCGCTAAATTTCGGGACGAAATTCTCTTAACAGGGGGAGAATGTGACAACCCTCAAATTTACATGTAACCGTACAATCTATTAATGATAATTAAAGTACTTGATGACTGTGCTGAATCATTTAACTGCTCTCTGATTACTGTGTTATGCTTACATGTATTTGTTAACGTACTAATAGTATACAGAAAAGTTGCTAAATAGCCCGGTATGCTTTCCTGAGTGTTGAAAATTAAAAACGTTACAAAAATATATATGTATGACACTTTACGGATTAATTAAGCACTTTAACGGAACAGTGTCAAACCGAACAACCGGACTTTACCCGAAACATAAAAATATTACCAAGCACATTGTTTCTACTTTTCCGAGCTAGTTAGGGACCCCGAACACCCTAACACACCTTATATTAAATAACACACTAAAGCACTAACTAAACACCTTTAGATCCTAACTAAACAAGTAACTAGATCATCACAACCCAACCCTATACACCCCCCCACCTCACGGTTATGGAAGTAGGGGACACACCCACACTTCTTTTGAATATTTTATTTGCTATGTTGGACAATAAGAAACACTTTATATGTTGGATATTAGTAACACTTGGTTTATAAATAAGTCCATGAGTTTGATCAATTCATTCCACAAACACAACATCAAGAACTTACTCTCTCTTCTCCTCTCCCCACCTTCGGCCGCCACCTTCCACCATACTACCACCATCATCAAGCTCTTGTTCAATCATTCCTCATAGATACAAAGGTGTAAAGGACCAACAACGAAGCTCGGTGCTCTCGGAAGTGGAAGGACCTTCTCCATTCGCTATTAACCACCACATTTCTTCACTCGAACTTCCCTAGTCTTGAACTAGTGGTAAGAACTTAGATCCGTTCATTTTTCATGTTATTAGAGTGGTTAATAGTTATTTGATGATGAGAATCCATGAACACTAAAGAACCATGAACAAAGTCTTGCATATAAACTAACTTTGTAATGAAATATTGTTGAAATATAATGAAGTGATGATAATATGAAGTTGTCTTGATTATGTTGCTGATTACTTGCTGATCTACTTGTTAATATTGATGTTTGATGTTTTTGTGATCACTAAACATGCTAACGGAATCAATCGAACGCGTTTTAGAAGGTTAAAGACTGAAAACGGAAAGTTGTTTAGTGATTACAGCCAAATTCAGTTGGCTGTAACAGGACCGTAACTTAACGAAAAATGTATTTTCTGAAGTCTAGGTTTATGTATTATGAAATACGGTTCTAATGGCACCAGAATCATAATTTTTGGACTTCGTTTACTATTTTTAAAGTGTCGTTTAGTAACAGCAGCGAGAGCTGCATTTTTCTGCTGAAAATATGCGTTTTGTTTTCTGGCATAACTTGAGTTTTGTGTAGAGTTAGATCATGAAACTTGTACTGTAGATGACCACCGATGTATTTGAAATTCTCTCACTGGAATTTCAAAAATCGGACTCTCGATGAATTTTAAATAAATTATTCCATGGACTATGGTCAGAAAAAGATAAATCTGATTTCAGTCCGGAAAATGAATTTTTATAAAATATTGGTAATGAACTGGACCCCGATATTTTTACAAAATAATATTTAGATCGTTTAAGACGTTCTGTAAAAATTTGGGAATTTTTGGAATAAGTTAACTATTTTATTAAAATGTCCGAAAACAGCCCGGTTTTGAATATTAATGCTGAAAAGACATAAGTTGTAATTTGCATGTCTAAATGTCGGGTAGGTTATCTGTGAATGATATAACGTGTTATATGTGTTATGTGCATTATCGTATGTTTGTTTATGAGTGGGGAATGGATGGGAAACTTATATGGGCATAAACCGTTAAAGTGATGCATGTTATGTGATAGATACGTGTAGGAACTTTGTGCTCTATTTGAAACCACTAAATGACTAACTGGTAATCATACTAGGACGTGATTGACCAACCTTGATTGTTAGCTATTTGTGAGAGTCAAACCGAGCAACCGAGGTGAGTTCACACTTTTCTACAAAGCATGGTAAATTCCCGGTGGGAATGGGAATGGGTACAGGAATAGGGATTCCTCGTCCTTTGGGACGCGTTCAGGAATGTGGATTCCTCGTCCTTGAGACATGTTCAGGAATGTAAATTCCTCGTCCTGCTGGGACGGATTAGACTTACTAGACTAGAACTCTATCAGCGAAGTCCCTCCCTTTTTGTATCGACTTAATCGCCGAGGCTATGGCGAGCGGGTCATTAGTTAATAGCGCTATTAGGTTTAACAAACCGCACACCGTGCCAGTTGGACGGGTGTGTACTAATGGACTATGGCACGTTGGTGATGATAGACACCGACGCCAGGGCACAATTAATTTTCGTTAGTAGTCGATATGATAAACGAGTCTGGTAGTTTAAAATTATGGGGTAGCTCCCCACGGCCGGAGTGCCGGGCTGAATAGCCAGGGAAGGTGAACATGGGATGGTTAACTAATAAACGTTTTCGAACTATGGGGTGACCCCCACGGCTAGATAGCTGATTAAGATTAAACTATGTTTTTGGAAACAACTCTAAAATGGATAACCAACCGTGAACTCACTCAACTTTGTTGTTGACTCGTTGTTACATGCTTTGTAGGTCGCTAGATGCTAGGGAGCTTGCATATGGAGGTGGTCGTTGTGGGATACGGACTGTTATGTTCCGTGCTTAATAAATAAACTTTATGAACTTAAGAAACTTATGTTTTGGGACTTTAAACTTACGAACTACGAACTTACGTTTTGGTTTCACGTTTTATGCTTCCGCTGTTTAAATCTGAACTTTGCTAACCTAAAGTTGGTTACCGTCTTATGGTTACCAATTGTATTGAGGTCGGGTTTACTTATTTAATTATATTGTTCAATATGATTGGTGGCTCAATCCTGGTCACGTCACGCCTCCAAGCGGTGGTACTCCGCATGGTGGATTTTGGGGGTGTGACAGATTGCTATCAGAGCCATTGGTTATAGTGAACTTGGTTTTAAAAAAAGGGAAAAGCTTTTTGATAAACCAGACTATAACCTTTACAATGTTCAACGATCCACAACGAAGCTTCGCTCCACATGCAAGACTCGACACAATAGGTGGTATGATTTATGTTATATTGTTGGTTAGATAGTTCACACTGTGCATTAGTTAGCGTGATAATTGCTATTTGAACCTTGTGTGCTTACTCTCTACTGTCGTCCCACACTTATGCACTTTCACGACACTTTTCTCACTTACGTTGCTTCGTTATAAATATCATGAGCGGACGCGGAGGACGTATCAACCTCACTCAAGCCCAGTTGACGGCTTTGATCAACGAACGAGTCGCTGAGGCACTCGCAGCTAACCCTGCAGGAGGTATAACCTGCCATACCAACCCATCTTAGGACGTTTAGATCCTACCTTCGCAAACCAACCCTCGTGCTTAACCTTATCTTTTATTCTCGCGCAACAGGTCAACATGCTCAGCCGCCTGTGTGCACGTTCAAGACTTTTATGGACTGTCGTCCTAGTACTTTCAGTGGCACTGAAGGGGCCGTTGGACTCATCCGCTGGTTCGAGAAGCTCGAGTCGGTCTTCGAAATGTGTGAATGCCCTGAGGATCGTAGGGTGAAGTATGCTACTGGTACTCTTGAAGGGGTAGCGCTCACGTGGTGGAACGCTCAGGTTCTGCTGCTGGGGTTGGTTGCTGGTAATGCCACCCCAAGGAATGACTTCAAGGAACTGATCAAGGAAGAGTACTGCAGTCGTGATGACATCCACAAGCTAGAGGTGGAATTTTTCAACCTGCAGATGACGGGGTCTGAGATTGAGGCGTATACGAAGAGGTCGAATGAACTGGCCATCCTGTGCCCTACTATGGTGGACCCTCCCATCAAACGTATTGAGCTTTACCTCAAGGGCCGTGTTGTCACACCCTCAAATTACCACCTAGGGAGTGTCCCTGTTAGGCGTGTGACCACTAGTAATGAGCCACCAATTACATTGAATCCATAAGCTTAAAATAAAGTTTCATCATTTAATAGTAATAAAATCCAAACATCAGTAATTCAAAAACCATCAAGTTCAGCGGAAGCGTTAACGTAACATAATGTAAATACTTTCCAAAGAACCATAGTAAATAAATGCTTGATAGATAAACCCATCAATGCAACCATGACCACTCACGCCCTCCAGCCAGCAAGTTCCTGTTCCCAAGTACCTAACGACCTGCGAGCTTTTAACAAGTGTATCAGACAAAGCTGGCGAGTTCACAGTTTTAGAAAACGTTTGTTACCAGTTGTATGTAAAACAGTTCACTGACAAATGCAAGTAATATTGTTAATATCTCAATTCCGAACAAGACGGCTCCTGTAGTACATGACTGCCCTTTCCCACGTACTCCTATCCAGCACTGGGCCCGACTGGGTCATTAGTTCACATCCGTCCTCTCTAGGAGCGGTGTGAGGGTGCCAAACCTAAGTAGCGCTACCAACTAATACCCGTTACCCTCCAGGTAACAACATAAGTGACTTACAAGAATGATAGGTGAGAATATTAACCAATATACCCGTTTTTACCCAAAAGACTTATCCCTCCACGGGATACCCACTGACTGTCCCCAACCACTTGGACGCATGCTCGAATGTAGTGAACTCACCTTTGGTTTGCTCGGTAAGATTAAAGTATGTGTTCACAGTTGTTCAATTAAATCCTAATATAATTAACAATAATGATCAGATTCATACACCAAAATCCACTTATTAAAGCAAGTTGTAGCACAGATTGATCACTCATGACGGGTATGACATAACAGTTCATGTAAGTTTAGATTACCAGTTCAATCTCATGTAGTTCACATAATGCTCGATAATTATTCGAAACACATGTAGTTACGTATCACAAACATAACCGACTAACAACACTTGGGAGTTCGTTACGTTATTCAAATTGAGATGCGGCCCACTAGACTATACCGATGTAAGTGCGTGTGTGACCCGAGTCAACTAGACCACAATCATTCATACAATGCCAACATTACACTTACAAAATCCAATTATGCGATTGGGTCAGTTGTGGGTCTCATGCGGTTACAACCCATCAACGGGGTGTGCGGCCCATACATACAAAGGTGTAAAGGACCAACAACGGTGTAAAGGACCAACAACCAGGCCCGTTACGTGTGCGGTGCAGCCCAGTTTGGTACCGACCCAATGTCCACTCTCGGCCCAAACCAAATCACATGAGTTTATTAGTTCAATTTTATAACAACCCCAATTAACTAAAGACATATATCATCGGCCCAAGAGTGAATCATGGCCCATCCACCATACGTAATTAACTGTTTCTAATTTCAATTAGTCGATTACTTTGTGGAGAACATTATTATCCTTTATGTTAATCACATCCTGGTTGTATAATAATTTGCACAATCACAAGCTTAGTCAACAACAATCCTATTATCATTTAGCAATTACACAGTATATTAAACAATCAATCCATCATTCAATAAAGGCATATGTAATTCAAACAAATAATCATGAGTAGCATGTTACAATTCATCATCATACTATTTCTTGATTAGATCTAGGCACACACATGGCAGCCACTTTCATTCAAAGTTGACAAGTTTGTCAAACCACTTATCCTTACATGCATTGGACCACCAAAGGCTATGAATATCACAATCGGTTTGCTTAACAAAAAGGCGTACATCACAATCAACCAACAAACATAGAATAAGATTAAAATATAAGTCAATCACATGCTATTATGGTGTGGCCCAATAGGAATTGATTAAGATCATAGTTGTCAAAACATCGCACATTAAATCAGTCATCATGTCACGCAATAACACCTTCACATAATCACATGAACATCAAACATTATCAATATGTCTAGGTTATGCGATCACCTATCTGATCCTATCTACCAGGTTCTACGATCACATTATTCGAGTAACATGGTTATCACAATCACACATAGTCCCTACGATTAAACATACCCACAAATACGATTATGTATTAACAAAGTTAACGAATAAAGATTTGACACAATACAAATCACTAACCACGAGTTTTGATCCGGAACAAGGCTGCTTCGAAGGATGAGGACCTACTGCCGTCACACACTTTGGGAGGAAAGGAAATAGGGTTTGTTCTAGTTTGTGATCACATTATTTCACGTACACATGTAGTTAAATGGATAAAGAACTGGGCCACTTATATTTGCTAAACAATTAGTGTTTTCGGCCGATTACACTTGCTGACCAAAACAGCCACTTGGGCCGGTTGTCTTTGCAAATCAAGCTAGCAATTCGAGCCGAGACCAACCATAAGGTGGAACGGTATTTGGGCCGGTTTTTCATTGATGTTACACGTCATGATTGGGCCAAGGTCGATCACTTATGTCAACGGGTTTCTTAATCAAACAAGCACATTCACATTGCGGTCCAAACATACGCTACGGCCTAATCGCAGACAAACTAATACCCGGCCCCAGCATGTGTGTTTGTTATACATGAATGTGGTGTGATTAGTTCAGGTACATGTAGCCCAAGTACATTTACAAGAACAAGGAATGAATACGAGTGATTTGGATCACATGGTTAAAAACGACACTGACCTCGAAAGTTCGGGTTGTCACATCATCCCCAACTTGAAAGAAATTTCGTCCCGAAATTTAATAAGTAAGCACAGAGAAACGAAGTGATAAATCAAGAATGTTGCAGGTTTTCCTCGGGTGTCACATCATCCCCAACTTGAAGCGGAATTTCGTCCCGAAATTTACTAGTAGTACCAGAATTAGATTGGTTAATAGAAAAGAGTTGAGGATATTTGAGCTTCATCTGATCCTCGTGCTCCCACGTGAACTCCGGTCCACGTCTTGAGTTCCCACGAACACTTGCGATTGGAATTCGACTAAGTTAACGAACCTTGACTTCCTGGTCCATGTGTTCGATAAATTCCTCCAGTAAAACTATCGCATATGTTTAATCAGATAACCACTACCTTAGATCCGAAACATAAATGATATCATGTACGTTACCCAATTCGTCGGGTAACTCGAGTTTATAGGTTACGCTTATCGATTCTTCCCAGACTGTTGAATCTTCCATCATGACGTCAGTTAAGCTCGCCATGCTTCCCCAAGCATTCCAAATCCTCCCAGGGTGAGACTTTCAACACGATACTATCGCCCACAGCGATCTTTCAGCGTTTCCCAAGTTTATCAGCTTTCCTGACGGTCACGCGTTGCCGCCAATCAAGTCCCGATCCAAACAACCTTCCCAAGAGTTTCGCGTACCAGTCCTGGACCAGTAATTAAGTTGTCAACCATCCCAGTCTAACAAGAAAGTTGGCATTATTGTCTACGTAATGCCTCAACAGAGTTGTCTGGTTACCAAAAATGATAACTGCTGCAGTAGTACTCAACCATAGGTAAGAGTCCTTCAAATTTGCACCAAAGCCAGTCACACACATGCTCGCAACATGTCTTCCAGTGCTAGGAGAGTTCGTTTACTCTGACTGTTTCTCCGACGGCGATAAGCAATGCTCTGGTCCTGACATGAGCCAAGGGTGTTGTGTATTGCCTGACATAAATCATGCATAGGTCAAATTCAGTGGTAACAGGAGTTGACACCTCGTGCCTAAAAGCCGCCTCTCTCAGAGGAACATTCACAACTGTGAAGACTAATCAGTTTTCTGGATTGCAAGAAAGTGTGCTAGTAACGTGTGCCCCTCAACGATCATCCAGGTGATAATGTCTCAATTTCGAGTTGTAAGTAGACCAGTGATAAAATCCATGGTAGTCTGTTCCCATTCCCATATATGCGTTTCTGATTGCTAATATCCCACTTTGACTTTCCCACAAGTCAAACATCATTCCCATGCGTTGCTACGTGGGCCTTCAAGCCCGGTCACCCGCACATGGTCTACAGGTTTTAATACATCCTATCAAAACTCCGATGAATAGGATATCGAGACCCGTGTGCTTTGCCTGCACCAGTTTCTCAAGGTTGCTGTATAGTGAGGTTCATATTCGTTCCATGAAGTAGCAAATATCGTCCGTCCGGCCAAAGGTTGCTTCCCCATGCCCTGCATGGGTCAATCTTGACAACTCTCTTCCTTCAGTTCTTCAATTTGAGCAAGGCGAGTCTGATCAGATATGTTAAAGTCGATAGCGAGCTGCAAAGCTCGTGCACGTCCAGGTTTCACGGTCGTATTCATTCAAAAGTTTCGCCCAGCGTTGCCATCACATGTTCAGCTCTCTTGAAACAAGGGTACACGGGAGGCCCTTGTGATCGGTCTAAGTGGTGCATTCGGTACCGTCCAAGTAATGCCTCAAATTTAAATCCAAAGACTACGGCTTCCACCGCAAGTCGTGACTCGTGCAGTTCTTCCTGATAAGTCCATTACGTAAGTCATCACTTTCTTGTATTGCAACGGCGTGTAAACATTGCAGAGTTGGGATTCGAAAGCTGAAAAGACGTCCTCCTGTTTTGTCCTTCACGAACACAGCACCCTACTGTGCTAAAGAGATTTAAGTTGCGCGATCTTCGAAAATCCCGTGGTGAATCTGCGAAAGAGTCTAGTGTGACCAAGAAATTGCTGCATCCTCAAAGGGATCTTTGGTACCGAACAATATCTAACGAAATGGGTCTTTAGCGAGATCCACGTGTATTCCCATTTCGTTGATCGTATGACCAAAAGGTATCTCTCGAATCCAGAAGTTACCTTAGCAAGACTTCGCGCGGAGTGGCTCCTCCCTCAGGAGCTCTAAAATAAGATACAAATGCCGCCCATGATGTTCCTTCCTCTTGGAAATGATCCAGAACGTCATCCATAAATACGGTCGATTCATGTGGTCCATAAAGCTGCTGGTGTGTTGTTTAACTCAATGGTCATGGTGTACAAAGTTGCAATGGCCATATTGCGTTCGATATGTCGTTTCAGGAACATTCTCCTCTTGGTCTTTAGTCAATACATGGTCGAGACAAACAGTTCTTGATTGTCACCTTGCTGCGTTCTGGATAATTAGTACACATACGAAAAGGCTTTATCTTCCCGAATATAGCTGGGGCTCCCCAAAGCGAACAAAAGCTATGTCCAATAAAACTCCTGTCCAACAATTCCTGTAGATAGTCCTTGCAACCCTCCTGGTGCAAGACGGTATGTAGCACGAGTAATCAGGGCCGCCCCTGTCGTGAGATCTAACTGAGATTCTGCCTAACAGTGGTGGAAGTAAATCTGAAAGCTCCTCGGGTAGAACACTGAGAGGAATCACGAACAATTGGTGGATCCTTGATCCTCCTTTCCTTAGCCTCAACATCAGTAACGGTTCCTAACGTAGCGGGGTGATCCCTCCGTAGACACTTCTGGGCCTTCATAGTTGATATGGCGCTAACCTTCACACAACTCTGACACTTGGAACAGATGACGATTCTCCACTAGGGAGAGGGCTACGCAAAGCTTTCTTCTCACAGGGTAAATCTGCGCGATATCTGTTTAACCATTTCACCCTAACTACTGCATCAAATCTGTCAAGGGTAGTAGAAGGAAGGTCGACGTCGAACACTTGTCCCACAAGGTCGAGTGTGCAATCCAACAATCATATGAGGTTTCAGTTGGCTTGCCATCAGCCGATTCCACATCAGGTTCGGTTTCATGAAGCATCAGGGCTAGACAGAGCCGAGACGATGCGAATAGCTACCTATCCAAGCTATCGTGTTGCTATTACGCCTGGTATAGACTATGCCAATATTAAATGTCCTTCCATGAGCTTCATTCCCAGTGTTGTTTTCGTCACGAGAATTTCTAGTACTGCCGTCGTTCCCTTGGTTGTCGTCACCTTGACTTAACACAGTCAATCCTTGTCGAGGTCACCTTCGTTTCCATACTGTAAGCTACGATCACTAGTACCTTGATGTTGCAGCGACTGTTGCCTCTAATATTGTTGCCTGTAACGGTGTCATGCGTCCTTTCACCAACAAGGTCCATCTTTTAACATTTCGTGCCACGTCCTAAGGCACTACTCATGGTGCGGGCGGTTACACAGTCCGCTCTACAGTCGATCGTCATCGATTTTGTCCCGATTGGTTCGTAAGAGTCGACTCCCATAAGTCGCTGGCTGGGGTTATGGATTTGATTGGAGCAAAATCGCTGTTGTTCGTTGCTGGTAACTAGGGTCGTTCAAATGCTGAAGTCGGTAAGGTACTACGTTTACCCTCTTGTCCATCGTTCTTGCAAGTTGACTGAGTAATACACGGTATGTCGCGAGAGTGTTGCAGAAGTGATTGCACTTCGGGATCTAAGGCGTCAACACGCTAAGTTCCAGCAAACAAAGATAAGTGAGGAGAGTATAGTCCAATCATTTGACGCTGAGCCATCCAACTCAGGGACTTTCGTACTAGCACCTAACATTCTACATAGTTCGCTAGGCGTTCAGATGTGTGATCAGGTGATACTCGATAGCATCGAGATTCGTAAGGATTCAGAAAAGGGTGAAAAGATCATGTTCGAGTAGGAGACAATCACTGCTATGACTCCTATAGACTGCTGAGTTCTAACATAACATCAATTAACAGAGCGGAACCCCTCTCACACTCGTTAAGCCTCACTGGGACTCACATGCACCCCACATTATTATTATGTGTGCACCCATAATAATAAGGCAATTTGCATGCTTATCTCAGTGCCTCTTAACTTGCGCTAAAAGGTTCCCCGAATTCGAGCAATAAGACAGATGACGCCACAACACAGTTCATGAAAGTTCAAGAAGATTCACACTCTTAAAACACGTAACATGGGTTGGTAACATAGAAGTTCATACTGCAGTGCTAAGTGTGTATTCACGTGTGATGTTATTCATAAGCAAACATTAGATATACTATGCAATAGTAAACGAGAAACGAACCTTGCAATCTGGAGCTGAGTGTCATGGTCGGTTTTCGGATCTGTTCGGTTATAGTCTGATTTCATAAAAACGTTTTAAAACCAAGTTCACTATTACCAGTGGCTCTGATACCAAACTGTCACACCCTCAAATTACCACCTAGGGAGTGTCCCTGTTAGGCGTGTGACCACTAGTAATGAGCCACCAATTACATTGAATCCATAAGCTTAAAATAAAGTTTCATCATTTAATAGTAATAAAATCCAAACATCAGTAATTCAAAAACCATCAAGTTCAGCGGAAGCATTAACGTAACATAATGTAAATACTTTCCAAACAACCATAGTAAATAAATGTTTGATAGATAAACCCATCAATGCAACCATGACCACTCACGCCCTCCAGCCAGCAAGTTCCTGTTCCCAAGTACCTAACGACCTGCGAGCATGTAACAAGTGTATCAGACAAAGCTGGCGAGTTCACAGTTTTAGAAAACGTTTGTTACCAGTTGTATGTAAAACAGTTCACTGACAAATGCAAGTAATATTGTTAATATCTCAATTCCGAACAAGACGGCTCCTGTAGGACATGACTGCCCTTTCCCACGTACTCCTATCCAGCACTGGGCCCGACTGGGTCATTAGTTCACATCCGTCCTCTCTAGGAGCGGTGTGAGGGTGCCAAACCTAAGTAGCGCTACCAACTAATACCCGTTACCCTCCAGGTAACAACATAAGGGACTTACAAGAATGATAGGTGAGAATATTAACCAATATACCCGTTTTTACCCAAAAGACTTATCCCTCCACGGGATACCCACTGACTGTCCCCAACCACTGGGACGCATGCTCGAATATAGTGAACTCACATTTGGTTTGCTTGGTAAGATTAAAGTATGTGTTCACAGTTGCTCAATTCAATCCTAATATAATTAACAATAATGATCAGATTCATACACCAAAATCCACTTATTAAAGCAAGTTGTAACACAGATTGATCACTCATGACGGGTATGACATAACAGTTCATGTAAGTTCAGATTACCAGTTCAATCTCATGTAGTTCACATAATGCTCGATAATTATTCGAAACACATGTAGTTACGTATCACAAACATAACCGACTAACAACACTTGGCAGTTCGTTACGTTATTCAAATTGAGATGCGGCCCACTAGACTATACCGATGTAAGTGCGTGTGTGACCCGAGTCAACTAGACCACAATCATTTATACAATGCCAACATTACACTTACAAAATCTAATTATGCGATTGGGTCAGTTGTGGGTCTAATGCGGTTACAACCCATCAACGGGGTGTGCGGCCCAGAGGTTACACCAGGCCCGTTACGTGTGCGGTGCAGCCCAGTTGGGTACCGGCCCAATGTCCACTCTCGGCCCAAACCAAATCACATGAGTTTATTAGTTCAATTTTATAACAACCCCAATTAACTAAAGACATATATCATCAGCCCAAGAGTGAATCATGGCCCAATCCACCATACGTAATTAACTGTTTCTAATTTCAATTAGTCGATTACTTTGTAGAGAACATTATTATCCTTTATGTTAATCACATCCTGGTTGTATAATAATTTGCACAATCACAAGCTTAGTCAACAACAATCCTATTATCATTTAGCAATTACACAGTATATTAAACAATCAATCCATCATTCAATAAAGGCATATGTAATTCAAACAAATAATCATGAGTAGCGTGTTACAATTCATCATCATACTATTTCTTGATTAGATCTAGGCACACACATGGCAGCCACTTTCATTCAAAGTTGACAAGTTTGTCAAACCACTTATCCTTACATGCATTGGACCACCAAAGGCTATGAATATCACAATCGGTTTGCTTAACAAAAAGGCGTACATCACAATCAACCAACAAACATAGAATAAGATTAAAATGTAAGTCAATCACATGCTATTATGGTGTGGCCCAATAGGAATTGATTAAGATCATAGTTGTCAAAACATCGCACATTAAATCAGTCATCATGTCACACAATAACACCTTCACATAATCACATGAACATCAAACATTATCAATATGTCTAGGTTATGCGATCACCTATCTGATCCTATCTACCAGGTTCTACGATCACATTATTCGAGTAACATGGTTATCACAATCACACATAGTCCCTACGATTAAACATACCCACAAATACGATTATGTATTAACAAAGTTAACGAATAAAGATTTGACACAATACAAATCACTAACCACGAGTTTTGATCCGGAACAAGGCTGCTTCGAAGGATGAGGACCTACTGCCGTCGCACACTTTGGGAGGAAAGGAAATAGGGTTTGTTCTAGTTTGTGATCACATTATTTCACGTACACATGTAGTTAAATGGATAAAGAACTGGGCCACTTATATTTGCTAAACAATTAGTGTTTTGGGCCAATTACACTTGCTGACCAAAACAGCCACTTGGGCCGGTTGTCTTTGCAAATCAAGCCAGCAATTTGAGCTGAGACCAACCATAAGGTGGAACGGTATTTGGGCCGGTTTTTCATTGATGTTACACGTCATGATTGGGCCAAGGTCGATCACTTATGTCAACGGGTTTCTTAATCAAACAAGCACATTCACATTGCGGTCCAAACATACGCTACGGCCCAATCGCAGACAAACTAATACCCGGCCCCAGCATGTGTGTTTGTTATACATGAATGTGGTGTGATTAGTTCAGGTACATGTAGCCCAAGTACATTTACAAGAACAAGGAATGAATACGAGAGATTTGGATCACATGGTTAAAAACGACACTGACCTCGAAAGTTCGGGTTGTCACACGTGTACCCGAGATTCAGAGTCATGTGACTTCGGCTAACCTGGGTACCATTCAACAAATCATCAAGTTGGCTCACCGTCTCACCGACCAGGCAGTGGAACAAAACAGATTGCCCAAGCGTATTGGTACTGCTACTACTGATACCCCCAATGATCACAAGCGAAAATGGGATGGAAATTCGGGCAAAGGCTCTACCTCTGTTCAGTCTCAGTCTCAGCAACGAAGGACTGAGGACCATAGGAGCCCCGGTCAGCAGTCTTCTGGGAATCAAGGTCAGGGTGGATACAAGGGAAATCACCCCAAATGTAATCGCTGTAACTTGCACCACAGCGGGCCATGTGGAAAAGGCAACTGTCATCGATGCAACAAGCCTGGTCACATGGCAAGGGATTGCAGGAGTCAGCATCCGGCGAATCAGAACCGGCAGCAACAGCAAGCCCCACCCAATCAACGCCAGCAGCGACAACAACAAGGTAACAACAAAGGGTGCTTTCAATGTGGTGCTGAGGGCCATTTCAAGAAAGACTGCCCCCAGCTAAATCAGAACCAGAACAACAACAATCAGGGGAACGAAAACGGCAATGGGGGAAACAACAATGGTAATGGTGCAAGGGGTCGTGTTTTCGTGCTAGGTCAGGGTGACGCAAGGAACGATCCCAACGTTGTGATGGGTAAGTTTCTTCTGGACGACTTCTTTGTTACTGTTTTGTTTGATTCAGGCGCTGATACTAGTTATGTGTCTTTAAAAGTTAGTCAAATGCTTAAGCGTACTCCAACACCTTTGAACACCAAACACACGGTAGAACTAGCTAACGGTAAAAGCCTTGAGGCCACACACATAGTTAAGGGTTGTAACCTTGTCTTAGCTGGTCAAAATTTCTCTATCGATCTTATTCCTATCGTTCTGGGTAGTTTTGATGCCGTTATTGGGATGGATTGGCTATCTCATCATCAAGCGGAGATTGTTTGCAAGGCGAAAATCGTCCGCATTCTTCGTTCTGGTAAAGAGCCCCTCGTGATTCATGGCGACAAGAGTGGTGCTGTCGTAGGCATTATCTCTTTTCTTAAGGCCCAGAAGTGTTTGCGAAAGGGCCACACTGCCATTCTAGCACTCGTTACTGACACATCAACGGAAGGAAGAGAATTGAAGACATTCCTATTGTGCGCGATTTTCCTGAGGTATTTCCTGAGGAATTACCTGGTCTTCCGCCTCATCGCCAAGTTGAGTTTCAAATCGAGTTAGCTCCTGGAGCAGCACCAGTAGCTCGAGCGCCATATCGTCTAGCTCCATCAGAACTTGAAGAACTATCCACGCAATTACAAGAACTCTTGGAAAAGGGTTTCATACGTCCTAGCTCTTCGCCCTGGGGAGCTCCAGTCTTGTTTGTGGAGAAGAAAGATGGTACTTTCAGAATGTGTATTGACTACCCCGAACTCAACAAGGTGACCGTGAAGAATCGTTATCCTCTACCACGTATTGACGACTTGTTCGACCAGTTGCAAGGGTCGAGCTATTACTCTAAGATTAATTTAAGATCGGGATACCATCAGCTGAGAGTCCGAGATGAGGACGTCTCCAAAACAGCATTCAGAACTCGCTACGGCCATTACGAGTTTCTGGTTATGCCTTTAGGATTGACGAATGCGTCAGCAGTCTTCATGGATCTCATGAACCGAGTGTGCAAGCCTTACCTGGATAAGTTTATCATTGTATTCATCGACGATATCCTGATCTATTCTAAGAGTCAAGAGGAACATGAGCAGCATCTACGAATTATGCTGGAACTTCTTCGAGCAGAGAAACTGTATGCCAAGTTTTCTAAATGTGACTTCTGGCTTCGCGAAGTCCACTTTCTAGGCCATGTGGTAAACAAGGATGGAATTCATGTTGATCCATCCAAGGTTGACACAATCAAGAACTGGCCTGCACCCCGTACACCAACATAAATCCGCCAATTCTTGGGTTTGGCAGGATATTACAGAAGGTTTATCAAGGATTTCTTAAGGATTGCGCAACCTCTCACTTCACTGACTCAGAAGGGTGTCATCTATCGTTGGGTTGATGCGCAGGAGTCCGCATTTCAACACTTAAAAGATAGACTTTGTAGCGCGCCTATCCTCTCATTGCCTGAAGGCACAGATGATTTTGTGGTTTATTGCGACACTTTCATCCAAGGACTTGGTTGCGTGTTGATGCAACGTGACAAGGTCATTGCCTACGCATCACGCCAACTCAAAGTTCATGAAAGAAATTACACTACTCACGATCTGGAGCTGGGAGCAGTTGTTTTCGCGCTTAAGATATGGAGACATTACCTGTACGGTACCAAGTGCACCATTTACACCGATCACAGGAGTCTCGAGCATATCTTCAAGCAAAAGGAGTTAAACATGCGTCAACGCCGATGGGTCGAGCACTTGAATGATTACGAATGCGCCATCAAATACCATCCAGGCAAGGCCAATGTTGTGGCCGACGCCCTCAGCCGAAAAGATACTATACCTAAGCGTGTACGTGCTTTATAGCTTACCATCTGTAACACCTCGAAAAATTCACGTCCTATAATGTATTGACACGTGTCATAAGTATGAACGTGTGAAAGAATGTTCAGAAAGGACTAAAGTTGACAAACATGGAAAGTATGTGAATATAAGGGTTAAAAATGTCAACAGTGAATAAATATACTTTACAGTAACCCTACATTATGCTCATACCTTCAAACGAATAAATCATGGATCATACGAAGCTAAATATGAAAGAAAGTAAGAGATTACAAACCACAGGGGTTAAAAGTGTCAACATGTTTAAAGTATACATCTGATTGACCTTTTAGCAAACCCGAAGCTTTGTAATGATTAATTATGCTCACTAGAATGCACGATAAAAATTTCATAAAGTTTCGTTATCGTATGAGAAAGTTATGATCAAATTCGTATGCGAGGGGTTAAAAGCGTCAACGATGAAGTTTATGACTTTTCGGGTGACAATAAAGTTAACCGAGGACTAAACAAAGTGGGTATAAGTCTTGAAGCCCTTATAAGTAAAAATTGGAGGGTTAAAAATGCAAGAAACAAAGCTGAAACAAAGTTTTTAAGAGCCAAGGACCAAAACATAAAAATCTGAAATTTGGATTTGTTTCAGATGGGGCGTCGCGCGACGCGAGGCTCCCTAGGGAGACCTACGCGTGACGCGAAGGGTCTTCTGATCCGAAATCTTGGGCTAGTGTCTCCTAGATGAATTGTAACCGACTTATAATCGATTTTCCTCATCTTGGACGACCCCTAAACAACCCCTAGGCCCTTAGGGACACTTGTTGATGATCAAGGATCAGTGGTAGCATGATTTGTCAACAATCTATGAGAATTTGAACACTATATAAAGGCCCTTGTTGCAACCATTTTGATCACACCTCACTTCTGCATTTCTGATCATTTCTGGAGCTCCAAAGCAGACTCAAGTGATCACTAATCGTGCTTAGGACTTCAGTAAGTATGCTTAACCTTTCTTGGTTGAGTTTTTACTTAGTTTTAGCATAAAAGTCAAACCGTCGTAATTAACGCTTGACTTAGCGATTAATCATTGATGGTCCAGTGATTAGTCGAATTGAAAGTAGTTATAAGTTGGTAATTATGTGGGCATTAAACCCTTAAAAGGGCACCCTCTGATTCCCACTCTAGCTAGACCATTTGTCGGGTCAAAGATAATTAGAAAAAGTCAACAGGATGCTTAATTTCCAATTTATTCATAATTAGCAATGTAGAACCCATACAACCTGTTTGATCATTAATATAACTTAGTAAATAATGTTAGAACATGTCTAAACATGTTCAACCCGACAATTTTCAGTAAAGACCCGGTTCGGAACCGAAAGTCGCAAAACTTTGACTTTTGCTTTGACTTCAGTTCTGACCCGTTTTAGTATTACTTGGAATTGCCTTAGAGCTTCCTTATGACCAGGTTACATGCTAGTGTAACCCTCTGTGGTTATACACCTTTGTTCACTAGTTAACCAATTAATATGCATGATTCCGTTAATTGCCTATATGTTGACCATTATGCCCTTTTCACCATAAAACATGATGTTTGAAAATTTGAAAGAGTAGAAACCTTAATTACTGATATATAAACTTGTACCCAAAATTTGACATCAGTTTGAGGTGTAGATTGGGAGTGATGCTCATTAGCGTAATTAGAAAGCTTTTTAGCGATTAAACGGCATAATTAGCATATAGCCTATTTAAACCTACTTTTTGATATCAAACTTGTTACCCACTGATGTAATATATTATTTTGGGATTTTTGAAGATTTTTAATTAATTTTTGGCTGAGCATAACTTAGGGTCATAAGCTTGTTTTGGTAAATGTCGGTTTTGTCCCTTTAGGGCCATAAAATGAGTTCTACATATCTTTTTGACCCCAAACCTTTTGCTACTGATTTTATATGATAAATAAATTATTTTAAACCTTCTGAATAATAAAAATATCAGCTTTCTATATAGAACCCGGAAACGGCTTCTAATCGCCTTTTTAAGCGTTTTTAACGCATAATATGTACTAAATCTATTTTAAACATACAAGGGATAATACCTACTGATATTTTAGGTAAATTATAATATTTTAACAGTAAGAAAAAGTTGTTTAACTCAGACTTTAGTTTTGAGCTTTTCGGCTTATGTGAAATTACCAAAATGCCCCTACGGTGCATAGTTTGGTTAAAATTAATAAATTTCACATATATGCAATACCCTACTGCTATAACTTATCAAATTAAGTATTTTACTGATGTATTCAGACCCGAACCTCAGAAGTTCATTAAATCTATTTTATAATCTTTAAAATGACCAAAATACCCCTACGGGGCTTATTTTGAGATAAAACTCGTTTTTGGCATAATGGAAGGTATCCTACTGATATCACAGCATATTTAAGGCATATTAACTTAGGAAACCTGTATATGATTCATGTGGTTACTCGTTACGCACTTTTCACGTTCGGATCGGCTTATGTAACTAGTTTGCATATATTAGCCGAAACGGGTCAAACCATATCATTTTGTCTCAAAATCCAGAATGTGTTTAAGTTACCCATATTAAACAAGCATACAAGCTTGCCGGGTCAAAACCACATTCTAAACCGGTCTTCGCCTTATCATGGGTTTGAACCGTATCCTTCTTTAAAATTAACCGGTCTAAGCTTAGGCTTAATTAAAGACCCGTTAGCATTCTAATTGGTTATTTATACCATCATTCCAGACTAGAGCCTTCCGGTAAATTGTACCTACGCTTACTTAAGTGAATACGGCTGAGTTATTAAATTTTTTCTATTTAAGACAGGAGCTAGCTTAGGTAAATACTCTTAACTTATTTTCCCTATACGGGCTTGGGATACGGTATCATAATAATACCGCTTGCTCGGGTATTGAATGTTTAATTGTATTTTGATTAAATTATTGAGGTAACCCGCTTTAATCTGTATTGTTTGAAATAAAAGCCTTTAGGGGTTAATGACCATGTCCCGGATATCCTTGACATCATTATATTATAAAATGGCCACGTCTTAAGCACGGGGTGTAGGCATACACCTGACAGTTGCTTAAGGGAAAACGGTATCTCACTCTCTTGTGGGCCTATACTTGTGGCGTGTCTGTTAATCTGACTCGGTTTCTACATCGGGCCCTGAACGTACAACGAACATGTAAATCTGTATACAAGATTATAAATATAATTGTCCCAAGTATAAAAGATTAAATTTTGCCTTGTGCATTTTAATCAAAGTGTCAAAATATTTTCATGCCTTGTGCACCTAAACCAATTTTCATAAACATTTCCAAATGAGTCGGTTGAGTGTATTTACCAGTGAAAACTGACGTATTTTCAAAAGTCTAAGTGACAGGTACAAGTACGTAATAGGCTGGAAGCTGCTCAGGACGTTAATAAGGAATCTTGCAAGTTCTAGGCGTCTAAAGTCTGTTGAACAATGTTTAAGTTTTAAGATCCGCCTGTGGATCCTTTACTTTCCGTTGTAATACTTGATATTACTTTATATTCAGATTGTAATATATTTATCTTTTGCTTCCGCTGTGCATTTATATATTGTGTTGTTTGACTATTATGTTGCCAACCACGTCACGATACTCCCCACCGAGCCCACCGGTAATACGGGGAAAGTCGGGGTGTGACAGGTTGGTATCAGAGCCAACACTGAGTGAATTAAACGCTAGCCTTTTTGTGTTTAATCTCAGTTACACAGTTGCACATTCTTAAGTCTAGACAAGAACATAGGACTAATCCAAATTCGTTTTATTTTGCCCTTATTTGGTTCCTTTGTTATTTTTCTGATTAGCCCTCGCATGGGCAAGTCATTTTCTGTAGAAGTCCCGTCTAGGGCAACCATATACTTGTTTAAAATTTTAATGGAACGATTATATTTAAAATATCATTCCTATATTATAAGATCTACCATTATAATAAAATGGCAAAATCAAAAAAGGACAAGACCTAGCCACGTGTTATTTTGAGACAGGGCCAAGACGGTAGTTCCACAATTAGATTCAGATCCTTGTTAACAATTCAAGTTAGGATTGTTCTGTGTTAACTATTAAAAGAATCTTAAAAGTAAAACCTAGCCTAAATGTCATTGTAGACATGGCCAAGACGGTAAAACTTATCTAAAAGATTCCAATCCCTGTTAACATCTGTAAGTATGTTAACATTTTTGGTAAATTGTGAATCGTTAAAGTCACACAGGCCATCTTTAAAAAGGGGGTTAATCTAAATTCCCTTATTTGAAATAAACATCCCTAAGTGATGAAATGCCTACGGGCCATACTTATTGTCCTAAGGGACAAAAGACAGTTGATGTCTTTGACTCTCTGTCAAGAAAAGGTAATGAACTTTGATTCAAACCTTAATGCCTCGATTCTCTGAAATCATGGCTTATATCATCCTATAAGATGATCATATTATAAACATCCCTTAGAAGGGAAGTGCCTACGGGCTATAGTTAATGTCCTCTGAGACTAAAGACAGTGGTAGCCTACAACTCCCTGTCAAGAAAAGGTAATGAACTTTGATTTAAACCTTAATGCCTCGATTCTCTGAAATCATGGCTTATAAATTAAACTGTCCTTATGACTAGGCCTTTTGCGCCACTTTTATATCCTTAATGTTTTTTAACTAGGGTAAATTATAATGAAAATACTAATTAAATATAACTAACAAATTAACCAATATGGTTTATATTACCATGGTTGATGAATCGTCAAAAATGATGATTCCATAATAACATCTGAATAAATACCTGTCAATATGTATGTAGCAGTCAAACTACATGGCTGGATCAGATGAGGTCAACAACCACCTGAGGGAGAATAATGATGCTACCAGAGTTAATATAACTGGTGCGGAACTGCAGGCATTAATAGATAATGCCGTTACACAAGCTCTCGACAGATAGTATGATGAATCAAGTGATACACACTCTAAGACTCTATCAGTGGCTCGTAGTAAGCCCCCTTCTAAATCACATGAGTCAAAGGAAGACGATGTTCATAACTCGTCCAATCAGAGGAGTGTTCCGTCTGGACAGGTTGTGCTTAATCAAGAGCCACATTTTAAAACCTGTTCGTATAAATATTTTGTCTCCTGCAAGCCCAGAGACTTTACAGGAGAAGAGGGAGCCATCGATTGCATGACATGGCTCGAGGAGATGGACACTGTTGTTGACATCAGCGGTTGTGCGGAACAAGATGTTGTGAAATTTGTTTCACAATCTTTTAAAGGAGAAGCTCTAGCTTGGTGGAGGTCACTGATCCAAGCTACGGGGAAGATCCCTTTGTACAACATGACTTGGGATCAGTTCGTCGCTCTTATCAAAGAAAATTACTGTCCTCAACATGAAGTTGAGAAAATTGAGACTGAATTCTTGACATTAGTCATGGAGAACTTAGATTGTCAAGCATACCATACAAGTTTCAATACCATGTCTCGATTGGTTCCTTACTTGATCACACCGGAACCAAAGCAAATAGCTCACTTTATTGGGGGTTTAGCCCCAGAAATAAAGGCCAGTGTGAAAGCATCGAGACCTACTACATTCAGGTCAGTGGCAGATCTGTCGCTATCTCTCACACTCGATGTGGTCAGAAACAAGGCTGCCAAAGCCTCTGAAGATGGAAAGCGTAAAAGGGAGGATGAGAATTCTCATCGCTCCGATAGAAAGAAAAAGAGGAACTCTGAGGATAAGAAGAGCTCCGGATTTGAGAAAGACAGCCAGCAGTCGGGTGAGAAGACCAGGTGCAAAACCTGTCAGAAATACCACCTCGGGAAATGCAGATTTGAATCCCAGCCTCTACCTTGTGGGATTTGCAAGTCTAAGGAACATAAAACCTTGGATTGCAAGAAGTTGAAAGACGCAACCTGTTATGGTTGCAACGAGAAGGGGCATATCAGGACCAACTGCCCTAGGAATCAGAAGAAGCTCGAAGAGGCCAAGAAAACAAACGCATGAGTCTTCCAGACGAACACCCAGGAGATGCTGCAGAATGATAACTATAAAGCAGGTACCTTTCCTTGTCAAGCAGTTTATGCAGAAATTTTTTTAATGCTGGCACATATGATTCTATAATAAGCGATAAATGCTGAGAACTGTTGTCTCCGCCTGATTTGGACTCCGGTCATTTAATGCTAGATAGCAATTGACCGATTATACTTTAGAAAATGCTCCAACGAATCTTATATTGATGTTTTATATCTATTAGGAATCACTCTTTTCTGATATCCTTATGGAAAGCTTTCAAGCTATCCAAATTCATCAATATAATAAAGACAGATGTGACGTTTGAACCCTGTCAAAAAGGTGATGGACTAGGTCCAACCCTTAAATGCCATTGATGGTCTTTTGTGACCTAGGCTAAGTGATATTGATATATTTTAAAATAGCGTTCATTAAGAATGTTAGTGCCATATTGGCCTGGATAGTTTAATGAAACCATGGTTAGTACATGTTAAGGCCATCAGGGTGATGGATAGCAATTGTTGAATTGCAACTAAGTAAATGATTCAATAGGTAATAGGAACCAAATCTTGAGTATGACAAACTCGGATAAGACAACAGTCAATCATACCATTGATGATGCGACGCATGCTAATGATGCTACAATTGTAAATCTTAAAATTTCCGAAGATGTTCTTCAAACTATGATAGACGCAGCTGTTGGAAAAGCTGTGAAGAAGGCCGTGAAAAAGTTTAAGGAGCCAAATGCTACGTGCCCCAAATCTGTCAAAGGAAATACGGCTAAGGATAGAAAGCCTAAGAATGATAGCGCTTAAACTCTCCTAAAGAGTGTCAGGAGTAGTCCATATCAATAATAACGTTGGGTAAGTTCTTTAAGTATAAATGCTAAGAATTATGTTTTAATACGGATACCAATCAATCCTTCATAGATGGTAAGTATAACAAACTCTTAAAGTTTTCCATGAGAACCCTAGATATTAAGTGTAAGGTAAAACTTACAGGCGAAAATCATAGATTCCATTTCTTTTACTCCTGTCAGAAATCTTCAATCGTAAAGTCCTAATGTACCCTCTCTCCAGATAAAGCACATCATCATATGAACTTGATATCTCTTTGATCCCTATTAATTACGAATACCAAATGGTATGACAAAAGCGCCATATGAGGATTGGTGTATCTTAATATGTCCCATAGATTGCTTCCATGCCTGATCAGTATGGAGGTTTAATACATGGAACCACAAGGATATTCCAATGGTCATATGGTACTAAAGTCAACTAATGGTATTCAAAGAAGATATCCAGAAAGGAATTGTCCAAGTAAGTGTCTCTGATTAAATCTATGGACTCATAACATAAATATGCCACTTATCTGACACAGGCAAAGATAAATGAACTGGAGCCTGAGATTTGGAAAATCTCTGTAATCTTCGTGTGTCTTGATTACCTTCTACTAAGATTACCCTGTTTACCTCCTAAGAGGCAAGTAGAGATAAGATTAATATTCCGCTTAGAGCTGCATTATAGTGAAATCTCCAAGACAACTAGTACCATTATTGGAAGAATCGAAAACCCTGGTTAAGTAAGTTTTAAGATATAGATTCTTATAGCCTAACTTAGTATCCTGAGAACTCGGTATAGTTAATTATGAAAGACAATTCATTTTGCTTATGAATTGATTACCGCAACCCTAATTAGGCAACAATTAAGAATTGTCATCAGCTGCCCAGGATCATCGATTTGTTCGACTAACTGAAAGGATTAGCTATTCCGTAAGATTAATTTTGGGCAATGGTTGGAATAACCATCTCACCTTAAGATAAGCTTTTCTATAATAGCTGTTATATAAGTATCAAGGTGGCTCTTTTGGAGACCTTGTATAGATGAAATATCAAAACATCCGTTGGATGGACGAGACTTTGGGAAGTCCACTTAACAGGATCTGAAAGTTGTATTGGAAACAACAAATAAGATCACGCAAATTCATAATCATCTGTAAGATGCCAGTATTCGGCAGAAAATCAAGGATTCATGAGAATAGCAAACCTCCTAAATTCTTGTTAAGGATAATGTTCAACAAAAGATATCACCCAGGAAGGGTGTGCCAAATTTGTTAAATTATCAGGCTAGTTAAGCTCTGAATATATAGAATCATTCGAAGGAAATCGAATGTATCAAGATCAAGTAGCTTGTAAGCCAGAACCTATTTAAGGAGCTTAGCGGAGCTCGCAATATATTGCACACTAGTGACTGAAGGATGTGTGTCGCAAATAAGTCAAGAAGCAATATCCCATAATGATATGCAGATTTTTGATGAGACAAGCATCCTGTATCGATTGAGGATCGACAAGTTAAGAAGCTCCAAAAGAATACATGTGCCAAATATAGGAGTCACTTTGGGAGCTTGGAAAGACTCCAGATATGTTATAAAATTTGAGTCCATTATGCGACAAAAAGTACTTCCAGCATTTTAACAAATCTCGAGGTCGAGATTTCTTTTAAGAGGGTGAGGATGTAACACCTCAAAAAATTCACGTCCTATAATGTATTGACACGTGTCATAAGTATAAACGTGTGAAAGAATGTTCAGAAAGGACTAAAGTTGACATACATGGAAAGTATGTGAATATAAGGGTTAAAAATGTCAACAGTGAATAAATATACTTTACAGTAACCCTACATGATGCTCATACCTTCAAACGAATAAATCATGGATCATACGAAGCTAAATATGAAAGAAAGTGAGAGATTACAAACCACAAGGGTTAAAAGTGTCAACATGTTTAAAGTATACATCTGAGTGACCTTTTAGCAAACCCGAAGCTTTGTAACGATTAATTATGCTCACTAGAATGCACGATAAAAATTTCATAAAGTTTCGTTATCGTATGAGAAAGTTATGATCAAATTCGTATGGGAGGGGTTAAAAGCGTCAACGATGAAGTTTTTGACTTTTCGGGTGACAATAACGTTAACCGAGGACTAAACAAAGTGGGTATAAGTCTTGGAGCCCTTATAAGTAAAAATTGGAGGGTTCAAAATGCAAGAAACAAAGCTGAAACAAAGTTTTTAAGGGCCAAGGACCAAAACATAAAAATCTGAAATTTGGATTTGTTTCAGATAGGGCGTCTCGCGACGCGAGGCTCCATAGGGAGACCTACGCGTGACGCGAAGGGTCTTCTGATCCGAAATCTTGGGCTAGTGTCTCCTAGATGCATTGTAACCGACTTATAATCGATTTTCCTCATCTTGGACGACCCCTAAACAACCCCTAGACCCTTAGGGACACTTGTTAATGATCAAGGATCAGTGGTAGCATTATTTGTCAACAATCTATGAGAATTTGAACACTATATAAAGGCCCTTGTTGCAACCATTATGATCACACCTCACTTCTGCATTTCTGATCATTTCTGGAGCTCCAAAGCAGACTCAAGTGATCACTAATCGCGCTTAGGACTTCAGTAAGTATGCTTAACCTTTCTTAGTTGAGTTTTTACTTAGTTTTAGCTTAAAAGTCAAACCGTCGTAATTAACGGTTGACTTAGCGATTAATCATTGATGGTCCAGTGATTAGTTGAATTGAAATTAGTTATAACTTGGTAATTATGTGGGCATTAAACCCTTAAAAGGGAACCCTCTGATTCCCACTCTAACTAGACCATTTGTCGGGTCAAAGATAATTAGAAAAAGTCAACATGATGCTTAATTTCCAATTTATTCATAATTAGCAATGTAGAACCCATACAAGCTATTTGATCATTAATATAACTTAGTAATTAATGTAAGAACATGTCTAAACATGTTTAACCCGACAATTTTCAGTAAAGACCCGGTTCGGAACCGAAAGTCGCAAAACTTTGACTTTTGCTTTGACTTCAGTTCTGACCCGTTTTAGTATTACTTGGAATTTCCTTAGAGCTTCCTTATGACCAGGTTACATGCTAGTATAACCCTCTGTGGTTATACACCTTGGTTCACTAGTTAACCAATTAATATGCATGATTCCGTTAATTGCCTATATGTTGACCATTATGCCCTTTTCACTATAAAACGTGATGTTTGAAAATGTGAAAGAGTAGAAACCTTAATTACTGATATATAAACTTGTACCCAAAATTTGACATCACTTTGAGGTGTAGATTGGGAGTTATGCTCATTAGCGTAATTAGAAAGCTTTTTAGCGATTAAACGACATAATTAGCATATAGCCTATTTAAACCTACTTTTTGATATCAAACTTGTTACTCACTGATGTAATATATTATTTTGGGATTTTTGAAGATTTTTAATTAATTTTTGGCTGAGCATAACTTAGGGTCATAAGCTTGTTTTGGTAAATGTCGGTTTTGCCCGTTTGGGCCATAAAATGAGTTCTACATATCTTTTTGACCCCAAACCTTTTGCTACTTATTTTATATGATAAATAAATTATTTTAAACCTTCTGGAATAATAAAAATATCAGCTTTCTATATAGAACCCGGAAACGGCTTCTAATCGCCTTTTTAAGCGTTTTTAACGCATAGTATGTACTAAAACTATTTTAAACATACAAGGGATAATACCTACTGATATTTTAGGTAAAATATAATATTTTAACAGTAAGCAAAAGTTGTTTAACTTAGACTTTAGTTTTGAGCTTTTCGGCTTATGTGAAATTACCAAAATGCCCCTACGGTGCATAGTTTGGTTAAAATTAATAAATTTCACATATATGCAATACCTTACTGTTATAACTTATCAAATTAAGTATTTTACTGATGTATTCAGACCCAAACCTCAGAAGTTCATTAAATCTATTTTATAATCTTTAAAATGACCAAAATACCCTTACGGGGCTTATTTTGAGATTAAACTCGTTTTGGGCAAAATGGAAGGTATCCTACTGATATCACAACATATTTAAGGCATATTAACTTAGGAAACCTGTATATGATTCATGTGGTTACTCGTTACGCACTTTTCGCGTTCGGATCGGCTTATGTAACTAGTTTGCATATATTAGCCGAAACGGGTCAAACCATATCATTTTGTCTCAAAATCCAGAATGTGTTTAAGTTACCCATATTAATCAAGCATACAAGCTTGCCGGGTCAAAACCACATTCTAAACCGGTCTTCGCCTTATCATGGGTTTGAACCGTATCCTTCTTTAAAATTAACCGGTCTAAGCTTAGGCTTAATTAAAGACCCGTTAGCATTCTAATTGGTTATTTATACCATCATTCCAGACTAGAGCCTTCCGGTAAATTATACCTACGCTTACTTAAGTGAATACGGCTGAGTTATTAAATTCTTGCTATTTAATACAGGAGCTAGCTCAGGTAAATACTCTTAACTTATTTTCCCTATACGGGCTTGGGATATGGTATCATAATAATACCGCTTGGTCGGGTATTGAATGTTTAATCGTATTTTGATTAAATTATTGAGGTAACCCGCTTTAATCTGTATTGTTTGAAATAAAAGCCTTTAGGGGTTAATGAGCATGTCCAGGATATCCTTGACATCATTATATTATAAAATGGCCACGTCTTAAGCACGGGGTGTAGGCATACACCTGACAGTTGCTTAAGGGAAAACGGTATTAAGGGAAAACGGTATCTCACTCTCTTGTGGGCCTATACTTGTGGCGTGTCTGTTAATCTGACTCGGTTTCTACATCGGGCCCTGAACGTACAACGAACATGTAAATCTGTATACAAGATTATAAATATAATTGTCCCAAGTATAAAAGATTAAATTTTGCCTTGTGCATTTTAATCAAAGTGTCAAAATATTTTCATGCCTTGTGCACCTAAACCAATTTTCATAAACATTTCCAAATGAGTCGGTTGAGTGTATTTACCAGTGAAAACTGACGTATTTTCAAAAGTCTAAGTGACAGGTACAAGTTCGTAATAGGCTGGAAGCTGCAAAGGACGTTAATAAGGAATCTTGCAAGTTCTAGGCGTCTAAAGTCTGTTGAACAATGTTTAAGTTTTACGAGGATCGAGACAACGACTAGAACAAAAGGACCATCCAATCCAACCTCCCCGCCCAGATTCGCGATGCTCAGGTCGAAGCATTGAAAGCAGAGAACATCAGGGCTGAGTCCCTACGAGGATCGAGACAACGGCTAGAACAAAAGGAAAACGACGCCTACTATGTAAACGGACGCATCTGGGTTCCACTGTATGGAGACCTACGCGAGCTTGTGATGAATGAAGCACATAAGTCTCGTTATTCAGTACATCCTAGTTCGGATAAGATGTACCACGACCTCAAGACTACGTATTGGTGGCCTGGTATGAAAGCCAGCATAGCAACCTACGTCAGTAAATGCTTGACTTGTGCTAGGGTCAAGGTTGAGTACCAGAAACCATCAGGCCTACTCCAACAACCAGAGATACCTAAATGGAAATGGGAGCAAATTTCCATGGATTTCGTTACTGGTCTACCTAGATCTCAACGCGGAAACGATACCATTTGGGTGATCGTAGATCGACTGACCAAGTCTGCACATTTTCTGGCTATCAAAGAAACGGATAAGTTTTCTACTCTTGCAGACATCTACCTAAAAGAAGTGGTGTCAAGGCACGGAGTGCCAACCTCCACCATTTCTGATCGTGACGCACGTTTTACTTCTGAACTGTGGCAAGCAATGCACAAGTCTTTTGGCTCACGTTTAGATATGAGCACCGCGTATCACCCACAGACGGATGGGCAATCTGAACGCACCATCCAAACCCTTGAAGACATGCTTCGGGCATGTGTAATCGACTTTGATAATGGCTGGGAGAAGCATCTCCCGCTAGTGGAGTTTTCGTATAACAACAGCTACCACACCAGCATCCAAGCTGCTCCGTTCGAGGCATTGTACGGACGAAAGTGTCGATCGCCTCTTTGTTGGGCAGAAGTTGGTGACAGCCAAATCACAGGCCCAGAACTCGTGGTAGACACGACTGAGAGGATTGCTCAGATACGACAGCGAATGGCGGCAGCTCGTGACCGTCAGAAAAGCTATGCTGATAAGGGAAGAAAACCACTCGAGTTCCAGGTTGGGGATCGAGTGCTACTCAAGGTCTCACCTTGGAAAGGTGTAGTCCGTTTTGGCAAACGAGGCAAACTCAATCCGCGTTATGTCGGACCATTCGAAGTCACCGAGAAAATTGGCAAAGTCGTCTACAGGTTGAATCTACCTGAAGAACTCAGCGGAGTTCACAATGTTTTCCATGTGTCGAATCTGAAGAAGTGTCTGTCAGATGAGACCCTCATAGTTCCTCTCAAGGAGCTCACAATCGACGACCAGCTGCGATTCGTCGAGGAACCAGTAGAGATTACGGATCGAGATGTTAAGATCCTCAAGCGTACCAGGATACCTCTCGTCCGAGTCCGTTGGAATGCCCGTCGTGGCCCAGAGTATACCTGGGAACGAGAAGACCAAATGAAACTCAAGTATCCCCAGCTGTTTAAGAAAAACACAACCACTACTGAGGCTGACGCTACTGCAGAATTTTGGGACGAAATTCCAAATCAACGGGGGGATGATGTGACACCCCAGGAAAACTAGGAAACCAACGCAACTTAACTAGCTTCCTCAGTAACCACGCGCTAAATTTCGGGACGAAATTCTCTTAACAGGGGGAGAATGTGACAACCCTCAAATTTACATGTAACCGTACAATCTATTAATGATAATTAAAGTACTTGATGACTATGCTAAATCATTTAACTGCTCTCTGATTACTGTGTTATGTTACATGTATTTGTTAACGTACTAATAGTATACAGAAAAGTTGCTAAATAGTCCGGTATGCTTTCCTGAGTGTTGAAAATTAAAAACGTTACAAAAATATATATGTATGACACTTTACGGATTAATTAAGCACTTTAACGGAACAGTGTCAAACCGAACAACCGGACTTTACCCGGAACATAAAAATATTACCAAGCACATTGTTTCTACTTTTCCGAGCTAGTTAGGGACCCCGAACACCCTAACACACCTTATATTAAATAACACACTAAAGCACTAACTAAACACCTTTAGATCCTAACTAAACAAGTAACTAGATCATCACAACCCAACCCTATACACCCCCCCACCTCACGGTTATGGAAGTAGGGGACACACCCACACTTCTTTTGAATATTTTATTTGCTATGTTGGACAATAAGAAACACTTTATATGTTGGATATTAGTAACACTTGGTTTATAAATAAGTCCATGAGTTTGATCAATTCATTCCACAAACTAAACATCAAGAACTTACTCTCTCTTCTCCTCTCCCCACCTTCGGCCGCCACCTTCCACCATACTACCACCATCATCAAGCTCTTGTTCAATCATTCCTCATACATACAAAGGTGTAAGAGGACCAACAACGAAGCTCGGTGCTCTCGGAAGTGGAAGGACCTTCTCCATTTGCTATTAACAACCACATTTCTTCACTCGAACTTCCCTAGTCTTGAACTAGTGGTAAGAACTTAGATCCGTTCATTTTTCATGTTATTAGAGTGGTTAATAGTTATTTGATGATGAGAATCCATGAACACTAAAGAACCATGAACAAAGTCTTGCATATAAACTAACTTTGTAATGAAATATCGTTGAAATATAATGAAGTGATGATAATATGAAGTTGTCTTGATTATGTTGCTGATTACTTGTTGATCTACTTGTTAATATTGATGTTTGATGTTGTTGTGATCACTAAACATGCTAACGGAATCAATCGAACGCGTTTTAGAAGGTTAAAGACTGAAAACAGAAAGCTGTTTAGTGATTACAGCCAACTTCAGTTGGCTGTAACAGGACTGTAACTTAACGAAAAATGTATTTTATGGAGTCTAGGTTTATGTATTATGAAATACGGTTCTAATGGCACCGGAATCATAATTTTTGGACTTCGTTTAGTATTTTTAAAGTGTCGTTTCGTAACAGCAGCTAGAGCTGCATTTTTCTGCTGAAAATATGCGTTTTGTTTTCTGGCATAACTTGAGTTCTTTGTAGAGTTAGATCATGAAACTTGTACTATAGATGACCACCGATGTATTTGTAATTCTCTCACTAGAATTTCGTAAATCGGACTCTCGATGAATTTTAAATAAATTATTCCGTGGACTGTGGTCAGAAAAAGATAAATCTGATTTCAGTCCGGAAAATGAATTTTTATAAAATATTGGTAATGAACTGGACCCCGATATTTTTACACAATAATATTTGGATCATTTAAGACGTTCTGTAAAAATTTGGGAATTTTTGGAATAAGTTAACTATTTTATTAAAATGTCCGAAAACAGCTCGGTTTTGAATATTAATACTGAAAAGACATAAGTTGTAATTTGCATGTCTAAATGTCGGGTAGGTTATCTGTGAATGATATAAAGTGTTATATGTGTTATGTGCATTATCGTATGTTTGTTTATGAGTGGGGAATGGATGGGAAACTTATATGGGCATAAACCGTTAAAGTGATGCATGTTATGTGACAGATACGTGTAGGAACTTTGTGCTCTATTTGAAACCACTAAATGACTAACTGGTAATCATACTAGGACGTGATTGACCAACCTTGATTGTTAGCTATTTGTGAGAGTCAAACCGAGCAACCGAGGTAAGTTCACACTTTTCTACAAAGCATGGTAAATTCCCGGTGGGAATGGGAATGGGTACAGGAATAGGGATTCCTCGTCCTTTGGGACGCGTTCAGGAATGTTGATTCCTCGTCCTTGAGACGTGTTCAGGAATGTAAATTTCTCGTCCTGCTGGGACGGATTAGACTTACTAGACTAGAACTCTATCAGCGAAGTCCCTCCCTTTTTGTATCGACTTAATCACCGAGGCTATGGCGAGCGGGTCATTAGTTAATAGCGCTATTAGGTTTAACAAACCGCACACCGTGCCAGTTGGACAGGTGTGTACTAATGGACTATGGCACGTCGGTGATGATAGACACCGACGCTAGGGCACAATTAATTTTCGTTAGTAGTCGATATGATAAACGAGTCTGGTAGTTTAAAATTACGGGGTAGCTCCCCACGGCCGGAGTGCCGGGCTGAATAGCCAGGGAAGGTGAACATGGGATGGTTAACTAATAAACGTTTTCGAACTATGGGGTGACCCCCACGGCTAGATAGCTGATTAAGATTAAACTACGTTTTTGGAAACAACTCTAAAATGGACAACCAACCGTGAACTCACTCAACTTTGTTGTTGACTCGTTGTTACATGTTTTGCAGGTCGCTAGATGCTAGGGAGCTTGCATATGGAGGTGGTCGTTGTGGGATACGGACTGTTATGTTCCGTGCTTAATAAATAAACTTTATGAACTTAAGAAACTTATGTTTTGGGACTTTAAACTTACGAACTACGAACTTACGTTTTGGTTTCACGTTTTATGCTTCCGCTGTTTAAATCTGAACTTGGCTAACCTAAAGTTGGTTACCGTCTTATGGTCACCAATTGTATTGAGGTCGGGTTTACTAATTTAATTATATTGTTCAATATGATTGGTGGCTCGATCCTGGTCACGTCACGCCTTCAAGCGGTGGTACTCCGCATGGTGGATTTTGGGGGTGTGACAACACGCGTATAAGAAAATATTTCTTTATTTCTTTACTGCATTTCCATTATAACAAAATCCAAAAAGATTTTCAGTGTGTTTTAGCATAATTTTTTGAAAAATTCAAAAAGATTTTCGACAATTGATGTTGGAGAGCTGATTTTCAAAATTCCGAGTGCTAAACATGATGAACAGGTTTGGGAAACTGTGTTTGAAAAGATTTTTTGTACAAGTTAGTCATTCGACTTTTTTAAATGTTAAGTCATTTTAGATGATATGTTTCAAATGATTGTGTATATTGTTTCTACAAGTGGTAAGCAGAGATTAAATTTGTCAAATTTTAAATTTGTAAAATTTATTTCTGGGTTAAGAATGTGCAGGTTAGCCAGATTTCGATACCTGAGTTGAATGAGAGCCAGTACACAATCTTGGAATATGAACTATTTCAGACTGCGATCCCAGCTTATTGAAAGGGGGAGTCTGAAGACATCAAGAGAAGAGTTAGAGATTGAGGATGCCTTACATTGTCAGATACTTCGGGAGAGAACGAGAAGACTGATAAAGACTGACGATCGAAGACTCGACACTGAAGACTTCGTCAACATCCAAGGGGAAGTCTGTTGGTGCATATGTTTGTCGAATTCATCTTGTATCGAGTCTTGCATTAGATTAGATAGATCAGAGTACGTAGTACGAGAAAATGAAATATGTATTGTAGGGGTATTTCGCACGAAATGAAAAGCTGTCATTTCACACGAAATCAACTGGTTATTTCGCACGAAATAGCCATTTCGTGTGAAGTTGATTTCGCGTGTACAGTTTCGTACGAAATAGGCTGCCCTATAAATACTTGATGTGCCATCTCATTTGTAACTTTCCGATTTAAGAGTCGAACTGCTTCCGAAGTGTCTACTCGCTGTAAAACGTTGTTATATCAATCAAAACACAGTTTAAAGTGAATATCAAGCTAAATCAACTCGATACGTTTGTTTCCGCCTCTTGTATTGAGCAAAAACTCTTCTGAACGACTCGTTTGGTCGTGAAAACGATCCTACAAACATAAATAATAAAAAATGGTAATCTAATTTCTCTTCCGAATCTTCACTGTCATCAGCCTCTATCTTCTTTAATTTGTTTTGGCGTTTTGAACCTTTTTTGAATACTTTAGTTAGATGTATACTTTCTTACATAAACCCCATCTTTTTCAGAAGAAGTTGCTTAGTGGCATCCTGTTTTTTGGTGTGATATTCTTGTTTGGTGGCATGTCATTGAAGATCAACTCTTGCTGGATGTGATTTGTAATAATGGAGCCTAAAATAGCATTTTACTGTTGTGTTGAACCCTTTCTTCCATGCCTATAATCATCAAGAACAAAGCTCACACGATGGCATATCACTGTCATCAGTCTCTTTTTCTTGAATATTTGTCCATCTCATCCAGCAAAATATTATTGAGTTAACCTCCTCAGAAAAAGGATCAATTTCAGTGAAATCTTTGACATCTGTGGCGTTTTAAAGGTAGTGGTTTCTAGAGGATATGGCGTTTTTGTGTTTTTATGGGTGTGATTAATTTCATTGTGTATAGACCCCTCTCTTATAGGAGTTTTTTGGCGCGTAGTTTAGGCGGGACTTTTTATTGTAATAAATGATGGTAATAAATTAACTGTCTTTTCAGTTACTATTTTTTTCTATTTACTGTGTTGATCAGCTTTTATCAGTTTTATAGGTTATAGACGTCACATTTTATAAGTTTGGCGTTTTTTTTAAATGGCCTTTTTTCAGACCAACATGACAAAATACAATAATGGAGTAAATAAATTATTAAGCCGGAATTTTTTTTTTGTTATTTTTGGCGTTTTGTTAGGGTTAACCATTTTTAGTATTATTTTGGCGTTTTTCTAATAAAGATAGAAATATATCATTTAATTCTCTTAAAAAAAAGAAGATTACATAGAAAAAAAAAGAGGAAAAAAAATTAAAATACTTCATCAGAATGTACTTTATCTGAATAATATCCATCACTTGTGTCATCTTCTTCCTCATCGGAGTCTTCATCTTGATCTTCATCCATGTCATCACATTTACCTTCATCAGCTTCTTGGTCCTGAAGATTCTGAAGCCTCCACCTGAACATGTCTTACATTAACTCCAATTTTGAGTCTATTTCTGTGTTGGTACAAGTGGCGTTATGCAATTCTTCCATGAAACCCAGGCGCTGCTTTGTCATGATGTTCTCTAGCCAGTAGACTTCCTCCTCTCCGCTGTCGTATGTAACTGTCACCATGTCTGTTTCATCATCAAAACGCCATAATGTCATGACAGGGTCTTGCTTCACATTTCCTTTGATTGGTCCAAATTTGTTGGTTAATGCTTTCATAAGCATATGTTTTTCATGGCATTCGTTGTCTAGAGCGATGCCAATGGATAAGATTTGCCTCTGTATCTCTTCTTCCATTTTCAGAATTGCCTTGACCGTCTTAACATACACCCTCCTTCTGTTGTCAAAATGGAGGAGGTATCGCCTGATTCCCAGAGTGTATCTCCACGAAACGATTGTTGCCATTTTTGGCGTTTTGTTTAAGTTGGCATTTTGGGTTAAAGATGTTTTTTTTGCAGAAAATGGATAGATTGAAGTGATTATGGAAGCTATGATTTTTCGTTTGTTTATATAATAATGTTTTTGGCGCGTAATTTAGGAGGGAATTTCTTGTAATAAATGTTAATAACTGAAATTCAGTTATTTGTGTTGTTTCATCTTCCTGTAATATTCAACGCGTTTTATTTTCAATTTTTTGGCGTTTTGTTTTTAATGGCGTTTTATTTTTTGTATGGCGTTTTATCATTTCGTGGCGTTTTAAATCTGAGTGGTAAAAGACCCTTTTACCCTTAATGAAGCGCGTCCCACATAATAATATTGATGTTATTTACGAAAACGCCACCGCGTAATCTAGTCCATTGATTGTTTTGATCGGACGATCCATAAGCGTTCTCACCGTTCTCACACATTTCACCGTTTTCTCTAAATCCTGACCCTATATATATAAATATATAGGAGAAGGATCCGTTAGGAACCACCCTTTATTGCGAGAACCGCGAGAACCAATGTGAACACAAACAGTAATACCTAAAAAAATCTAAAAACACCCAAAAAAATTTTTACTATTTTTTTTGGAAAAATCGCTATATTTTGTTTACAAAAAATATATTTCAAAAAAAAATCGAGTAACAGTTATCCATGCACATGTGCATTTGTATCGTTTCTTTGACAAATTCCGTATTTCATTACAAATATTAGACAATTGCACTTTCATTTACACTACCACGTGTAATACACTACTTTTTACGTTAACAATATTAGAAATGCACATGTGCATCTATATGTATTAACATGAAATAAGGTGTGTAGGTACACTACTTTCTCTTTTATCTATCATTCCATCCATAATACACAAACATGCACATGTGCATTTTTGTCATTTCTTTGACAAATTCCGTAATTCATTACAAATATTAGACAATTGCACTTTCATTTACACTACCATATGTAATACACTACTTTTTACATTACAAATATTAGAAATGCACATGTGCATCTATATGTATCAACATGAAATAAGGTGTTTTGGTACACTACTTTGAATACACTTTCCCTTTCATCTATCATACCATCCATAATACACTACCATTACCTTCTACCATCCATAATACAATACCATTACCAATATTTTCACTTTATTACATGTATATCAACACCATTTATACCATCCAATCAACATATTACATCATAAATTGATAACTATAACCAAGCCATCAACCACTAGATATAACTAACCAAAAAACATGTATATGGGCCTACTTCTCCATTCAAAATCACAAACTTTTTGTACCAAAACACGTTATATCATGGTTATACATAATGATGCACATGTGCATTTTGAATATTGGTAATGTAAAAAGTAGTGTATTACTGATGGTATTGTAAATTAAAGTGCAATTGTCTATTACTGATAACGTATTACGGAATTTGTCGAAGTAATGATACATATGCACATGTGCATGGATAACTGTTACTCGAAAAAAAAAGTTTTTTTTTTGCTAACTAAATATAGCGATTTTTAAAAAAAAAATACTAAAAAAAAAAATTTGAGTGCTTTTTGATTTTTTTTAGATTTTATTTTGTGTTCACATTGGTTCTCGAGGTTCTCGCAATAAGGGTGGTTCTTGCATGAACCTTACCCTATATATATATATATTAGGTGATTGTTTTCTAGTATTGCATCTCATTCTCATCATACATCCAGACGAGTTTTCCCCTATTTGAAGAATCCGGTTTCCTTCCTCAACCAATTCTTCATCGTATTGGCGAAGTTCGGCTACATTCTCATGGCTCATTGGTGGCATTAGGGCTAGCACGAGTTCAGGATAAAGTGGTTCTGGTTCTCCGTAGGGATACAGGTTATTCAGTAATTTTTGAATTGCCCAGTCGTTGTGTCGCAACCCCCGCCCCCTTATCTGTCCCGGGAACGGGCGGCCGCGAACATTAGTTGTGGTGGTATCATTTTGTTAATTAATTTGGCAGCGGAAATTTCATCAGGACCGTAGTTAGGAAATGTTTATCAGAGTAAAACCACCTTATTTTATATTAATAACCACATGGGTAAAACCCAAGTTTCTTATTACAACATAGGGATAAACCCTATTTTATTGAATTTAAATCATCGTCTTTTAGGTAACTTTTATAGCCACATTTTTCCAAGACGTCAGTGCTCTCAAGCTGGCTTTCTTCTAATTTGGCTGTCACATTTTGTTACCTGAAAAGCGTTTTAAAAACATTTGTCAGTGGGAAATACTGGTGAGTGAATCCCAATTTAATCAAGAAGAGTTTTATCAATTAACACAGTATTGAGAGCTATCACATTGTTTATTTCTACACAATTACTCATTCAGTACTGTCAATCCTGACTGGTGGGTCATATTACACATTGGCTAACTCGTTGTTCAATTGTTACGTGTTCCACATTTTGTATACAAAACCCCAACATACCGGCAGTAATTGAAGAACTACAAAGACTCAATCACTGCTTAGTCATATTGTAAAGCATTTAAGGTTTTGTAAAGCAGTTCACAAAAAGGTTTATAAAAAGAGAATAAACTCACATCGCTGTCTTAGACCTCTTTTAGGGTTTCCTGGTGATTTATCTATAATTTACACAAATGTACATATGTTAGTATAATAACCCTTTATTTATTTTAACGATACCCTCCCCGAGACGGCATTCCAACAACTACGTCGGGCAGAACCACGACAGTCGTTACGGAACCCTGGATCAATCGGGCAGCGTATCTATTATGTAACCGGGGTTATAATACTTACAATGGGGCAGAACTTCGTTAATTAGGGGGTATTATATTTGGATATTATGCCTATTATGTGAGAAATTTGAGAGAAAGAAAGAAATATGAGCGAATTGGACTGAAAGCCGATGCCTGCTATTTATAGGGCTTGAAATCAGGTTTCTCGCGGCCTGTGTAAGAGTAAGCTTAGGCTTACGCGACCCGCGTCGTAGGGGGGTCTAGGCGTAGGTGATCCGGGTCACGAATAGGTTCAACTCGTGTTGACACGTGTCAGCACCGGGTGTGGCCTCGTTTTAGGGCTGTCGCGCCCTGCGTAGACCCAGGTGTGGTCTTACGCGGCCCGCGAGCGACACAAAAATTTGGTTTTTTAATTATTTTTAATGACATTTCATATTTTGGGCTCGGTTTTCACATATGGGGTGTATTTTATGACATATAGGGGTATTTTAAAATATTTTAGGGCGTCGAAAAAATATTCAGGAGGGTTGTTATATCCTCCCCACCTTGTTTTAGAGCTCGTCCTCGAGGTCTTCTGGAACAGGTGTGGGTATTTCCTTTCTATTTCTGATTCAAGCTCCCATGTGTATTCTGGTCCTCTTTTGGAGTCCCACTTCACTTTGACCAGAACTAATCTCTTGTGCTTGAGGTTCTTAACTTTCCTGTCTTCAATTTGTAGAGGTCTTTCTACAAATTTTAACTGTTCATTTACCTCTATATCCTTAAGATGTACTATCAATGATTCATCAGTTAAGAATTTCTTGAGATTAGATACATGAAATACATCATGTATTCCTGCCATTTCCTCTGGCAGTTGTAGCTGATAGGCTACAGGTTCTATTCTTCTAATAATCTCAAAAGGTCCAACATACCTGGGGCTTTGTCACACCCCGACCACGTAAAACAACGAAACGTGGCGGAAACATCGAGGCGTGTTGCAACAGAATCATTGTTTCATAACCATGGCATAAATAAATTCTGTTTTATTGAATAAATGAACTCATTGTTTTAATACAATCAAATAAATACAACTATGATTCCAAGTTTTAAAGTTGCTAAGGCACGAGTCCATCCTAAATGTAGCATGTATCAACAATCATTGCAAAGCAGTACCTGAAACATGTGTAAAAAAATAGGTACGTCAGCATAAAAATGCCTGTGAGATACATAGGTTTTGTGAATATAGGATTCATGACTTATGTTTAAGAAAATGTTTAGTCATGAACCTTGTAATTTGCTTTGTCTTGTAAATTATTTGAAAAACAATGAGTTCAGATGATATGTATAAATAAGTGAATAATGTATGGTTAAATGAATAACCATGTAAACTGAGTTTGTATAAGATAAGTTGCTTGTAAAACAATGTATTGTGAAAAGTATGTTATTTGTATAAAATGTTATATGTATCAAACTGAAATAATTCAAATAACGATACAATATGTAATACCATACAAACACTTATATATAGGAAGTACCAGCGGCGTATCCACCATGCTTGTATCATATTACACATGCATCGTTACTTAATCACTTACTCAACCCAAACCAACAATGTAAGATGTATATGTTTAAACCAATTGCCAAACGTATTGAATAATGTGTAAAAATGTTTATGTCAAGATGAAATCATGAAATGTATAACCAATGTCAATAATGTTTATGTGTCCAATGTAAATCATGTAATGTGTAATCAATGTGATTTGTATAAATAAATGTAAGATTAAACAAATAACCTTGTAGTAGCATATTAAAAGTATACTTTGGATTTGTAAGTAACATATTAACTATGTTTTGGTTTTGTAAATAACATATCAAAATATGCTTTAGATGTGATAAATAACATATTAAACTATGTTTTGGTTTTGTAAATATATGTTGGTTTTGTACAATACCACACATGAGAGTATATCAAATTATACTTTAATAGTGTGATTTGAGAATTCATTCAGACCTGGTGCATCAAAATACACCTTTGAGACTATAGAAATACCACAAAGGCAATCCCTATTTGGATGGAGCAACAAATTGGTTTCAGACATTCCATGACAACAGGAATGGGGTGTCAAATCCTATAGCGCTATATCATACTAACAATCGGTCTGGTGAACATAAAATAAGTACAATTCAACAATTTATTTTATGTTCTTTGAGAAATCAATGTTTAAACCATAATTAGTCATTCAGTTTGTCAAATGATAAGTAATAACATGTATAATCAATTATACTTTTGGAAAACATGAAAGTAACAGATAGGTACACATGCTTCACCCCAAAACAGTTTGGAAAACAGTAAAATAGGGGAACTATGTACTCACATTGAGAGTGCTTAGGAGTCCTTGTGTAACAACCAAACAATGCTAGAGATCACGGATATCAAACGACACCTAATATAGGTAGCTATGTTAATAAACCGGACCTAAATCGGAGGATTTAGATAGAATGAGGGTTCGTAAACCAAACGAGTATAGAGACTCGTGTCATATGGTTTAACAAAGCCTACATACTAAATGAAACCTAACCTAAGTGCTTTCGACCCATCGCGACCCATTAAGGTAGCTTATGCTACTTTAACGCGTCGCGCGCGTGAAACGCGTTCGGACCGTCTAACTAGTCCTATGACAAGTGTTATATGCCTAAACATGTTACATAATCAGTTATGTGACAAAAGTTTAGGTTACATATGCTTAATTACCAATTATACATGAAAAGGGTATTCTGGTAATTTACCTAAGGCATATAAACTACCTATCATACAACTACTCAAACGATGTGACCATAGGGTATAACCTCGGAAGGTTATTCCCTACCTACTATGGTCACCTAATGTGTTTGGTCGGATCCTAATGATCGACCAAATGGGTCGGGTTCGAGGTATAAGCGATTCATCAGATCGCTTACCCTACGACCCTAGACAACGTGGTAATCAGTGGGCATAGTCCCAAGGGACTATGACCAACGTGATTACACTCATGTTGCGAAGTTCAAAAGAACTTCGCATTGACCATTACTGGTCAACGCTGAAAGTCAAACAAAGTTTGACTTTCGGACTCGAAAAGCAATAAAATAAGGAAAAGAACGAAAGAATACTTACGAAGGGTCCCCGAATGCTAACCTCGATTCAAAAATCTCAGGTATGAAACAATAGTTTCAACTTAGAGTTTCTCAAATCAAAGTTCTTGTAAATTTAGCAATGGGGGTGATGGGGTATTTATAGTATTCGGTCCACCGTTAAGATCGTTTCATGGAAAACGTGCCTTAATCGTAACCGTACAAGTGTTGGCAAGTTGTGGTGCCTAAAAATGGTCCTTATCATCTGACTAAGCAATTTAGAATGTGTGGGTGAGGATCAAACAGCTGCAATCTGCTGTGAAATTCATTTAATCTGGTCTGAAGGTGCCTCGCGGGCCGCCTGAGGATTCTCAGGAACTGAGGCGGGCCGCCTAGCAGTCACAGATCAGAACAAAGTTTCAGAAATGACAGTTTCAGTCCCTGCACGTGTTTAAGCCCATTTCCGACACTTCTAAGGCCCGTAAAGCCAACTTTAAGGCCCTAAAATGATGCCTAAACATTGTGGACATGAAACATGCTCAAAAATATGTCTGATGTCAGTTCGTTTGGTCGTACGAACGCGATGTTCGCTTAATTACGACGGAATGCGCATAAGCGCGAAAAACGATCCAAATGACGCGACGAATGGATTTTTGGAAAGCCAAACACTAAAGCATAATATAGTCATGCTTACATAAATTTTTGGATGTCCGAATGTATTCAGAACGTAAGTTATGCGCGGAAATGCAAACTTGTGCACTTTTTGACACTTTTAGTCCCTGAATGACCCAAAAGTTTATTTTAGCATACCGAACCCCTCAAAGCCTATTTCTAAGCTATGTAAAGGATATTTAAGGTATGTTTAACTTATGGTCATGTTCCGGAATCTCTGTTACAGTTCAAATTGGCATACTTTCGCAGTTTGTCAAGTTTAGTCTCTGTAAGCGAATTAACTTGTTTTTGCCATACCAAAGCCTTTAAAACTTATTTCTAAGTTATGTAAAGGTTATTTAAGGTATTTTAAGCCTATTTCACTATTCCGGAGTGTTCGTTGGATTAAACTGGTTATATTTACGCTTCAGAGCGCGTATAACCCTCCAGAAAGCGATTTAAAGCTTAAAATCAAACAAGAGTTGATATGTGTAAAAGATACACATAATTTTACAAATCCCAAGTATGAAATACAATATTTCATTGGTTTGGCATTTGTTTGACGGTTGAAGTGACACAGGTGTTACAGTCTCCCCTACTTTAGGAAATTTCGTCCCGAAATTTAATTCTAGAGGAAACTTGTGAAGACAGCTGTGACGGTTTCGCCTTCAAGTAGATCCATTGAACCCTTAAGTAAAACTCTGGGCCATGTTAGGAATCTTAGCGAATTTGTTAACCCTCAGAGTGAATTCCTTGTGGTAGTAAAACATGAAATTTTTGAACTATGGACAGAAGAACGTTTCTTATGAAAACTTATCATAGGAAACTTGTGTGTGCTTGAAATCAGAATTGGGGAGTGTAAGATAAAATGACATCGGTCAAGGTCCAAGACTTCTCCCGTATCATTATTCTTGTCACTATGGGTCTTAACACATGACAAAATTTCCTGTGGTTTCTGTGCACTGAATTCCATAATTATGTAGGCCTCCATAATTACTTAATTCCTTGCACAGTCCGCACAGTTCATTTCAGAATGCGTAGAGGAAAAAAAATCAATTGAATGAACATGAAATGACTCGACTAGACCACCAAAGGGTCCTTTTAATTTGATCAACGAACGATCTTTTTAACTAGATCAACACATGATCTTATTAACTAAACCGTCGTACGATCTCCTTAAATAGACCACTTAAGGGATCTAATTATAGAATAGTACTTTAAAATCCAAGGGACTTGACTACAACGTAGAAGTCCATTAAGGATTTAAGATAGTAACTTTGGATATCCTATTATGAATCTCTCGTATGAGATATGAAAGATTTTACGAGGATTTGGATGGATCACATACAACCACAAACATGTAAGAAAACACATAAGCACAAAATTAGTTAACTTGATTCTTTAATTTGTTGTCTTTGAGCATGGATAATTAAAGCACACTAGAAATCCAATCCATGAATTTCATTCGGTACTTTAATCATTTTCAAGGATCTATCTATAAAGATAGAAGGATTCTCAATAAAAGTTTGGCTTTGTTTCTTAAAAGAAACGAGTGTCTAAGATTCTTGGGGAGATCACAAGTGATCATAAAATGACAGAACCATACTAGTAGTTTGTCTTTGGGTTGACATCATAAGGTTGTATCCAACGTTCACACAATCGTATCAGTTTTGCAAAAATAAAAACGACGAATTTTTATTTATATAACAACTGACTTGTCTTTAAACATCATAAGATAACAACCAAGGAAATAACAAAACACTAGTTGTTCACTGCCGCATCATTGTTCATGTTTGCCTCATTGATGTTAAACGCTCGTCCTCGCGCCGGAGGTGCGTTAACAAGCCTTGGGCAATTGTTCCTGTAGTGGGTAAGGTCACCGCAGTTATAACATGACCCCGGAGGGAACCGTGCTTGAACAGCAGCAGGGTTTGCAGCAGCTTGATTTGCATAGCGACAAACATTGATCAAATGTCCCAACCGCCCACAGTGGGTACATTTGTGACACTGCTCTTGCTCTAGATGATGACGGTTGCACTTGTTGCACAAAGGTGCAGTACCAACATAGTTTTACCTTTTGCGAGGTTGTGCTGGTTGGTTTGGTGCAACCTGTTTGTCTTGAACAGTTACAGCGCAGTTCTGAGAGGCTTTGCGCTTCTTCTTCTTGGATACCTCAGCATGTTCTTCCTTTGGTTCCACTTGAGCAGTCTTGTCAGATGGTCTTGGGTCGCCTTTTCGAAAAAGCTTTTTCTTTCTAATGTGGGTTTCAGTTAGGGTGGCAGACAGTTCAATGGCTTGTCTGACAGTAGTAGGGTTACTGCCAGTAACAATATCCTGAACTAGGTCAGGAAGACCATCCGTATATTTCTCGATCGCCTTATCCACAGGAGTAACCATAGCAGGACACAACAGGCTCAATTCTTCATAACGGTCAGTATAGGCTCGATGCTCGCCACTGTCTTGCTTCAAATCATCAAACTCCCTCTCCAAAGCTCGCAGTTCATGACGAGGGCAAAACTCCTTCATCATAAGAGCCCTAAGCTCAGCCCAAGTCTGTGCTAATGCAACCTCAGCACCGCGGTCTCTCATCACCCCGTTCCACCATGTGAGAGCCCTTTTCTGAAACACACTTGAAGAAAACTCGACCTTGCGATTTTCAGGACACTGAACGTGACGGAAGGTATTCTCAATGCTCTCGAACCACTGAAGAAGCCCAGTTGCTCCCTCAGAACCACTAAACTTGAGCGGTTTCGCCGAGTTGAAACTCTTGAAATTGCATGGAGCATTGTTGTTGTTGATGGCTTGCATCATTTGAGCATAAAGATTTGGGAAGGCAACAGCCATTTGCTGCGCGATGATTTCCGCCAGTTCGGCATTTTCCATCTGATTGTCGCGTCGAGGAGGCATTCTAAAAGAGGAAACGTGAAAGGAAACGAGTGAGAGATTTAGATGAAAAGAATGAGATGAGACAAATCTGATGAAAGCAAGGATAGTGGTCATTTGTTTGTTACTACAAAGCAACGAACGACCCTGGTGACTAATCAAAGTAAATGGATAAAAAAATAATGTATCGCGAAGACATGCTCGCCTATAAGTGAACACTCATCCCAAGAATTCCCAGGTAAGCACAACTGGTCTCGCGTCTGATGAGATGTATACGAAGTGCTTGCCTAGACAGAAAACCCAGAATACAGGCATTCACCCTTCCAGTTTGCACGTGTTCACATTATTTAAAACCCAAAACCTTGACGAGATTTTGAAAACTCAAAGGGGTTCAAAACCATATAACAGAGGGTTCAAAACCTTATAATAGAGGGTTCAAAACCTAGTAATCAATCATCCTAGAACAGATGATTAGTTTTCAAAGCGGTTTCGAAAATTGTGTTCTTGTTGAGGTCGTCGCCTAAGGATAGGTGACGGTATTGTTTTATGACTAAACGCAAGTAAACTCGCGTTAGGGTCCTAAGAAGGTTATAGACTAGGTCAAAGTATTACTAATAACCTAATTCCCTATAACCATTGGCTCTGATACCAACTTTTCTGTCACACCCCGACCACGTAAAACAACGAAACGTGGCGGAAACATCGAGGCGTGTTGCAACAGAATCATTGTTTCATAACCATGGCATAAATAAATTATGTTTTATTGAATAAATGAACTCATTGTTTTAATACAATCAAATAAATACAACTATGATTCCAAGTTTTAAAGTTGCTAAGGCACGAGTCCATCCTAAATGTAGCATGTATCAACAATCATTGCAAAGCAGTACCTGAAACATGTGTAAAAAAATAGGTACGTCAGCATAAAAATGCCTGTGAGATACATAGGTTTTGTGAATATAGGATTCATGACTTATGTTTAAGAAAATGTTTAGTCATGAACCTTGTAATTTGCTTTGTCTTGTAAATTATTTGAAAAACAATGAGTTCAGATGATATGTATAAATAAGTGAATAATGTATGGTTAAATGAATAACCATGTAAACTGAGTTTGTATAAGATAAGTTGCTTGTAAAACAATGTATTGTGAAAAGTATGTTATTTGTATAAAATGTTATATGTATCAAACTGAAATAATTCAAATAACGATACAATATGTAATACCATACAAACACTTATATATAGGAAGTACCAGCGGCGTATCCACCATGCTTGTATCATATTACACATGCCTCGTTACTTAATCACTTACTCAACCCAAACCAACAATGTAAGATGTATATGTTTAAACCAATTGCCAAACGTATTGAATAATGTGTAAAAATGTTTATGTCAAGATGAAATCATGAAATGTATAACCAATGTCAATAATGTTTATGTGTCCAATGTAAATCATGTAATGTGTAATCAATGTGATTTGTATAAATAAATGTAAGATTAAACAAATAACCTTGTAGTAGCATATTAAAAGTATACTTTGGATTTGTAAGTAACATATTAACTATGTTTTGGTTTTGTAAATAACATATCAAAATATGCTTTAGATGTGATAAATAACATATTAAACTATGTTTTGGTTTTGTAAATATATGTTGGTTTTGTACAATACCACACATGAGAGTATATCAAATTATACTTTAATAGTGTGATTTGAGAATTCATTCAGACCTGGTGCATCAAAATACACCTTTGAGACTATAGAAATACCACAAAGGCAATCCCTATTTGGATGGAGCAACAAATTGGTTTTAGACATTCCATGACAACAGGAATGGGGTGTCAAATCCTATAGCGCTATATCATACTAACAATCGGTCTGGTGAACATAAAATAAGTACAATTCAACAATTTATTTTATGTTCTTTGAGAAATCAATGTTTAAACCATAATTAGTCATTCAGTTTGTCAAATGATAAGTAATAACATGTATAATCAATTATACTTTTGGAAAACATGAAAGTAACAGATAGGTACACATGCTTCACCCCAAAACAGTTTGGAAAACAGTAAAATAGGGGAACTATGTACTCACATTGAGAGTGCTTAGGAGTCCTTGTGTAACAACCAAACAATGCTAGAGATCACGGATATCAAACGACACCTAATATAGGTAGCTATGTTAATAAACCGGACCTAAATCGGAGGATTTAGATAGAATGAGGGTTCGTAAACCAAACGAGTATAGAGACTCGTGTCATATGGTTTAACAAAGCCTACATACTAAATGAAACCTAACCTAAGTGCTTTCGACCCATCGCGACCCATTAAGGTAGCTTATGCTACTTTAACGCGTCGCGCGCGTGAAACGCGTTCGGACCGTCTAACTAGTCCTATGACAAGTGTTATATGCCTAAACATGTTACATAATCAGTTATGTGACAAAAGTTTAGGTTACATATGCTTAATTACCAATTATACATGAAAAGGGTATTCTGGTAATTTACCTAAGGCATATAAACTACCTATCATACAACTACTCAAACGATGTGACCATAGGGTATAACCTCGGAAGGTTATTCCCTAGCTACTATGGTCACCTAATGTGTTTGGTCGGATCCTAATGATCGACCAAATGGGTCGGGTTCGAGGTATAAGCGATTCATCAGATCGCTTACCCTACGACCCTAGACAACGTGGTAATCAGTGGGCATAGTCCCAAGGGACTATGACCAACGTGATTACACTCACGTTGCGAAGTTCAAAAGAACTTCGCATTGACCATTACTGGTCAACGCTGAAAGTCAAACAAAGTTTGACTTTCGGACTCGAAAAGCAATAAAATAAGGAAAAGAACGAAAGAATACTTACGAAGGGTCCCCGAATGCTAACCTCGATTCAAAAATCTCAGGTATGAAACAATAGTTTCAACTTAGAGTTTCTCAAATCAAAGTTCTTGTAAATTTAGCAATGGGGGTGATGGGGTATTTATAGTATTCGGTCCACCGTTAAGATCGTTTCATGGAAAACGTGCCTTAATCGTAACCGTACAAGTGTTGGCAAGTTGTGGTGCCTAAAAATGGTCCTTATCATCTGACTAAGCAATTTAGAATGTGTGGGTGAGGATCAAACAGCTGCAATCTGCTGTGAAATTCATTTAATCTGGTTTGAAGGTGCCTCGCAGGCCGCCTGAGGATTCTCAGGAACTGAGGCGGGCCGCCTAGCAGTCACAGATCAGAACAAAGTTTCAGAAATGACAGTTTCAGTCCCTGCACGTGTTTAAGCCCATTTCCGACACTTCTAAGGCCCGTAAAGCCAACTTTAAGGCCCTAAAATGATGCCTAAACATTGTGGACATGAAACATGCTCAAAAATATGTCTGATGTCAGTTCGTTTGGTCGTACGAACGCGATGTTCGCTTAATTACGACGGAATGCGCATAAGCGCGAAAAACGATCCAAATGACGCGACGAATGGATTTTTGGCAAGCCAAACACTAAAGCATAATATAGTCATGCTTACATAAATTTTTGGATGTCCGAATGTATTCAGAACGTAAGTTATGCGCGAAAATGCAAACTTGTGCACTTTTTGACACTTTTAGTCCCTGAATGACCCAAAAGTTTATTTTAGCATACCGAACCCCTCAAAGCCTATTTCTAAGCTATGTAAAGGATATTTAAGGTATGTTTAACTTATGGTCATGTTCCGGAATCTCTGTTACAGTTCAAATTGACATACTTTCGCAGTTTGTCAAGTTTAGTCCCTGTAAGCGAATTAACTTGTTTTTGCCATACCAAAGCCTTTAAAACTTATTTATAAGTTATGTAAAGGTTATTTAAGGTATTTTAAGCCTATTTCACTATTCCGGAGTGTTCGTTGGATTAAACTGGTTATATTTACGCTTCAGAGCGCGTATAACCCTCCAGAAAGCGATTTAAAGCTTAAAATCAAACAAGAGTTGATATGTGTAAAAGATACACATAATTTTACAAATCCCAAGTATGAAATACAATATTTCATTGGTTTAGAATTTGTTTGACGGTTGAAGTGACACAGGTGTTACAGGCTTAGCTTTCCCCTCTTGATGAATCTTACCACTCCTTTCCAAGGAGAGACTTTTAATAATACTTTATCTCCTACTTGAAATTCTAACGGCTTTCGTCTATTATCGGCATAACTCTTTGGTCGATCACGTGCTGCTTTCAGTCGTTGTTTCTTGTACTATCTCAGGTTCAGATATTTGCTTTTCTCCAATTTCTGCCCGACAGACTGGCGTTCGGCACTTTCGTCGATAAAGTGCTTCGAATGGTGCAGCATTGATACTTGTGTGATAACTATTATTATAAGAAAATTCTATCAATGGTAAGTGATCGTCCCAATTACCTCCGAAATCAATTACACAAGCTCTAAGCATGTCTTCCATGGTCTGAATTGTCCTTTCACTTTGTCCGTCCGTTTGAGGATGATAAGTTGTTCTTAGATTTAACTTGGTTCCCATTGCTTTTTGGAAACTTGTCCAAAAATGAGAGGTAAAACGACTATCTCTGTTAGAAACAATTGATAGAGGAATTCCATGTAATGAAACTATTTCATTTACATATAACTTAGCTAATTGTTCCATACTGAAAGTTTCCTTCATTGGTAGGAAATGAGCTGACTTAGTTAGCCTGTCTACAATCACCCAGATTGTATCATTACCTTTTCTTGTTTTGGGTAATTTAGTAACAAAATCCATTGTTATTAATTCCTATTTCCAAACAGGCATTTCTAAATGTTGCAATAAACATAAAGGTTTCTGATGTTCAGCTTTGACTTGTGAATAGGTTAAACACTTGGCAACATAGGCTGCTATATCCTTTTTCATTCCTATCCACCATAAATTTTTTCTTAAGTCCTGATACATCTTATCACTTCCAGGATGCATCGTATACTTAGACTTATGGGCTTCTTCTAATATACGGTGACGTAGGTTTCCTAATTTAGGTATCCACATCCTTTTCTTATGGAATCTCCAAATTCCATATGTTCCTCGTTCTAATTCCTTAATCATTCCTTTTAACTTCTCAGTATCATCCTTGATTACTGATTTTTGTGCCATTCTAATCTGTTCATTTAAATCTACTTGAAGATTTAATTTAAGTGAACGTACTCTTTTTGGCTTTTCATGATACTTTCGTCTTAAAGCATCAGCAACTACATTTGCCTTTCCTGCATGATACTGGATATCACAATCATAATCACTAAGTAATTCCATCCAGCGTCTTTGTCTCATATTCAACTCCTTTTGCCCGAAGACATACCTTAAACTCTTATGGTCTGTGAAAATGGTAAACTTACTACCATATAGGTAATGTCTCCAAATCTTAAGGGCAAAAATTATGGTTCCTAATTCTAAATCATGGGTTGAATAATTCTCTTCATGATTCTTAAGTTGTCTAGAGGTGTAAGCTATAAGATTTTGACGTTGCATCAATACACATCCATAACCTAACATAGAAGCGTCGCAATAGATTACAAAATCTTAAGTTCCTTCTGGTAACGCTAGTATGGGTGCATGGGTTAATCTCTGCTTAAGAATTCTAAATGCTTCTTCTTGTTTTGGTCCCCATTCAAACTTAATGGATTTACAGGTTAACTTATGTCCAAGAAATTGGTTATTGCCATTCAAACTTAGGGGTTTTCCAATTGCTTATTGCCTCGATCTTGGTGGGATCTACATGAATTCCTTCATGATCAACAAGATGTCCAAGAAATTGTACCTGTTCTAACCAAAACTCACACTTCAAAAATTTAGCAAAAAGCTTCTCTTTTCTCAATAAACTTAGAAGTGCGTGCAAATGCTTTGCATGTTCCTCTTTACTCGTAGAGTAAATGAGAATATCATCTATAAAGATAATTATGAATTTATCCAAATATGGCTTACATATTCGGTTCATCATGTCCATGAATGCAGCTGGCGCATTGGTTAAACCAAATGGCATGACAGTAAATTCATAATGGCCATACCTTGTTCTGAAAGCGGTCTTAGGAATGTTCTCTTCATGTACCTTTAATTGATGATATCCTGACCTTAAATTGATTTTAGAGAAAAATCATGCTCCTTGCAATTGATCAAACAGATCATCTATTCTTGGTAATGGATACCGATTCTTAATTGTGACCTTGTTCAATTCACGGTAGTCAATGCACAAACGCATTGATCTGTCCTTCTTTTTAACAAATAAAATCGGCACTTCCCAGTGTGATGAACTTGGCTGTATGAATCCTTTCTCTAACAATTCATCTAATTGTTTCTTTAGTTCTTGCATTTCTGCGGGTGCCAAACGGTAAGGTGCTTTGGCAATTGGTGCTGTCCCTGGTATTAGGTGGATTCTGAATTCAACTTCTCTGTCTGGAGGTTGCCCTGGTAGCTCTTCTGGAAATACATCTGAAAACTGGGATACTGCTGGAATATCCTTTAATTTTTTTCCTTTAGTGTTAGTGATTATGGAAATCAAATACACTAATGACACTTTTCTTATGTAACTTGCTGTTTTCATCACAGAGATGAACTTTGTGGATTTAAGGGTTTTATCTCCTTTAATTGTGATCTTTTCACCTCTTGGTGAATTTACTTGAATTGACTTTTGATCACATAAAATACTGGCTTTATTGGCTATTAACCAATCCATTCCTAACACAACATCAAATCCTGCAAGATTCATGGGGTAAAGGTTTGCAATAAATTTCTGATTTTAAATTTCTATTCTTGCTCCTTGCAAGATTTCAGAAATTTTAATAGTTTCCCCATTGGCTGTCTCTACTAGACATTCTTGTGAAAGTTTAGTTAATGATTGATTCAGAATTTTGAAAAATGAAGTATTAATAAAACTTTGGTTTGCACCTGAGTCAAATAATACTTTAGCAAAAACATCATTAACTAAAAACTTACCGGTGATCACATCCGGGATCATCTTTGCTTCTTCTGCAGTCAGAACAAATGATCTAACATTTTTAGTATTCTTGGTGTTCGTAGCTGGAGCTAGCTTTGGACAGTTAGGCTTGATGTGGCCTTGTTCTCCACAATTGTAGCATATCCTGTTGCTAATCTTTTTCCTGCAATTTTCCTCCTTGTGTCCCGATATTTTGCAGAAGTTACAGTATATGGAGCATCTTCCGGAATGCTTCCTTTTGCAATACTTAAAGTAGGGTGTAGAGGTAGAACCTACATTTCTCCCACAGTTAGATTTTCCAGAACGGAATTCTTGTGTAAGCTTCTGGGTTAGGTTCCTCCTTTGATCCTCTTCTCGCGTACGGACTAATTAATCTGTCAAGGTATTGGCTAGTTCTACAGCTTCTTCTATAGTTTGGGGTCTAGCTGCCTTGACTACATGTCTTATCTCTCCAATTAATCCCCAGATGTAACGGGAGATTAATATTGGTTCAGGTGAAGCAAGGGTTGGTACTATTCGGGCATATTCAAAGAATAATTTAGTGTACCCCTTACTATCTACACCAATCATTCTAAGGTTTAAGAACTTGTTTGCTATCTGTTCTTTTTCATTAGGAGGGCAGAATTTCCTTTCTACCATGTTTTTAAACTCCTCCCATTCCATATTGTAAGTTCTATCACTTCCTCTAGTTTGGAGGATAGTATTCCACCATTCTAGTGCTGAATTCTTAAACAGATTGGAAGAAAACATTATCTTATCCTCTTCCGCACATTTACTTATTTTTAAGACTGCCTCAGTCTTTTCTATCCAGCGTAGAACTGCAACGGCCCCTTCATTGCCCGAGAATTCCATTGGTTTACAAGACTAGAATTCTTTGTAAGAACAACCGTAAGACACGGTTCTTCTTCTTTTGGGAATGAGCACTTGAAGTACAGGTCCATTGTTTACGCTGTTTGCAGGTTCAGAGGGTCGCTTGCTATCATGTTTACTTTTATTTTCTGCTTCCCTAACCGTTTGAATAATATATGGCATCACATCTATTATTCCTTGTGCCACTACGTGTTGGATGGCACTGTTATCCACTTGGTTTCCATTATTATTGTTTGGGTTTCCGTTATCCGGGTTATTGTTACTCTAGTTATCGTTATTCAGATTTTCCTGATTCACTTCGTCGGCCATCTGAATTTAAACATTTACCACATATTAATACCACAAGATAATATCTTAATATGATCAATCACATGACACGCATTTTGATCAAAAACGTCGACCATTGCGACTTTACCCTTTCTTATCTATTATACATCTATTACAAACTAATACTGAAATTTGAAAATTACAATACTACTATGCATTGCTAACCACAAAGTGGTCTATACTACAACATATATTATTATTACACATATTATTATTATTATTATTATTATTATTATTATTATTTTTTTTTCATAAAAACATAATATATATTATTATATTATTATTATTATTACCAACTTCACCATCTCCTTACTGGTCTGGATTCATCCAGTAATCCATATTGCGCTCGTCATATTTCCAGACGAGTCGCTCTCCTACCTGCCTCATCCTCTCACTACTCTCTAAGATTTCTTCTCCGAAAGTTCGGAGCTCATGCACATTTTCTGCACTCTTTGGGGGTGCAGGTGCTGGTACTGGGTCTGGGTACTGGGGCATGGGATTCTCCTGAGGGTACGGATTCTCTAAAATCTCCCTAATGTATTCATCGTTATCGTAGTAGGGATCTAGAGGGTCCAGGCCTGGATATGCTGCTAAGTTTGGCATGGTTTCGTCGTTTAGGTGATAGCGTGGCACATAATCACTATGATCATCAAACCATGGATCATAATTTGGATCTAAGGGATTAGAGGCTGGTATCCTAGGTATCTCCTCAGGGTTGAAATCATGCATTTCTATCTCCATCGGCTGAGTGGGGAACAAAGGTAAAGGTTGTGGGGCTACTAGTTGTTCCAGATTTGGGTCGGCAGCAGTTGTTGCTAGGATATGAAAATTGGCTAAGCTCCTATTAAGCATATCCTGTGTATGGGCATTTGACTCTCGCTTAGTGGCTGCTAGGACTCTTTGCTGTTGCAACTTTCGCATTCTTTTCCTACGCTCGAATGCTCCCTTATTGAACCATCCTCTCTTTTTCTGAGGGAATGGCTCTTCAGACTGAGCCTTAAAAACATACATCCCTTCTTCCTGATCAGCAGAATACCCAGAGAGGGTAGGCTGGGAAGAAGTTCCTTCACTCCTAGGTGAATCAGACAACTGACGATACACGTCCGAGGGTCCTTAATCACTCATACTGTAAACTAACAAATAGTCAAATAACACATAACAATAAAATACAGATATGCACATATTTTCATAATTTATTTCCTAACAATTTGAATAATATATTGATGTCAGCAAAACACCTCTTTGGCTGAATCAGTAGCTTGGCTCTGATACCACCTTCTGTCGCAACCCACGCCCCCTTATCTGTCCCGGGAACAGGCGGCCGCGAACATCAGTTGTGGTGGTATCATTTTGTTTATTAATTTGGCAGCGGAAATTTCATCAGGACCGTAGTTAGGAAATGTTTATCAGAGTAAAACCGCCTTATTTTATATTAATAACCATATGGGTAAAACCCAAGTTTCTTATTACAACATAGGGATAAACCCTATTTTATTGAATTTAAAACATCGTCTTTTAGGTAACTTTTATAGTCACATTTTTCCAAGCCGTCAGTGCTCTCAAGTTGGCTGTCACATTTTGTTACCTGAAAGGCGTTTTAAAAACATTTGTCAGTGGGAAATACTGGTGAGTGAATCCTAATTTAATCAAGAAGAGTTTTATCAATTAACACTGTATTGAGAGCTATCACATTGTTTATTTCTACACAATTACTCATTCAGTACTGTCAATCCTGACTGGTGGGTCATATTACACATTGGCTAACTCGTTGTGCAATTGTAACGTGTTCCACATTTTGTATACAAAACCCCAACATACCGGCAGTAATTGAAGAACTACAAAGACTCAATCACTGCTTAATCATATTGTAAAGCATTTAAGGTTTTGTAAAGCAGTTCGCAAAAAGGTTTACAAAAAGAGAATAAACTCACATTGCTGTCTTAGACTTCTTTTAGGGTTTCCTGGTTATTTATCTATAATTTACACAAATGTACATATGTTAGTATAATAACCCTTTATTTATTTTAACGATACCCTCCCCGATACGACATTCCAACAACTACGTCGGGCAGAACCACGACAGTCGTTACGGAACCCTGGATCAATCGGGCAGCGTATCTATTATGTAACCGGGGTTATAATACTTACAATGGGGCAGAACTTCGTTAATTAGGGGGTATTATATTTGGAGATTATGCCTATTATGCGAGAAATTCAAGAGAAAGAAAGAAATATGAGCGACTTGGACTGAAAGCCGATGCATGCTATTTATAGGGCTTGAAATCAGGTTTCTCGCGGCCCGCGTAAGAGTAAGCTTAGGCTTACGTGGCCTGCGTCGTAGGGGGGTCTAGGCGTAGGTGATCCGGGTCACGAATAGGTTCAACACGTGTTGACACGTGTCAGCACCGGGTGTGGCCTCGTTTTAGGGCTGTCGCGCCCCGCGTAGACCCAGGTGTGGTCTTACGCGGCCCGCGAGCGACACATAAATTTGGTTTTTGAATTATTTTTAATGACATTTCATATTTTAGGCTCGGTTTTCACATACGGGGTGTATTTTAAGACACATAGGGGTATTTTAAAATATTTTAGGGCGTCGGAAAAATATTCAGGAGGGTTGTTATACGTTGGCCCACCACAGATCTAAAGGGTTCGGTGCTGGAATCCTAGGTATCTCATTTGGATCAAAGGCTGGGATTGGAAGTTGGTTTTCCTGGTTCTGTTCTAGATTCATGGGTTGGTCAGGGAATAAAGGGAGTAATTGTGATTCTCGTACTGTTGTTTGGTTGAAATCAGGTTCTCCGTCTACATTTCAAACATGTGAAAGTTGGCTAATTGTCTATCCAGTTCTTCTTACCATAAAGGTCTAGCTTCTAGATTTTGGGTATTTCTCTCGACTCTATTCACTATCGCTTGTTGTTGTATTTTTCTCATCCTTTTTCTCCTTTCTACTTTGGCTCTACTAAACTACCCGCGTTTCTTAGGGGGGAAAGTTTCTTAGGATTTGGCTTTAAAAACAAAGATATCCTCATAATCGGTTATGTATCCGGGGGGTTGGCTTGGATGTAGGGCTGTCCAAACTGCTCGACGATCGAAGATCGCTCGACGATCGCTCGAAAAATGCTCGTTCGATTCCCGCTCAGTTTGTAAATGAGCCGATCAGATCGGTTCGATTCAAATTCAATCCGAGCATGAGCCAAGCTCCGCTCGCTCGACGATCGCTCGGTTTCGCTCGAATTATTTTTATTAATAATATATATATATTATTGATTTTATAGATTAAAAACCAAAAAAATATAATAGCCCAAAAAAATTTAAAAGCCCAAATAATATTCAGCCCATCTTAATATTTAATATGAAAATCTTATCTAACCCTAAAAAAAATCGCCGCTCTCAGTGAGTAAGATGGCGAAAGACATTTTTGGTATCCCGATCACTACCGTGGCTTCCGAATCAGCCTTTAGTGTTGGGGGGCGTATATTGGATGACTACCGGAGCTCTCTTTCAAAGGATATGGTGGAACTTCTTGTTTGTGGAAGTGATTGGTTAAAGGCGAGCTAAAAAACAACCTTAAAAACATTGAAAGTAAGCGTTTATTACATTTATAATCTACTTATACTTTTGTAGTTTAATCATAAACATTTGTATTTTTTTTAATGTGTAGCAAGCTGCAAGAGATGAAGAAAAATTGGAAATTGATGTGTTAGCTCTAGATGGGTCTGATAATAAATGAAAGGTATTTTTATAATTAACAAAACCTAAAAGTTGTTATGTAATGTGTAGAACTTAATGGTTTTGTTTAATGCTTGTGTTTATAGGTTATATGTTGATTTGAAGTTGAATTTTGTGGATTATCAAGCTTAAAGAAGAAGTTTATGGCTTTTGAACTAAATGACAATTTGTATTCGCACTTTATTTTTAGAACATTTTTAGAATCATGATTTGAGTTATGTATTGCTTTTGTTAGTATAGTGTTGGACATGTTTTAATTAAGTTAGAATTTGTTTTTATTGAGCGAAGCCTTATCATTCAATCGAGCGAAAATGATCGACTCGATTTTTTTTAGGATTTGATAAAAACCGAGCGAAACCGAGCCGATCGCTCATACTGTAAACTAAGAAAATTGTCAACATGACAAAAAATAATAATATATATATTTACATAGAATAACACAGAAGTTATGGATATTTCCTAACACAATAGGTTAAAATTTAGGTATTAAAAGAACACCTAAATCGATTAAACCAGTGGCTCTGATACCACCTTCTGTCACAAACCCCGACCCCTACCCTGGGAGCGGGAGTCGCGAACACGAGCTGGTGGTATCAGTGTTTATTAATTTGGCAGCGGAAATGAGACTTCAGGATCGTAGTTAGGAAATAAATTTCAGAGTTTCAAAACAACGCACTTTTATATTAAACAAATGGGATAAAACCCATGTTTCATTCATAATATCTTTATAGGGATAAACCCTAGTTGCTGAAAACATAAACTTTTTATTTAGGTAACTTTATAGCCACTATCTCTAAGCCTTCAGTGCTCCTTAGCTGGCTTTAATATCTTTCACATCAAGTTACCTGAAATGCATTTTAAAAATATTTTATCAGCAAGAAATACTGTCGAGTACATTCTAGTTTATAAAAATGAACTTTTATAACTTTACAGTATTGAGAGCGATTACAATGTTTATATCTACCAAATTACTCATTCAATATTTATCATGATGGTAGTTACAATGACCGTGGTCATATTAGTATTGGCTAACTTTTTGTCCAATAATAACGCTTGATTAGTAGTGTATACAAAACCCCACATACCAGTAGAAATTGTAGAATACAAAGACTCAATCATTGTAAGTATAACTGAAAACATTTGAGATTTTGTAACATAGTTTGGTAGAAAAAGAGAATGACTCACAAATTGTGAGAAAAGAGAATGGACTCACATTGTAAACTTAGGTATTTCTATGGGCTTTCTGGTGACAAGTCCTGATTATTATCTTGAGGTTCTATTAAAAACATATGATGCACGCGTATTAGTAAAATAACCCAAATTACATTAGCCATACAACACGAGACAGAACCCCAATGAACTTAGTCAGGCAGAGCCTCGACATGCGTTGGTGAGTCCTAGATCAATCAGGTAGGGTAACGAATTAGTGATCGGAGGTTAAAATACTTACAACGGGGCAGAGATTCGTGTTTTGGGGGTATAATAGCTATTATTTTCGCACTATAGGGACAGAGAGAAAGAAAGAGATGAGCAATTTTGAAATGTTGCATCTCTGCTCAATTTATAGGTGAAATCGAGGCCTGTCGCGCCCCGCGACAGCCCCTACTCCTGCCTGTCGCGCCCCGCCAGGGCACCCTAGCTACGGCTAGGGTTGCTGGGTGGCATGTAGGCTCGCAACACGTCACGACACATGGCAAAACGGAGTGTCCGGCACAAAAACGTCCGTCGTGCCCCGCGACCGGACTCCTTCAATCCTATCGTGGCCCGCGATAGGTGGATTTTCTAGATTGTTCATTTATTTAATTAAATAAATGTTACGCGGGTTTGGTTTCTCGTATACGGAACATTTTAGGATGATTTTCTAGGGTTATTATATAATTTTCCTCTTCCGCACTTCTTTAAAGGCGTTGTAGGTGTAACACCCTGAAAATATAAAACTTTATATTAGAATTATAAAGTATAAATAAACGAGAATTTACTAACTAGGAATTTTAACCTAGTTAGTTACAAGTCTAGAAATAACTTATAGTAGGGTTAAAAGCAACCAAATTACATGTTGATCAAAGTGGAGGGGCCTAAGTTGTTAAAATTTAAACTTAATTCTAATAAAACAAATAAAACAAACCAAACACCCCAAAAGAGGTGTCTGGTCGTACAAGCACAAGCAGGGGGCGATCCCCACTCTTCAAAACCCTAAAACTTCACTAAACTTGCAAATTGAAGGCTCAATCCAAGCTGAAATCAAAATTAAAGCATAGATTATTGATCCTCATCGCAAGAGGATTCCAAGGTATGTAAAATTTAAGGAAAACTCTCAACTTGAAATTCTCATGAAATTGGGAAAATCTGAAATTATGGTTGCATGTGTGTCTTATGATGATTTAGGAACAACTATAGTGTCTAGGGACAAACCCTAGACAAATACAAGTTGAAATCATGTGAAATTTTAGTGAAAACTATGAACACCATTGTAGGTGATTAATGGGTTATGTGTAAATTGATGAACACTAGGATATTGGGTGTTGTTCTAGTGTAATTTGACAATTTTGAAGTGATTTCAGAAATTTAGAAGCTAACAATCATGTAAAATGGTTGATTGATGTGAAATTAGGGCTAAGAGATAAGCTAGAGACTTGATAAATAAACATGTAAAATTCTGCCCTTAAAGTGTTTGTTGAAATGCCTCAAAGAAGGCTCGAAACTAGAATTTTGTAGTTAAAACACATAATTGTGATGTTTTGGCTATTATGCAAAATGTGATTACAAAGAGTTCTAAATGTGATAAAATTGAACTCTATAGGAAAGGATACCGGAACGTCGAGTGGACAAGCCGGTGGTGATTTGCGGTTGAAAGGCGTGCACTAAGGTATGTAACTTGACCCGTTACATTCAATGAATTGTTGTTAAATTATGCATAGTTGCGTTGTTGATTAATAGTTGGGTTGATTTTAGTAATCATGATCGTTATTGGAATCAATAGAGTAGCTTTAAGAGAGAACCATTTGGTAGTCATCATATTGGAGGATTTTTCCACAAGATGAGTCAACGGGTCGAATAAGTGTGTCAATTGTAGTGATAGTGTCTTAACTAATAGCATTGTCGATGTAGATCACAAAAGCATTAAACCACGTAATTTGGGTAAGGTAATGCAAGTGATGTTAAGCCCCGGATGATGGGCATAATACGCCATAGGCTTGATAGTTAAACGGTAATTAAGTAAGTAAAGTTAGAATGGGTCGATTAGCACATAAACAACTTTTATTTATTCGGTCCGAAAATCAAACTTTTCATATCAAAAGTATTGTAGTTACGTTGGTATTGAATTTACAGACGCACAGGAACAAGAATCACCTAAAATGGACTTACGAGTCAAAAGATATGCACATTTGAAGTTAAAATCTGAGTTTTCCGGAGCTGGCAGAAAATGCAACTCACAAAACATAACCTGCTGGAAATCATGATCCCCCGCGCCACGCGGAAGGGGTCCCGAAATACGCCGCGACACCCGAGGGGTTCTCGCGGCCCGCGTAACGTCTCTCGCGGGGCGCGAGAGACCCTGATCCGAGAATTTTATTTGTTTTCAATTGTTTTGAAGCTAGATTTCGATTTTACGTGTTTTATTATTGTCAAAATTAACCGTTGATGTGGTTTTGACATTAAGTGATGTTGGTGAACTTACGGATGGCGATCAAGCAAATGACGAAGAACCGAACACTACTTTTGAAGCTTCCGCAATGTTTTAAATCCTTAATAGACTACGTTTGTGAATTGTAAACAACTTTGAATGTTTTGAATTAATCGTTAGTCAACTAAAATGTTGTTACTTTTGAACCCTACTTATGGAATATTATGTCACAACTTAGACATTTTCATATAATATAGTATGAATAAATATTAAATCCAAGTAAAATTAGACGGGTGTTACAAGTTGGTAATCAGAGCTTAAGGTTGTCAACAAAGTGTTCGGTTCAAGCTTGATCAATCGTCCGGTAAGAATTAACTTATTATGCTAATAAATTAGGTCTTATGTAAGAAATGAGAAATGAATTGAGATGCATGGGAAGAGTGTGTTAACACACTCAAACCCGAAAAGTGCATTAAATGTGAATGGTTAAAGCAAGTTAGAAACTTGGCTAAACCGAAACAAATGAAGCAATGTTATAAATGAAATGTTTAACGTTTAAATGTAAACATTTCTGTTTCAAGATGTCTGATGGGAATGATGATAATCCGGTGCAAACAAGCACCGAACAATGAAAGAGATAATTGCCGAAGAGGTAGGGAAGGCAATTGAAGGAAGTCTATCCGGGTTTATAGACAAAATTCAAAGTACGGTGTTGTCGCTTGTCGAAGAGCGAGTTAAAAGGTTGGAGGATATTGTCAACCTTATGAAGGAGAAAACGGGAGAACGTAAAGGATGTTCATACAAGGAATTCATGGCGTGTAAACCGCCAATCTATAACGGGGAGGTTGACCCGATAATTTGTCAAAGATGGATAAGTGATGTCGAAGGAGTGTTTGAACGAACCCACTGTGACGTAGGCAACTTTGTTGCTTACGGGACAGGTTAATTGAGAAATCAAGCCAAAGATTGGTGGGATAACAAAAAGAAGGAAATGGGAGCCGAAGCGGCAAGGGTCATGACTTGGGACGAGTTTAAGGTGCCGTTCCTTAAACACCATAGTCCCAAAGTAGTGATTAACAGGATCAAGGAAGAATTCATCCAGTTAAGACAAAAGGGTGAAACAATTGATAAGATCACGGGCATCTTCATGGATAAGCTGAGATTCTGTGACGAGTTAGTCACCACTGAAGAGCAAAAGATATACTACTATTACAACATGCTGAGTGCCGAGTACCATGAGTTCATGACTCCATCAAAATATGAGACCCTCACAGAGATTATCAACACCGCCCGGGAGCGGGAAATAGAGTTAAAGAAATAAGTAGAAAGGGGCGAGCGGAGGGCACAAGATATGAATCCAAGCCCTACAAAGAAAGCTAGAACTGCTGAATCGGGGAAGAAGGTGGAGGCTAAAGGCGGGTCGCCAAGTTGTAAAGTATGTGGGAAAGGGCACAAGGGTGAGTGCCGCTTCAAAGACAAGCCGTGTCCGGTATGTGGGAAGACGGGGCACACTGCATCGCTATGTCCTGGAAAAGTTTCTGTTTGTTATAAGTGTTATCAACCCGGTCACAAGAAATCTGAATGCCCCGAGTTGGTGGGAAAGAGAGACACAAAAGAGTCTCCAACAGAAGCTCCCAAAGCGAAGGCTAGGTCCTTCCAACTTACCGCGGCTGAAGCGAAAACAGAACCCGATGTGGTCTCAGGTATATTCACAATTAACTCAATTCCAGCACGTGTATTGTTTGATACGGGTGCGAATAAATCCTTCATTTCGCATGGATTTATTCGACATCCTTCATTTGTATTAACGAAATTATCTGTGCCCTTAGAAGTTGAAATAGGGGACAACAAAAGTTTTATAGTTTGTGATGTTTGTCGAGGCTGCAAATTAAGCATCGAAGATGAGGAATACTTGATAGATTTAATCCCGATGTCAATGGGAGAATTTCAAGTAATCGTGGGGATGGATTGGCTATCTCAGCACCATGCAAAAGTCGTGTGTTTTCATAAAGAGATAAAACTAACATCTCCGAGCGGGAAACACGTCACCATCTATGGCGAAAAAGGAGGTAACCCCATAGTATGCTCAATGTTGAAAGCTCACAAGCTTATGAAGAGAGGATGCAAGGCATTCATGATATACGCACATGAGCCCGAGAAAGAATCACGGAAGATTGAAGATGTACCGGTAGTACGAGACTATGAAGATGTGTTTCCGGAGGATTTACCGGGGATACCGCCTGAACGGGAAGTAGAGTTCGGGATCGAATTGATTCCGGGCGCAAAACCCGTAGCTAAAGCACCGTACCGACTCGCACCGTCGGAATTACAAGAGTTGATGTCCCAAATTCAAGATCTGCTAGACAAGGGATTCATAAGGGCGAGTGTGTCTCCTTGGGGCGCACCGGTACTGTTCGTGAGAAAGAAAGACGGAAGCATGCGCATGTGCATTGATTACCGGGAGTTAAACAAACTCACGGTAAAGAATCGATACACGCTTCCGAGGATAGATGACTTATTCGACCAATTACAAGGTGCGAACTGGTTTTCAAAAATTGACCTTAGATCGGGATACCACCAATTGAAGGTCAAGGAGGAAGATGTGCCGAAGACAGCTTTCCGTACGAGATACGGACATTACGAATTCCTCGTGATGTCATTTGGGCTAACAAATGCACCCGCGGCTTTCATGGACCTCATGAACCGGGTTTGCAAGCCAATGTTGGATAAGTCAGTCATCGTGTTTATCGATGATATTTTGGTGTATTCGAAAAGCGAAGCTGAACACGCACACCACTTACAAGAAGTATTAGAGACACTTAGACGAGAAAGGCTATATGCGAAATTCTCTAAGTGTGCCTTTTGGTTACGAGAGGTATAATTTCTTGGCCACATCATAAGTGCCGACGGAGTATTGGTGGATCCGTCAAAGATCGAGGCCGTATCAAAATGGAATCCCCCGAAGAACCCTTCGGAAATTAGAAGCTTTTTAGGGCTTGCGGGATACTATAGGAGATTCATTCAAGATTTCTCCAAGATTGCGTCACCGCTAACAAAGCTAACCCGAAAGAAAGAAAAGTTCATTTGGGGCGTCGATCAAGAAAAAGCGTTTCAAACGCTAAAAGAAAAGTTAACTCAAGCTCCGGTACTGACATTGCCGGATGGAGTCGAAGACATGGTGGTTTATTCGGATGCTTCACTATCGGGGCTCGGATGCGTTTTGATGCAACGGGGCAAGGTTATAGCTTATGCCTCGAGGCAATTGAAGATACACGAGAAGAAATATCCCACACACGATCTCGAGCTGGCTGCGGTGGTATTTGCATTAAAAATATGGAGGCACTACTTGTATGGGGTAAAGTGCACCATATTCACCGATCACAAGAGCTTGAAATACTTCTTCGATCAGAAGGAGCTAAATATGCGACAAAGGCGATGGCTAGAAACGGTGAAAGACTTCGACTGTGAAATACACTATCACCCTGGAAGGGCAAACGTGGTGGCGGATGCCCTAAGCAGAAAGACAGATTATACTCCGATACGAGTACGATCATTACAACTCATTGTGACCTCGGGCTTACTCGAACAAATCCGAGAGGCGCAAGATGAAGCAGTAAAGACGGAAAACTGGAGAAAGGAAAGGATTGTTGGCCAAGTTAAGGATCTCGAAGTAGGAAACCACGGTTTGAAAACGCGTTTCAATAGAATTTGGGTTCCTAACACATGTGGAGTTAAAAAGCTTCTACTTGATAAAGCTCATAAATCCCGATATTCAATTCATCCGGGTGCGACCAAGATGTACAATGATCTAAAACAAAATTATTGGTGGCCTGGAATGAAGAGGGATGTGGCGAAGTATGTGGAAAAATGCTTGACATGTCTACAAGTCAAGGCGGAGCACCAAAAACCATACGGCAAACTCCAACCGTTAGAAATCCCGGTTTGGAAATGGGAACATATTACAATGGACCTATTAACCAAGTTGCCTAAGACAAATCGTGGTTTCGATGCCATATGGGTAGTGGTGGATAGATTGACGAAAAGTGCTCACTTCATTCCGATTCGTGAGACTTATACGTCATAAAAGATGTCAGAAGTTTACACTAATGAGATAATAGCACGTCATGGAGTACCGGTATCCATCGTGTCTAATAGGGATACCCGGTTCACTTCAAATTTCTGGCGAGATTTCCAAGAGCAAATGGGAACCAAATTGTTCATTAGCACTGCGTACCATCCTCAAACAGATGGACAGAGTGAAAGAACAATACAAACATTGGAGGACATGCTACGGGCGTGTATAATCGACTTTGGAGGAAGTTGGGATGTTTACCTACCGTTAGTCGAGTTTTCGTATAATAACAGCTACCATGCTAGTATTAAGATGGCACCGTACGAAATGCTCTATGGTAGGAAATGCCGAACCCTGGTATGTTGGAGTGAAGTGGGTCCATGTGAACTAGCCCACCAAGATGTAGTACGAGCCACTAATGAAAAGATTGATGTGGTTCGGGCACACTTGAAAGCGGCCCAAGATAGACAAAAGGCGTATGCTGACAAAAGGAACAGGCCAATCGAATTCCAGGTTGGCGACAAAGTTATGCTGAAAGTATCGCCGTGGAAGGGGATAATACGATTCAGAAAAAGAGGAAAACTGAGCCCAAGATTTATTGGGCCATTCAGAATCACTGAACGAGTTGGTAAAGTAGCTTATCGTCTCGAATTACCCGAGGAGTTGAGTGGGATTCATAGCACATTCCACGTGTCACATCTTCGAAAATGTTTGGCAGACGAAACTGCTCGTATCCACTACGATGATATCGAGGTGGATAACAGCCTCAACTATGCAGTAAAACCAATTGCGAATTTAGATCGTAAAGAGAAGAGTTTGAGGAACAAGGTGATTAATCAAGTCAAGGTCAAATGGGAGCATAGGAAAGGTTCGGACACTACGTGGGAGTCCGAAGAGGAGATGCGACGTCTCCACCCTACATTATTTGGTACGTACTTCGGTTTCGGGGACGAAACCCTTTTTAAGGGGGGTGGACTTGTAACACCCCGAAAATATAAAACTTTATATTAGAATTATAAAGTATAAATAAACGAGAATTTACTAACTAGGAATTTTATCCTAGTTAGTTACAAGTCTAGAAATAACTTATAGTATGGTTAAAAGCAACCAAATTACATGTTGATCAAAGTGGAGGGGCCTAAGTTGATAAAATTTAAACTTAATTCTAATAAAACAAACCAAACACCCCAAAAGAGGTGTCTGGTCGTACAAGCACAAGCAGGGGGCGATCCCCACTCTTCAAAACCCTAAAACTTCACTAAACTTGCAAATTGAAGGCTCAATCCAAGCTGAAATCGAAATTAAAGCATAGATTATTGATCCTCATCGCAAGAGGATTCCAAGGTATGTAAAATTTAAGGAAAACTCTCAACTTGAAATTCTCATGAAATTGGGAAAATCTGAAATTATGGTTGCATGTGTGTCTTATGATGATTTAGGAACAACTATAGTGTCTAGGGACAAACCCTAGACAAATACAAGTTGAAATCATGTGAAATTTTAGTGAAAACTATGAACACCATTGTAGGTGATTAATGGGTTATGTGTAAATTGATGAACACTAGGATATTGGGTGTTGTTCTAGTGTAATTTGACAATTTTGAAGTGATTTCAGAAATTTAGAAGCTAACAATCATGTAAAATGGTTGATTGATGTGAAATTAGGGCTAAGAGATAAGCTAGAGACTTGATAAATAAACATGTAAAATTCTGCCCTTAAAGTGTTTGTTGAAATGCCTCAAAGAAGGCTCGAAACTAGAATTTTGTAGTTAAAACACATAATTGTGATGTTTTGGCTATTATGCAAAATGTGATTACAAAGAGTTCTAAATGTGATAAAATTGAACTCTATAGGAAAGGATACCGGAACGTCGAGTGGACAAGCCGATGGTGATTTGCGGTTGAAAGGCGTGCATTAAGGTATGTAACTTGACCCGTTACATTCAATGAATTGTTGTTAAATTATGCATAGTTGCGTTGTTGATTAATAGTTGGGTTGATTTTAGTAATCATGATCGTTATTGGAATCAATAGAGTAGCTTTAAGAGAGAACCATTTGGTAGTCATCATATTGGAGGATTTTTCCACAAGATGAGCCAACGGGTCGAATAAGTGTGTCAATTGTAGTGATAGTGTCTTAACTAATAACATTGTCGATGTAGATCACAAAAGCATTAAACCACGTAATTTGGGTAAGGTAATGCAAGTGATGTTAAGCCCCGGATGATGGGCATAATACGCCATAGGCTTGATAGTTAAACGGTAATTAAGTAAGTAAAGTTAGAATGGGTCGATTAGCACATAAACAACTTTTATTTATTCGGTCCGAAAATCAAACTTTTCATATCAAAAGTATTGTAGTTACGTTGGTATTGAATTTACAGACGCACAGGAACAAGAATCACCTAAAACGGACTTACGAGTCAAAAGATATGCACATTTGAAGTTAAAATCTGAGTTTTCCGGAGCTGGCAGAAAATGCAGCTCACAAAACATAACCTGCTGGAAATCATGATCCCCCGCGCCACGCGGAAGGGGACCCGAAATACGCCGCAACACGCGAGGGGTTCTCGCGGCCCGCGTAACGTCTCTCGCGGGGCGCGAGAGACCCTGATCCGAGAATTTTATTTGTTTTCAATTGTTTTGATGCTAGATTTCGATTTTACGTGTTTTATTATTGTCAAAATTAACCCTGGATGTGGTTTTGACATTAGGTGATGTTGGTGAACTTACGGATGGCGATCAAGCAAATGACGAAGAACCGAACACTACTTTTGAAGCTTCCGCAATGTTTTAAATCCTTAATAGACTACGTTTGTGAATTGTAAACAACTTTGAATGTTTTGAATTAGTCGTTAGTCGACTAAAATGTTGTTACTTTTGAACCCTACTTATGGAATATTATGTCACAACTTAGACATTTTCATATAATATAGTATGAATAAATATTAAATTCAAGTAAAATTAGACGGGTGTTATAGTAGGGGGCGGGGAAGATATTCATTTTTGTCTTGATTAGTGGCTAGTGGATGAACCTCTAAAAAATCGTTACCCAAATTTATTTAACTTGGAGGTTGATAAGGGTTGCTCGATTAGGGATAGGTTGGGTAGTTTGGCTTGTGGTTGTGGAGATCGGAACCAGATTTGGCTGAGGAGATGGCAGAATGGGGAGATCTGAGTGGCAGGCTTAGATACGTGAGCCTGTCGAGTAATGGGGATGGTTGACACTGGGTTGGTGATCTTGCGGATCAATTTATGTGGGCTCGGTTAAGTGGCTTACTCTAGTAGGTGCGATTACAGTAACTGCTTTGTGATGGAGTGGTGTAAGTGTCTCTCTTTAAAGTGTAATATTTTGTTTGACGGGCTGAAATGAATAGGATTCCAATGTTGTGGCGCTCTCCAAAAGGAACCATGATGGTTAAAAACGAATAGTTCCTTCTTTGTAATTCAGTGGAACACTTGTTTATTACATGTGGAATTGCGATTGTTCTTTGGCAAAAGCTGAGTGCTTGGAGCCAGGTTCCGAGTATTTTTGTTTTTTCCTTTCAAGATCTTCTTGAGATTTATAACCACTGTGGTAAAGGGAAGTTTGAGAAAGTAGCACTTCATGGGATAGTTTTGATTTCGTGTTGGATTGTTTGTAATTATGTAACTAGTTGTGTGTCTTTGGTTGCGTCGGTTTTCGGGGTTAACGTGTTTATAATGAAGTTTGCCTTCAAAGAAAAAAGCTGACAAATATAACAACCGGATTAAAACAAGTATAATTTGAAAAAAAAAAATCTAAAAAATGTAAGAGAATGTGTTCTTATTACATATATGTTTTGTTTAAATACAATAGATCCTGCTTTCTTATTAAAAACGAATTCAATTCAATTAATTGACGCCTAGTTATTGGTCAAAACCCTTTTTTAGATTGTTATGTATTTGAGGGACATATTTGTAACTTACAGTACTCATGAGAGTATATTTATTGTTGTGTTTTGCAAACTTTCGTCATCATTTTATAAAGTTCTCCACTTGCATGAAAAGTTCAAAGCACATTGAATATAACAATAATGTATACGCGTCATGAGAGCCCCATCTATTGTCCTCACAAATAAATGTATATATGTTTGTATTTATATATATGGAAATACTAAAAACTAAACTTCAACGGTGATATATAACCAAATATGTGTAGTTTTTTTTGTATTCAATTCAACTCTAATATATGATACAACCAAAACGTGTATAATAAAGCGTAAGGATAATTTATTTACAAAGGCTTCGAAAAATAAGAAGTGTACAAAAACACAAATGTATCGCACAAGTTGGCACAATGCCAAGCAAAATATAATACAATGTCGAGGAAAAAAGACACAATGGATCGTAAAAAGACACAATGACACACATGTAGAAAAGACACAATGATAAATAAAAGAAACAATGATAATAAAAAAAATCCTAAAATCTACAACATATAAATCTAAAAGCGAAGACCTAAAATCTCACATCCCCCTTCGATGAGAAGATTACAATGGCGCTTGAATGAGCTCAATTAGATTCCGTTTGATACCCTTTGTACGACTTCTTATTTTTAGGAACTTTTGTATTTGATCTAAACATAACGTGTAACCCATAGGTTTTTTTATATGTAAAGTGCGTTTTATCATTGAAAACCTTGCAATTTTGGCATTTCAACACACAGTTTTTGCCTTCTCCCAAATTTTCTTTTCGGATATTTCATGTTACTTTATTTCGTATATTCATTAGAATATCCTAGTTTATTTCGTATATTCATTAGAATATCCTAAAAATATCGATTTCTAACTTTATTACACGATTTCTTAGACGTACTTGAACAACAAAAAGCTACCGATCGAGACTGTAGATTACTTAAAAACGAATTAGCTTTCCTCCAGGCTTAACACTGAAAAAGATATTTAACAGAACCTCAACCATGGCTCCCAAACAAGTGTAAAATTCCTGCAGCTATAACTGCAATCAAAATAAATTAACTATTGATTAATTAAACCTAAAGGATTTTTTTCATCTACCTATATATACTAGTAGAAGTGATTGTAATAACATTCAACACATACTTTTATATGTTATTGGCTGTTTACACACATATTTATACACATTGAGGAGTATTCAACTAGTAATAAAAAACATGTTCAAGAAATGTGAAAATTGTTATAAATTTATACGTATAATTAAATTTGTGGTACTTAAACAAATAATTTTTTTTTATTAGAGTTGAATCCAACTCCAGTTTTATATATGCGTATACGCATATGAATTGGGATTGAGTTGGAGGAGATTTATACGTATAAAATGAGTATAATAAGACTGATAGCCAACGTATATGCACAAGTCTTTCTAATATTAGTGGCTATAACTATCTTGACTTTTAGAACAATGGCCTCATGTCTGTCGGCAACATAATCCTCTTCCCTTTTATAGAGACAAAATTATTGAAAAGTAACGTAATATATTAATATAATCCTCTTCCCTTTTATAGAGACAAAATTATTGAAAAGTTTAATATATTAATATGACAATGTGACTATGAGATATATATTTGTTATATTCAAAAGTGATATTAACCGAAAAGTAAAAATGTGTCTAGAGAACAGCAAACAGTAGAAGTACATGACATGACAAACCCTTAGGCCGGAGGGTGTGGGAGGCGCCACCACCGCCACCTCAGCACCTATAGCGCCGCCGGCGCCATCAACCCACACCCACCACTTTAAGTTGGGGCGCTATGGAGGTGCCGCCATCATGGTAACGGGGAGGAAGAGGTGTTCAGGTGGGGCCCACATCAATTTCAACCAATGAAATCTCTTTTTTTTTTTTTTTTTTTTTTAATTTTGATTAATAGGGGCTCCATCCCACACCGTGCAAATTAAAGGGGGCGTTATGGCTGACGTGGATCCTACGTGGCGCTTACGTGTCTTGATAAAGCCCCTAGGGGCTCCATCCCACACCCTCCAGCCTTATAAATCCTAAGATTTCACTTGATTAAATTCTGTGGCTCTGTGCTGAATTGAACAAGTTGAACGGGTCTTTTACATCATTCATTCTTCTCTACATGTCTAATTGTTATAACATAGTTGAAATTAAATGTTTCTCTCTACCATAGTAGCGTCTACTCAACCCTTCATGGTTGTCTTTAACGCTTAAATGTTTATTGAATTGTGGTTTATTGATTTTCATACGCATTCTTGTTTTATTATGTTATTGTTACTTGCTTGAGTTGTCACCGGGATTGTATTAATGCATTCCCTGGTGATGCCGACTCCACCTTTAAATTTGCATAGTTAAGAATAAGATGGTTAGCGGAAAGCTTGCGAAGATTAATTAATATAGATTATGTTTATGTTACTATGGGCATAAACATAATCTTTGAAATCCCCGTAACATAAAATCAAACTATTTAAGAACACAAATTTGTAAAACCTAAAAACTGAATGTACCTCAAATAAGAAAATCTTGAACAAACACAGTCAAGAATATTCATTACCATCAAGTCATTTATAACTAAATTCAAACCACATAAACAACCATATATTAAGATTCTAATCTACTCAGTAAAGAAAATTGCAGATCCAAAATCTTTATTCTAGCTAAACATACGGCTTTGAAGAACCGATATCCAAAAGATACTGAAAAGGGGACTTCAATTTTGGTTACTGGCACTTGCAGCACGGCCCCGTGTCCAAAATGCCAGTAACAAATGAAATCAGAAGACTTACAGTGGGGTGGCCACGGGGGCGTGCTGGGTGAGCACGACCCGTGCCACCTTCTGGCAGAAAAGATTTTGACAACAACATGTTGGGCACGGGGGCGTGCTGGATGAGTACGGCCCCGTGCTGCAGCCACTGTTTTACAGAAAATGAGTCGGGAGGCTTCTGTTTTATGCGTGTTGGTTCCATTCCATCATCCATCTTCCTCTATTGATTGTGTCTTACTCCTACAAAGCTAAATACTCAAAAGAAAACATTAAACTAGATATTAAACTAAGATTAAACTAAATTTAAACTAAGATTAAACTACTAAACTAATGGATAGTCTATGGAATGCCTCCATGGTGCGCCACGTTTATAAGGGTCGTTGGCTAGACCCATTTTATCGGGTGGTTCTGGCTTATCTTCAATTAGGGGGTCGTCATTGCCAATTGGATATTTTATTGACTGATCAATATTGACGTACCTTTTATCGGCCCCTAATTTAAGTGGTAGGTTGTTTTGCTTCCATCGGGTCAAGGGTTGATGTGATTTTAGAAACGGTTGTCCCAACACGAGGGGGGGTATCATCTAGGATGATAAAGTCGGTTGGGACTACCGCTTGGCTTGTTTGAATTAAGACATTCTCAACCATTCCCATGGCATTCATCGTTTTTCGGTTAGAGAGAAAAATAGGAATTTTAAGAGAAAAATCACTAGTACCTATTTTTTTTTGAAAATATAGTTTGGCATTATGTTAACACAAAGATCTTTATCAATTAGCACATTACTGACAAAGATGTTTTGAAAAAAACACGGTACTGGTTTTATGTTTATTTGATGATATTCATCTTTTATTAGTGAGGTTTGATTATTTGTTAACGTGACGCTTACTAATTCTTCGATTTTAGTAGAAGTGTTCAACTCTTTTAAAAACTTAGCATGTGAAGAAACCAAACTATGATTTTCAACAGAAGGTTGTAAAACATGGATTTCTGAAAAAAGTTTGATCAATTTTAGAATCGGTAGTTTTAGAGTTACCTTCTTGTTGAGTTGGTTCATGCGTGAGTTTTTCGTTTTGTTCTTCTATTTTTACCTCCTCGATTATTACCTCTTTAGTGCAAATAGCCTCTTCTTTTTCTCTAGATTTCTTAAGTAAGATTTCTAGATTTTTCATACTTTCTATGAGTCTTGCGGCTTCGGGGATGATTGTTGGTTGAGTGTCGTAATATTCATATGGATTGGTATCCTAAAAGCTTGACTTTGGGAGCTCTAACCTTGGTTCTTCATAAGTGATGTATGAAGAACTTGGAGTAGTGTATGAGGTTGATGGTCGCTTAAAAGGTCACAATATTGTATCGAATGGGATTTTCCACAAATGGTACAATAAGGTTCTGTAAGGACCTTCAAAAATGTCCCAAATTGACCCGTAAGGGCGAACCCGGACCCCTGAAACCCTAAACCATATTAAAAATCAAGAAAATCAGATTTCTGGTCCTCAGGCGGGCCGCGTAAAGGTAAGCATAGCCTTACGCGGGCCGCGTCAAAGTGTGTTTGACCGGATAAGCGTTCCCAGGCCATGTGGCATACATGTGGCAGCACTACTGATGACACGCTAGGCCTAGTATACGACCAGGGCCTCTCGCGGGCCGCGTAAAGATTAAGAAGGGGCTTACGCGGGCCGTGTAAACCCCAAATTTCACCTATAAATAGCTTGGATCAGGAGCAGTTCAATTGTGTCGAAAACAACTTTCAAAAACGAAAGAATACTGCTCAATTTCGAAAATTAAGATAGCGAGGCACTGCTACGATACAGGGTATTAACTCAATCGCTGCTACGATTCAATGTCCGATCGATTGAAACTATCCGATGGATGTTTAAGTGTTGCCCACATTAGGGCCATACTTTGTCATTAGTCGTAAATTCGACGGATGTTTAAGTATAGCACTTTGTTATTCGTTGTGAGGGTTTTAGTCTCGTGAGTTATCGTAAATGTTGTATTAGTTACTTACCTAGTTCGTGTGCATTGTTATTTAAATTAGGTTACAAGGCTAATCAGTAGGCTAAGCTCTGCCCGTTTAAATCTGCAATGTGAGTCATTCTCTTTTTATCAACAGTATTTTACAATACTCCAAGCATTTTCAAAAGTTATAATTACAGGGATTAAGTCATGGTTATCTTGAATCACTGGCTAATTAGGGTATTGTGCACATTACTAATTTCTTACGGTTAGGCTAATAAATCCTAACAGTGATAATCATCACTACTTGGGTGAAAGGACCCAATAGTGGTATGACCATCGTCACCAGGTGACACGGAGCCAGATAAAAATAAGATAGAAGCCATTGTAATCGCTCTTATGCTGTAATTAATAACTAATGTGTCGTTTTACATACTTGAATATTTTTAAAACATGTTTCAGGCAACCTGATGTAAATCAAGGAAAACGTGCTACAGAGCACTAACCAGCTTGAAGAGGTGGCTCAGTTAAAATGAATAAACATGTTTTGTAAAAACCAGGGAATTTCCTCGTGAAATTCCTCTATTGTAAATCAAGGGGTTTATCCCAATTTATGGAATAAAATAGTCGGGCATTTTCAAGTTTAAAAGATCCTGTTAAATCTTCCGCTGTCGCATCAATTAATAAATACCACGGGTTCCTGTCCCGCGGCTCCTGACCGGGTCAAACCGGGGCTGGGGCCGTGACAGGTTCCTCATAATCATCCTCTGTATAGTAGGTGTAGTCTTCTGAGTAATAATCCATTGTTTTGGAAGATATCCAGAAGAACAACGAGCCTAGGGATCAAAAACAGAAATTAAAAATTTAACAGAAAGTTGAGCACGACCCGTGCTGAATAGGCACGGCCCCGTGTTCAGTTATGTATCTGAGCGTTTAAAAAAAATGGAAAAATTTGCAGCACGGGGTCGTGTCCCAGCAGCACGGCCACGTGTTAACCTAAAAAAAGAGAAATTTTAAAAACGAGCGCGCAGTTTTGAAAAAAAAATGGTAGAATTTGATTAGGCCATTAATTTTAAGCTTCCTTAAAATCTTTGTGTCCCCGGCAACGGCGCCAAAAAATTGAGGTGTGTCGGTGTGAGTATATTTTTTTTAGTTATTTTTAGCTCTTTTCACTCGTCGAATTCAAGTTTTAAATTTATAAAACACGATATTCTACTATCATTCTACACACACGCTTAGGCAAGTATACCCATCGCAAACGTAGTATAGTGATGGCAAGATACCGAGGTCGTCCAAGGACACAAGAGCTTTTAGTACCGGCTTATCGTTAACGTCTAATCGAACCAACTTTTGAGAAACGATTTTTAAACTAATAAAAAGATAAAAACAGAAAATACAATAAAAATGATAGATAAGAAAGAATCACTTGGATCCAACTTATCTTTCATGTACCCTTTTGATGATTTTCGCACTTTCGGCATTTTAAGAGATTATCTTAGTTATAGTAGTAGGCCCATCTTCCAAGGCGATGTTACCCTCAACCTAGTGGTTTGAGTCAGCAAGGATACAATCCCAAGAGGTTGGATTATTGAAAAATAATTAAGTAAGTTATTAATGCAAAATGTGGTAGACCCCCCTTTCGAGACGATGATCACCCTCAACCCATTGGTCTGAGTCAGCAGGGATACAGTTCTCACGGGGTTGGTTTAATGTTTTAATAAAAGTTTAAGAATAAGGAATTCAAGCTTTTTGCACCTCTCCCGTGGTGGGTAATGCTCGCTCCGACTCGTGAGGTGTTACTTGGCTTGAACCAGGTTCTTGCAGGATCTATACACTGAACGAGACATAGAATTACCAAAACCACCCTTCTAACCCCCTTCCAGGAAATTAACATGCTTTATATAGACCGTAAGGACATGAATATGTTGAATTAAAGAACATATGAAGAATGATTGAGTAAATTTACCTTCAATATAAAAAACTATTTATTAACGTCATTAATACATACCTAATTAAAAAGGAGCCAAAGATTGGAAATCATAAAAGAAATACATAAAAGAAAAGTCTTCACCAAGTGATGTAAGAATTTAGCCAAGCATGGCCTTTGTTTGACAAAGATACTTACGATCAATCTTGGATCCCGAGACTACACACACACTTTAAAGATGAAAAATGCATGATGGTGGTGGATGATGGTGTTTTAGTGGTGGTGGAGTGGCGGCAAGTGAGAGATAAGTGGTTTGTCAAGGGATGAGTTGAAGTGGAACCAAGCACTCCTATTTATATAGCTATAAACAGAAGGTTCAGCACGGCCCGTGCCCGCCTGGCACGACCTCATGCCCATCTTTCTCTCTCATCCTCATTAACTGTTTGTCAGATATTGTACTAACACGGCCCCATGTATCAACGGCACGGCGCGTGGCCAAAGTACTTGCTGTACGATCGCAGATTCTGCAAATCTTTGAGTTAACCACACCCCGTGTTGGCTTGGCACGGCCCCATGTTGGCTGCCATATTTGTCTTTTGCAGTTTCTTTTTCTCCTGCCTAGTATCCATCCATGGACACGGCCCGTGTCAGGTGGACACGGCCCCGTGTCAGCCTTCTGTTCTTGTTATTTTGGGGTTTGGATGTGAGTCGGGGCTTGGTGATCTGCGACAATTCCTTCTTCTTTACATTTATGTAGGATTTTGATGTCTTTTTGCTCCTTTTGCAAATTTAAGCTCTTTTATCCCTAAAAATATAAAAGGAATGAAAACACGAGCTTTTTCCAACATTAGTACTAAAAAAGGTTTGCTTTTACGCCGTATTTGACATAATTTATATGTTGTATTTTGATCACATCAGGTTTGTACAACAAAGTGTATGGTCCATTGTAAGTGTGCGGCCTCTTTTTAATGTACAGTTTTTTACTTTAAGTATGCGACTTGATTAAATCAAACAGCACTTCATCATACAATTAAGTACAAATAACAGATCGATCTTCACAATCACAGTTCGTAAGAAAATCCCAATTCTTAATAGATCGACTAACCTATGCTCAGATCTAAATGGACGGACGTCCTATGAATATTGTCAGAAATCCATCACCATCATCATGTACATTGAGTATTTTAAGAACAAGAACAACACATTTAAATAGAAAACATATGAGTACTCTTTTAGAATTACACTTAACAGTTCTTATTATCATCAACACATCAAAACCCTTATCATTCTGCAATACCGATTACCTAATTCCTACCCTATTTCCATCATTAGTCAGATTCGAGCCCATTGGTACATATCATCTTACTTTACCCTTCCCTACTCCAAAACAATTAGCAACAGTCAGGCAACAACCATCCTAACATTCTTTCAAACAATTCCAAACATTTTAGAATAACTGTTGGTCCCTTGTATTGGATCTGTTCGTCAGGAATTTTGATGAATCGACTTTGACTAATGTGCGGAATCCATTTAATCAAATCACAGATGTACGACAAAGTATTCAGCGATTAAACGCAGTTGATCTTTATATTCAACTGTTATGAAAGTACAAAAGCGCCTGTAGAAGTCAGAAAATGACAGAGTTCTCTCCAGAGTCAAAAGTTCTAAATGAGATACCCGGACGTGGAATTTATAGGCAACTCAGGAACAAGGTTAGTGCTGACCGCACGGATGACATGCTGTCCGAACGGATGACTTGATGTCCGAGCGGATGAGTGCTGTCCGATCGGATGGCCCATCCGATCGGGTGACACTGGTCAACAAAGTCAACACCTTACAAAACAGTCCCGTTTCCTGAGTTGTCGATCTATCTAACATACATACATTACATAATTTTTTACAAAGGACTAAATGCTGACGGAAGCTACAGACGTATACACTAACAGACTCCCCCTCGGATGTAGCTGTAGTTCCTTCCAGCATATTCTTCAATTCTTCCTGTTGCGCCTTCGTTCTCGCGCTTTCTGTATTCTCAATTCAGCCTTTTCGTCTAACATTCTTTTCCTTATATGCCTTCCTTCCTCGATCCACCATTTTCTGTAAACCGGATCACCATCACGCTTCCGATCCCATTTGGGAATCTTGTTCTCCTCTTTCTCGATTGGCATTTGATCCGTTGGTGGCACTATATCCATCTTGCGCTTTCCCAGCTCAACTGCCCTTTCAGCAATAGCCTTTGATATTTGTTCACGTTTGTACTTTTTCAGGAACTCATCAATCTCAAGATCTCTCCATCTCGTATTCCAATATCTCCTTGAGTTGATGTCTTGAGCAAAGCATACATCCACAACCGTTTGATACTGCATTGCTTGTACTTTGTCTCTTCTTTCATAAACAATCTTGTTGAGGAATAGGCAGTCAATATCTTTCTTTGAACAATTTACTAGCCACATCGGGTCTAGTATGCAGATTCTCCTCGACTCTTCCTTTGACTTGTCATACAAAGAAATTGCCGCTTTAGCTGTTGATTCATTGTAGAACCAGCCTTCAAACAAATCATGAAAATCCTGCTCCATTGCCCTAAGAGGCATGTTTTTCAAACATCTTGGAGGCTTAACATCCAGAGTTATGTCTTTTTCTCCATTCTCCAGTATGGTTACAATCTGCTTTGGTCATTGCGGCTTCCAATCAGGATAGCCATTTTTAGCCTGCAACTTCACATAATTCCACAGGCGCTGATCATGTTGCTTTACTTCCAAACCATGATAGAACTGCTTGATGTTCTTCGTCTTGACCAACTCATCTACGTCCCACCACGGAAGGGTCCTTATGTCTGATAAAAATTCAAAATACTGTACACCCTCTTCCCGTCTAATGGCGTAGACCTGCAAATCTTCCAGATAACCCCACGATAGAATGTCACCCCATGAGATGTCTTTGTTGTGAGTAAAGAACTGAATTGCCCTTAGAGTCTTCCTCTCTTTCGGCATCACTTTAAACCATTTCTTTCATTCTTCAGCAAGATTTTCTCTTGGGATGGTTTCTGGAATACCTTTAGTAGAAACCTTCTCCACAATTTTCCTTCTAATCTCATCTTCATTTCGATCTTTGAACATTTCCGCCAAAGAAGGAAATGTCTCATCAACTCTAGAATAATGGAAATCAGTTTCTTCATCAGAGGAATCTGAAGCATCTTCAACAATAACATCATTGTAGTGATCAGCTTCATGAGCGTAACTAAACTAAATTCTTCTTCTGGTGACGGAGGTATCTCATCTTCGATATCAAATTTAAATTTCCCATCATTCAATCCCAATTCCTCCAACATTTCTTCTCTTGACCTCCTAATTTCGATTTCCTCCTCATGTTGAGCATGTAAGTAAATAAGAGTTGGATTTGTGAGGAATACCTGATCAACGTGCTATTTTCCAGATGTAGAAGTTTCTTGCTGATCATCATCTTCTTGTTCGTTGATCTGATCATTCAGAAACTCCTCAATTTTCTACTCAATGTTAGGATTCTCAATCAGCAATCCTGATGCACCTTGATCATCATCATCATTCTTCTTGTCATCATCATCATCTTTCTTATCATCTTTATCAGACTTATCGTTATCGTTATTTTCATCTTCATCTTCTAAATCATCATCACCAAGGATTTCCAAATCAGAATCAGTATCCACAATTTCTCCACGAGCTCTCTTTGCTTCTTTTCGCCTTTCTTCAATTTTTACTTGGTGAACAATCTCTTTTAAGCTGTAAGGCACCGTGGATGGTCTTCCAACAAGAACAAACTGATGTGTCTTCCATTCTAACAACAACATTTCTTTTGCCTTTCTTTTCTTTTGGATAGCAGCAACTCGACGAAAAACTTCATCTAGATCAAAGGTTAGAGAAGACTCACCAATCAGCATGAAATCTTGATCTTGTTCATTGTTAACATCTTCAGCATCTTGTTCTTGAACATCCTCAACATCACGTTCTTGAGCATTTTCAACATCTTGTTCTTGAGCATTTTCAACATCAATCATTTCTACGTCAACTTGACTTGATGACCCACCAGCTTCTTGAATTTCTTCAATAACACTTTTGTTCTTTTGAGTAGCTTCTTCAGCCAGTCGTCTTTCTCGTTCAATTCTTCTTTCCTCGGCTCTTTTTACTTCAACCTCATTGAAGGCAGCATGAACATCCATCTTCAAATGACTTTCTATAACAGAGTATAACATGTGTAGTTGTTCATCCTTCACCACTTTATCAGCTTTCATGGCTTCCATTTCTAACTTCATCACCTTCATTTCATTCGTTGAAGTTTCACTCATTTCACTGAGAAGCTGGTTCAGAGTTTGATTTACATCTTGCAAATTCTTTATCTTCACATTTAATGAAGCAATCTCTTCTGTCAGGAGTTCGAACACTTTAGAGTTATTATGAACATCCTCCTTCATTTTCTTTATCGTCTCCTCTTGATCTATCAAAACCGTTCTGGCTTGATCATGAGCTTTCATCAGCATTTCGCGTTCTGCTTCAGCTTTAGCTTTAGCTTTTTTGAGATCAACAACTTTCTTTAGCAATTCTTTTACTGCTTCATTGTTGAACATGTCATAATCTTCTTCTGGAATATCTTCGCTAAATACTCGAGTTGCAGGTGGAAGACTTCCAAACAAATTATCAAAGGCTTCATTCTTGGGTTGAGAGGATCCAGGTTGATCTTGTGGAGGTGGTGGTGGAGGTGTAGCAGCTTTATACCCCGTGATTTCAACGTAATCATCATCACCTTTCTTCTTTTGAACCACCACTTCAGGTACTTTAACACTTTGCACCTCTGGTTCCTGAACCTTTGATGTTTCAATGTACTTTTCTTTCTTTCCCTCTTTGTCTTTTGGTAATTCAACACCAGATTTCTTTGCCCGTACTCTCCTTGGAATTACACCAGCTTGAACAGCTTTACGCTTTGCCCTTTGTTTCTTTGGGTCATCAGGCATATAGGTAGAGTCTTCTTCATCCGATGCTTTCTGTTTCTTTGTAGGCTTTTTCTTCAGCTGTGCTTTGCCTCTACCAAGTGTTGTTGGGTCGAGCTCTGACTCTGACTCAGTATCCTCGGAATCATCTTCACTTGAATCATCTTGTGCAACACCCTCTGGCTCTCTGTAACTTTGATACCTTCAGCTTGAACACTAGAGCTTTGTTCTTTCTGTGCAGCAACTTCCTCATTCTTTTTCAGAAAGCTTTCAAGTGAATGTTTCAATAATCCAGCTCCTTGTTGAATAACTGCTGATGGTTCCAGCACTGTTTCATCTGTTAGCCTCTATTGTGATTCTGTAGATGTCTCTACAAAACAAACATTGAAGTTATCATTAGAATAATATAACAGTTTAACGTTCTAACTTTTCTTATGACTCCCCCTCTCACTGTACCCTTTATCACAATCTTAGGAACTGGTTCCTTTGGAATAGGAACTGCAGGGGATGTCTTGGGAGTTCTTTTTCTCTTCCCATCTCTTACGAACCACCATCTGTTTTCTTCTCAACTATCTCACTCATCTTCTCGTCTTCATTGTCAGAATCACTATTTTGGTGTCTCCAAGCATCGTTCTCTGGAGCAACATATGCAGGTCTGCTGATTCTGCATATCATCCCTTTCGCTCCTGGATTAGGACCCTTAATCAGTCTGCTTAAGGTTTCTGCTGTCATGTGCCTCAGACCTAAAATATCATCATTATTCTTCTCAAGGTCCTTGAACTGATCATCAATCAACATTTGTACAAAGCGAGGATACATGATGTACTTCTTGTTTCCAGCTTTTGTATTCTCAGCCATGTAGTCAAAAATCACTTGAGAAACATTATATGGCCTATTCAAAACGAGGCAAGTGATAATGTTCATGATGTAGTCCGATGTTTCATCATATGCACTCTTCCTGCGCGATAACGCATGAACAACACAATGTACTAAAAACTTGTAAGCATGACTGAAGCTTGTTTTAAAGATTCTTCCATTTATGTGCCCTAAGAATCCCATTCTGAACCACAATCCTTTAGCTAGACGTTCGGGAATAATAGTTGGATCATTATCAGAATCACCTAAATTTAACACACGTCTCACATCACCAACATTTATCTTAATCTCCAAATCTACATTCTGTCCATTCTCATCTCTCTTTGTTACTGCAGAGTAGATTGTCCTATCTTTCTCTTCGTATCTTGCAGAGTTCCAAAATCGTCTGACATGTGATTCGTAGACTATGGTTTTGTCAGTTAGCGCCTTAGCAATCCTGCTTTCCTTCAAGAATTTTGCGATATCTTCAACTACAGTTTTTTTCTGTATATTCCTTTTCTAACAAACAGTAGATGTTATGACCCAGTCCTGCAGAAAGATTTTGACCGATAAGGAAAATCTTGAAATTTCTCAAAAATTTTCTAACTATGAAGATCTCTCTATACATAGTATAGTGACTCGGATGGCTATCCGACCGGATTGTCATCCGACCGAATTTCCTTTTGAAAATTAAATACTCATAAGTCAACAGTCTGATGGTTGTCCGACCGGATTGTCATCCGACCGGATTGCCATGTCATGAATGCTCAAATTTTCAAAATATAGAAATGTGAATGATTTTGTTGTCCGGTCGGATTGCCATCCGACCGGATTATCATCCGAGTCATGTGAATAAATTCGTTGTCCGGTCGGATTGCCATCCGATCGGATTGTCATCCGAGTCATGACAAGAGATGAACAATTGAAAGAGTGTATTTGAAACGAATTGCCACTCGGTCGGATTGCCATCCGACCGGGTTGTCAATCATTCCAAGCCACTTAGTGAAGGCACATATCCCTAGGCAAATTTTATGAAAAGCTATGAATCGGATTGCCACCCGGTCGGATTGCTATCCGACCGGATTGCCAAACTACTCAAGACATTTTGATAGCTAAAAGGCACAGTTTTCAAGAACATGCTATGGGTCGGATGGTCACTCGTTCGGATTGCTATATGACCGGGTTGCCATTCTATCAAAAACTCATGAATAACAGTTAAGAACATTCATGAACATCAAAATTTTCTAAGGCAAATCATCAAATTGAACTTAGATCTACGTAGAGAATCCAAGCGCGATCAAAACCCTATGTTCATAATTGTCTAACTCGTCCTAATCAGGGTTTAATTTGTGAAAAACTCTATCGAATGCCGACTCGACTAAGATCTCAGATCTATAAATTCTAACAAGATTTGGCACTAATTGAAACGGTAGACTTGTAGATCTGATCATTGTGAACAAAACCCTATGCTTGAATCTCATCAAAACTGACTAAATCTTCCTAGATCTAGCCTAGAAGTTCCGACAATGACGTCATCAGTCAAGAACAAACAACAAACATCAATTTTTATCAGATTTGAGCAAGAAAAACATACCTTTGCCATTGTAAAAGTTGTGCTAACCAACGATCCAACGATTTGTGCAAAGAAGTATAAAGAAAACAAGATCAGAAGATCAAAAGTGTGAGAGAGTAGGATGGCAGTCCGAGCGAGTAACCCTTTGACTGAACCATTGACCCTCTATTTATAGTGACACATGAGTAGGATGGCTGTCTGACCGGATTGCCATCCGGTCGGATTGCTATCCGAGCGAGGCACACAATCCAATTTCAAATCTTTGACATTTTGACCTTTTGACGTTTTCTCAAATTTTATCAGTTTTTAGCAATCCACTTAAGTATCTAGGTCCAAGTTAATGACCCTAGGCACTTAATTTGTCGACCAAGTCCAACTTAATGACCTTGGTTGACCCGAAACAAAGCACACTGACGTTTTGCTCATTCTTTTTCAAACATTTTCTGAAAGTTACAAGTTTCAACTTAATGAACTTGTTATGACTTTTCATTTTCACAGGTTTAACATAATAAGCTCCCAACTTTTCTGTCCAGCGCAAAAACTTCCTGCATCAGCCTCAAACTGCGAGTCTGAAGATCAGCTTTCCGCTTTGGATTGTCGATAAAACAAAACATAATTGTAAAATCTTTTTGGGATTTAAGAAAGTTTCTAGACTAGAAAGCTATAAAATCTTTTTGAGATTTCAATGTTAAACAGAAATGAAATGCAGTAAATGAAAACTATTTACAAACATATTTTTGGTGAGCATGTTAGGGAATCATATCAGCTACCGACAAGCTACAAGTACCATTAAGCTTTGAGTTCATACTCAGAATTAAACAATTCGCTTAGATTGCCGATATACTAATCCACTTAAGTTCTCACACAAATTTCAATCTGTTCAGGATACGAATTTAGTGTTTTAAGATCTTAACTTTTACGAGTGTACCACCTCAGAATATACTCCCGTATCCAGACTACTATATTCAGTCTTACAGGTGAGTGCACACTAATGATATCTGTAAGGGGTTAAGTGTTGAGGCCATGAGAGCTCAGGCTATTGCTTCCGCAAAATCAAAGAGATGATGGCTCAACTTTAGGTGGGTCCCCTTTGGGGATCTTCTTTTACAACAGCACATGATTAGCATTTTTCAATGTTTCGTCATTTTTTATGCCGAGGGGGGGCTTTATGAATAAAGCAGTGCAGAGTATTATACGAGGACTAGGCTATTGCTCCCGCAAAATCAGAAGTCCAGGTATAATACCCCAGATATCATCACGTACAAAGACCTAGTATGTTAGAAATAGAGCATTTCAAACAGGATTTCAGGGGTTACCTATATATCCGAGAGATGTTCCCCACGTAAAAGCAAGTTGTGATTTAGGTTTATATCCTGAACAAACTTACTAAATGTGTAAAAACCTATCGGCATATCATCAGCGAGACTGCTTAACACTTTTAAACTTTACATTTCTTTAGCATACTGCAACTGTCTAGCTGATGTACTATCATTTTCCGTTTTTACACAAGCTCTTTTTCGGTTTTCTAATGTTTTTGGATTTTGAAGTATCTCATGTTTTTGGGTTTTTGAATTTTTTTTATTGTTTTTGTATTTTCTGAAAATAACCTATCTCCCCCTAAATACCAAAACAAGTAAAAAATCGACAAACCATTGCAGATTGCTTTTCAACATCATCTACAGTGGTACCTTCATCAACGCCAATGATCCCCTCCGCAACCGATAGTAACTTCATACCACTAAGTTTCAAAATATATTGAAAACGTGTTTTGTCAAATGCTTTGGTATGTAAGTCAGCTTTTTGTTCATCGGTATGGATTTTTTCTATTCGTATCAACTTCTTCTCGAAACAGTCTCGGATGAAGTGATGACGAATTTCAATGTGTTTCATTTTAGCGTGATGAACACAATTTTTTGTTATGTTTATAGCTGCCTCGTTATCAACAAAGATAGGGGAGTTAAGAAATTGCAAACCGTAGTCTCGCATTTGTTGCTGGATCCACAAGATCTGAGAGTAGCAGCTGCTAGCAGATACATATTCGGCTTCACATGTGGATAAAGTGACAGAGGTCTGCTTCTTACATTGCCAGGTGACCAAACGTGGTCCGAAAAACTGGCACCCCGCTGTTGTTGACTTAGCGTTCACTTTGCAGCATCCGAAATCGGAATCAGAATATCCCTCAAGCGTGAAATCGCCTTCTTAGGATACCACAACCCCAGTGATGGAGTTCCTTTCAGGTAGCGCAATCTCCGTTTCACAATCACCATATGTGAAGCTCTGGGGCTTGACTGAAACCGTGCTGCGAGGCAGGTTGGATACATGATATCGGGTCTTGAAGCTGTCAAATACATCAGCGATCTGATCATGGAGCGATACAACGTTTCATCCACTTTATCTCCTGTGAGATCAGGGTTTATCCCATGGTTCGTTGCTAACGGGGTGGATATTGGTGACATTCCTGACATACCAAATTTCTCCAGAACATCATGAACATATTTTGTCTGATGTATGAACGTTCCCTCGGGTAGTTGATCAACCTTAAGCCCCAAGAAGAACTTTATCTCACCCATTGATGACATTTCCAACTTCTGCTTCATAACTTTTTCAAAATCTTTGCAGAGTTCTTTTGTGACTATCAGAAGATGGTCGTCGACTTCTTTTATGAACAGAGTGGCGTCTACCTTTCCTCTGATGAAGTTGTTGGCTAATAGATGTTGAGACAGGGTCTCATACCAGGCTCTCGGGGCCTGATGTAAGCCGTATAACGCCTTATCCAAGAGATAAACTTTATCTTTATGGATTGGGTCGGTGAAGCCCGGTGGCTGTCCGACATATACCTCCTCTTTCACCTTTCCATAGAGAAATGCCGACTTCACATCTAGCTGAAAAACTTTAAATCCTTTCCAAGATGCAAATTCTAGGAAGATTCTGATTGCTTTAAGTCTAGCAACCGGAGCATACACTTCAGTGAAATCTATCCCCTCCTGCTGACTGAAACCTTGGACAACGAGTCGAGCTTTGTTGCGAATAAAAACCCCTCGATCATCCCTCTTACACTTGAACACCCACTTGGTGTTAATCTTCCTATGACCATCAGGCAAGTCCACCAGTTTCCAAACACCCAACTTCTCAAACTGACTTAGCTCCTCTTGCATAGCGTTAACCCAAGAATCTTCAGTTAGTGCTTCCTTGTACGTTGGCGGCTCAATCTGCGAAATGAAACAACTAAGTGAAAACTCTGTTTGTAAAGGAGCAACTGTAGAATAAAAACAAGTAAGGCCTTGGTCAATTTGTCGTCTGGTGCGGACGCCTGATTGCAACTCTCCAATGATTAGCTCTTCTGGATGGTATGAAAGAGTTCTTGGCATCACCTCGCCTGGAACATCTACCTCACTTTCCAAATTCATAATGTTCTGGTTTGCGACTTGTTCACTGACTGGAATAGTTTGATCTTGAGACTGGATTTGCTCCCCCTCAGACTCTGAATCACCATGATCAAATGTTGGCCTTTCATCAGAATCTGAATTGTCATTGATTCCCGACTGATTGATAGGAGCTTGTTCGCGTTCTGAAGATATTGGAGATTGTATAACATCATCATTCTCTCCAGCATTGCTTGGACCAGCTTCATCATCGTTCGAAGCTTGTCGTTGACGACTATAAGGTTCTGTTGGGAATCTTTCTTGTGATTTTTCATAATCTCTTAGAATATCCAACTCGTCATAGAAATCTGGTTCTTCTTCTATATCGAATGAATCCCACAGAGTATCGTAATTGAAACGCCATGAGTCGTCGGGATTCTGTGGTGGCATCGTATAAACTTGACACTCAACATTTTGTGCTTCGATGATCCGCTTCATGCTTGGAACAAAGACTCTTTTCATTGGGCTTGCATATCCCACAAATATACCTTCAATGCACTTTGGACCAAATTTACCAAAAGGTTCTAGAACTTTGCAGGGAGACCCGAACGGTTCCAAATACTTCAGGTTAGGTTTGCGGAGATTAATGAGCTCGAAACATGTCTTGTTGAACTTTTTCACTGTAAGAACCCTGTTGAGCGTATAGCAAGCGGCTGACACTGCTTCTGCCCAGAAATTGACAGGTAGTTTTGAATCAGCAAGCATCGTCCTGGCCGTTTCTATCAGCGTCCTATTCTTTCTTTCTGCTACTCCATTATGTTGCGGAGTGTATGGCACGCTGAATTCATGCAGAATACCTCTTTCGTTACAATACAATTCCATTTTGCTGTTCTTAAACTCTGTACCGTTGTCACTTCTTATTCTTCTAATACGAGTTTGGTACAGGTTTTCAATCTTTTTGAACAATGTTATCAAACTCCAATATGTTTCATCTTTTGTCATCAGAAACGTTACCCACGAAAATCTCGAATAGTCGTCTGTGACAACTAAGCAGTAGAGATCACCAGTTATTCTTTTAACATTCACTGGACCAAAAAGATCCATGTGAAGTCTCTCTAACGGCCTCGAGACTGAATTCATCTTCTTTCCAGTGTGAGATTTCTTTCGCTGTTTACCTTTGATGCAACTAATGCACTCCCCCTCAAGATGAAAACCTTTTAGATGAACTCCATCTACTAATTCGTTGTGTACCAGGTAGTTCATTTTTCGCAGATGAATACGGCCCATTTTTCTATGCTATAATTGTGACTCCTTCTCAGTGGCTCTTGACATGAAGCAGTGAGCCTGACCCATGGTAGTAGTTGCTACACTCATATCCAACACGTACAGATCGTCGACTCTTGGTGCTCTCATGATAACCCACTCTTCGGGGACAACAAACCCTGGCTTCAATATCAAACATTCTTTGTCTGTAAAGTGCGTCGAATACATACGATCACAAATCTGAGAGATGCTCAGAAGATTGTTTTCCAGCTCGGCGATATAATTCACTCTTTCAAATGTGAAAATTCCATTCGATAAAGTTCCCTCACCAACTATACGACCACCTTGATTGCCTGCAAATCCCACATATCCTCCATTAAACTCTCGAACATCATACAATAGGGTTTTCTTCCCCGTCATGTGCCGAGAAGCTCCACTATCCATTATCCAGCGTGAGATGGATCTCGGAAGCTCCTGCACATTTCAAAAACATTTAGTGAGATTTTGAAGCAACCCAAGCCTCTTTCGACTAAGGTAGCTTGACGTTCAGAATTGTGGTTTTGGTGTACAATGGCGGGAAATTTTTGTCATTCATCTTTAAATTTTCTTCAGTCCCAACCTCAACCTCTTTGTATAAGAGAAATACTTCTTTTTGAGGTTGACCAGATGGTTGGTCTTTCTTCGGAGCATACTTCTTCCCTGGTGGGGTAGAAGTTTGTTTCTCAAGTTTCTCGAAGTAATCCAAAGGAACATTCATCTTTACCGGTGTGGTAGAAGATGATTGTTTTGCAGACTCTGAAACCTTTGGTTTTGGAGAACTTGCTTTCTTTTCAACAGTTTTTGGCTTCCATGCTTGTTGAGATGACGCAACCCGTTTTGTAAAATTTGTCATTTTTAGTTACCAACTTCTTTACGTGTTTGGTTTTCTTAACTGACTCTTTTGCAGATTCAGTTTTAACTTTGGCATTTTCCTTCTTTAAAAACTTTTTCTCAACAAACATTGGAGCTTTTCCCTTTACATCATCTTTTCTTTTCGGATTCTCGACAAACACAGACTTAGGCTTCGAGTTGGTACACTTTCATGCAATGTGTCCAACTTGATTGCATTTGAAGCATGTTCGGGTGTCAACTGCCCGACTTGTGCCTTCAGTCTGGGGCTGTGAGGCTTTCTTCTCAAAGAATTCTTCGTTGGTTTTCGAAAAAATCTCAGATTCTTGCTCGGAGTGTGAACTCGAGCTTTTCACAAACACCTTTTTCTCAACAAACTTCTTGTTTTGAAAGTTCCTTCTTTGGTTGTTCTTACCACCTTGATAACCACCCGACCATCTGTTTTGGTTGTTGTTAGAAAAACGCGGTGATACAACAGGTTTTTTATAGTAAGATTTATCTTTTTCAAAGTTCAATTGCCTTTCGGAACGTTTCAAACCTTCGATTTCAGACACGTCGATCTCGACCAACTTAAAAACATTTTTCAATTTGTCGACATTCACAATTTCTAGTGGAAACTCAAGATCCGAATACAACTTATCCGATCCCGACATCTTGTACATTACAAGAGTAGGTTCTTCACTTAAGTTGTTTTTGGATTTTGGTTTCGGAATATATTTGTCCAAAAAGCATTCCTCGTCTTTAGTTGAATCATTGTCAGATTTCAAAACATTTTCAACTACATTTTTGACAACTTCAGACTGAACACTGTCTTCATCAGATGATGAAGTGAATGTGATGTCAATTGTTTCTAGAAGTTTGATTTCATTTATTTCATCACTGTTAACCAACCCAGATTTCTACTTTGAAAAATTATTTAACACTGGTGGTGGAACTTGATGATACCCAACCCCTGTTCCATCAGCATAAACATCTTCGCCGGCTTTGTTCTTCCCAATGGGTTTGGGAACTATGTGTTGAAGAACAAAACTTGCGGAGTTGTAACTGTTGAGTTTCAGATTGATTCGTTCATTTTCAATCTTAGCTTCTTCAAACTGAAGCTTCAGATTAGCAATCTCTTCCAACTGTTGGTTGATTTACTTTTCTTTCGACTGAAGGACTCCTGACAATTGAAAATTTTCTTTTCTTGTTTTACTGTTTCTCTCATCAGAATCTTTTATCGTTCTTTTTAGCTTCTTGTGATTTTCAAAAAGTTGACGGTTTTCATGAATTAGCTTTTCGTTTTCTTTCCTGATTCGTTCTACGTCAATTTTATCATTTTCAATTTTCTCAGTTAATTCTTTGATTCGATCATTTGAAGCTTTTACCAATTTGTCACGACTTAAGATTTGATTTTCAACTTCTCTGACTCTTTCAGTCAGTTCTTCAGTCTTTTTGGTACTGAGATAAGCATGTGTACTACAAATCTTGCAGTCTTTCATGCAATTTTTGCAGTCACTGTCAATCTTGGCTTTATCAGTCTTACCTGACCCATTTGTTGAATCATTAGAACTGACCTTGCACTTTGACTCAGTTCCGGATTTAGAATCTACCTCTAATTCCTTCGCTGCAAGAACTTTATCAGCCATTTTCTTCAAGTTATCTGCAGTGAACTCTTTGGTCGTGTCAATAATCCCATCATCGACCTTCTTTGACTGTAGCTCCTTTTCGTTCTCCTTTTCTTCAGCTTCTCTTGCCCACATTCTCTGCCTTTCCTCTTTCTCTTCTGCTATTTGCTCTATGAGGGTTTCAACACTGATTGATGATGGTTCAATAACTATATTCCCTTTAGGATCCAAATAGCATTCCCGAGTTGCATCCCATCTTTTTGCACTCTTTGCTTCTTTCCATGTTCGATAAATTTTATCTTTCATGTTTTGGGCTAACATCTTCCTATTACGATATTTTTCTTCTTCAGTACGGGTATCTTTGAATGGCACAATCTTTGCCATGAATGCAAAACCCACAGCATCTTCTTCCGGTAGCACATTACTCCAGTCATATCCCTCATCATCATGCATAACGGCTAATGCTCTCGACTTTTCTTTTGGAGCATCTTCTAACTGCTTCATTCTGGGAGATTCAGCTTTGTTTTGATGATAGATTGCCCTTTTATAATAGTCCTCACGGAATGGATTGGCAGTCTCATCAGCAGGAGCATTTCGACATTCTCGTTTAAAGTGCCCCTTTTGTTTGCACTTGAAACATGTAACTTTTGATTTGTCAAACCCTAATTTAGTTGATGGTCCACCAATGGAGTGTCTGCCTGTTATCTCCATGAATCTCTGATCCCTTCTAACCGCACTCGCCATGCACCATCTAATGTCAATCAACTCCATTTCCTCTGGGTCAATTTGATCATAGTCTTCCTTGGTGAGGTTTTTGTTTCCAATTTTTCCTGCTACGAGACTTTCGTAAGACTCCAAGATGGATGCTAGAAAAACCATATGCTGTTTTGATGCTTCTTCGCTGAAATTTTGTGCGTTGTTGAGATGTACAGCAATGTTGCATTGGAAAATGTTTTTCGGAACAGATTGTTGTTGCTGTTGACTTAGAGTCGATGAAGACGATCCTCCATGATATCCGCTGCTTGGAGCAGGACTGCTGTTTTGATTCTCTTGATTTGGCACACTTGGATTTTCTGCTGAGAACGCAGTCTTTGGTGATATCGTTTTTGGAATCATACTTCCTCGATAATACAAATCAACGTCCTGCTGATACTGAGTACTGTTGACTTTGTTTGTTTTCCTGATTTCCAACTCGTGACTTTCAAGCCTCTCAATCAGAAAATCAACTGTCAGATTCTTCTTCTCCACAGTGTTTTTCAACAACAGAGCAAAGTACATCCAATCCTTTTCATCAGGTAGTGAATCCATCAGCTTATCAACCAATTCTTCTTTTGTAAACATAAACCCATGTCTAGTCAGGTCGATCTTCAAATGACAAAACCTTTCGATCATCTTTGAGACCGATTCATTTTTCATACTTCCAAACAAATCAAATTCCTTTTTCAATAATGTTTTCTTGTTTCTAAAAATTTCTTCTCCACCCACACACTTTTTCTCTAATTTTGCCCATAAATCTTTGGAATTTTTGTAATCAATTAGAGATATGATATCATCTCTCACTGATTGATGTAGCAATGCAATACATTTTTGATCAGCGATGAAACTTTCTTGTTCATTTTCAACTAAGTTCTCATAGTCACTTCTACCAATGTCAAACCTGCTCTTCAAGCATTTCCAGCTCTGGTAGGCGAAAGCCTTCAACCAGTCTTCAAATCTACCTGCCCACCTACTATATTCCTCGATAGCCATTAGCTTGGGTGGTTTGTTGTATGTGCCATATGCGTTATCCACGCTCAATGAGTCGATAATGGCTTTCTTTGGATTCTGGTTAGGAGCAGTAGTGTTTGTGTTGCTTGATGTAGCGTCTCCTGTGTTGCTGGTGTAAGCAAAGATGTCACTGAAAGGATTGAGAAAATTGTCTCCCATTTTAGAGTACCTGAAATAATTTTCAAACACTCAGACAAATTTTCACAAATTTCAAAGATTTCAAACAAAAGCACCTGGATCGGATGGTGATCCGGTCGAGTCACAATCCGAACGAGTGACACAAGTAATCAACAGTACTGTTGTGAAAAAGCTATCCGACCGGATGGTGATCCGCTCGGGTGGTCGTTCGTTCGAGTGACTCACTTAAACTTTGAAAATTTTGACTTTCAACCTTTCACCGCTCGGATGGTAATCCGACCGGATGACAGGTTAATTTTTGTAATTGAAAAAAAGAACTTCCAAATCCTATCCGATCGGATTGCTGTCCGACCGGGTGGGATGATGAAGTAGACAAATAAACTTGAATAATCAAAATCACACCACTCGGATGGTAATCCTAGCGAGTAACACTGATGATGTCAGCAAGCAACTAACAGGTACTGTCTAGTCCAATCCGTTCGAACAGCTGTCAGAGCGAGTGGATGACGTCAGCAAACATGAACAGTTCAACATGGTTTTTGATGAATTTGATCTAGTTTTTTATTGAATTTGATTATGAAACTTGGTAGGATTATACTTTGATTCATTGCGAATCGATTGATATCAGTTTTATCAAATTTTAACCGTAGATTCACGTTCAATTTTATATTTTTCTGATTTTATGGTGACAAAACGAAAAACAATGTAAGAAATTAGTAGAAAATGAGAGAATATGTCAAATTTCCGGTGAAATTTGACTCTGATCGACAAGAAAACGCTCGAATTCCGGTGAATTCGTTGTCGTAGATCTTGATTCAGCTCCCTGGAAGCTCTGATACCACTTGTTGGTCCCTCGTATAGGATCTGTTTGTCAGGAATTTTTATGAATCGATTTTGACTAATGTGCGGAATCCATTTGATCAAATCACTGATGTACGACAAAGTATTCAACGATTAAACGCAGTCTGATCTTTCTATTCAACTGTTATGAAAGTACAAAAGCTCCTGTATAAGTCAGACAATGACAGAGTTCTCTCCAGAGTCAAAAGTTCTAAATGAGATACCCGGACGGGGTATTTATTGGCAACTCAGGAACAAGGTTAGTGCTGACCGCACGGATGACATGCTGTCCGAACGGATGACATCCTGTCCGAACGGATGACATGCTGTCCGAGCGGATGAGTGTTGTCCGATCGGATGGCCCATCCGATCGGGTGACACTGGTCAACAAAGTCAACACCTTACAAAACAGTCCCGTTTCCTAAGTTGTCGATCTATCTAACATACATACATTACATAATTGTTTACAAAGGACTAAATGCTGACGGAAGCTACAGATGTATACACTAACAATAACTTTCGAATCTAATGCTCATTCAAAATAGCTAACACATATGTACAAGATCAGGATCTCAAAATGCACATAATCAAGGATGAACACCTACTATAACAACAACATCATATTTTTCTTTTGTATCCTAAACAGAACAATTTGTATTCACTTTTCTAAAAACACACTTCCAAACCTTATGTATACCAAACAGTTAACATACATGAATATTTAGCCAAGATTCACAACAAGCACAAATATTCAAACATAACACAATATTGACTGTGGATTTCTTTTGAACATTTTTTGCTACCGTTACGAACACTAGTCAAAGCTCCAGCTGTCACTGCTGCCGTCGGCTCCACCACCAAAGTTCAAACAGAACCACCACTACCACTTCAGTCGCATGCCTCGTGGTAATACTCCGCATGTTGGATTTTAGGGTGTGACAGTTGGGCGGCAATAGGGTAGTGGGAAAACTGGTGAAAATTTGGGGTTAATGAGAATGGAGGGGTTTTGAACATGGGGGTAGAGTGGGGAATTTAGATGGGAACAATATTTTAAGGTTTAGTTTATTGATTAATGTTTTTTTGGTGCCCTTAAATGTTTTTTGGTGGCGTGGCATCAATTTTATTTGGCAACCTTTTATTTCATCTCCAATTAATGTTTTTGGTGCCCTTTAATGTTTTTTAGTGGTGTTTAATCTTTTTTTTTTGGGTGTCCTTCAATGTTTTTTTATGATGTGCGACCCGTTTTATTTCACCTCCACAAATTAATATATATTAACATTAATTAATATGTTCTTATAACGAGTAATAATAATTATAAAATGCTGAATTTTATTATCCTTTTTTTACAAAAACCAAAACATCAAAGAAGCCTAAATTTTTATGTCTACAATTTGCAGAGTACGTCTCTAGTTCACAAAGAGTGAACCATTATATCAAAACTGACGGTGGCAAGTACATTTCTAGTTCACAAAGGGTAACGGTAATGTCCTTTTGCAATTCATCCAAAGTTTCTAAATCACTAACGTTTTAGTTGTTGTTGTTAAAAAACAAACAAAGCTTTGTGATTGTATGTTGGATGTTATCTGGTAATAGTCCACGAATAGCGAAGAGAATCATATGTGTCATCAAAACATGACAATCATGATACTTCATTCCAAGCAATTTACGACCTTTCATCGACACCAACCTTTTAATGTTTGCCGTATACGTTGATGGAATCTTGATATCATGTAAACATTTACAAAACTTTTCTTTTTCTGCCTTTGACATAGTATAACAAGCAGGTAGCAGATATAAACGGTTGTCTCTTTCAACGGGGGCAAGCTCCTTACGTATTCCCATTTTTTCCATGTCTCTACGAACATTAAGCCCATCTTTAGTTTTTCTAGGAATGTCTAACAATAAGCCCGACAAACTATCACATACATTTTTTCATTATGCATAACATCTAGACAATGTCTAACATCTAAATGCTTCCAGTAAGGTAAATCCTAAAAGAATGACTTTTTTTCTGGATCGCTTTTGTATCAATTGCTTTTTTATCGACTTTTCTGATAATGGCTCTTTTATCGGCTTTTTTGATAATGACTCTTTTACCGGCTTTTTTATCAATGGCTCTTTTGTTAACACAAGTTCTTTTCCCAACACAGTAGTTAATTTTTCAACTCGTGAAAATGCATCAAATCGTTTCCTCACCGATCTGAGCTCGGTGCTTCCATTAAACTCATTCGTTTTATTCTGAAAAATGTGACCAGCCGGAAGGAATCTTCGATGTCCTATGTATACCATTTTTTGCAATTTTTTTTGACCATATTGAACTGGTCTCCTCTTCATAAATAGGGCAAGCTTTCTTACCCTTTGTACTGTATCCTGACAAATTACCGTATGCTGGAAAATCACTTACAGTGCAAAAATCATGGCCCGCAACTAATAGTGTTCTTGATTCATACATACATACATACATACATAAATTACAACTTTTTGATATAATGGTTCACCTAATATGTCATATCGAGGGGAATTGAGAAACTTTCGAGGGAAAGAAGGTTTTGCTGATGAAAATTTTGGGGGGAGCAAGTTTTGGCGACTTATGTTTGGGGGAAGAAGGTTTTATTTTACCGTATTTCTTTTTTTTTTCTTTTTTTAATGGTTATTTTGATTTTTGAAGGTGCGGGTCTTGCCAAAATGGTGCTCCTGAATTTTAATTTTAATTTTATGGCAAGTAGATATAGAGGTGCGGTTGTTTATGGAACCACAACATTAAAAAACGACCCATAGCACCAACAAATGAGTTGTCTAATAGTGAACTTCAATCTGTTTTAGATGATTCGAATCTGATGGGGAATGTCTAATATTGTCGGCGATGAGATTTTTAGGAATCATTGTGGTCGACGGTGAATTGTTTGTGATTTGCGATGTAGAAAGAAAAAATTGCAGGTTGTTAGATCAGATGGTTTGTTGTTGGTGGATTTCAGCAACCAGATAAAAGTGATGGTGGATTTGGATCTGCCATTTCAGAACTTAGAGAGAGATATGGGACCGAATGAAGGAAGTGGTTACCGTTTTTCGATTTGCAAATTATTGTAGCAGTTTTTTTAGGTAGTAGTGGTTTTTCTTTTTGGCAGGATTTGGTTGTGGTGGTGGTGGTGATGGAAGGAGTTGGTGGAAGTGAAAGAGATATGGAGTAGATAGAGAAATAGGGTTTTTTAAAGAGAGAAAGACAAGGAGTTAATATATAATCTTTTTTTTTTTTTTTAAATAACAGGGTAAGAAGACAATTTTACCCTCATGTGTTTTGCACATGATCTAATTTAATAGGAAAAATTAACTGAGTTAAAAAGGACAAACCGTGCAAGATTTTGAAACTATAAGTACAAAACTAGTCAATTTTAAAGACAAGGGACACCGCTTGAAAATGGTTATAAAGATAAAGAACAAAACTTGAAATTCACTCTAAAGAAATACATCTAATGCCATGTGTCATTTTCTCATTTCATTTATTTTCATCTAATGCTATGTGGCATTCTCTTATTTAATTCATATATATATATATATAGGGGGCTGCTAAAATGAGAACCACCACGAGTTATGAGAACCGCGAGAACCAAGTGCCACGGAGGGCCGTTGACCACAAAATTTTTTTTACACCTAGATCCGTATATTTTAAGACCGGGTGTAAATTTTGGGTTCAAACGGCGCGCCCGAGGGGGTAGTTTTTTACGCCCAAAGTTTGGGTTTTTTTAATTTTTTTAATTTTTCTTTTTATTTTTAACCAAACTTTGGGCGTAAAAAAGTACCCCCTCGGGCGCGCCGTTTGAACCCAAAATTTACACCCGGTCTTAAAATATACGGATCTAGGTGTAAAAAAAATTTCGTGGTCAACGGCCCTCCGTGGCACTTGGTTCTCGCGGTTCTCATAACTCGTGGTGGTTCTCATTCTAACGGCTCCCTATATATATATATATATATAGGACAATGCTAGATAGAAAACCCAAAAAATTTGAGAAAACCCTAGAAAACCCAACCTCCCGACTTTTTTTTTTTGAAAAAAATAACACATGTAATATACATGTTTTTAAGAGTTTTGAGCCAAAAAAATCAAAAAAGCGCCGAGTGGATGTTTTTTAAAAAAATAAACAAGTTTCAGCAACTTTCAGCAACTTTCATCACTAACATATGCTAGACAAAAAGTTGCTGAAACTTGTTTATTTTTTAAAAAAATAACCACTCGGCGCTTTTTTTATTTTTTTGGCTCAAAACTCTTAAAAACATGTATATTACATGTGTTATTTTTTCAAAAAAAAAAGTCGGGAGGTTGGGTTTTCTAGGGTTTTCTCAAATTTTTAGGGTTTTCTATCTAGCCCTCCCCCTATATATACATATATATATAGGGTAAGATTACTGTAAAAAAGGTTAAAAGTGTGAGAAATGTGAGAAATATTGTGGAGATGACATGTGTCCTAAATTTAAATTAATTCAAAAGGGTAAACAAGTAATTTTATCATTAATTGAAATAATTAAAAACTTCCCATAACCGCCACCTTAATTATAGGAACTGGATTTTTTTTTAAAGATCTCTATAAACACCATTCAGCAAGTATATAACACCATTCAGCAATTATATAACAACATTCAGCAAGTATATAACACCATTCAGTAAGTATATAACAATATTCAGTAACACCATTTAGTAAGTATATAACACTATTCAGTAAGTATATAACGTCATTCAGTAAGTATATAACACCATTCAGTAAGTATATAATACCATTCATTGACTAAACATTTGAACGAAACATATTTTTTCTCTATATAAGTATAGCAATATGGTACTCATATTAAAGATAAAAAAACGCTCGTTATTATGGTGTAATTTTTTAAAAAAAAAATTACGTATAAAAAGTACGTTATTGACGTTTAAAAAAGACGGGGGAAAATTACATGTGCATTAATGTTAGTTTCTTAATTTAAAAATGTTAAATTTACCTATATACCCTTATTCTAGAAAATTAATATGTTTAATAGTAAACATTATTTACAATTTTGCCATTATGATATCAACCATTAGATCAAAAATCTAATGGTGTAGATTTTTTCTTACCTTTCTCACAAGAATCCCTTTTTTTACACGAACCTCTACCTATATATATATATATATATATATATATATATATATATATATATATATATATAGGACAATGCTAGACAGAAAACCCACATTTAGGTAGAAAACTCTGGAAACCCAAATCTCCCGGCCTTTTTACCCCACCTCCCGACATTTTTTTTTTTTGAAAAAAATAACACATGTAATATACATGTTTTAGAGTGTCTTGGGCCAAAAAAAACAAAAAAACGCCGAAGGGATTTTTTTAAAAAAAATAAACAAATTTCAGCCATGTCCGGTCGCCTAACATGTGTTAGCCAAAAATGACAGAAATTGCTGAATTTTTTTTTTTTTTTTAAAAGATCCCTTCGGCGCTTTTTTGATTTTTTTGGCCCAAAACTCTTAAAAACATGTATATTACATGTGTTAATTTTTTCAAAAAAAAAAAATGTCGGGAGGTTGGGTTTTCTAAGGTTTTTCATATAGATAGGGTTTTCTACCTAGCCTTGCCCTATATATATATATATATATATATATATATATATATATATATTAACACTATTAATGAATTAGATTAATCTCTAATATTATTAATATATAATATAATATATATAATAATACATAAATATAGATGATTCTTATACATTATCCTATTTGATCGTTGCGTTAATTTCTTAAATTTTATTTTTTAATGATTATATGGATTTTGTCTTTATTTTGCTATTAAAGTATTTAAATTATCAACATATAAATAATTAAATGAGTATTTAAATTAAATTTTATATTAAATTAATATTATCTTAATATATTAGCATAATCTCTAATATTATTAATTGTTGATATATATTTAATAATATGTAAATATTATTGATATATCTAATAATATATAAATATATATAATTATTATACATTATCTCAATTTATCTTTGCATCAATTTCTTAAACTTTATTTTTTAAAGGTTACATAGCTTTTGTCTTTGTTTCTTTTTTTCATTAGAAATATTTAAATTATAAAATATAAATAATTAAAAGATTTATAAATTAAATTGATAAATACATAAATGAGTATTTAAACTAAATTTTATATAATCCCTAACTAATATTTTAGAGTAAATTACAAGTTTTGTCATTTATCTATATACCATTTTGCAGGCAGTGTTTTTTGCCGCAAAACTTTACAAGTTCTATACTTAATGTTTCAAAATCTTGCACGATATATCCTTTAAGCTTAACCCAATTAATTTTTCTTGTTAAATCTGGTCATGTGTATACCTTGCATATGAGGGCGTTTTTATCATTTAACCTCTCCAGAGAGTATTGAGTAAATAACTTATATCAAGGGACTATTTGTGTAAAAATTAAAAAAATATATAAATTAAAAAACCTCCACAGTCACTCTCTCCAAACTCCTCTCTCTCTCTCTCTCTCTCTCTCTCTCTCTCTCTCTCTCCTCTAACTCTCACTCTCTTCTCTCTCTCTATCACACGTTATCCAAATATGAGATGGTGGGTTTAGTGGTGGTCGGTGGCGATGGTTGAGCGGTGGTGGATAGTGATGGTGGAGATGGTAGGTTGTGACGATGGGTTTGGTGGTGGTGGTTGGTGATTTGGGTTGTTTGCAGGTTGGGGTTAGGGTTCCGGTGGGGGTGGTATTGGTGGAGACGATGACGGGTTGTGATGGTGGATGTGGTGGTAGGTTTAGCGGTGTGGTTGGTGATTTGGGTTGTTGCAGGTTGGGGCTAGGGTTTCTGTGGGGTGGTGATGGTGGATTGTGGTTGGTGCAATGGTGCTTGTGAAGGTCAGTGGTGGTCAAATAAGTTGTTGGCCTAATCTCTTTTGACACTGACCTAGATAATGAATTGCCATAAAGCACCAAACTTACATGAACTATGACACGAGAGTTGCATAATATCAAGAAAAATGTAAAGAAAATATGTAGGTCACATTTTTCATGAAAAGCTTACATATTGTATGAAATTGGAGCAATCTGGTTAAGAGATTACCTCTGAAGTAAAAGTCAGTGGTCATTGATAAGGTGTGGTCTATTGGGGGGTGTCAGAGATTACTATTTTAGAGGTGGGGGTTGGTTAGCGACTGGGAGGTGTACAACGGTGATGTCGATGCTGGAGATTTGGTGGTGTTGATGGTGGAAGTCTGATAGAAAGAGAGAGTGGTAGAGAGAGGGGTTATGAAAAAATATAATAATAATAATAATAATATTTTTTAAAAACGTTTTGTTTTATTTTTTTTAAATGATATTAAATAAATATGTAAAAAGACTAAAATACCATTGGATGCCCATATTAAACAAGAAAAATTAACTAGGTTAGGCTCAAAGGACATACCGTATAAGAATTTGAAACATTAACTACGAAACTCGTCAAGTTTTGCGCCAAATGACACCGCCTGCAAAATGGTATAAAGATAAAGGACAAAACTTGTAATTTACTCTATATTTTAATTTATGATCAATAATAATTAAGTTATTTCTAATTATTGTAGATGATATTTATGTAGCATCTTGAGTTTACATGTGATCAGTGTGATAAACTAACGGGACAGATTTGATTTGCTTTAGTTATTAACAATAACAGATATATATATTATATGAAACAATAATCACTGAAATCCCTTGTGAGATTCAGCGGGAATTCAGTTTGGATCGATATCGGTTTGGTTCATTACAGCAATGATATACTGTATAACAACCGAAAGAAAAAAACCCAAAGAAATAAAGTCGGTAAACTTCAGAGTATAAAAATTTTATGGTTATTTTAAAAATGTTTAAACTTTAATGTTCTTGTCATAAAAACACAAAAGAAAAAAAATTATATTAAAGTGAAAACCGTTAAGGAAATATATGCTCAAGTTGATGTTTAACATCTAGAACTACTAGCATATTATTCATGTTAGTGTTTCATTTCAAATTATTTATAATTCAAGTTGTCTAAATTGTAAATTTTAACTTATGTATTTAATAATAATAATTAGCAATAATTATCTATTATATATTGGTCTCTTAATATGTGTAAATTTATTTCAAAATTATTGTATTTTTCTCTAAATTTCAAAGAAAAACTTTGGTATTTTCTTGATTAAGGGTGGTGTGAAGCAATTTTTATATTAATATTTATCATCTTTAACTTAGGTAAAATATTTTATTTATTCAACTTATTTAATACATGGCTCTATAATCTAGTATAATATATGATAAAAGATAAAAATGTCCGTATATCCACGGTTTGGTTCCCATCAGTCAAGCAACACAAAATTTGTTTCTTATATTTGGTTTTATACAATTATATGCTAGTGATAGGAATAATATTGAAGTTCTTACAGTCAAGGTGAAAGGTCTTGATTTTTCTCCATTGCCTCCATGGCAAGATCAAACAGAATTTTTAACACAAAAGCAAGTCGTTCACATGCAATATCAAGAAGAGATCTAGCTAGAGAATTAAAAATAAGGATTTCTAAAGGGTAGAATTTGACAAGTTCAAAACTATTTTCCTTTTATAAAAGATGGTGGGAAAAATAAAAGGGGGAGTACAGTCATTGAGGGGTGCTTTTGGTTTTTTAAGAGATAATTGTCCTCAGTCTGTGGACCAACTCTGCAGACATTTGTAAAAGAAGAGATGGACCAAACCTCTACAGACTACAAGAAGAAGTCTATATGTAGACTTCTAAAATAAACTGGTGGTGGTGTAAGGACGATGGTGGTGGGTTTTAATGGTGGTGGTTTGTGATGGACGTGAACGGTGGGTGGTGGTGATGGACGGTGGTGGTGTTTAACCCTCTGCAGACCTTAGAAGATCTTTGAAGTGGCTGGACCAAGTCTGAACCGAAAAGAGCTCAAGCAAACGTTTTTTAATGAAACGTTTTTCGAAAAAACAAACAGTCTGCAGATGACAATTTCTGCACATAATATGCACGACGCAAACCAAAGAGGCTGCGCAAATATTTTTTTAGAAAAACAAACACCACCTAAATGTTTTAGAAGAGGGAAATCATGAGTTTAATACCCACAAAGTGTAACATTTAGTAGTGCAAAAAAAGGGAATGTACATTTAGCATTCCCTAATTTAATTAATATCAGTTTTTAATTAGAACTATTTCTTGGTGCAAGCCGTTGATGATAAATCTAGTAATAAGACTCACAAACATTTATAAATGTTTAATCTACGTAAAAGTTATTTTTTAAAGAATATAACAACCAAATCTCTATAACAAACATCATTAAATCATCACTTTTTTACATTTAATCTTTTCATCACTAATTATTTTTTAATGTTATTAAAAATAAAATCTAACATATTTTTAATCTTTTCTAAAATTAAAAGATTATATATATTTTATGTTTATATAATAAAGCATTATATATTTTTATTTTACTATTCAAATACTACATTCTAAATAATAAAAAAATAAAATTTAAAAAACTAAAATAAATTTGATGATGTCATTCATGCACGCACATGGTAAAAGTTATAAGCCCACGTAACATGCAACTAAAATACACAAATAAAAAACCAACCTTAATTATGTCCCCACCTCATCCATTCTTCTCCATCGGACGAATGCACACTCACAAATTCATCCAAAGATTTTTCCTCCAATGCTTCAAGATGAAATGCCCATACCCACGTTGCCATATGGTGGCCACCCACAAATAAGGCGTTGTAGATGCTCGAAAGATGTGTTACTGTAAAAAAAGGTAAAAAACTGTATTTGTATATCTATTCCCTAGTTTCAGACTCATCGTACAAACTCAAAGTATACATGTGTAAAAAAATTCTGTATTGTAAAAAAATGGGAATTCAAAGAATATGCATTTACATCTAAACCTTTCGTGCAGGATTATGCTTAAAATATAGGGGTGGGATGTGAAGATAGGGGGAAGGAGCGCTAAGTGTTTTTAAGCAATCTCTTTAAAATTTAATAATCTAGAGCGTTATCGCGGATGAGATGCGAATACTCTTATAGATTTTGGTTAACGCTTAAAGGCGAGACTAAACGTACTCTAATTAAGCAACGGTAATAAACTGAATCACGTTTTTCTAGTTTGTGAATAAGACAATAGGATTGTCAAAAAAGTTAGTGGTGGTTCCACCATTTAACCTAATGTGACCAACTTGTGGTAAAGACAAACCAAATTATGTATCTTTAATGGTCCTATCTAGTTGCAGCCTTCTATACATACAAACTAATACACCAAATGGATGGTTTATGTGGGGCACAAGACTTGTAGATAAGTGCTTAGTGGTTGTCATTGTATTTCAAATCCATCCGCAAAAGGAAACCATTTTGGTATCCTAAAAAGGTGTAGTGGTCCTTTTATTACACCAAGTGGCTGTATACTGGGTACCTAGTACATGGTTTATCTTTGGGTTGACTTCGTTAGCTTCCACGTCCTGCTTTATTCATCGTCTACTTTAGTTCATTAGGAACCTTCCTGTATCAGTGTCGTTCACAATTTGGGGATGATTAGTTAAGCTTTTTCTTCAATTATGCTCGGTTAAATCTTTGTGTTTTTTCTTAATATTAATATATAGGTCAAGTTGTATTTATTATAGGGATATGTTATTTGGACATCCCCTATTTATTTGGACATTCGCTGGTGCCCTGTACGACGCGTATGAGGGCACCTATACGCGTCGTATAGGGCACCTTTTCAAACTTTTTTCAGTTTGGACTCCTTCTAATGTCAATAATTATACCTTAAAATTCTCGTACATTGTATCTATACATCGCGTATATGCCTATACGTGTCGTATGGGGTTTGATGCTTCAACTACCATAATATTCTTATACGTCGCGTATTGCCCGATACGCGACCGATACGCGACGTATAGGTATTTTTTTTCTGACGCTTTTAATGCACTTAACCTCTGTACGACGCGTATAAGCCTATTCGCGTCATATAGAGGGTATCTGCACCTAATTTTGGGGGATCATATCCAAATACCTCATGTTGGAAAATTGGTGAAAATAGCATTTTTCACAAATATAGGAAAATAATTTTTTCCAATTTTGGACTAGAAATAAATATAAGAAAACCAGCGGGTTTTATATATTTATTTGTGGGTTTGTGTTCTATATTGGAAGAGCTTCGCAACGAAATAAATCACGTCTAAAACAGAGCTAAGATAAATGAGATATCGATGCTCAAAGTTGGATGTTTGAAACATTGAATGCTGATTTATGCGCAAAAAGTGGCATTGTACATGAGTGTACACCTCCTTATTCTCCACAATCAAATGGCGTGGCGGAACGAAAGAACCGTGCATTGAAAGAAACGATGAACGTCATGTTGATAAGTTCAGGGGTGAGCCAGGAAATGTGGGGGGAAGCCATTCTCTCGGCTAATTATCTTTTGAACAAGATACCACTAAAAAAGAGAGACGAAACTCCAAATGAGTTATGGAAAAGGAAGAAGCCTTCATACAAATACTTGAAAGTGTGGGGGTGCCTAGCAAAGGTGATTGTACCACCTCCTAAGGCTCTTAGGATAGGACCCAAAACTGTTGATTGCATATTCATTGGGTATGCACATCAAAGTAGTGCACACACTTTCTTGTACATGAGTCCAAGAATCCTGATGTACACGTAAACACTATCATGGAGGTGAATCCTAACGTTGTATCTTACTTTGAAAATGTGTTTCCTTTGAGAAGACAAACACATGCAACGTCATCAACACCTAATTTTGAAGTAAGTGAAAGCTTATCTACACCAGTTGATGAGGTAGTTCATGATAAGACACATGAACGACCTGAGGTTGAAGAAGGTGATCGTAGGCGAAGTAAAAGGCCAAGGGTTGAAAAATCCTTCGGTCCAGACTTCGTTAGCTATATGGTTGAGGGCGAGCCCAATACATATCGCGAAGCGGTTTCCTCTTCAGAAGGACCTCAATGGAAATAAACAATAAAGAACGAAATTGATTCGATATTGCAAAATCATACTTGGGAGTTAGTAGACCTTCCACCTGGTTGCAAACCACTTGGATATCGTTGGATATTCAAAAGGAAGATGAAAACGGATGGAAGTATTGATAAATACAAGGCTAGGTTGGTGATTAAAGGATTTAGACAAAAGGAAGGTCTAGATTACTTTGATACCTACTCGCCTCTGACGCGCACAACCTCGATTAGATTGGTTCTTGCTATAGCGGCTTTAAGAAATTTGGAAGTTCACCAAATGGACGTTAAAACCGCATTTCTAAATGGCCAAAGCCTTTGCCAGCCATTTGTATACATTGTGATAGCCAATCAGCGATTGGTAGAGCTCAAAGCTTGATGTACAATGGCAGATCAAGGCATACGCGACGTAGACATAACACGGTACGACAACTACTCTCAACGGGTGTTATCACAATTGGTTATGTGAGATCAAAGGATAACATTGCAGACCCGTTTACAAAAGGCTTAAGCAGAGAGTTAGTAGAAACGTCGTCAAGAGGAATGGGACTAAAGCGCGTGATAAATGGGAATATGAGGGAAACCTAACTTAGTTGACTGGAGATCCCAAGATCTAAGTTCAATAGGATAACTTAATCATATTACCAAAACGGAGTCACTGTGGGGGAGTACCCCAAACTAAATAAAAGGGAGTTATATATACTTCCTAGTCCATTCCAATCAGTGACATTGAAGTGAGGCTAAGCATATTAAGGTTAACGATTTTGGGAAATCAAATAACCATGATGCTTTTAATGATTTATGGGAATCACCTATGTTGGAGAGAAGTGGGGTCGCTTCGAATTGATTTGTGGGGTGCTCAAATCCTAGAGCTCTCGCAGAACCAGGCTAGTGTTCCAAGACCATAATAGGATACGACAATGAGGGGTTAGCCAAACCAGGGAGAGTATTGTGTGAAGTGTATTGTCGTTTACACAAATGGGGGTATGTTCAAGGACATCGCGTCTACAAACCGCTAGTACGCTAAGTATGCTTCATAAAAGAAGGTTCAAAGGTTACAACCTACCTATCTTGCAATACTCAACTGTCAAAGTTTATCATTGAAAAGTGTAAGGAAAAGATCGATTTCCATACATGTGGGGGATTGTTAGAAATTTGATGAAAATAGCATTTTTCATGTGGGGGATTGTTGGAAAATTGGTGAAAATAACATTTTTTCACAAATATAGGAAAATAATTTTTTTTCTATGTTGGACTAGAAATAAATATAAGAAACTAAGCGGGTTTTATATATTTATTTGTGGGTTTGTGTTCTATGTTGGAAGAGCTTCACAACAAACTAAACCACGTCCAAAACGGAGCTAAGATGAATGAGATATCGATGCTCAAAGTTGGGTGTTTGAAACATTGAATGCTGAAACAAAAGGGCGAGTAGCACCTTGTCCCACATAGGAGGAGAGATGAAACTTAAATGGGTATTTAAGTGGGAACTCTCCATCCTTATTGTTTCATGGAAGCACACACTAAGTGTATTCGCGAAGGGTGCGGAGCACCCTAACTCGCACTCGCACACCCGCGCACGCGTGGCGTGGGCGATGAGGCGCAATGTGGCGCTTTGATGGCGCACTTCGCATCGCTGCGAGCCGTCTTTGTATTTTTGACCACGTGCGTGTGGTGGATAACAGGGACTGCAAGGACCAAGTGGTTGTAGTGGCGTGCTGGTTCAAGGCGCGTGACGTGGCAGTCCGATCGCGAGTACAAGTGGCACGAAGGCACGCGGTTACGCATGGTGCATGGGCCCTGTTGTGACGTGTGCGGCGCACCAGAGTGAGCCAAAACGGTGCGACTGTGTGGCGTGCTCGTATAGGCTCACTGGTGACGTGGCACACGCGCGCATGGACCTGAGTCAGTGTGGCGCAGGTGCGCATGGCAGGGAGCCAAAAAGGCGCACACGCGCATGAGCGTGCAGACCTGCGCGCGCGCAAAAGCTTCCAGCATTGAATGATAGTGCAGTTACAGTTCAGCTTCAAAACTGATGAGTTAACGGTCTTTGACTGAGAATTAAATGACGTATTAAATTGCATTGAAGACATTTAATGCAATTTAAACCTCTCCTTTAATTCCTTTTGACTGTTTCGAATTAGGAGCTGTATAAGTACAGCTCCATACCAGCTGCAGAGATACCAGAAAAACAACAGCAAACTCACTTTCTCTCTACAGTTTATCTGATCTTTCTCTTGCAGTTTCAAGGTAACCTTCCCGTTATAGGCCAACTCCGGTAGTATGCTGCTTCGGCTGTTGTACCCTGGGAAACAAAACGAGTACTCTTGGGAGACTCGGAATTTGTTTTAAGGGAAGCGTGTTGAACACGTGACTCGACCATTTTTGGTTTTCTGCTTCTACTCCTTTCTTGTATTTGTTATTTCAGTTGTAATTGTACTAGTAATTTTAGCTTTCTTATTTCTGTATTGTAATCAAAATAATAAAATTTGTTTTTATTTTATTTAATTACGCTAACGGTTCCTACAATCTTAAAACAAATTTTAAAACACCGTTCGTGTAATCAAAACCATTATGTTTTGTGATTCAAACCAGTTTTGTTTCACTCAGTTTGTGTTTTAAAAACATATTTTTTTTTGTTTTCATCTTCAAAGGAGCGACTTTGGTTGAAAACATCTTTGGTTACATTCAGTTCTGTCTAATAAATTTGCTAAAAACTTTCTGACTTGGTCTTCAAAGTTGGACTTAGAAGCCAATCAGTAAGTTCTAATTATTAAAATTTTCAGTTTTTTGGTCTTCAAAGTTGGACTTAGAAGCCTAAACAGTAAATTTGTGGTAAAAATTAAAATTTAGCAGTTTCCTTCTGTTTTTTGTGAAAAACAGAATTTTTGGACTAAAACTTTAAATTTTAATTTTTCAGATTGTCGAACGAAAATGTCAACGTTAACAACACGAATGTTGTGACGGGAACCCCCCCTGAACACCACCACTGTGGGAGCGTCCACAATGGCTAATCAAGCTGAACGACCCGAGAAGTTCTCGGGTCTACACTTTAAGAGGTGGCAGCAGAAGATGTTCTTCTACCTGACCACCATGAACCTTGCGAGGTTCTTGACGGAAACCGCTCCCCAACCTGTGGAAAGGGAGACCGACGCACAAAGACAGTGCGCGGTAGATGCGTGGAAGCATTCGGATTTCATATGTCGTGGCTATGTGTTAAACGGCCTATCGGATGCGTTGTATAATGTGTACTACAACGTCAAGACTTCCAAAGACCTTTGGGATGCCTTGGACAAGAAGTACAAAACGGAGGATGCTGGCACAAAGAAATTTGTGGTAGCCCGTTTTTTGGAATTCAAAATGGTTGATTCTAAAATAGTTATGAATCAAGTCCAAGAATTGGAAATTATACTACATGACATCTTTGCGGAAGGCATGACACTTAGCGAGACATTCCAAGTGGCAGCGATGATTGAAAAGTTACCTCCTGGTTGGGTGGATTTTAAGAATTATCTTAAACACAAACGAAAGGAGATGACTATAGAGGACCTTATTGTTCGTCTTCGGATTGAAGAGGACAATAGAATTGCCAAAAAAGGCAGCCTTGCGCAGACTAGTGCTAGCGCAAATTTGGTTGAGCATGGGCAATCCTCTAAAGGCAATAAAGGTAAGGGAAAAAGGACAAAGAGAAAGCAAAGGCTAGCAAACTTGGACCGAAGAAAGGGGTTATGAAAAAGAAACCTCAAACATTCCAAGGGACTTGTTACAACTGTGACGAGCCGGGGCATCAGGCTAACCAATGCAAGAAACCAAAGTGTGAGCGTGCGCACATGGTAGATGAAGACGGAATGCCTTTGGTGGCAATGATTTCCGACAAAACCGCAATGTTGGATGAGGTCAATGCTGTGACCAACACTCCAAAAGGATGGTGGGTTGATACGGGAGTGACCCGTCATGTGTGCCCAGACAGGAGCCTCTTTACCACCTTCAAAGAGCTTGCGGGAGATGAGAAGCTGTACATGGGAAATGCAGCCACCGCGGACGTCAAGAGTAAAGGAACGGTGATTTTGAAGTGGACTTCAGGGAAGGAGCTCACTTTAAGCAACGTGTTATATGTCCCAGACTTGCGCAAGAGCCTAGTCTCGGGATGGTTTCTTAATAAGTTTGGATTTCGTTTAGTATTTGAGAGCGATCAATTTGTACTTACTAAACGAGGAATGTATGTTGGTAAGGGCTATGCCCAAAATGGTATGTTCAAATTGAATGTAGTGGCTGTAAAAAAGAACATGAATAAAATTGCTACTACTTCTACTTATATGCTTGAGTTTTCTTATTCGAATAAATGGCATGGTAGATTAGGTCACGTAAATTTTAATTCAATACGCCATTTAATCAATTTAAATTGTATATCAACATTCCATATTGATTCACATTATAAATGCGAAACATGTGTAGAATCCAAACTTACAAGATCATCATCGAAATCGGTTGAACGAATAACTGAACCCCTTGATTTAATTCACACCGATATTTGTGATTTAAAAGTTGTACCCACAAGAGGTGGAAATAAGTACTTCATCACCTTTATTGATGATAGTACTAAATATTGTTATGTATATTTACTAAAAAGTAAAGATGAAGCAATAAGTAAATTTATCTTGTATAAAAATGAAGTTGAGAATCAACTTCAAAAGAAGATAAAAAATTTGCGATGCGATCGAGGAGGCGAATATGTTGTACCTTTTGCTGATTTATGCGCAAAAGTGGCATTGTACATGAGTGTACACCTCCTTATTCTCCACAATCAAATCGCGTGGCGGAACGAAAGAACTGTACATTGAAAGAAATGATGAACGCCATGTTGATAAGTTCTGGGGTGAGCCAGGAAATGTGGGGGGAAGCCATTCTCTCGGCTAATTATCTTTTGAACAAGATACCACTCAAAAGAGAGACGAAACTCCATATGAGTTAAGGAAAAGGAAGAAGCCTTCATACAAATACTTGAAAATGTGGGGGTGCCTTGCAAAGGTGATTATACCACCTCCTAAGGCACTTAGGATAGGACCCAAAACTATTGATTGCATATTCATTGGGTATGCACATCAAAGTAGTGCACATCGCTTTCTTGTACATGAGTCCAAGAATCCTGATGTACACGTAAACACTATCATGGAGGTGAATCCTAACGTTGTGTCTTACTTTGAAAATGTGTTTCCTTTGAGAAGACAAACACATGCAACGTCATCAACACCTAATTTTGAAGTAAGTGAAAGCTCATCTACACCAGTTGATGAGGTAGTTCATGATAAGACACATGAACGACCTGAGGTTGAAGAAGGTGATCGTAGGCGAAGCAAAAGGCCAAGGGTTGAAAAATCCTTCGGTCCAGACTTCGTTAGCTATATGGTTGAGGGCGAGCCCAATACATATCGCGAAGCGGTTTCCTCTTCAGAAGGACCTCAATGGAAAGAAGCAATAAAGAACGAAATTGATTCGATATTGCAAAATCATACTTGGGAGTTAGTAGATCTTCCACCTGGTTGCAAACCACTTGGATATCGTTGGATATTCAAAAGGAATATGAAAACGGATGGAAGTATTGATAAATACAAGGCTAGGTTGATGATTAAAGGATTTAGACAAAAGGAAGGTCTAGATTATTTTATTTAATTACACTAACGGTTCCTACACCTCACCCTTATTGTATGTGAAAATATATTCATATATTAGATGATGAACCTAATGCATGAACCAATACTTTATACCCTATTTGTTACGTAATTTATAAGCTGATCGATAAGTAGTATGGCCACGAAGCAATATAGAACGTTAAGCGTTCTATTTTGTGTAACAGTTCGGTGATCCAACATTATCAGTTTACAAATATTTTAAGTTTAAGAGAAAATCATGAAGCACGTCATTTATTTATGATATGTCACTATAGTACGTTGGAAGAAAGGGGTAACCCTTATAAACACGACTTACGTGACAACATGATACAATGTTTTAAATTTTGTATCATGCATGATGCATATTTGCCTTTAAATTTTAAGCCTTCGACTTTGCGTATCACATTTCTTTTGTGCATTTGTAGTTATGTCGATTTACTTCAATAGGTTTAATGCACTTTATATGCATCTGGCTCTATGTTTTCTCGTGTAGGGCATTAGTAATAACAAAAATAGCTTTTAATAAAAATATATATGAGCTTCTAAAAGATCTTTCCAAAGCCATAGTTATTAAATAAAAACTCATATAGTTTTGTACTGATGTCTGCTCGAAGGTTTGTTACAGAGCCCCTTATACAACATCGAAGAGACAAAAGTAACATCAGAGGCTTTTCATTTCACATGGTCAACTATTGCACGTAGTTCGTATATAATGTTAGAATCAACTACACATACATGTGGTTGGTAGTATGTCGCATTTTATGAACTATCAACCCCTAATTTGGTACATGAGTTACACTAGTAACTGATCAAAGGTTAGGGGTTGCTGATTGTCATAACTTCAAGGATTTAACAAACAAAATGCGGTTTTATTAATAATCTTCACGAACAATACAAGAGAAATCAACTAGTCATCACAGATTGACTTGTGATCAATAAGAACCAAAAGATTATCAAAACATATGATCTTCTTACAAACCCTCACGAATGAACGTGTGAGGAGAAACAAAGAGAATGAACAAAGTGTTTGAGAAGGAGAAGAGAGGCGATGAGTGTGTCTCAGAATCCCAAGGCAGCCTCTTCTTTCTACGTGTAAAACCTCCGAAACCCTTAAGCCTATATGAAAGGGTCTTGATCTTGGATAAGCCTAGCAAGCACCAAGTCCAGATATTTAGCCCACATAAGCCGGTCCATAACCTCAAATAACACCAAGTAAAGGAAGAAAGGGTAAATGGTTAGGAAATAATAAACGACATTTAAACTGAAAACTAGAAATATACATAGGATATTTTAACACCCCCCCCCCCGGTTTTAATGTTTAAACAGATTTGTAAGACCTATGGACTTACTCTATTCATGAGATCCATGAATGTTGCGGGTGTATTAGTGAGCCCAAAAGGCATCACTAGAAACTCATAGTGTCTGTACCTCGTTCTAAAGGCAGTCTTTGGAACATCTTCACTCCTGACCTTCAGCTGATGATAACCCGACATTAAGTCGATCTTAGAGAAGTAGCTAGGCCCTTGCAGTTGGTCGAACAAGTCATCGATCCTAGGCAACGGATAATGATTCTTGATCGTTATCTTGTTAAGTTCACGGTAGTCAATGCACATGCGCATTGAACCGTCTTTCTTCTTGACAAACAAAATAGGAGCTCGCCATGGTGATGAGCTAGGTTGTATGAAGCCTTTCTCCAATAACTCATCAAGTTGGTTTCTCAATTCTTTCATCTCTGTTGGCGCCAAACGATAAGGAGCTCTTGCAACAAGTGCAGCTCCGGGTAGGATGTCGATCCTAAACTCCATTTGCCTCTCCGGAGGTAGACCGGGTAGTTCTTCAGGGAAGACATCAGGATATTCAGAAATGACAGAGATATCTTCTATCTTGGGCTTCGGCTCATCTACCGTCACCTGTGCCATGTAAATGACATACCAGCTCTTCAGACACTTAGATGCCTTGAATAGTGTCACCTTCTCAAGCAATCCGTAGTGTAAATCTCCTTGGATGGTGATCATTTCACCGGATGCGTTTCTTATCTCAGGCCATGCGAGCTTGGTTATGCGATAACCAATCTCCGCCTAAAACTACATCGAACCCCGCTAATGTCATTGGTAGAAGAGAGATAGGAATAGAAATGATTCTAAATGGATATGGAACATTCATCAAGAATGAAAGATGTCGTTTCGATGGTTCAATCAACAAGTTCTACCTCATAAGTAATATCTAGAGTTCTTATGAGTAAGTTTAATAGTTTGCTAAACTTATGGTCTACGGAAGACTTATCAGCACCCGAATCAAACAGAATTCTAGCAAAGATATCGTTGATAAGGAACGTACCCGTTATGACGTTATTGTCATTCACATCCACCCTTGCATTCATTTGGAAGGCCCGAGCATTTCCTTTCTTTGCCCCACCAAGCTTGGAAGTACCTTCCCTAGAGGCCTTAGGGAAGTTCGTCTTTGTAACAACCCGCACTTTTGTGCGTTGTTACTACTCGAAATACTCGTTACGCCTAGCACCAGAGATTCGGATCATAATGTAACTATATCGCATATATCGCTATTCGAAGGATAATCGCATATTTTCGAAATACAATATCACTATACTACACCAATCACAAACACTAACACTTACGATGTCACTGAGTGAGGACCTATTCAACCCTCCTCGGTGGCCGTGATGTGCCGAAACGCAGACAATTAACGCTAACAAGGACTCTCAGGTGAGTGCTATAGCTCCAGTCGTCGTGACGATGATGACAATACGAGTGAACGGTACCCCGTCAGTCTTTATGGCACAAAACACAATAACGTTCCCGATGACATCAAGAAAGGACCTATACTACCCTCCTTGATGGCTGTGAAACGTCGCTAATAATCGCATACTCGAAACGAGAACCGGCTGTAATTATCGAAACTGTGGATTATGGATACGTAAATACGACCTCTAGTGATATCTATAGGTATATATAATAATATAAAAAGCACGCACTTCAAAGTCGATCGCGACACTCAAAAACGGAGAAAACCATCGCGTCGGAGTGGCCATCCGGACGGATAGCCATCCGGACAGATGGGCCATCCGACCTAAAAACCATTTCAGCTCCCATTTCGCCTATAAATAGCATGTCACATCACTCAAACAGTGATGTGACAGCTCCCACTCGACCAAACACGCTCTAGGACCCTTTTCTCTCGATTCCTCGCGATTCCGGTAAGATTTCAACCTAAAACTTGTACTTCTATGATCTACACTCAATTCTACATCATTCTATCTTTTAAAACTCAATTTTTAACCGTGAAATCTATTGATTTTGAGGTGTTTTAAGGTGATGTCACCAAGAGTTCATATGAACTTCAAGTTGTGACCTCATCCCACCATAAGCGTCTCAGAAATGAGTGATTTCCACATGTTTTGGTAACGAATCTCACCTAAATCTGTGTATTCAACCAAGGATCTGTGCGATTTCGAGCTAAACCGGAGAAACCATCAAGAACGGCCAGTTCTGATGGAGCGGGGTGATTCCCGACCGTTAGAGCGGGTCGGAACTAATGAAATTTCAAGTGTTAGTGCGAAATTACACTGTCCCGGTAACTCCGCACGTATTCCTTCCGATAAACACTCAAAAACGGTGTTCAGAATGCGAAACAGACGTGTCACCCGCACGGATCACGTGTCATCCGCACGGATCACGTGTCATCCGCACGGATCACGTGTCATCCGGACGGATAACATGTCATCCGGACAGATGAGCACCATCCGACCAAATAACTAACTTTTCGACGCCATTCTTGCTTAACCGTGCATCGTTTACTATATCCTTCAATGGTTTAACGCAGACATACCTGTAACCGACCCAATCAAGTTGTATTCCCGCTAAATACGCACTGTGAGTATACTTGAACCCTTTTTAATCGTATTTTGGGTGTAACATACGTTTCTAGCAAATCTAACTTATCGAACGAATTATTCAATCAATCGAATCATCACTTGCGAATAACTGGTATGCATAGATATATGTGATGCTAGTTGCATATGTGCTAGGGCTTATACTCGTGACGTCCCACCATGACTAGTATAGTACTATTGCGCCCGACGGGGTCTAGTTTGCCATCGCATATTCGAGCATCGAGGACTTAGTTGGTAGTATCAGCTTGTGAGTATATATGTCGTGTGTTACGTTTTTGCATATGGAAATTCGCTACACTTTTTATCTATTACGCTATACTTATCAAACCTGTATACTCGCCAATACTTTTGTATTGACAAATATTTTAACGTATGTTGCAGGTTAGATCGCAGACTATATCAAATCAAGCTAGGAAGTCTAGAAACTCAACTAAAATCTAGGTTGTCGGATTTGTATTGTCGAGAGGACAAGAAATCTGTGATAACTTATGTGATTGTATTATTTGTTAGTATGGGATAACGAATGTAATAAATATTATCGCAATATAGTTGTTATGGATTCTCTTGAGCAATCTGATTCGCCTAGTGCCGCGCCCCGATGATTCCGCCATCGGTTGGGGTGTGACAGATTGGTATCAGAGCCATAACTATAGGGAATTAGGCCAGACTCGACCTAGTCCGGGTCGACGTCTTAGAAATTGACCTAGTCTATAGTCTAAGTACCAACAGGCCGACTCGTATGAACCCAGTGGGGTTTGTATCGGGCTTACTTGATACTCTCGATCGAAATTGCTAAAAGCTACAACTTTGTGTGAACACCGCGTACTACAACTTCACACGAAGAAGCCTTTCCTAAGGCTGAAATACTACTTAGCCTTTCCTAAGGCCGACACAATACACATGTTTTCGAAAATACTCGCATAACAAAACCGAGCGATCCAGTCGAGATCAGGTGTGAAAACCAAGAACTCTCGATAGGATTGCTCACTTAGCGCATTTTTCTAGCACGAGAACCTTTCAACGAGTTAGGAGTGACATCCACATCTCGACGAAAGTCTCCATTTCGAAATCTAGTGGAACTCACGAATTTATTCGAAGAGCATAACCACAAATAGGAACAGAGTTGTTAAGTCAGGGGTGAAACCCGTACCTTAATAAGCCATTCCACTCTCTATAAACTGGTTTACAAAAGCTCTCACCAAGGACTTGACTATCACGATAACTCGAGCCACGCGATGACTAGGAAGACAAGTGCCATGAGCTGCATCCCAGTGGAAGCATGAAGCCTTATAGGTCAACGCGCGTGCACGAACTTGTTAAATATAGTTGAGTTACCTTGGGTAGTCGACGCCTAAACACCCGAGGCATTCCGAATGTTTTACTAAACCTACGATTCGCTGGTTTTACGCTTTAATGAATGTAATTACGCTTTATGTGTTATCGATTTCTCGATTTAATGATTTTTACTCCTTGCTTTATAAACGCACAATTCGCACCGCCATCGCAATCTAAAACGAAACCCGAATGTTCACAACAAAACTAATGCATAATATATCGCCTTCGCTATCGTTTTCTCACCTTAACGCGTCCTTGCTTATTCTAAATCGACCTGTATGTGTATGATTACAAACTACAATTATATAGGTATATAAATACGTATAAACAAACAAGTCAATGTGTGAGAACTTAGGGATTTCGTGTCTCCTATGTGGCTCCTATGTGATTCGCATTACTAATATACTATCGCATCAAGTTTTGAACGCGCTCAATCGCATCGCGAAACTCAAAAATCATTATGATCGAATCTCATTCCAAGTCTCTTCCTGTCTAGATGCCTTCCAACAACTCTACCTCGAGACGAGTAGCCAGGAGAAGAGCCAAACAAAGCGCCGATAAGAGGATTGCATCACTTGTGACTAAGGAAGTGGTTAAGCTTATTCCTCAAATTGCCGCTCGAGTGCACTCTCTCAGCCACTCTCGAGCCTCGGAAGACTCCAAGACGGAAGCGCCGCAATCTACTTTTCTATACAAACACTTCAAAGCCTGTGACCCAATGGAATTCACGGGTGAAGGAGGTGTGACTCAACTACTCCAGTGGTTCGATTCTATCGAAGTTACCCTTCGTCAAAGTGGGTGTCCCGATAGTTTCCGTACTACTTGCGCTACCGGAGTATTTCAATCGCGAGCACTCGACTGGTGGACCGCCGAACGTAACAAACGTGGGATCTCTGCAGCATATGCTCTCTCTTGGGATGAGCTGTAAGAGCTCATGAAGAAAGAGTACTGTCCCCCTTACGAAATCCAGAAACTAGAAAATGAATTTTGGGAAATCAAGCAAACAAAAGGTGACAACGCTGGCTACACCGCAAGGTTCAAACAGCTTAGCATAATCTGCCCGAGCCAAGTCAACACTTCAGAAAGAGCCATTTCGAAGTATATTCACGGCTTGCCTGAGTGTGTGGGTGATTTTGTCGAAGCTGCAAGACCTGCTACTATCGAAGAAGCCTACCGCTTAGCTGTAGAAATCAACAACAAACGACTCATGGAAGGGTTATTCTCAAGGAATCCTGTCAAGCAAGCTCATCAAGCAATCGCCATTAATCGTTCAGGCGAACATGTTGATGAATCTTCTAATGAATCTACTGACGAATCTTCTGACAAATCTGCTGGCAATTCTTCCAACGAATCAGCTAACGATTCTTCTAACGAATCTGCTAGCGATTCTTTGGACGAATCTGCTACCGATTCTTCTGACGAATCTGCCGACGGATCTTCCGACAAATCAGCCAAAGACTCTGCAAGTGAGTCCTCAGACGAACCCTCCAATGACGACATCTCTTCGCAAGACACCGACAAACCCAGCCGCAAACGGAAGACTTCAAGCCCGAACTCATCAACAACCGAACTGCTGCAACCGAAACCTCTTCGAACAGTTCCGATGTTTCCAAAACAAGCCTACACTGGAGCTCATCCTCAGTGTTACTCGTGTACCTATCATCATCCAGTTGGGGCTGACTGTCGCTATTGCAGTAACTGTAACCGTTACGGTCACTTCACCCGCAACTGCCGCATCGAACCGTGAAGTTGATTACATCAACAACAGCTCCAGCAAAAGCCTTCAGCACCAGACATCTAGCAAGCGTAGGATAAAGTTGTAATGATATGATTTTAGACGTTAATTTCTAAGTTTTGAACCTACTCTATTAGTCGATGTTGCCACTATGCGTAACATTAACTCTCGTATTCATTTCTCTATCACACTCTAGTCATCACACTTAGACTAGATTCACACCCATACTATATACTATATCACGAAATAATGTGTTTTACCCTCACTACACTCTTAGAACGAGGTACGATAAACATGCAAGGAACGACTAATCACGGGTGCACACGGGATTATTTGGGTCAGTGCACGGAGATCGTAGTAAATTCTAAGGTGCCATAAGCGTTTTGACAAAAGGTGACACCAAATCACGGGATGAAAGTAGTAGGGGTCAAGTAAGGTGTGCTTTATTATACTATCGAAGTTCTGTGAAGAAAGTGCCACGTGGAGTTGAACGTTATTAGACCTATATACTATTGTGATTATTTTCAACACACTACACTCAATCGCAAGGCGTGACAACTGAAATTGCATCATCGCAAGACTTGTCGTAAGTCTGCAAACGCAATGCAATCGCCTCATCGATGGACTCTGGAGAGTCTACCTCGCAGGACAATTGCATCAACGCAAGACCGGTCATAAGTCTGTAGCAATCAATCTCATCAAGCACATTAACGCTCACGATGTTGTCAGGTGAGGACCTATTCTACCCTCCCCGATAACCGTGATGCGTCGAAACGTAACGTCAAGCTTATTCGAAACAAAACTCGACTAATCACAATCGTTTATCATGTGTATCTCGCAATCTCTGTCGCTTATTATATGGAACTATATCGCTTGCTGTGTATCAATCTATCGCTATTGCCTACCGTTATCCGTGATATTCGTGTGAAGTTAGCACACGTGACCTCGCTTCACGAGACAAAGCTCATATGGTTAAAGCGAGGCGTTTTAGTCATATCAGCGGCCTTTCGTGGAAAAAGGCCATGTGGGGTCTGATGATGGTTAAACTATGTGGTGTTAATCAATCAAATCGAACCGCATAAATCGCGTATACCTTCATCGATTGCAATGCAACAACTGCCGATTATCATAATTCGCTATCACCTCCGTCATTACTGGTGTTGTGTTGTGTTATTCGCTTAATCGCTTATCGCTTATCGTGTGTAATCTACCACTTATTCGTGTATCGCGTACCGCTTATCGCTCGTTTGGTATTCATTGCAGTCTGTGTGGTATTAGTACACATGATACCGCTTCACGAGGCAAACCTAACCTGGTTAAACATAGTCTTCCGTCATGTTAGCAAACTCTCGTGGAAACGTGCCATGTGGGTGTAATGTGGAATCAAATCGAAAACACGCTATTCGCTTATCGCTTATCGCTCGACGCCTACCCAGACACGACACATAAATGTTTTGTGTCACCAGGCTACTCGTGCACGCTGTTGTAGCTATGTTCGCAATTTAACTCGCTGGCTTAACCTAGTCGATTCTATCTTATACTCGGTCTGACCTTCTATCGATTGGACTGAGTGAGCGCAATTCTATCCGTGTCGTATCGGCGCACATGACACCGCCTCACGGAACGGAAGTAATATGGGAAAAACATGGTGGATACGCTGCTGGTACCTCCTATATATAAATGTTTTAATCATATTAACGAACTTCCGTGGGAAGGTGCCAAGTGGGGCTCGATGCTAAATTTTCTTCTTCAAACGGTTAAAACTGATTTTTTTATAAAACCTTTATTAAAACCAGGGGACAAGTGAAATTCCTCACAATGTGGGGGTAACATCGAATCAGCTTAACTCCATGTTCAAGGGAAGCTTTCATAAGTCCAATTTTTCCTTAGAACCTTTTGCAATATCCAAAAACAAGACTTTCTTAAGACGTTGGTTCAACATCGAGTTCAGCTTGAACCCATGCCATAGAAGAGTTTCCGTAACCCCAGTTTTCATTTTCGAATTCCTTAGAATGTTTAAAACCTAAACTTTCTTGCAACGTTGGTTAACAATCGACTCAGATAACCCTACGTTATGAGAAGCCTTTCAAAGTTCTTTAAAATTTCAATCGCATCGAACTAACGAATTCTTCACGACTCGAGGTACTCTTGGAACACCAACTCGTGGGATGCTCCTTTGGTCATTACGTCTCTTCTTGCTTCGATCTCTCTTATTCGAAGCACACTCGCTTGTCAACTCTCACCCGATTAACTCGTTGTATCGCTACTTATCCAGGATCAACTCTCAAAGGTCTACCTATTGGATTAATTTCGGGACGAAATTTCCTAAAGTAGGGGAGACTGTAACAACCCCCACTTTTGTGCGTTGTTACTACTCGAAATACTCGTTACGCCTAGCACCAGAGATTCGGATCATAATGTAACTATATCGCATATATCGCTATTCGAAGGATAATCGCATATTTTCGAAATACAATATCACTATACTACACCAATCACAAACACTAACACTCACGATGTCACTGAGTGAGGACCTATTCTACCCTCCTCGGTGGTCGTGATGTGCCGAAACGCAGACAATTAACGCTAACAAGGACTCTCGGGTGAGTGCTATAGCTCCAGTCGTCGTGACGATGATGACAATACGAGTGAACGGTACCCCGTCAGTCTTTGTGGCACAAAACACAATAACGTTCCCGATGACATCAAGAAACGACCTATACTACCCTCCTTGATAGCCGTGAAACGTCGCTAATAATCGCATACTCGAAACGAGAACCGGCTGTAATTATCGAAACTGTGGATTATGGATACGTAAATACGACCTCTAGTGATATCTATAGGTATATATAATAATAATATAAAAAGCACGCACTTCAAAGTCGATCGCGACGCTCAAAAACGGAGAAAACCATCGCGTCGGAGTGATGTGACAGCTCCCACTCGAACAGATGGGCCATCCGACCCAAAAACCATTTCAGCTCCCATTTCGCCTATAAATAGCATGTCACATCACTCAAACAGTGATGTGACAGCTCCCACTCGACCAAACACGCTCTAGGACACTTTTCTCTCGATTCCTCGCGATTCCGGTAAGATTTCAACCTAAAACTTGTACTTCTATGATCTACACTCAATTCTACATCATTCTATCTTTTAAAACTCAATTTTTAACCGTGAAATCTATTGATTTTGAGGTGTTTTAAGGTGATGTCACCAAGAGTTCATATGAACTTCAAGTTGTGACCTCATCCCACCATAAGCGCCTCAGATCTGAGTGATTTCCACATGTTTTGGTAACGAATCTCACCTAAATATGTGTATTCAACCAAGGAACTGTGCGATTTCAAGCTAAACTAGAGAAACCGTCAAGAACGGCCAGTTCTGATGGAGCGGTGTTATTCCCGGCCGTTAGAGCGGGTCGGAACTGATGAAATTTCAAGTGTTAGTGCGAAATTACACTGTCCCGGTAACTCCGCACGTATTCCTTCCGATAAACACTCAAAAACGGTGTTCAGAATGCGAAACAGACGTGTCACCCGCACGGATCACGTGTCATCCGCACGGATCACGTGTCATCCGGACGGATAACATGTCATCCGGACGGATGAGCACCATCCGACAAAATAACTACCTTTTCGACGCCATTCTCGCTTAACCGTGCATCGTTTACTATATCCTTCAATGATTTAACGCAGACATACCCGTAACCGACCCAATCAAGTTGTATTCCCGCTAAATACGCACTGTGAGTATACCTGAACCCTTTTTAATCGTATTTTGGGTGTAACATATGTTTCTAGCAAATCGAACTTATCGAACGAATTATTCAATCAATCGAATCATCACTTGCGAATAACTGGTATGCATAGATATACGTGATGCTAGTTGCATATGTGCTAGGTCTTATACTCGCGACGTCCCACCATGACTAGTATAGTACTATTGCGCCCGACGGGGTCTAGTTTGCCATCGCATATTCGAGCATCGAGGACTTAGTTGGTAGTATCAGCTTGTGAGTATATATGTCGTGTGTTACGTTTTTGCATATGGAAATCCGCTACACTTTTTATCTATTACGCTATACTTATCAAACCTGTATACTCCACAATACTTTTGTATTGACAAATATTTTAACGTATGTTGCAGGTTAGATCGCAGACTATATCAAATCAAGCTAGGAAGTCTAGAAACTCAACTAAAATCTAGGTTGTCGGATTTGTATTGTTCGAGAGGACAAGAAATCTGTGATAACTTATGTGATTGTATTATTTGTTAGTAGGGATAACGAATGTAATAAATATTATCGCAATATAGTTGTTATGGATTCTCTTAAGCAATCTGATTCGCCTAGTGCCGCGCCCCGATGATTCCGCCATCGGTTGGGGTGTGACAGTCTTAATGTGGCCTTTCTCGCCATAACTATAGCAGACAACATCCTTAAGATCCTTACAGTCTAAGGTCTTGTGCCCTGTCTTCTTGCATAACCACAAGGTTTTGGCTGCCGATCCGAACGACATTGTCCCCAGTGCCTCCTGTTGCAGGTCTTGCAGACGGGTCTTTCATCAGACCACTGCTGGTTCTTCTTCTTGAACCTAGACTTACCTTTCTTCTTGGACTTTTGGGAGTTGTCCTCCTCCCTTTTTCTCTTCCCATTGGTCTCAGTTTTGTCCGATTTTTGTCTCACAGCATTCAGGGTGAGAGACAGTGCTAGGTCCACAACTGACCTATACGAGGTAGGCATTGAAGCCTTTACCATGCCCTTGATTCCTGGTGCTAGACCACCAATGAAACACGCAATGTGTTTGGACTTTGGAGTGATCAGATAGGGCACTAACCTCGATAAGGAGTTGAAGTCCGTAACAGACTTCCGACAGTCTAAGTTTTTCATAGTCAGCGCCAAAAAGTCTGACTCTACTTTCTCCACCTCATGCGGTGGGCAGTAAGTCTCCTTTATAAGGTCCACAAACTTGGACCATTCAAGGTTGTACAGGGGAATCTTCCCTGTAGATTGAATCATGGCCTTCCACCATGTGAGAGCATCGCCCTTAAAAGATTATGAAATAAACTTCACAACATCCCTATCAGCACAACCACTGATATCAACCACCGTCTCCATTTATCAGGCCATTTCATGGCATCAATCGCCCCTTCTCTCCGTTGAAGTCTTGGGGCTTACAGGAGACGAAATATTTGTAGGTGCAACCGTCCCTATAGGAACGAGACCTATCGTAAAGCACTTGCTTCTAAGGTTCACTCTTCGTAGTTGAAGAGTGATGTGAGCTCTCTCTACGAGCTGATGAATGTGGAATGGATTGGGATTGGAATGAGTACCACTCGATTCCCTATAATTAGCCATGAACGAATTCATGGCCTTGCCGACTTCAGTGTCAATCGTAGCCTGGAGATCACCTCCATCGGCATTGCGGTTTACATTTGGGTCATCATTATTGATGCGACCGCTATTGGCTTCATCCGAGTTTTCAATACTCGTAAGCTTGGTACTAAACACCAAAAATAATTGATTGCTCAGTTGCAATATAATAATTGGTCATCAATTTCAGATGACTTAAAGTGCATCAGCCATGGTATAATTAAACCATATAGGCTATAAGGCTTGGATATATAAATCCGTCACCCCTTTTTAGACCAGTGTGCACAACGACACAACTACCAACTTTTAACATTTCTAATGAGGGTATATTAAAATAATCAAGTATATACTTGGCCTAGGTCACAAAGGACCATCAATGGCATTTGAGGTTTGGACAAAGTCCATTACCTATTAGACAGTGGATCATAAAGTCCCAACTGTCATTGTCATAATGACAATTATAGATAGCTCATAGGCTCGTCACAAAGGACATTAAAATATGGCACATAGGCCTGTCACGGAGGACATAAAGATATAGCACATAGGCTTGTCATAAAGGACATAAAGATATATATAAGCCGCGATCTCATTTGATCAAGGGGCTTTAAGGTTTGAGCATATTTCACCACCTTTGGACAGGGCGTCATAAGACCACAACTGTCTTCGTCATAATTGACGATATAATACGGCCCGTAGGCAAATTAATTGACATCTCAAAAGGATGTTAAATAAATAATCATCGCACTGATGATATTAGTCATGATCTTATTGACCATATAGACTATGAGGCTTAGGCATAGCCCACCACCTTGGACCGGGAACCATAAAGGTCACAGCTGTTAGTGTCTCAATTGACAATATAGTATAGCCCGTAGGCAAAGTATCACTAAGGATGTAAAAATATGATCATCGCATTGATGATATTAGCCATGATCTAACTCGATCATATAGGCTATAAGGCTTGGACGTAGTCCTTCACCTTGAAGGCTAGTGTGGTTCCTCAAGTCAAACTGCCAGGAGTGTTAACATTAATTGAATGTTAACATAGAATAATTATCTTAATGGTTGAAAAATAAAAGCCAGTGTCGCATTTGACCATAAAGGCTTGGAGGCTTGAACATAGTTCACCACCTCTGGATAGAAGGGTTATTCTTCCTTAACTATTATGATAAAAGGGCTATTCATCCTTAACTATCGTTTAGAGTTTGCCAAATAATATGGACATTGCCAATTGGCTGTCAAAAACATTAAGAAGATCTTTTGGAATTATTGAGCGAGTCGATAAAGTTCGAATTAAAATCGAGATGATCGCCTAAAAATGATGTAATGAATACATATATATATATATATATATATATATAATATTTCCAAAATTTTCATTAAAATGATAGTAAATAACAATACTTGCCTTAAATAGGACTTTGAAATAAGTTAAACTACTTTTCCACGCAAGGACTAAAAGGAAATACATGTCCACCCAGGGACTAAAGAAAAGATATGTCCACGCAGGGACTAAATAACAACAATACAAGATAAAATAAAAGAAAGCCTTCACTTTTCTTTCTTTCCCTGATCAGCTTGATAAGTTTCTTAAAGAACTTACTTGTTTTCTTCTCATTCTTCTCGGCCTGACGCTGAACCTGTTCCGCCTTTTCCAAGGCCTGGTTAATGGCCTATAATTATGGCGGTGGAAGTGGCTGTGGTTGAGGCACATTAGGATACGAGTATCCATAATTTGGATAACCCGTAGTTGGGTAAGCAGGAGGGAAAGGAGATGTGTATAAGGCATTATGTACGACCGCTTACATATAAGGGTCGTACGAAGGAACCCGGTAGTTATAATCTACCGGTGGAGAAGGTTCAAAAGGATTGTATCCAGACGTAGCTGGATACGTAGGAATTGGATTGTCAAAACCCAATGGCGATGGTGGTTGAGCAAACGTTGTTGGCGTCGGATCAACCACATGCGTAGTGTTTGAGGGTCCACCCATTTGTGGGTCCTCAGGGATAGGAGGGTAAGATGGTGGCAGTGGTAGTAGCGGGCTTAACCACGGTCCCATGTGCACAGATATGCGTGCACCACGTTTTCTCCTTGGAGGCTCTGAAGGTGGTTGCGGTTGTTCCACAGCTAGTGGTGGTTGTGGTTGTTCCACTGGTTCCATGTGCATATCCTCTTGTGGAGGTGGCGGAGGCGGTGTAGGAGAATGGTAAGAGGGTTTGTATTCGAACGTAAATTGGTTCCAATACAGATCCCATTCATTAGGACCTTGATAGGGTGAGCCCGTGTAAGAAGCGGAACCACTCGAGATTTCAATGGGGTGCGCTGGTGACCCTGACGGCGGCATCTCTGGATCTGGATCTTCGTTTGGCTCCATGTTTTGATCCAACTGGTTCTGAGCAGCTGGAGGGGTATTTATGTACTGGTTTGGGTCAAAAGAACCATGTGAATGAGAATGAGAATGATGTGATGAATGATGGGAATGTGAATGGTGTGAGTGGTAAGAATGGTGGTATGAAGGAGACGAGTCTAGTGAGACAGATGGTCTCACTAATGAGTATGAATTTCCCCAATCTTGATAGGGATCTGAGTCATGAGAGTGGAAGGGTATGTGTCCAGACGGTCCTCCCCTCATTGGACCTTTGTCTCGTCCCATTCCGCGATATCTTGGCGGCATTCTTATAATTCCTGTCAAACATCATAGAAACAAAATATATAACTTAATAAGGATAAGAGTTAATCCTAGGTCATTGCCTAGACTCAGAAAGTCTAAGGAAGATGCTACTTTGTCATTTGAGATTAAACACAAAAGGCTAGTGTTTAATTCACTCAAACGTTGGCTCTGATACCAACCTGTCACATCCCGAATTTCCGACCAAATGCCGGTGGGCCCGGGTGGGGAGTATCGTGACGTAAGATTGGTATCATCATAGACACAAACACAGATAGCACAGCAAAAGTCTTGGAGTTAAAATATTATTACAAACAAAAGTGTCCAAATGTTCAAAATATATATATACAGACGGTTTGTAATAAATATCCATAGGCGGATCGTAAAAATGTACAAAAGGAGATCAACAGACTACTAGGTTTTATGCAAAGGAGTTGCAAATTCCTCTTCTAGATCCACAGGCATATGATTTTATAAATAACTTAGGACAATTCAAAATAATCTTGTATACAGTTTTACATGCATGTCAATACATATAGGGCCCAGTACTAAACATCAAGACATGATTAACCGACACGCCACTTAAACTCACAAAGGAGTTATCCTCGATTAACGGGTAGGAAAAACATTTTATAATAGCATTAGCATCTGTCAGGTGTATGCCTACACCCCGTGCTCGGTCGTGGCCATTAGCAACTTAAATGAGTCAAGGATATCTAGGACACAGTCGCGTTAACGCCCAATGTTTAAGTTGTCAGACAAAAGAGATTAAAACGGGTCATGGAGATTTTCTAGTCACAATCCGACATATGATCCCATACCCGACCAAGCGGTAATAATTTACCGTATCCCAAGCCCGTATAGGGAAAATAGGTTAAGAGTATTTATCTGGGCTAAAACTCGTCTTAATATGCAAGAATTATAAATAGCTCAGCCGTTAATCAAATAACTAAGGTAGGTTGCAATTTACCAGAAGGTCCTAGTCTGGAATGATGGTATAAATAACCAATCAGAATGTCAACGGGTATTATTCAAGTCGTAGACTTGGACCGGTTAACTTAAAATATCGAAAACGGTATGATACGATTGATTAAGCGATGACCGGAATAGAATGTGGTTAAAACCCAACAAGTACTAAGACTTGTATAATATGGCTAAACAATATACATTCTGGCATTTGAAGTAAAAATGATAAGGATTGACCCGTTTCGGAAAACTTACGTAAACTAGTTACATAAGCTTAACCGTACGCATATAAGCGATATCGGGTAACCGGATGAATCATGAACAAGTTCTATATGCCATTATACTTTAAATAAGTTGTAATATCAGTAGGTTAGCAACTTATATGCCCATGAAGGTTTTAAAATCAAAATATACCTCATAAGGGCATTTTAGTCATTAAGCGACGTAAAATAAGGACTTGCGTATAAATTGATATTATGATCATGTTCATTCTGTAAAAATACTTTATTTATAATATAATATCAGTAAGTAATCAAACATGTATGAGTTTTATGATTTAAGACCAAACTATACACCGTAGGGGCATTTTGGTCATTACATACATAGTTTGAGAACTTATTTAAAAATATGGGTTATGATCATGTACCTACTGTGAAAAAAAATTAAATATGTTATACTATTAGTAGGTATTAATTTTTGATCGATAGTTATGGTTTTAAAACATACTATGCGTCAAAAGGGCTTTTCGGTCATTAAATAACGTAATTTACAATCTTTAATCAAAACTCAGCTTATGACCAGTTTCATAACATCAATATATGTTAATTATATTAACATATCAGTAGATAAATCATTTGCAAGTTCATTGTTGATTAAAACCTTGTTTATTGCAAAAAGAGCATTTTGGTCAAAGTTGGCAAAATATAGAAACTTGCATATAAACTCATAAGCTAATTATGATCATGTAATATAACCTCAGAGGGTTATGCTACATTAAAATACGATCATAATGCAACCTCAATTCAGTTTCTAACTAAGCTAAATCGGGTCAGAATCGAAAGTTAAAGCGGAAGTCAAACTGCTCGACTTTCGGTTGCGAACCGACCTTAAAACTGGAATTGACGGGCTTAACATGTTCACATATGTTCTAATATTAATTACCAACTTGTTTAAGTGAAAAAACATGATTTATAACATACATATGATCATATTATAATATTTACGAAAACTGGCCCTTTGACTTTTTAAACAATAAAACTTTGACCCGTCAATTGACCTAGTAAACATGATTTTCAGAAGGTGCCATTTTGAGGGATTAACACCTACCTAATTATGATTACGTAGCCATGTTCGACTTGAACAATGGATGGACTATAATGGTCTAAGTTGAAAGTCAAAGCAAATATCGGAATTGCTTGACTTTCGGCTTTTAAAGCCTATAAAACGAAAATGCAGAAGAAAGGAGCACTTACAAGTGGTCATTGGATGAAATATAACTGATTTGGAAGATCCTATAAGTTCAGGAACCTCCAGAGGAGATGAGAGAAGATTTTAAGAAATGGTGCACTTGAAAATGAAGTTTCAAGGCCCTTTTATAGTTGAGGATCATGATTCTGATCATCACAGGTGTTAGAGACATGCTAGAGATCATTACAAGTGTCTTGAGACGTGTCAAAAATTGCCATGAAGCCCCTGGTTTTGATTTAGTGGTTTTCTTGGCATTTTGCTTGGAGCCCAAACAATTTTCTTCTCCTGGCACCCCTTTACGGACCATAAGGGGTTTCCTTTGAGGTCCGTAAGGCTTCAATGCGCAAAATAATATCACCAGCTTGCGGACCGTATAGACATATAGTCTACGGTCCGTATACGATCGTCTTCAGCAGTATTTTCAACTGCTTGTGGTCCGTAAGCCTTAGGCTATACTGTCCGCAAAGGGTCTTCAAAGACAAACTTTTGTCATGTTGACAGCTTTAGCCCCTCTATGTTCTAACTTTTATATAATGTCAAAAATGGTCCCTCTCATCCAATAATTGGCTCATTTGAGAGTATGAACATGACCGTGTAGCATCAAGCTTGCGGTTCGTAAAGGGCCACTCAGAGGCATAGTTTCAGCATGTTGACACCTTTAGTCCCTCCACATTCATACTTTCCATAATTGGCAAAATTAGTCCCTCCCGGACAACATTAGGCACAATTGGGAGTATGGACATGTGTTAGTACATTACTGGACACGAATTTACGAGGTGTTACACTGTTAAAGAATAAGAAACCATTTGTTCAATGGCCAAAGCCCTGTTGAAGCAAAGCACTATCATGAAGATCAATGACCTGTTTTGGCCAAACAGATGTTTGAAACAAAGCAACAGAGGATTGAAAAATATACGTTTATTTAGTGTAACAATATTTAGCTTAGAACAGTGTTTGTGTATATTAGATCAGATGTTAGATTCCCGTAGATGTTTGCTAACATCTGAGGAATCTGTTCTGTTAGGAATCTAAGATGTCACTATCAAGGTGACGTCAGCTGACTGTAAACAGAGCTTTAGTACTTGTATAAATAGATCTCACCTGTTAGAGATCTATTTAATCACATCACTTACATTCCTTTTATATGGGCAAAAAAGTTGAGTGATCAAGCTGAGGGGGAGTTAGTATAATCTTTCTGTATTTGTAATCATTTAGATTATCAATGGAAAACAGTTTCATATAACTTTCCACTCTTTTATACTCATATAATTCGGCAATTTCCATTGTTTATAAAATATCATTCATATTTATTCATCATAGCATACTAAGAGCATCTCAGATCCTAACAAGAAACAATGGAACTTTTATAAGAGTAGCATTAGATTCTAAGGAGACAATTTTTGATGGAACAACGTTAAGATGGAGCAGCGTCTTATACAAGAAGAGTTGTAAATTGAACTAATATGAAGTTTTCACTCCCCACCTTTTGCAACTTTTGCAAGTTATGATTAAGACACATAATACTCCCACCGAACAATGATATCTCTAAGAATGCTACAAGAGAAGTTTCAATAATGTACGTGATGTGGGAACCTATCATAGATATTCTATAGTTTATTTGATTTCCTTAACATCCAGATGTCATACGAAACTTATGGACATATTTAGAAAAATTATATTAAGTATACGTATATGAATGGATCTCTTTAAGACCATGGACCATAGGAAACATATTAGATACAAGTAGATAGTCTTTAAATGATATATGAAATATGTTTGAATATTCCGTTTTGAATAAGTTCCACGAATGTCAGTGAAATACAACTTTCAGGGGACCCATACTTATTCCTTAAGTCAAGCATTATGTAGGCATTTAACACATGATTTAAAAACTAAGAAGGAGATTAGATAAAAAAATCATCCTCATCAACCCTGTCATGATTTCTCATGAAATTTGTTTCAATGGATGAAATTTACATATCTCAGTTGTGTTTTGTTAAATTCTCATTTGCATGAAAACAAAAGTTGTGAAAGTATATAGTATCATCTAGTTCTATCTAATAATGATTTCTATCCAGATATTGATAACAAATAATATGAGAGATTAAGATAAGAGAGGCTTTATGTTAATAGCAAATTACGATAATAGTTCCTAGAAGTTACGTTCACGAAAAAAGTTAGCTAACAACAATGAGTTCTCGAGAAAACAACTAGTCCTCGAGTTTTGGGTTCACTACGTTTGAGTTCTCTATGTTTAAGAGTTCTCGAGTTCCCTTAATTATGGGTTCTCTACTTTTGAGTTCCCTAGTTTCTGAGTTTTCTAGTTTATGTGTTCTATAGTTTATGAGTTTACTTAAACTCTACCTTTTATAAGTTCACTTAAACTCTACTTTTATGAGTTCACTTACATTGAGTTCTCTTAAAACCAATATAGCAAAATTTGTGTTCTCTTAAAATTGATGGAGCATTTGAGTTCTCTAAAAGTTGATGTAACAAAAAAACTAAGTTCTCTTAAAATTGATAGAAGAAAATTTGAGTTCTCTTAAAATTAAAGGAACAAAAATCGTGAACCCCCGATAGAAAAAAAATATGAACCCACATTAAAAGGTGAGTTATTTTCTAAATCAAATAGTTATATGCAAACTTGAACTTTGATAAGGATATGATTCGAAAAATCTTTTGAGGGATTATGTTTATCTTGTTTCCTTTTTTTTTAAATCTAGTAAAACTATCCAAAGATTTTGAAATGTTTTATCTAATAAAATTATATCAAAATTTTGAAATTCTAATGGATAGAATCCAAATCAAAACATGAAAAACACATGCTAATCTTTTGACCATCCAAAATAAGGTGATTCTTCCAATTTTATGATAAACACGAAGAACATATTCGAAGAATCTTTAGCCAGTTTTCTCTAAGATCGAAACCTTAACATATTTTAATATACATATTTTGATTTTTATTAGATTTCGTATTTTACTAGAATCATAACCCATTCAAACACTTTTTCCCAAAATTATCATGTAGAAAACATGATAATTACCAAGAACAAAACCGTAAATCTTGATTAAACATTTTTCTTCAAAACTTGTTTTTTTCCAGTTTTAATTCCAGGTCTAGGGAAAACAAATAGAACTAATTTGAGTAATATATGATCTGATACCTGATGTTGATCGGTACTATATGTATGTAATGTAAAACATGTAAAAGTGTACCTGGTAAGAGAGCAATTGCAGTAGGGATAAATGTAGCCATGTAGACGACATGATTGTCAGGTTGGAGAGTACCCGTTTAGGGTGTACAATTCTGATGGTGATTATGATTTCTTGATGAGCTCGGTTTTTGGAGAGAGAGCGGCGACGAATTATATGATGTTAAGTGTAGAGTCTAACCCTTTAAGCTCTCTAGTTATCTCATTAAATACACCCAAAGGAAACTCTCTATTAGTTAGTAAGGTAATATGATCAATCAACAATTACCAACTAATATTATAATAATGTATAATTTAATATACTGATCCTATATTATATAAATGATTATAATGGCCATATATTAAATATAATAAACTATATTTAATCTAACAATTATTAGTGAACTCAAGTTGCTTAGTTTTTTTATGAATTAATGGTAGGGCTAAAGTGAAGCCGATCTATTGAGGCAATTGATGTAACTTTGTAATTATGTAATTGTTTGTGTTGTTTTGACCACTCTGGTTTTGATGTGTGTTCGTTTTTAATGAAGTTTCTCTTAAAAAAGGTAATTTTGTTATAATTACACCATATCTTACATACAACTGACTCTTAAGTTTTCGTTAGATTTTCTAAAGTTTTTATTTTTCTCGCTAAATGGGGTTGGAGATACAAAGCGGACAAAAGTAAGTTGTGGACGAAGGTTATTGAAGTTATTCACAATACAAGACTTTGTTGGGATTTTATTCTGGCTAGGAAAACCATGGGAGGAGTATGGTGCAATATTGAAAATGTGCTACCGAAGACTACAATTGATGTGATTCCTTTAAGGAACTTTTTTAAAGGAAATGTCAGTAACGGAGTGGAAACGACGTTTTTGTAAGACCTGTGGTTATGTAACGAACCACTTAAGGAAAAATTCCCGGAACTTATTAAACTGGAAGCGGAGAAGAGGTGCAAGGTGAGCGATCGGGTAAAGTCTGAAAACAATGGGCCTCCGTACGATTGGGCTTAGAGCAGGGTTATCGCTAATGGATAAGAAGTCCGTGAATTGCTGAATTTATGCAGTATGTTGTACACTTTTTTGTTAGCGGATAAAGGAGACATGTGGTCTTGGATTGGTGGCGAAGATGAGGACTTTGTGCTGGGGTCGTTAAACGCCTCCTTGACAATGACAGGGTTCAGAACAGACTTTCCGTCCTGGATGGATGTAAATGGCTTCCGTCGAAATGTAATATCCTCATGTGGAGGGCTGAAATGAACAAGATTGCAACCATGGATACTTTGAAGGAAAAGAACATCAATGTGGAAGACTCAACCTGTACGTTGTGTAGAGAAGGGGAGGAATCGGTTGATCATATCTTCTCATCTTGCTACATTGCCACAGTTGTGTGGGCTCATATTAGAAGGTGGTGTAGGGTCTCAAATTTGCTCTTTTTCACGTTTAAAGACCAGTTAGATATACGTGAGCATGTGGGTTTAAAAGGTATCAAAAAAGAGGCTTTCAAAGGGATAATAAGGATTGGATGTTGGAGCATTTGGAGAGCTAGAAACGGGGTTAGATTCGACAACAAAGTTGCTAAAGTTGAAGAAATTATAAGAGAAATAAAAGCGGTGGGTTGCTTACGGTTTAAGAATAGGTCGAAAGTTAAATCGATTACATGGCAACAGAGCCGGCTATGATGGTGTGCAGGGAGGACCTCCGCACAAGGTCCGTGATTTCGAGGGGCACGTGATTTTTTTTTAAAATCGATATATATATATGTTATTTTTTTAAATAATTTTAAGTACAAACCAATTCCAATATAGGCCCATCATCAAATATTATTCTATGGTTTATAATTTAGCTCACTTCACATTAGGTTTATTGGGCCGTTACTAATATGATTTTAATAAAAATAATAAAAGACGGTGGCAATTGATGTTGAATCGTCGTTGATTATTGAAAATTTCTTGGTCTCCTAGATTCTGAAAGGATGAACAAAAAACTCATCAGACAAACAACATCATTAATTTATCATTCATCAGAACTTCGCTAGCCTGGGTTGGGCGATTCAGACCCTGCTGGCCTGCTGCGAACAAGAACAACATCAGAAGCTGCAAGCCCACTGCAAACAAGAACAACATCACACGCTGATTCCGAAATTCCGATTTTCGAACATGACATCAAAAGATTCAGAACTCAAGAGGTCCGTTCATTTAGTGTTATTGACTTATTGTGTAATTGTGTTAAACTGTTAGTCCGTCAATTGTTGTTAAGCTTTAATTGTGACTGTTGAGTATAAATTAAGATTATTGATTGTTGTTGAGTATGGACTTCTTGATTAATCTCGAAATTGTGATTGTGAAACATCGATCATTCTTGTTAAGTGAACATTGATTATTCTTGTTAGCCGTTAATGGCTCCTAAACAAGCATTCGGATGGCAAAAACGACAAAAGAGGAAACGAGCGGTACGTACGAATACTATGATTGGTTAGCTATTAACTTATTAGTTATTACGATATTTAACTCATTAAAATACTATGATTTTGTCATTATCATAATTGCATTGTTTATCAAATACTACAATTTTTGTCATTTTCGTAATTGTATTGTTTATCGTTAAAGCATATGAGCATATTTTTCGAGCTCGAACAGGGTATGTGAATTCTTAGAGACGCCAATGCATGGCAAAATTGGTGTAAATTTGTAATTATATAATGTTTTGTTCTGTTGGCCGCCTTGTTTTGAGGTTGGCTTTGTTCTAATGAAATTCACCTTTCAAAAATTTTTATTTTTATTTTTATTTTAACTCTTAATTTATTAATTGGTTTAAAGAAATAATCCAGCCTTACTGGTGCTACAGGAGTTTGAATTTCTAACATGTTAAATTAGTATCAACAACAACAAGCTATAAACAACTTTCATTTATTTCTACGAAAAAAGTTATATGTTTTGTAGATTAAATATCTTTAACCAAACGTGCAACCAAGAAGATATATGATTAAAACATTAAAAAGCAACCACTTTGGTTATAGCCGAGTAATAGAGACAAAGGAGATAAGCCTCTGATAGTGGTGTGTTGCGGGTGATGTCACCTGTTTTTGCCGGATTAATTGTTGAGATGGCGATGGGAGTGGGTGTAAAAGTGAATAAGGATCAGGCAAGCAACGTTAAGGTTTAATTAAAACATACTTTAATCCGTATGTTTTTTAAAAAGTGAAGAAATAGTATTTTTATGACTGTCGGTAAATAGCTTCGACTTTTTTTTGAAAATTAAACACCAAGAATTGCTACGTAGACTTGTTTGTGAATGACCTAAAACAAACTTTAGTTCCAACGTTGTTTATTTGATTTTTCACTTTTGGCTTCAGTGTCTAAAACAAATTGTCATTTTTCTATTATTGGTTGTCACACCTAAATGCAATAATTTCCATTATGGGCCATCTCAAAATTTTTGTCAGGTTTCTCATTTCAAAACTCAGTTATTTTGATTAAAGAAAAAGAAATAAAGCAGCACAAAAACCTGGAATTAAATATTTAAAACGTTTGTTGTAATAAATATCGTCCGTGTCTAGAAAGGCACTATCTGGAAAAAAAAAAAATTCATTAGCTATCTACTTATCTTATAAATCTTGTATATTGGAATAAACAAAAAAATAAAGTAAATAAACATTAGCTATCTACTTATCTTATAAATCTTGTATATTGGCAAATTGTATCATATTAATTTACAATAAATAACTGATCATCTTAAACTTTGATATGAAGATTTCACAATAAAAGAGAGAAAAAAAACACAGTTTTTTTTTTTTTTTTTTAGAACGGCTTGTTGGTGATGGCGGTGGAGCTCCGCTTACACCCCGGGCCAGCCTGTACTGATTACCCGTCTACCCAGGATCGGGGTTCTCCCCCGGGTAGAACTCCCACAAGTGGTAAATATGACTCCGACCGGAATCGAACCCTCAACCTCCACTTGCACCTCCATGTAGTCCCCAGGCAATTGCCAGTTGAGCTACACTTCATTGCCAAAAAAGCAAAAAAACACAGTTAATATCAGTTTTTGAGAGTATGATGACGTAGACTATTATTTCAATGAATCAGTATGTCAGTTAGAAAAACAAATATATATATATAAAGAAAAAAACTATCATGGTAAAATATGAGGATATTAATATCTGGGATTAGGATCAAATACAAAGAATCCTAATTGTAAGAAGTGTAAAAATGATTTATAAAGTGACAAGTGTCCAATAACCTAAAAAAACCCTATTACAAAAAAAAAAAAAAAAAAACTTAAACATCCACCACCACCAAAAACCTAAACCCCCACCCCCATCACCCACCAAAAAAAAAAAAAAACAAAAAAAAATTTGGGGGGGGGGGGGGGGGGTGGGGGTGTGGGTGGGTAGGTGGGGGAGGGGGTTAGGTTTTTTTTTAGGTTTTTGGGGGGTGGGTGGGGGGAGGGTTAGGTTTTTTTGTGGTTTTTTAGGTGAGGTATAGTTTTTTTTTTTTTTTGGGGGGGGTGTTTAGGGTTTTGGGTGGTGGTGGGGGTGGGTGTTTAGGTTTTGGGTGGTGATGTAGTGGGTTTAATTTTATGTTATTGGACACTTTTCACTCTATATGAGAAAAGACACATGTAGTGGGTTTAATCCTTCTTACAATTAGAATCCTTTGTAAAATAACTTTAGGGTCATTCTATACACCCCCCCCCCCCCCCAAATCCCTGATTACACCCCCCTTGTGAGAGGAAAACTGTCGGTCCCACGCAGGCCCCACCTGTAAGTATGTGAGAGGAGGAGGGTGAAAAAAGTAAATAGGGGGATGTAGAAACTAGCACCCTAACTTTACCCTTAATATCTGTACGAGAATAGGCACATGCTTAAATGATATTGTGAGGCGACTTATTTTACACGTAAACAATTTTCATGTAACAAATTATTTGTGATGCCAAAATTTTCACATCTGTGGCTACAGTTTTTTTTATAAGTGATTTAATGAACACAGATATTTTAAAAAGCTACGAGTTGTTTATATTTAAAAAAAAAATAACTCCCTTTTTGGATAACTCCTTCAGTTTAATTAAACGTTCAATGTTATGGAACACGAATTAGTTTTATAAACATCTAAAATAATAATAGTAAGGACCTCTTTCTATTTATTTATTGTCATGTTTTAAACAGTGGCGGACCCAGGAATTTTTTCATGGGGGTGCGAAACATTTTTAAAAATTTTAGGCCCCTAGGTATATAAGTAAAAAAATCGGTTCGTATCGGGTCGGGTCATGTAAAACAAACGAACATCAAACTAAATTTATATAATCATCAAAAAACATGTCAAACCTTGTTACAAACATAATTAAAACGTCGACGCCCTACGGGTTTTCATTTTTTGAAATCTATCCAAAACATCATCTAAAGCTAATTTCTTAAACAATTCTTTCTCTATATAACATAAGTTCATCGCTCCATAACATAATGTTTCAATTTTAATTTTCAACTATTCAAGCCCTAGAAATCATAACGTAAGTTGTAATCACCCTAAAAATATATAAACAACATAATCACCCTAAAAACAACCATAAACAACGTCAAAACACACAAAATTTCAAACATATTTAACAACTTTATTACCCTTTTTTCTCCTATAATATCAACCAAAATCATCAAAATAACAAAGAAACTTACCCGTGTTCGGATTCCGGTTAGATTTGGTGTCGAACGACGGTGGTATGGTGGCTGATTACGGTGGTCGTCGGCCGCTGGACTGTTGTCGCTGGGTGATGTTGTTCGTTGGCAGTGCAGGGACGCAAGAGAGAGAGAGAGCGGGATATAATTTCTTAAGGTTTTGGGCTTTAATTATTTTATTATAGTTTGAAATATTGTTGGGTTTGGTTAATGGACTAAGACTTAGTGGGCTAGCTAGTTAGGAATTATAAGTGGGTAAATGTATGGGTATTTGGGTTTAGTTGGTTAGGTATTAAAAGTTATATAATTTAGGTAGTATAATTTTTTTTTAAAATAAGAGTTTACTAAAAAAATTAAAATATAAATTGATAACACTTTTTACCTAAGGGGTGCGGACGAAAAATTTCAAAGGGTGCGATCGAAAATTCGAAGGGGTGCGGACGAAAAATTCCAAGGGGTGCGGACGGGATTTTCGACGGAATTTAGCCCTAATTTTTTTTCCCCCGGGGGTGCGCCTGCCCACCTTGGGGTGGGCTTGGGTCCGCCCCTGGTTTTAAACAACCTAAAATAAAATACTAGTTTCTATTCATTGTTCGTGTTATATATTCCTCCTTGTCGTTGTCAAGATTTTATGTTGACAGAATAAATTATTACAACAAATCAATCCTGGTGAGCTTACTTGGTTGTAATCTCTTAAAGTTGGGGAAAAACACATAGATCGATATCATTCTATGTACCAATAACAAAACTTATCTAATCTCATTGTTTATGTTTAATATTAAATTATATGAATCTATTATAATTATAATATCATAAGAACATGTGTAAGCCGGTTTAAAAGATACTCTAAGATGACAAGATCGATCACAAGCCCTTTTTCCTAATTCATCATAATCCACAAGAACCATTTGTAACACAATCTACTCTAATCTTAGATAAGTACAATTAAATCTTTTTTTCCCAAAAGCATCCAATTCCCTTAAAGATTCTTTGTTATCGTCAGTACCATGTAATAGTAAATGCATAATAATTCTGAGTGGCTACGTCTGCTTATTGTAGATTGGTTAGGGTTAGGGCTGTAAACGAACCGAACGAACACGAACAAGGCTATGTTCGTGTTCGTTCGTTAAGGAAATTTGAATGTTCGTGAATTGTTCACGAACACATGACGAACAGAAGTTTGTGTTCGTGTTCATTCGTTAAGGAATTTTGGTTGTTCGCGAACAGTTCGTGAACACTGACCACGAACGCAAACGAACACAAATGAACTTTAATTTTGAAAATTAAAAAAGGCACCGTTAATCTTAAACATTGTACACAACGAAAGTAGTTAAATATAACCATTAAAAGATTAAAGGGATGGATAATATTGAGTTCAATCGATTAGAGATAAGCTGAATGAAGGAGCGTGATATCAAAAGAGGGAGAGGGCTGGAGAGAGGGAAATAATACATATGGGGAAAGTAAAAAATTAATAAAACATTAAAAACTTTTAAAAAATAATCATAAAAACCCAAACACGAACGGACATAAACGAACGAACATAAACGAACTTATTACCGAATGCTCACGAACGCAGTCGAATGAACGAGACCTTTGTTCGTGTTCGTTCGTTAAGCTTATCGAACAAAATTTTTTGTTCGTGTTCGTTCGTTAAGCTTATCGAACGAACATAAACGAACTTCCCGCCGAACGCTTCACGAACTGTTCGCTGAACGTTCGGTTCGTTTACAACCCTAGTTAGGGTGCATGGAGGGAGTGGTCTCGGTGACTCAATAGGGGAGGAGAGTTTACCGCGTGGTGATGTGGTGCCAGGGGTTAAGCGGTGGTCGGAGAAGAGGAGAGAGGTGGTGTGGGCGGGGAGTATTCACCGACTTGGTGAAGAAGAGAGAGGTAAGAGAGAGTGGGTTAATGGTGGGTTCCAACCTCTTTCAGCCAATCACATTTTTTTTAAATTGTTTATCACTCTCCATGTGTTTGACCATTGCTAGTGAGTGGGGTAGGGTTGGTGATCACTTATCACTCGCAACATCCAATCAAGTTCCGCAATGTCATCAACTATTATTTCATCACTCACAACCTTTTTTTACTGGAAATGATCATCACTCACCACCACACCCAACAATCTCTCCCCCCCCAACCAACAATTTCCCTCACAACAATCAAAACAATCACGCGTTAAAAATATAACGCGTTTTATGTTTGACGCGTGATCCATTTTAGCTATGGTAGTGTTTTGTACAAGAGCACGCGTGATATATGTTTATCATGGACAAAAATAAATCCACCCCGGGTGGCCTGATTGAGTGCAAAATGAGAAGTGGAATAGGGCCTTGACATGACATGACATTATTGATTAGAAAATAAGTTAAACATGTTGGAAGTTTGTTGTGAATGGAAAGTCTCAAGTGGTAAAACCACTTTGTCCCACATTGGAGTGGCAACAAAAAGATATGCTATTTATAAGGTGAAACCTTAATGAAGCCTTTGAAGTCTTATGACATGTTTTACCACAAGTCCTACCCGCGCGCATTCAGGGGGTGCAAAAAATGGAACCAGAATTAGTGGAACTCGCGTATGCCCGCACGTCCTGCGGACACGAATGCAGCTCCAAAAAACCGGGCTCGCGTGAGACTGTTTTTGCACTCGAGACTGACTAATTATTTAACTGCTGAAATGATTTTCAGTTTTAATGAGAATCATTGTTCAGTTTCGAAACCGGTGAGCCCTTATGTGAGTTAATTCTCTGCAATGATGAGGCTAGAATCAGTTATGATTCGTGCCTATAAAATCCAATGTAGACAACCAGTTTAGACACACCTCAACAACTACTCTTCTCTCAATCTCAGTTTCTGCAACACTGTTCCTCTTTCTTTTCAGGCAAGTGTTCAAGTCCGGCAATGCACTGTTGCTGCTTCGAACCGGCGTACCCTGGGAACAGACGACGAATCTGTTTAAGGGAATTGTGTCAAACACAAGCCCGGTTCTCATTAACTGTTTCTTTATTTCTGTTTTTATTATTTTGCAGCTCTTTCAGTAGCAGTTTTTCTAACAAACTTAAACAGAACCGTTTTACTAATTGTTTCTGCACTCTTTCTTTTCAGAATGGAATCCCAGACGATGACTACTGCTGTTTCTACTGTCATGACTAGTGCTGTTTCTGAGGTCATGACTTCTGCTGTTACTGTCACTACCGATCTAGTGACACCACTGCCTAATGCAGTGTCACATGCTGAGAAACCAGAGAAATTCAGTGGTGTGAATTTCAAACAATGGCAGCAAATGATGTTCTTTTATCTGACCACGCTGAACCTGGCAAGGTTCTTAACTGAACCTAAACCCCATGTTGATGAAGGGGATATGGATGGTCAATCTGTGAGCGCGATGCATGCCTGGAATCATTCGGATTTCCTATGCCGCAACTTTATTTTGAATGGTTTGGTGGACACATTGTATAATGTGTATTGCAAAGCAAAGACTGCCAAAGTATTGTGGGAGTCTTTGGATCGCAAATACAAAACAGAAGATGCGGGCACTAAGAAATTCGTGGTGGCTAAGTTCTTGGACTTTAAAATGATAGACTCTAAAACGGTCATGAGCCAAGTCCAAGAATTGCAGGTTATCCTTCATGATATTCATGCGGAAGGAATGATGCTCAGCGAAACATTCCAAGTTGCTGCAATGATCAAAAAATTGCCACCAAGTTGGGTTGATTTCAAGAACTATCTCAAGCATAAGCGAAAGGAGATGACCATTGAAGGTCTTGTTGTTCGTCTTCGGATTGAAGAAGACAACAAAGTGGCCCTAAAAAAGGTTGATGGTCCTGAAACAGTGAAGGCCAATCTTGTTGAACCTGGCCAATCTTCAAAGGGAAAAAACAGTGGAAAGGGTGGAAAGAAAAGTCATGGGAAACGCTCCACCTTGGTCCTAATGGAGGAGTTGGGAAAAAGAAGTTCCAAGGAACTTGTTATAATTGGCAAAAGCAAGGCCACAAGGCCAGTGAATGCAAGCTTCCCAAGAAGGAAAAAGCTTGACAAGTTGTCACACCCTGATATTTTCACGTATTACTGGTGGGCCCGGTGGGGAGTATCGTGACGTAGTTGATATCATCATAGTCAAATAATCACAGTTCAATGCACAGCGGAAGTCTAAAGTAAATATATTACAAACCGAATCAAAAGTAACATCAATTATTACAATCGGATTGTAAGATGGATCCACAGGCGGATTTTAAAACAGAAAGATGAACACTGTTCAACAGATTTTAGACGTCTAGAACTTGCAAGATTCCCTATTAACGCCCTAAGCTCCCAGCCAATTACGTACAGTACCTGTCACTTAATCTTTTTGGAAAATACGTCAGTTTACACTGGTAAATACAATTAACTGACTCTTTTGAGAATATTTATGAAAATTGATTTAAATGCACAAGGCACAAATATTCTTTTATAACTTGGGACAATTATATAAAAATAATCTTGTATACAGATTTATATGTTCGTTATACATTCAAGGCCCGATGTTAGAAACCGAGTCAATATTAACAGACACACCACAAGTATAGGCCCACAAGAGAGTGATATACCGTTTCCCTTACGCAACTATCAGGTGTATGCCTACACCCCGTACTTAAGACGTGGCCATTTTATAATAATGATGCCAAGGATATCCGGGACATGGTCATTAACCCCCAAAGGCTTTTATTTCAAACAAGACAGATTAAAACGTGTTACCTCAATAATTTAATCACAATCTGATTAAACATTCAATACCCGACCAAGCGGTATTATTATAATACCGTATCCCAAGCCCGTATAGGGAAAATAAGTTAAAAGTATTTACCTGAGCTAAAATGCAATTTTTATTCTCCGCCGTATATTCAAATCAACAAGCACAAGTACCTCTACTGGGGCTCTCAATCTGGAACGAAGGTTTTAATAACCTATTAAATCTCTAACGGGTCTTATGTAAGTGGTAACTTAGACCGATTAGTTTTAAGGAAATGTTTACGGTTCAAAACACAAGATTAAGCGAAGACCGGATTAGAATGTGACTTAGACCCGAAAAGTATGGAGACTTGTATAATATGGGTAAACCAAACACATTTTGAATTTTGAAGTAAAAATGATAAGGTTTGACCCATTTCGGTTAATCTATGCAAACTAGTTACATAAACCGTACCGAACGCGAAAGATGCATAACGGGTAATCAAATGAGTCATGAACATGTTCCACAAGTTAATATGCCTTAAATATGGTGTGATATCAGTAGGATATCTTCCATTATGCTCAAAACGAATTTAAAACCAATTTAAGCCCCGTAGGGGTATTTTGGTCATTTCAAAAGATTATAAAAGAGGTTAAATGACAATCTGAGGTTCTGGTCTAAAATGATCAGTAAAAATATTTATTTTATCAAGTTATATCAGTAAGACATCTCACATATGTGAAATTTATCATTTATGGCCAAACTATGCACCGTAGGGGCATTTTGGTCATTTCACATATGCTTTAAGGGTTAATTTTGGAAATCTGAGTTCAAAACTTTTATTTATTGTTAAAGTATAAAAATTTATTAATAACATCAGTAGGTATCAAGCTTTAGGTGCCTAATATGGTTTTAAACCATACTATGCGCCTAAATCGCATAAAAGTCGGTATTTGACGATATTCTGTTTAAATATGGAAATCTGAGATTTTAACCAGCCTTTGCAGTTTGAAATAACTTATTTATTATATAAAATTAGTAGAAAAAAGTTTGACATGTAAAGGATGTATAAAACTCATTTTATTAGCGAAAAGGGCATTATCGTCAATTACCGAGTCTATGCGAGAACCCTATGTTATGATCAGTTTAAAAATAAATAAAAATCTCCAAAAATCCCAAAAATATTATATTATATCAGTGGGTAAAAGGTTTGGTGTCAAAATTTGAGTTTAAATAGGTTTTATGACAAAATTGTCGTTTAATTAATAAAAAAGGCTTTAATTTACGATATTGAGCATAACTCCCATTTTAGACCACAAACTGATGTGAAATTTTAAGGACATGTTTATAAATCAGTAACAAAGGTTTTTGTCCTCTCACATTTTCAAAATTCTCGTTTTAATATCAAAAGGGTATAATGGTCAACTTTTAAGCATTTAACGGAAACGTGCAATGAACTAGGATTTCTATGGAGCCATGTTGTATAACCTCAGAGGGTTATACTAACCTATAACATGGTCCTAAAGGAACCCTAAGGCATATCTAAACTAAGCTAAATCGGGTCAGAACTAAAAGTCAAAGCAAAAGTCTACTTTTGCGACTTTCGGTTCCGAACCGAGCCTAAACTCGAAATTGTCGGGTTGAACATGCTTAGACATGTTCTTACATCATTTAACAAGTTATTTTAGTGTTAAAACAGGTTCCATAACTTCTACATTAACAATTATGTGTTTATTTGCAAAAATAACTTTCTGTTGCCTTTTTAATATTAATTTGACCCGACAATTGACCAAGTTAGAGTGGTAATCAGTGGATGCCCTTTTAAAGGTTTATTACCCACATAATTACCAACTCATAGCCATTTTCAATTCGAAAAATGGCTGGATCGTTAGTTATTAATCACAAAGTCAAAGCATATTTACGATATCTTTGACTTTCAGTTTTTATACTAATGAAAACTTAATTACAGAGGCTAAGCACACTTACAAGAGTCCTTAGCACGAAGATTAAGACTAAGAGAGCTTCCTTCCAAAGTAGGATGCTCCAGAGAATGAGTTCAAACACTCCAAAGCTTGAGAGCAAGTTTGAGATTATGAATTTTGAACTTGTGAGTGCAAATGACTGCCAAACTTGCCCCTTTATATAGGTTTTTGGATGCCCTAAGATCAAAGCAAGTCCCCCAAGTGTAATCTTGATCATACAGGTGTCTAGTGGTTTTTAAAACCATCAAAGAACCCATAGAATCAAGTTAAAGCTGAATTGGAGAAGGTGACTTGATGAAACTTGCAGCTGTGCAAGAATTCTGTCTAGATCAGGCCGTCGCGTCACGTGACGGCAGAGGAGGTTGGTGGTGGCGTGACGCCACCATGTGGGTTACCTGATCAGCAAGTTTCAAATAATGACATTTTCACCCCCTGGACCTTCTAAAGCGTAATTTCTTTCATTTTAAGCAAATTTAACCCATTTAACTTGTATTCTTGTGATTCATGGGATATAACCAAACACCATTAGGTCTGGTTTCGTTAAATGATAACCAAAAACATAAGTTTTGCCTTGTTGACGCTTTTAACCCCTTAATTACGAAAGTTAACGTATCTTCCTCATACGATATCGAAACCTTGTGAAATTTTTATCACTTATTCTTGGGAGAATAATTAATCGTTACAAAGCTTCGGGTTCATTTAAAGGTCACTCAGAGGTATAATTAAACATATTGACACTTTTGGTCCCTCTATCTTACAAAGTTGCGCGTAACTTCACTTATAGGCATAAAAGCCCTTAATGGCCAATATTAGGCATTCCCGAGAGTGTAGTCAATTATCATGAAGCTCTCGGTTTGTTAAAAGGTCACTCAGAGGTAAGAATTAACATGTTGACGCTTTTAACCCCTCGACGCGCAAACTTTCAATTAATTATGCAAACGGCCATTCTCGATCAACAAGTGGCCCATTTGTGAATATGATTACCATGTAATGTTACTCAGAGGCTTATAATAAGCATGTTAACATTTCCAGTCCTTCTATAATCAAAGTTTTTGATTTTTCGTAAAAATTTAGCCCGTTAAATTCGATGTTTGACTTTATTAAGGTTTATTACACGTGTCAATACATCATTGGACGTGATTTTATGAGGTGTTACATCCTCACCCCCTTAAAACAAATCTCGACCTCGAGATTTGCTAAAATAATGGAAGTACTTTCTGACGCACCATGGACTTAACCACCATAGCATATTTGGACCTCTACGGGCATCTCAGTTGACCTATACGATAGGTATGTACTCTCTTTCGGAGCTTCTTAACCTGTCGATTCTTAATCTACACGGGTTTCTCATCAAACCATAAATTTTCATTAGTCTGCATATCATTATGTGACAATGCTTCTCGACTTATTGTCTATACATATCCTTAGATCATAGTTGTGGAACATATTGATTTCCATCAAGCTCCTCAAGTAAGTTTTAGCTTATAGCTTACCAATCTTGATATATTCGATTCCTCGAATGATTCTATATATCAGAACTTAACTAGCCCGATAACTTAAAAATTCAGTACACCTTTCTTAGGGTGATACCTTCAATTGAACCTTATTCCTTATTAAGGACTTAAGAGGGTTGCGACTTTCGTTAATCCTAACTTTTCTGCCGATTACTGGTAACTTTCAGACGATTATGGATTTGTATGATCTTATTTGTTGTTTTCAAGGTAATTTCAGGTCCTGCTAATTCGGACTTACTGCACCTCTTTCTAATAACAGATGTTTAACATCCCATCTGTACAAGGTTTCCAAAGGAGCGGCCTTGATACTTTCATAACAACTATTATAGAAAATCTTATTTAATGTGAGACGGTTATTCCAACCACTGCTTAAAAACAATCTTAAGGAATAGCTAATCCTTAAAGCTAGTTGAACAAGTCGACGATCCTGGGCAGCTGATGGCGATTCTTAATTGTTGTCTAAATAGGGTTGCGGTAACTAATGCATAAGCAAAGTGAACCATTTTTCTTAATTAATAATATTGAAACTCTTAGAATTACGAATTAGGCTTTAAGAACCTTTATCTTAAAACTGTAGGATCGTGTACGAACCCGAATGAGTCGTTCAGAGGAGTTTTACTTCGTTTCAGAGGCGGAAACTAAGAAACACAGGTAGAAACAGCTAAATCTTCACTTTAAACACTGATTGTATTGAAAAAACTCTGATCACAATCAATCTTCACACCAACAGCACTTCGGTATGGAATATAAGGACTGAATACAATGATTTCGCTCTGAACCACTATATATAGTCGTCTTGATTCCGCTCTAAAGACATCAGAAACAGTTGGAGCGGAATTAGAACTATTGTGATTCCGCTCGAAAGTGTCAACATGACATTTCGGGCGGAATTAGACCTAGGAGCGAAATCAGCATTTATACAACATAAAAATTGACATTTCCTCGTTATAAGTGCACTGATCTATACAATCTAGTCTAAGACTCGATACAAGATGAAGTCGACAGATGCATGCACTAACAGACTCCCCCTCAGATGTTGACGAGTCTCACGTGTAGAGTCTGGCTGTGTCTAATCTTCGCATCTTCAGTCTTGATCAGTCTCTGGGCTTCACTCTCTCTATCAGCATAACAGACTCCCCCTAACACTGTGCTGGCATTCCTTTAGTTCTTCAGCATCATCTGCTTCAGGATCGTAATCTGACTTTCACAAATTTAAAATCTTTGCCTGGCTCAATCTCTATCTACAGCATTCTCAGGTATCGGAACCTGGCTCTTTAAAACACAAACTTGTCAGGATCGAATGGCCTGTCTCTTCCGGAGGTTGTTCCAAGATCGTAACCTGGCTTTTATCCAACTCAGGTATTCTCAGAATTGATAAATTCAGCTCTTTCATAATCCTGCACAATCTCTACCTCAAAGTAAATTTTCTAAATTTAGCAATTCAATGTATGCACTAACACTATCTCTTCCTAAAAAATAACTCAATATTCTTGATGAACCGCTTTAAAATTTGAACAAAACACATTTGATTTTCAAACACATACTTCTTTTCACAAAAAGTCATCATGTTTAGCACTTGGAATTTTGAAAATCAGCTCTTCAACACCAGTTGTCGAAAATCTTTTTGTTTTTTTTTTCAAAAATTTATGCTAAAACACACTGAAAATCTTTTTGGATTTTTAAAGTAAAAAAAATGCAGTAAAGAAATATTTACAGTCAATATTTTTGTGAGTTTTTTGTAAGAGGATCATATCAGTTTTTGACAACTCACAAGTACCGTTGAGCTTAGTTACACATTAAGAATTAAACAATTCACTTAGATTGCCGATATACTGATCCACTTAAATTCTCACACAAATTTCAACTAATTCAGGATATGAGTTAGATGTTATCTGTAAGGGAATAAATTATACCACAGATGATATCTGTAAGGGAATAAATTATAGTACAAAACCGTGAGAGCTCGGTCAGAACTTCCGTTCAGCAGAGAGATGACGGCTCGACTTTTGGTGTGTCCCCTTTAGAGGATCTTTTGTATTACAACAACAATGACTATCAATTTTATTGTTCATCAATATGCTGAGGGCGGCGCTATTTTTCAAGCATGCGGAAAGTATTCTCCGGGGACTAGGCCATTGCTTCCGCAAAATCAGAAGTCCCGGGATAATACCCCAGATATCACTGAGCATAAAGACCTAGTATCTCAAAAAGAGGGACCTTTAAAACGAAATTTCAGGGGTTACCTATATATCCAAGTAGTGTTCCCCACGAAATAAGCCAGTTTGAATTTAAGTTTATATCCCGAAAAAGCTTACTAAATGTGTAAACACCTATCAGCATATCATTAGTGAGACTGTTTAACGCTATTTAAACATTACATTTCTTTAGCATACTGTGACTGTCTACTGATGTACTATCATTTCCTCTTCTTTGACACTAAAACTCATTTTTGAATTTTATCATGTTTTTGTCTTTTTCAAATTTTCTAATGTTTTTGGATTTTCTGAAATTTTCTACTCCCCCTAAAATTCAAACACAATAACAGAAATTTGAAAATAAAATGTACACAACTTGACAACCGATATCGAATCGCTTCAATTCGCCATTCACTTGGCATAAATAATCATAACTCCCCCTTTCACAAAACTATTTTCTCATTATGATTTCAAAACACTTAAGTTTGTTTTAACCAAAATGATTTTTCCAGAAAATAAGTTTTGTCGATTTTATCACTTGTAAAGTCGGGGTGTGGTTCATCACATTGTCTTCCAAAATGCCAATTGTAAGTTTGGTCCAATCAAGTTCAACCTAATGACCTTGATTAACCATTTGTAGGAAAAACAAGTACAACTTAATGTCCTTGATTTACCACTTGTAAGTGTAAACCTTCATCAACCAACTTGTAGGAATACCACATCTACACAAAATCATTTTACCAATAAAGATGCCAATTCCTGCTTCACACATACCAACCTGGAAGCTCCGGCAATTCACAATTATCCTGTAAAAATTCAACTATTATAAGATTCATTTACAATCATCAATTATAAAAAAAAGATGCCGATTCCTGATCCACGATTACAAACTTGGGATCTCCGGCAAGTCAGATGTTCAAGGGAAAAGAATTTCCACCCAAGTCTGACCAACCTTGGGTGTTTTTAGCTCCTTTAGCTCTTGTTCAGTTGGGTTAAAAGTTGCTTTCTTTGTTGCGTAAAAATCTTTAACACCTTTTACTTTCCCATCAAGCATTTTCCCAAAACTTTTCTTAACATTCCCATTGAATGTTTTCTCGACATCAAACTCTGTTTTATCAAAATAAAACTGATATGAGATTTCAACTTTACCAACTTTCTGTTTAATCTTCTCAAACTTCAGTGATGGAAATTCATCATCATTCACTGAAGATACACAATTTACCTCTTTTACCTCACCTTGTGGCTCTTCTGGCTTTGTGGAACCAGATTCATCGCCAACTTTCTCTTCATACTTCTTAACAACCCACACTTGGTTGTTCTTGGCTTTCTTTTTGTAAAAATTCTTTTTAGAACACTCACCAACCTCATAAGTTGAGTTTTCAAAAATTTTGAATTTTTCGGTTGGTGGTTCAACATCAACAACTATTTCTTTCAGTTTTTCAGAAGCTCCCTGTTTAGTCTTAGCATTTTTCGGACAATTCCATGCAATGTGACCAGCTTCATTGCATTTGAAACAGGTTCGAGTCTCTTTTGGATGAAACACTCCAGTTCCATTCCTTTTCTTCTCAGCAAGAAACTCCTGATTTGATTGTTTCCAGAAAGGTTTCTTCTGTTCCTCCTCAGCACTTCCACCTGAAACAAATTCTGTTTTTGTTTTAGAATTTTTCTCATTTTTGTAATTTTTAGGTGGAATAAATCCTAAACCTTTCTTTTTGTAGCTACCATTATGGTTTGGTTTCTTTTGAAAACCAGAACCAGAATTGTAACCCTTTTTCTTGTTTAATCGTTGTTGTACTCTTGAAGTGTATTTTTTAGGTTTTCCAGTAAGATTTAAATCTTTTATTTCAGAAATCTTAATTTCTGTCATTTTGAAAACCTTTTTGATCATTTCAAATCTAACACTTCTTATTGGAAACTCTTTGTCAGAATATAATTTGTCAGAATCATTTAAAGTGTATGCTACTTCAAATGTTTCATCATCCAAATTCGATTTTGATAACAAAAATTCTTTACTGTAAGCCCTTTTAACCGACAATTTTGAACTGTTTCCCGACGAACTCAAACTTTTGACGGACGAACTTGAACACCCAGACTCGGACTTTGACTCAGACTCCTCATCAGTATCTAACACCTGATCGACCACCTTTTTTATTAACTCAGACTCATGATCAGTATCAGACGAGGTAAACGTGACGTCAATGTTTTCTGGTAATTCATCAGTTGATTCGGTTTTTAACTTTATATTGACTACTTTTTTGACTTGCTCCTCATTTGGTTTTCTGGGAGAATAACCTTCCCAGATCGGAGGCGGACACTTGTTATAGCTAACACTCGGTTTCTTACCAGTATCCTTCTTCTTAGGCTTCTCATCATCTTTAAAGGCTTCAAAACCTGCAACAGTTGGATAAATTCGATCAATAAGATAATCAGAACTAGAATAACTCTGTAATAATCGTCTGATTCTCTCATTTTCAATCTTTTCATTCTCCAACTCCCGTTGCAGCTTGGCACATTCTTCGATGTAGTGATTTATCGCTTTCTGCTTCGTCATCAATGTTGCATTCATCATCGTCAAAGCATTTTCTCTTTCAGAGTTTGTCTTTTGAAGACCAGTTACCGTTCTGTTCAAGACATCATAAGATTCTTTTACATAATTAAGATTGAACAATAACTGCTCCTTCATCTTTTCATACTCTGCCAGCTTCTCATCTTTGAATACACATTCTTTGCAAGGTTCAAGACACTTTGAACATGGCTTGATAACCTCTACAATCTTTTCAACTTCGATTGTTTTCACCACTTCAACCACTTTCTCTGTTTCAGTCACCTTCTCAGGCTCGACAATCTTCTCAGCAACACTTTTTACTTCTTCATTCTGAACAACTTCCTTTGTTTGATCACCACTTTCAGACTTTTGTTTCATTTGTTCTTTTGCAGCTTGTTTCTCTTTCAGCTTCTCCAAGCGATCTGCAAAATAGAAATGAAAACTTTCAGGAGATAGATGAGTTTTAGCAACATTAATATGTCGTTCTTCTTCATCATCACTACTGCTACCATCAGTTGTTGATTGATCAAACTCAATTGACTTTTCAGCATTATCATCCGAAGAACCAGTATCAGATGGTGTTTGATCAAAAACAATTTCTTTTTCTGAACTGTCATCTGAATTCTGTGAACTTTCTTCAGATGCAACCAACTCTTCCTCCACATTCTTCACAGTCTCACCAATAGACTTCATCCATGTGGTAAACATATCTGGTTCTTTCAAAATTTTAGCAATGAATGCCTTGAAATCTCCTTTATCATTCACAAACATATCCCAGCTAAAACCTTCAGGCAATTTTTCATCATCTTGAAAATTCCAGTTAAAGTTCTCTTGATTCCCTAGACATGCTCTTTTTGAATCCTCGATCACTTTTCTACCATGAGCCACCTGTGGTTCTTGTAGTTGTTGCTGACCAACTTGCTGATAAATGGCTTTCCGATAGTAATCGTCTTTTCCAAAAGGATTCTGAGCTCCACTAGCTTCTCTGTTCTTGCATTCTCTTTTTAAATGACCTTTCTCCCTGTATCGAAAACAAGTAACTTTAGATTTATCAAAACCTAAAGTAGACACATGTGCATCAAGAAAGTCATTTCTCCCAGTAATCATCTTGAACTTTTCAGCACGCTAGCTAGACACCATTTGATGTCCATTAACTCCATTTCTTCGGCGTCTATCTGATCGTAATCCTCTTTTGTGAGCATAGGATTCCCGATACGACCAACAACCAATCCTTCATAAGATAACAACACAGAACCAAGTAAAACCATGTGATCTTTCGCAACCTCTTTAGAAAAACTTTGACCATCTGGAAGATTCAAGGCTATATTGCATTGTATCACATAACCACTTCCACTTTTTGTACTTTGAGAACTGAAACTTGAAGTTGTGCTCTTTGGATTAACACTCTGGTATGAAGAGAAACCACTACTGCTTTTAGGACTTTGATCAACATTTTCAGTAGAATCTCCCGCACTAAATGCAGTTTGTATCTTTGGGCTTCTTTCAATTTCTGGAACACTGCCTTTGTAGTACATTTTTACATCCTGTTGACCACTCGAACTGTTCATCCTTGCGATCTTTTGCTGTTCCAAATCCTGACTTTCAATCTTCTCAATGAACTGAGAAATAGTCAATCCATCATAAACACCCGTATTCTTTAGAATCATCAAATATGTACCCCACTCCTTTTGCGGTAAAGCGTCCGCTAACTTGTCTACCCACTCATCAGGATCTTTGGTTATACCAATCATCGACATAGATCGCACCAAGTGGCAGTAACGTTCAATCAGCTTCTTCGTGTCTTCTCCCGGTAAACTACTGAACAGATCAAACTCTTTCTTAAGCAACGCCTTCTTGCTCTTAATCATGTTCTCACTCCCTTCAAACTTATCACGTAGAGCATCCCAGATTGACTTTGAAGTTTTATCATGCTGAAGCAGAATGAAAATGTCTTCTTTGATTGCCTGCTGTAATAGACTAATCATCATCTTTTCAGCACGATACATATCTCGTTCTTGATCACTAAACTCAGAAATTGTTTTCACAACTTGCAAATCAGAACGAGGTAAAACATATTTCTTCAGAATACACTCCCATGACCTAAGATGATTTGCATGGACCCAGTTTTCGAATCTGTCTTTCCACCCGTAATATTCTTCAATACTCATTAGTTTCGGGGGCTTTTGTAACGTTCCGGTCTCGTTTTCCAAATTCATATTATGAGCAATAGAAGCCGGAGTAGTCGAAGATGAAGCGAACGCGTTGTAGAACTCTTCACTCATGATTATGTATCACATTTTTCAAAAAACAGTAGCTTTCGAGCGGAATTAACCAAGAAACAGTTTGGAGCGAATTAGTAAACAGTCTCTTGGAGCGGAATTAACAAATGAACCTTGGATCAGAATCTGAATACACCCAGGAGCGAAATCAGAAACTTGTATCTCTGGAGCGAAATCTGAAAATACTTTGGAGCGAAAACAGAAGTTTGATAGCCTGCAGCGAAATCACTCAAATTACTTTGGAGCGAAATCAAGAAATTCGTTGTCTGGAGCGAAAACCAAAGAATTTTGGAGCGGAATCTCAAATATGGAACTCTGGAGCGAAATCTCAACAAACTTTCTGGAGCGGAATCACCAGAATACAATTGGAGCGGAATCTGAGATTAGAGGTAGCCCTGGAGCGAAATCAGCAAATATTTGAAGCGAAATAAAAAATGGTCTGTTCGAGCGGAATCATTTCGGAGGTTCATTTTGTCCATTTTTACTGTGAATTTTAGTCTCAAACTTTCAGGGATTTGTTAATAGTCAATTATACACAGTCTGTGAAAATTTGAACCAGTTTTGACCGTTAAAACTCGTTCTGATGAAGAAAGAAGGTGTAGAAGTAAGAAATTTCAATGAAATCCAGCTAATCTCTGCAGAACTCCTCCTCCTGAGCTCTGATACCACTTGTAGGATCGTGTACGAACCCGAATGAGTCGTTTAGAGGAGTTTTACTTCGTTTCAGAGGCGGAAACTAAGAAACACAGGTAGAAACAGCTAAATCTTCACTTTAAACACTGATTGTATTGAAAAAACTCTGTTTACAATCAATCTTCACACCGACAGCACTTCGGTATGGAATACAAGGACTGAATACAATGATTTCGCTCTGAACCACTATATATAGTCGTCTTGATTCCGCTCTAAAGACATCAGAAACAGTTGGAGCGGAATTAGAACTATTGTGATTCCGCTCGAAAGTGTCAACATGACATTTCGGGCGGAATTGGACCTAGGAGCGAAATCAGCATTTATACAACATAAAAATTCACATTTCCTCGTTATACGTGCCCTGATCTATACAATCTAGTCTAAGACTCGATACAAGACGAAGTCGATAGATGCATGCACTAACAAAAACTCACTTAATCAGAGTTTCGATTCTTCCAATAATGATTGTACTAATTGTCATGGAGATTTCACAATAATGCAGCCCTATGCGGGATGTATATCTTAACCCTACTTGACTCAGGAGGTAAACAGGGTAGACCTTAGAGAAGATAATCAAGACACAAGGAGATTACAGAGATTTTCCAAATCTCTGGCTCTGGTCCATTTATCATTGCCTGTGTCAAATAAGTGACACATTTGCTTTACAAATCCAAGGATACTTTATTCAGAGACACTTACTTGGACAATTCCATTCTGGATATCTTCTTTGAATACCATTAGTTGACTTTAGTACAATATGACTATTGGAATATCTCAGTGGTTCCATGCATTAAACCTCCATACTGATCAGGCATGGAAGCAATCTATGGAACATATTAAGATACACCAATCCTCATATGGCACTTTTGTCATACCATCTGGTATTCGCAAACGATAGAGATCAAAGAGATATCAACTACATATGCTGACGTATCTCATCTGGAGAAAGGGTATTCTAGAATTTTATGACTGAAGATTTCTGGCAGGAACAGAAGAAATGGTTCCTACGAATCTCATCTGTAAGTTTCACCTTACACTTAATCTCTAGGGTTTTTATGGAAGATTTTAAAAGTTTGTTATAGTTACCATTTATGAAAGATTTATTGGTATCCTATTCGAAACAGAACTCTTAGCATTTATTCTACCTCATACTTTATGCTTAGGGTTCTAACAGGCAGATTTAATAACTTACAAAATTTATTATCCATAAACGACTCATCCGAATCAAACAATACCCCTTCATATACATCATTGATAAGGAACGTACCGGTTATATCGTTGTCATCTTGTATGGCCTCTTTTGCACTCATCTGAAAGACCCTTGCGTTGGCCTTCTTAACTTCTTCAAGTTTCCTTGCATATTTTGGGCAATTTGACTTGATATGTCCCTTCTCGTTACAGTTGTAACAAGTCGCATCTCTTATCTTCTTGCATTCTAATGTTTTATGCTCACTAGATTTGTAGATCCCACAAGCCCTAGGCTGTGATTGGGATTTTGATTCGAACCTGCACTTCCCTAGATGGCGCTTCTTGCAGGTCTTGCATACATGTTTCTTATTTGACTCTTGCTTACCCTTTTTCTTAGAACTCTGGGAGTTTTCTTCCTTCCTTTTCCTTTTTAGTTCATCCTTTTCATTCGAGGCATGAACAAGATCCTTCTCGTCAGTAAGGAAGCGTGGTTTCTGCTGGGACTTGGAGCAAGTAGGATTGGGCTCCTTGAACTTTTTCATGACCTTTCTCACAACTTTTCTAGCAGCTGCGTCAATCATAGCTTGGAGAACATCTTTGTTAATTCTGAGGTTCACAATTGTAGCATCATTAGCATGTGTCGCATCATCCATGACACGATCGACGGCTGTCTTATCCGAGTTTGTCATACTCAATATTTGGTTCCTAACACCAAATAAAATAATTACTTAGTTGCAATCCAACAACCGCTATTCATCATCCTGATGACCTAACATATACTAACCATGGTATCATTAAACCATACAGGCTAATATAGTACGAACATTCTCAATGAACGTTATTTAGATATATATCAATTATACTTAGCCTAGGCCATAAAAGACCATCAATGGCAATTAAGGTTTGGACCTAGTCCATCACCTTTTTGACAGGGGATCAAATGTCACATCTGTCTTGATCATATTGATGATTTTTGGATAGCTTGAAAGCTTGCCATAAGGATATCGGAAAGAGTGATTCCTATTAGATATAAAATATCTATCTAAGATTTGTTGAAACAGTCTCTAAAGTATCATCGGCCAATTCTACCTCGCGTTATGTGTCTAGAGTCCTAATAGGCGGATACAACAGTTTACAACATTTATTGTCCATAATGGACTTATCTGTACCAGAATCAAACAAATTCCCGCATAAACATCATTGATAAGGAAGGTACCTGTTATGATGTTATCCTTCTGTACTGCCTCCTAGGTGTTTATCTGGAACACTCACGCGTTTGCTTTCTTGACCTCTTCGGGCTTCTTCTGATTCTTAGGGCAGTTAGTCTTTATATGCCCCTTCTCGTTGCAACCATAACAGGTTGCATCTTTCAACTTCTTGCAATCCAAGGTTTTATGTTCCTTAGACTTGCAGATCCCACAAGGTAGAGGCTGAGATTCAAATCTGCATTTTCCGAGGTGGTATTTCCTACAAGTTTTGCACCTGGTCTTTTCACCCGACTGCTGGTTGTCCTTCTTAAACTCGGAACTCTTCTTATGATCAGAGTCCCCCTTTTTCTTTTTATCAGAGCGATGAGAATTCTCATCCTCCCTTTTACGCTTTCCATCATCATAAGCTTTGGCAGGCTTGTTTCTGACCACATCGAGTGTGAGAGATAGTGACAGATCTGCCGCTGACCTGAATGTAGTAGGTCTCGATGCTTTCACACTTGCCTTGATTTCTAGGGCTAGACCCCCAATAAAGCGAGCTATACGCTTTGGTTCTGGTGTGATAAAGTAAGGAACCAATCGAGACATAGTATTGAAACTTCTAAGATATGCCTGACAATCTAAGTTCTTCATAACCAATGTCAAGAAATCAGTCTCAATTTTCTCAACTTCATGTTGAGGACAGTAATTTTCTTTGATAAGAGCAACGAACTGATCCCAAGTCAAGTTGTACAACGGGATCTTTCCTATAGCTTGGATTAGTGGCCTCCACCAAGCTAGAGCTTCTCTTTTAAAAGATTGTGAAACAAACTTCACAATGTCTTGCTCTGCACATCCACTAATATCAACAACGGTGTCCATCTCATCGAGCCACGTCATGCAATCGATGGCTCCCTTTTCTCCTATGAAGTCTCTGGGCTTGCAGGAGACAAAATATTTATATGAACAGGTTTTAACACGTGGCTCTTGGTGAAGCACAACCTGTCTAGACGGAACACTCCTCTGATTTGATGAGTGATGAACATCGTCCTCCTTTGACTCGTGTGTTTTACAAGGGGGCTTACTACGAGCCACAGATAGAGTCTTAGAGTGTGCACCACTTGATTCATTATACTGTGTGTCGAGAGCTCGTGTAACGCCATTATCTATTAATGCCTGCAGTTCTGCACCAGTTATATTAACTCTGGTAGTATCATTATTCTCCCTCGGGTGGCTGTTAACCTCATCTGATCCAGCCATGTAGCTTGATTGCTACATAAATATTGACAATGATTTATTCAGAGGTTATTATGGAATCATCACTTTCGACGATTCATTAACCATGGTAATATAAACCATATTGGTTAATTTGTTAATTATATTTAATTAGCATTTTCATTATAATTTATCCTAGTTATAACACATTAGGATATTAAAGTGGCACAAAAGTCCTAATCACAAGGACAATTTTAAATTCATAAGCCACGATTTCAGAGAATCGAGGCATTAACGTTTGAACATAGTTCATTACCTTTTCTTGACAGAGAGTCAAAGACTACAACTGTCTTTTGTCCTTTAGGACAATAAATATGGCCCGTAGGCATTTCATCACTTTAGGGAAGTTTATGATATGATCATCTTATCTGATGATATTAGTCAAGATCGCATTGATCATACAGACTATTATGCTTGGACGTAGTCCAACATCTTTAGACAGGGGGTCAAAGACCACCACTGTCGTTGTCTTATCGGACAACAAGTTTAGCCCGTAGGCACTTCATCACTAATGGATGTTTATAATATGATCATCTTTATTTGATAATTTAAGCCATGATCTCTAAATCACTAGGCTAGATAAGGGGTTGGAAATTCCCAATATAAAGATGACAAGTGTGATTTTATCGCATCACTGTTGTCAGGAGTGTTAACATGTTTTCAGATGTTAACAAGGATCAGAATCTTTTTTAAACAGGTTTTACCATCATAGCTAGGTCTTTGATGACATATAAGCTAGGTTATACCTTTTAAGATTCTTTTTAATATATACAGGTAGATCAATTATGAAAAAAGGAGTGATATTTTGATTTATTTCATATATTATATTCATATATAATGATAAAAATGAAATTTAAATAAAATACTCCAATAAATTTAAAGGAGTACATAATTGCCCTAAACGGGACTTGAAGGAAATAATATTGTCCACGAAGGGACTAAATGTAACACCATATATATATAAAACTGAATATTTTATTATATTTTCTGACAAAATGAGGTCCCATTTTGTTTTTGTTTTTTTTAAAGTAATCATAACTCGCATGACTGAGTTTCACGAATAACTAAATGAACCATCATAATGGTTATCTATACAAAAATTTATAGTTACAATTTTAGCGTATGCGGAAGCTTATTGTAAGGCGGGTGGCGTTTCGGTCCTTGTTCGGTTCTTGCCCTTTGCCTGATTTTTATCCGCCATGAATTACATCTCTCGACTTGTACCTAACATGGTTACACCCACCAAGTCATTAGTTAATCATCGTGTAAAAATAATACGATCAAACAAGTCTACTAATTTGGAGTTTTAAAAAAATTCAATGAAACAAACAAACATCAAGAGGGCTCACCGTAACCTACGGTGACACCGTAAGTTACGGTGGCAACCTTTGTGCTACAGTGGTTAGCTACTGTCTTACGGTGGACATTTGTGTCCAGGGGCCACCGTAACTTACGGTGACACCTTAAATTACGGTGGTGCCCAGTTCAGCTTTGGTATTTTGTACATAATCTTGATTTTCCATCTCTTGTTTCAATTCCTACACTGTTTAAACGCTTATTTTAACATCCCTAGACTCAGAACCTAGGTTGATCTACCCTTCCTTGGTTTATATGACGCCTATGGTCACTTTTACCTCGGAATAACACGCCAACATCGGATCCATTTAGAGGTATTCTTCCTCTATACGACCCATTTGGTTCCTTTCGAGTCTACCTCACTTGTGGTAATCCAAACTATCCAACCACTATCCTGTCTTACAATTCTAATTCTTATTGCATAAAACTTCGGTAAATAAAATACATAATAATACACTATGACATTGTATCAAAATGTAACTACAAGTTACGTACTAAATTCATACCCACCTTTAAATTTCCAATTTATATCTTCCTTCCCAACCACAATTGTAATTGTGGTTGGATAATTTGTCAAAACACTAAAATTTCCTTTCCAAGGGTGTTTTAGTCAAAGTTTAGACTTTTAGACAACTCTTAATTCTACTAACCGCTTTACCCCATTATGAGGTGTATATTATGCAAGTCTATTAAACATAAATTGTGACCCAACCATCTATAGCCGACCATGACCCTTCACAAGGGTATCATTATTTATACGTACCTGGAACGGGTCAAGACGTTGACCCGTTAATACCATCTTGCACATTGCTAAATCCAACTAGTAGCATCTCCTACTAGTATTTTGTGCCTCTCTGTAAGTATGGCACTCACACAACACATAATCATCTATGCTCGAGTTCAAGTGGTGTTTTCGTCACCACTTGACCCGTATGACCATTTGGTGATTTACACCATTGGTCCTACTTAAAATCCCTTTGTTAATCACTCACAATGTGGTTAACCATTATTTAACCCATTCCAACCCACTTGGTGCTTTACACCTTCTAATTCTAATTTCAAGTTATCTTGTTAATCACTATGGTGTGATTAACCTTATTACCCATTTTGACCCGTTATTAAAGAACCTCAACTCCCAATCCTCCAGTAAATCACCAATATTTGATTCACCATTAATTACTCGTTTTGACCCGTATGGTAATTCACAGCATTGGGTACTTTATGAAACACCTTGTTAATCACTAAAATGTGATTAACCTCTTTTACCCGTTTATTATTAAACATGGTATTACATATAAAATTTGCACATCTAACTAAGGGTGTAAGTATTACTTACCTTGCGTTCGCATAGCATTCCTTGCATCTTCAATCCGTTTGACCCGTTCCTCTTCAAGCTCCCATCTAGCTTGATAAGAGTCAAACTAATACATGACATCCATAAGATGGTTAGCTTGATTATTCTACATAATGACCATCAACCTATGGTCCATTTTCACACTCATTTGACATTCGATTTAACATGTACAATCCAATTCAATGACCATTTAGAATACATACTTATAATATGGTTCTTCCTTTCTATTACTCACATGAGCTTTCAACATTACAATGACTTAAATGGCCATGATTATATTTCTCAATTTCACCTAGGCATTTCATCAAGCACCTAGTGTGCATAAGTTTTTAACCAACATTTTTTTTTATTTTCCATTCCCATGAGATCCAAGATCACCATGTGAGTGGAAATTTTCCCGTCATATGGTTATATACCTTCCTAAACCTCAACTTAACAGTTTCCACGCAATTAAAATGTACCAATTTATCCATGATTTATCACATTCTAAGTTACTACCTCATAACCCACTTAGGGCAAGGTTACATGACATAAATCTTCAAATTTATCAAACATGCAACTATATAATTGTGATAAACATCACTAATACAAGTACATAACATCATTAAACAATTAAATTCAGAATCTATCATGCTCCTACATACATCATAATTTGCAAGAACACCTAGCTTCACATACCTTGAGTTGTTTAGGTACTAGAGATTTGATTTCACACTAGATTCGCCTCAATTTCATGTTGAATTGGGGTTTTTAGGGCTGAATCTTGCTTGTTTAAGCTTGAGTTCTTGAAACCCCTCTTTCTCCTTCTCTATATCTCGACCCATACACCCTTGTGTGTTTGTTTTCTTTACAAAATGTGCAGAATTTTGTTTATCTTTCTGCCTTTGGCACCTTTGGTCCCTCATGTTTCACTAGTTAGCTTAATTTAACATTTCCCCATGTATTATTTTTTTTGTTAGTAAACACTTAACTAACTAGGTTGTTCCCCACATTCTATGAAATTTCCATATAATTATATGACAACACCTAATTATAATATTTACCCAATATTAAAATATTGGGATATTTTAAAATAGTATTTTTCTAATATTAAGATATCAGGATGTTACAAGTCTACCCCCCTTAAGGAGGTTTCGTCCCCGAAACCTTTCTTATTTTGTTATCACTTTGTCCTTAATACGATTAGTCTTTGTTCAAGGTTTACAACATACCTCTCCTATGTGCCTTTTACAAATAGGATTTCTTGGATCCTTATTCCTACATAGTCCTCTAAGGCCTTACTGGCTTTGATAGACTCTATCTCGTAGCCTATGCTACTGTATTCCAATCTATTTTTTTTTGTACTTCGACCCTTAGACTATTTCCTTAAATCTTTGTTTTTCGAAGGGTATTGCTCTTAATATCCGCCCCTTTTGTTAGTGTCCCGTAGGTCACGTCGGTCCCGTAGACCTTAGCCTTACCTATACTCTAAAAAAATATATTTTCTCTATAATGGTGACCCGAAGAGCAGGATTATCCCATTAATCACCTTTTTCCTTACTTCATTTCCGGAATGTGTTTAATATTAACACACCCGGTTCATAACTTTCCAAAATTCTCATTATATGTATATGTGTATGTGTATGTGTATGTGTATGTGTATGTGTATGTGTATGTGTATGTGTATGTGTATGTGTATGTGTATGTGTATGTGTATGTGTATGTGTATGTGTATGTGTATATGTATATGTTTATATTTTTAAATTCAGTCGGGTCTTTACATCCCCTTTATACCATTTCCTTGCCTAACAAGGCCCTTACACTCCTCGTTCTCTTTTTTTTTATCCATGACCCGTAGGTCGATTTCTTTTGTCAATGATCCATAGGTCCGTTTCCTTTTAACTATGACTCGTATGTCTATTTCTTTGATCCATAACCCGTACGTCCATTGGTCCCATTGACATTATCACTCAATACGACCCAAAGGTCATGATAATCTCATGAATTATCTTTTATCTGGGTCTTTATTTTTAAGATGTTTTGGTGTTATCCCACCCGTTTTATGTTTTCAGGTTTACTTTCATTTGTCAATCTATTACTCATGGCTCTATTAGACCATGAAAATCAAGACGTGTATGTTTTGGTCATTCCTATCCCATCTTTTCCGAAACCAAGGTTTCGGAGATCTTTTTATGTACTCGTTAATATGCCTTTCTCATTATTAGGGATTAAATGTGAGGGGTACCACCCTCATGACTCATCATTCATCCCACGGGTCTCTTTGGACACGCCTGTTATATACAAGTTTCTACCACATTTATATATGTGGTAACTATACTTCTATTTACTACCACTTTTATACAACCTCATAGGTTGTTTATGGTGCGGTTCACCTTTTCATCACTACCGCTTCTTATACAACCCCGTAGGTTGTTTATGGTGCGGTTCACCTTTTTTTTATTTTCATTTTTGAATTCCTTGGACATTGACCGTAGTCTAAGGTTACATTCATTTTTTTTCTTTTTTTTTAAACTAATCTTCCGACTTTATGATCCCCTTACGTCATTTACGCGTCGGTTTGTTCTCCGTTCCCTGTTAATCGGTTTTCGCCTCTATTTTCTTTCAACCCGTTACCCGGGTTCTTTATCTCCATGTTTCAACACTTCTATTCACTGGTTTGTGTTCACATTTATGTCCATGTAAGTTCCATTACCCAGGCTCATTATTTTAAAGTTTTAACGCTCCCGTTACCCAGGTTTGCGTTTACATTTATATTTATATTCACCGCATCCTTACTACATTGGACATAAATGTGTCCATCATAAGAAGTTCATGGTATCGTGTGTTCACTGCTTACTTGGCCAGAGTAAGCGATCGACACCAGACACACATGATCTTTTATGATCTTCACATCACGCCCTATGTAAGTAACGTCTCTATTTATTTCTATGTCTTTAACTTCGTTCCGTAAAACTTTATTTAATTACTAAATGTCAATCATTAGTTTTACTCGTTTTGCCCTTGAACATATAAAATGTTTTCTTTTTATCAAACTATTATGTAATCACATTCGTTAACGCGATTGCTACTTTTTGCAATAATATAATTTTGAGAATTATTCACTTGGATAATTACACCCGTCCAAGTTTCCACATAAACTGACTCTTATTATTGTCTCGTTATTCACACTCGTGAATAGCGCATGTTTCTACTAAATTGTCTCTTGGAAACATCATCCTGAATAGGTTTCCTATTCCGGTTTTCCAAGTTTCGTCCTACCTATGCAACAATCATTCTCTATGTATTTGTTGCATATTGCTATTTGTGTGATTTAATTTAAAACGTGCACCTGGTAATGCTTTCCCTAGCGGGCTTTCCTTGCCATTAACCTAGTTCGCGATCGTTGCGTGATTTAGGTCCTTGGTGAGCATGCCCAACTTGTCATACTTCAGACCGTTCCTCTGTCTAACCCGTCACTTGTTAAATTCTCGTCATCTTCAGATGCGAGTGTCCTTCAACTAAAACGTTTACATGGGTTAGTAACATCAATATCAATAAATGCCCGTATCATAACACAAGGCTTTCCTCTATACATGTCAACGCGCGTAATTTCGTTATCCATATAGATCCTTTATTAATTCCATTGGGGTATCGCGTATTTAACCCTATATGTTGTTTACAACACTTTAACATGCTAAACCATTAACAAATTATACTTACCGGATCTTGCGATCAAGCCTCGAACCGAACACGCCTTCCCCGAGTAAGAACACAAGGTTTAAGTCCAAGTATAGTCCCCACTATACTTGAATCTCTTAAACCAGGCCTCTGATACCAACTTGTAACACCATATATATATAAAACTGAATATTTTATTATATTTTCTGACAAAATGAGGTCCCAATTTGTTTTTTTTAAGTAATCATAACTCGCACGACTAAGTTTCACGAATAACTAAATGAACCATCATAATGGTTATCTATACAAAAATTTATAGTTACAATTTTAGCGTATGCGGAAGCTTATTGTAAGGCGGGTGACGTTTCGGTCCTTGTTCGGTTCTTGCCCTTTGCCTGATCTTTATCCGCCATGAATTACATCTCTCGACTTGTACCTAACATGGTTACACCCACCAAGTCATTAGTTAATCATCGTGTAAAAATAATACGATCAAACAAGTCTACTAATTTGGAGTATTAAAAAAAATTCAGTGGAACAAACAAACATCAAGAGGGCTCACCGTAACCTACGGTGACACCGTAAGTTACGGTGGAAACCTTTGTGCTACGGTGGTTAGCTACTGTCTTACGGTGGACATTTGTGTCCAGGGGCCACCGTAACTTACGGTGACACCGTAAATTACGGTGGTGCCCAGTTCAGCTTTGGTATTTTGTACATAATCTCGATTTTCCATATCTTGTTTCAATTCCTACACTATTTAAACGCTTATTTTAACATCCCTAGACTTAGAACCTAGGTTGATCTACCCTTCCTTGGTTTATATGACGCCTATGGTCACTTTTACTTCGGAATAACACGCCAACATCGGATCCATTTAGAGGTATTCTTCCTCTATACGACCCGTTTTGTCCCCTTCGAGTCTACCTCACTTGTGGTAATCCAAACTATCCAACCACTATCCTGTCTTACAATTCTAATTCTTATTGCATAAAACTTCGGTAAATAAAATACATCATAATACACTATGACATAGTATCAAAACGTAACTACAAGTTACGTACTAAATTCATACCCACCTTTAAATTTCCAATTTATATCTTCCTTCCCAACCACAATCGTAATTGTGGTTGGATAATTTGTCAAAACTCTAAAATTTCCTTTCCAAGGGTGTTTTAGTCAAAGGTTAGACTTTTAGACAACTCTTAATTCTACTAACCGCTTTACCCCATTATGAGGTGTATATTATGCAAGTCTATTAAACATAAATTATGACCCAACCATCTATTGCCGACCATGACCCTTCACAAGGGTATCATTATTTATACGTACCTGGCACGAGTCAAGACGTTGACCCGTTAATACCATCTTGCACATTTCTAAATCCAACTAGTAGCATCTCCTACTAGTATTTTGTGCTTCCCTGTAAGTATGGCACTCACACAACACATAATCATCTATGCTCGGGTTCAAGTGGTGTTTTCGTCACCACTTGACCCGTATGACCATTTGGTGATTTACACCATTGGTCCTACTTAAAATCCCTTTGTTAATCACTCACAATGTGGTTAACCATTATTTCACCCATTCCAACCCACTTGGTGCTTTACACCTTCTAATTCTAATTTCAAGTTATCTTGTTAATCACTATGGTGTGATTAACCTTATTACCCAATTTGACCCGTTATTAAAGAACCTCAATTCCCAATCCTCCAGTAAATCACCAATATTTGATTCACCATTAATTACTCGTTTTGACCCGTATGGTGATTCACAGCATTGGGTACTTTATGAAACACCTTGTTAATCACTAAAATGTGATTAACCTCTTTTACCCGTTTATTATTAAACATGGTATTACATATAAAATTTGCACATCTAACTAAGGGTGTAAGTATTACTTACCTTGCGTTCGCATAGCATTCCTCGCATCTTCAATCCGTTTGACCCGTTCCTCTTCAAGCTCCCATCTAGCTTAATAAGAGTCAAACTAATACATGACATCCATAAGATGGTTAGCTTGATTATTCTACATAATGACCATCAACCTATGGACCATTTTCACGCTCATTTGACATTCGATTTGACATGTACAATCCAATTCAATGACCATTTAGAATACATACTTATAATATGGTTCTTCATTTCTATTACTCACATGAGCTTTCAACATTACAATGACTTAAATGGCCATGATTATATTTCTCAATTTCACCTAGGCATTTCACCAAGCACCTAGTGTGCATAAGTTTTTAACCAACATTTTTTTTTATTTTCCATTCCCATGAGATCCAAGATCACCATGTGAGTGGAAATTTTCACATCATATGGTTATATACCTTCCTAAACATCAACTTAACAGTTTCCACGCAATTAAAATGTACCAATTTATCCATGATTTATCACATACTAAGTTACTACCTCATAACCCACTTAGGGCAAGGTTACATGACATAAATCTTCAAATTTATCAAACATGCAACTATATAATTGTGATAAACATCACTAATACAAGTACATAACATCATTAAATAATCAAATTCAGAATCTATCATGCTCCTACATACATCATAATTTGCAAGAACACCTAGCTTCACATACCTTGAGTTGTTTAGGTACTAGAGAATTGATTTCACACTAAATTCGCCTCAATTTCATGTTGAATTCGGGTTTTTAGGGCTGAATCTTGCTTGTTTAAGCTTGAGTTCTTGAAACCCCTCTTTCTCCTTCTCTATATGTCGACCCACACACCCTTGTGTGTGTGTGTTGTGTGTTTTATTTACAAAATGTGCAGAATTTTGTTTATCTTTCTGCCTTTGGCACCTTTGGTCCCTCATGTTTCACTAGTTAGCTTAATTTAACATTTCCCCATGTATTATTATTTTTTTTGTTAGTAAACACTTAACTAAATAGGTTGTTCCCCACATTCTATAAAATTTCCATATAATTATATGACAACACCTAATTATAATATTTACCCAATATTAAAATATTGGGATATTTTAAAATAGTATTTTTCTAATATTAAGATATCGGGATGTTACACTAAAAGATAAATATGTCCTTATAAGGACTACTAAGGAAACGAAAATCAGTAAAAGGAGTTTCTTCTTTACTTTATTTCTGAATGTTTCCTCCTTGGTCGCACGTTTACCCTAGCCGTGGTACGAAGCTCGACATTTCTAGGCTTCGGATGTGGAGAATTTCCATTATGGCTTCTTTGCTTGGCGACATATTCAAAATACATAAAATTGAAAACGATATATTACTGAATAGGGATGAGGGTATTCCTATGTTAAGTCTAGACTCAGAAGGTCTAAGGAATGTGCTACTGTGTCATTGAGATTAAACACAAAAGACTAGTGTTTAATTCACTCAATGTTGGCTCTGATACCAACCTGTCACACCCTGATATTTCCACGTATTACCGGTGGGCCCGGTGGGGAGTATCGTGACGTAGTTGATATCATCATAGTCAAATAATCACAGTTCAATGCACAGCGGAAGTCTAAAGTAAATATATTACAAACCGAGTCAAAAGTAACATCAATTATTACAATCGGATTGTAAGATGGATCCACAGGCGGATCTTAAAACAGAAAGATGAACACTGTTCAACAGATTTTAGACGTCTAGAACTTGCAAGATTCCCTATTAACGCCCTGAGCTCCCAGCCAATTACGTACAGTACCTGTCACTTAATCTTTTTGGAAAATACGTCAGTTTACACTGGTAAATACAATTAACTGACTCTTTTGAGAATATTTATGAAAATTGATTTAAATGCACAAGGAACAAATATTCTTTTATAACTTGGGACAATTATATAAAAATAATCTTGTATACAGATTTATATGTTCGTTATACATTCAAGGCCCGATGTTAGAAACCGAGTCAAGATTAACAGACACACCACAAGTATAGGCCCACAAGAGAGTGAGACACCGTTTCCCTTACACAACTGTCAGGTGTATGCCTACACCCCGTTCTTAAGACGTGGCCATTTTATAATAATGATGCCAAGGATATCCGGGACGTGGTCATTAACCCCTAAAGGATTTTATTTCAAACAAGACAGATTAAAACGTGTTACCTCAATAATTTATTCACAATCTGATTAAACATTCAATACCCGACCAAGCGGTATTATTATAATACCGTATCCCAAGCCCGTATAGGGAAAATAAGTTAAAAGTATTTACCTGAGCTAAAATGCAATTTTTATTCTTAGCCGTATATTCAAATCAGCAAGTACAAGTACCTCTACTGGGGCTCTCAATCTGGAACGAAGGTTTTAATAACCTATTAAATCTCTAACGGGTCTTATTTAAGTGGTAACTTAGACCGGTTAGTTTTAAGGAAAGGTTTACAGTTCAAAACGCAAGATTAAGAGAAGACCGGATTAGAATGTGACTTAGACCCGACAAGTATGGAGACTTGTATAATATGGGTAAACCAAACACATTATGAATTTTGAAGTAAAAATGATAAGGTTTGACCCGTTTCGGTTAATCTATGCAAACTAGTTACATAAACCGTACCGAACGAGAAAGATGCATAACGGGTAATCAAATGAGTCATGAACATGTTCCACAAGTTAATATGCCTTAAATATGTTGTGATATCAGTAGGATATCTTCCATTATGCTCAAAACGAATTTAAAACCAATTTAAGCCCCGTAGGGGTATTTTGGTCATTTCAAAAGATTATAAAAGAGGTTAAATGACAATCTGAGGTTCTGGTCTAAAATGATCAGCAAAAATATTTATTTTATCAAGTTATATCAGTAAGATATCTCACATATGTGAAATTTATCATTTATGGCCAAACTATGCACCGTAGGGGCATTTTGGTCATTTCACATATGCTTTAAGGGTTAATTTTGGAAATCTGAGTTCAAAACTTTTATTTATTGTTAAAGTATAAAAATTTATTCATAACATCAGTAGGTATCAAGCTTTAGGTGCCTAATATGGTTTTAAACCATACTATGCGCCTAAATCGCATAAAAGTCGGTATTTGACGATATTCGGTTTAAATAGGGAAATCTGAGATTTTAACCAGCCTTTACATTTTGAAATAATTTATTTATTATATAAAATCAGTAGAAAAAGGTTTGACATGTAAAGGATGTATAAAACTCATTTTATTAGCGAAAATGGCATTATCGTCAATTACCGAGTCTATGCGAGAACCCTATGTTATGATCAGTTTAAAAATAAATAAAAATCTCCAAAAATCCCAAAAATATTATATTATATCAGTGGGTAAAAGGTTTGGTGTCAAAATTTGAGTTTAAATAGGTTTTATGACAAAATTGTCATTTAATTAATAAAAAGGCTTTAATTTACGATATTGAGCATAACTCCCATTTTAGACCACAAACTATTGTGAAATTTTAAGGACATGTTTATAAATCAGTAACAAAGGTTTTTGTTCTCTCACATTTTCAAAATTCTCGTTTTAATATCAAAAGGGTATAATGGTCAACTTTTAAGCATTTAACGGAAACGTGCAATGAACTAGGATTTCTATGGAGCCATGTTGTATAACCTCAGAGGGTTATACTAACCTATAGCATGGTCCTAAAGGAACCCTAAGGCATATCTAAACTAAGCTAAATCGGGTCAGAATTGAAAGTCAAAGAAAAAGTCTACTTTTGCGACTTTCGGTTCCGAACCGAGCCTAAACTCGAAATTGTCGGGTTGAACATGCTTAGACATGTTCTTACATCATTTACCAAGTTATTTTAGTGTTAAAACAGGTTCCATAACTTCTACATTAACAATTATGTGTTTATTTGCAAAAATAGCTTTCTGTTGCCTTTTTAATATTAATTTGACCCGACAATTGACCAAGTTAAAGTGGTAATCAGTGGATGCCCTTTTAAGGGTTTATTACCCACATAATTACCAACTCATAGCCATTTTCAATTCGAAAAATGGCTGGATCGTTAGTTATTAATCACAAAGTCAAAGCATATTTACGATATCTTTGACTTTCGGTCTTTATACTAATGAAAACTTAATTACAGAGGCTAAGCACACTTACAATAGTCCTTAGCACGAAGATTAAGACTAAGAGAGCTTCCTTCCAAATTAGGATGCTCCAGAGAATGAGTTCAAACACTCCAAAGCTTGAGAGCAAGTTTGAGAGTATGAATTTTGAACTTGTGACTGCAAATGACTGCTAAACTTGCCCCTTTATATAGGTTTTTGGATGCCCTAAGATCAAAGCAAGTGTCCCCCAAGTGCAATCTTGATCATACAGGTGTCCAGTGGTTTTTAAAACCATCAAAGAACCCATAGAATCAAGTTAAAGCTGAATTGGAGAAGGTGACTTGCTGAAACTTGCAGCTGTGCAAGAATTCTGTCCAGATCAGGCCGTCGCGTCGCACGATGGCAGAGAAGGTTGGTGGTGGCGTGACGCCACCATGTGGGTCACCTGATCAGCAAGTTTCAAATAATGACATTTTCACCCCTGGACCTTCTAAAGCGTAATTTCTTTCATTTTAAGCACATTTAACCCATTTAACTTTTATTCTTGTGATCCATGGGATATAACCAAACACCGTTAGGTCTGGTTTCATTAAATGATAACCGAAAACATTAGTTTTGTCTTGTTGACGCTTTTAACCCCTTAAATACTAAAGTTAACGTATCTTCCTCATACGATATCGAAACCTTGTGAAATTTTTATCACTTATTCTTGGGAGCATAATTAATCGTTACAAAGCTTCGGGTTCGTTAAAAGGTCACTCAGAGGTATAATTAAACATATTGACACTTTTGGTCCCTCTATCTTACAAAGTTGCGCTTAACTTCACTTATAGGCATAAAAGCCCTTAATGGCCAATATTAGGCATTCCCGAGAGTGTAGTCAATTATAATGAAGCTCTCGGTTTGTTAAAAGGTCACTCAGAGGTAAGAATTAACATGTTGACGCTTTTAACCCTTCGACGCGCAAACTTTCAATTAATTATGCAAACGGCCATTCTCGATCAACAAGTGGCCCATTTGTGAATATGATTACCATGTAATGTTATTCAGAGGCTTATAATAAGCATGTTAACATTTCCAGTGTGACACCTGTGTCACTTCAACCATCTAACAAATACCAAACCAATGAAATATTGTATTTCATACTTGGGATTTGTATAAATATGTGTATCATTAGCACATATCAACTCTTGTTCGATTTCGGGCTCTAAATCGCTTTCTAGAAGGTTATACGCGCCCTGATGCGTAAATATAACCAGTTTAATGCAAAAAATACTCCGGAACAGTGACATAGGCTTAGCATACCTTAAATAACCTTTACATAACTTAGAAATAAGTTTTGGAAGGTTTGGTATGCCGAAATCAAGTCTATTCGCTTACAGGGACTAAATTTGACAAACTGCGAAAGTATGTCAATTTTTACTGTAACAGACATTCCGGAACTTGATCATAAGTTAAACACACCCTAAATATCCTTTACTTAGCTTAGAAATAGGCTTTGAGGGGTTCGGTGTGCTAAAATAAACTTTATGCTCATTTAGGGACTAAAAGCGTCAAAAAGTGCATAAGTTTGCATTTTCGCGCATAACTAACGTTCTGAATACATCCGGACATCCAAAAATTTATGTAAGCATTAAAATAATTTATTTTAGTGTTTGGCATAAGAAAAATCCATTCGTCGCGCAATTTGGATCGTTTTTCGCGCTTGTGCGCATTTCTTCGTAATTAAGCGAATATCGCGATCGTACAACCCAACGAACCGACATCCGGCATATTTTTGAGCATGTTTCATGTCCACTATGTTTAGGCATCATTTTAGGGCCTTAAGGTTGGCTTAACGGGTCCTAAACAGGTCGAAATGGAGCTTAAAACACAACAGGGACTGAAACTGTCATTTCTGAAAGTTGTTTGCTGATCAGAAGACTCAGGCGGCCCGCGTAAGCCCCCATTAAATCTTACGCGGCCCGTGTGAGACTGCCAGATGTGCAGAAAGTTGATTCTAGCCATTTCCAGCCTGTTCCAGCTGTTTGTGAGTGTTGCAAATGGTATTTTAGATACTATGGGCCATTCTAGGGGTACCCAAGGTTTCACAAAACAAGGGGCACACATGTACGGTTGAGATCGAGGCACATTATTCGATGAACGATCCTAACGGTGGTCCTTTTCCTATAAATACCCCCCACCCCTTTTGTTGCAACCCACTTGATTTCTGAGATTTTCTCTAAGTTGAAGAGTGAAACACTTCATACCTGAGAAATACTCGGAAAATCAAACTTGCGGGGACCCTCTGTAAGTATTCCTTCGTTCTTTTCATTCGTTTTAGCGTTAAAGTCAAACTTTGTTTGACTTTCTGCATTGACCAGTTTATGGTCAATGCGAAGTTCGTTTGAACTTCATAACGTGAGCGTAATCACGATGGTCATAGTCCCTAGTGACTATACCTACTGATTACCATGTTATCTAGGCTCAGTGACGAGTCGTAGTTTCGGCCAAAATGCGTATTCTTGCGTATTTTGTAACCAAACTACTTTTAGGTATCAAAACCGTTTGTTTTGATACCAAACCTGTTTTAAACCTCGTTAAACATGTTTTAACATGTTTAGCTCGTCACTTTTAGATTTGCGCTTGTCTAGGGTCGTAAAGGTAAGCGATCTAATCAATCGCTTATACTTTCGAACCCGACCCGTTTGGTCGATCATTAGGATCCGACCAAATACATTAGGTGACCATAGTTGTATAGGGAATAACCTTCCGAGGTTATACCTTATGGTCATGTCGTTTAAGTGGTTGTGTGATAGGTAGTTTATATGCCTTAGGTAAATTACCAAAATACCCTTTTTACGCATAAATACATTTTAAGCATATGTAACCAAAATTTCGACATCTAAACTGATTAGGTAACTATATTAGACATGTTAAGGTATATTTTACTTATCATAGGACTAGTTAAGCGGTCCGAACGCGTTTTACGCGAACGACGCGTTAAAGTAGCATAAGCTACCTAAACGAGTCGTAATGGGTCGTAAGCACTTAGGTTAGGTTTCATTTTAGTATGTAGGCTTTGTTAAACCATATCATATGAGTTCCAATACTCATTTGGTTTACGAAACCTCATACTATCCAATCTCCCGATTTAGGTCCGGTTATTTATGTAGTTATCTATATAGGGTGCCGTTGATTTCCGTGATCCCTCTAGCTTTGCTTGGTTGTTGTTCAAGACTTCTAAGCACCCTCAAGTGAGTACATAGTCCACTCTTTTACTGTTTTTCAAACGTTTTGGGGTGAAACACATGTGCCTACTTGTTATTTTCGTGTTTTCCATGTTTTCATATCATATACTTGCTATGTTCATTAGTACATGATTTCATTTTGTTTTTCTATGTATGTTTACTTAACATGCTAGCACATTGTTTTACATGTCTTTTGCTATGTATGTTTACTTAACATGCTAGCACATTGTTTTACATGACTTTTCTTCTTTGTATGTTAACTTAGCATACTTAGTACATTGTTTTACATTGCATCTCTGTTGCATATGTTCTCGTAACATATGGACACATTGTTTTATATCTCTACCTTGTATGTTCACTTAGCATACTAGGTACATTATTTTCATAAAACATGCTTACATTTGGTATGACATTTGGTTTGTTTAACGGGTCTTTATTACATTCATTAACACCGATCATGCCGCTCGGTAGTAGGTAGTGGTACCATAGGACTTGACAAATCCCATTCCTAAAATCCTAGGTTTGTTTGGATGGATGGAATGACCGAATCCGAAAACATTTCTTTTCTTTTGATAACTTTTACTCTAAGGTTATCCGTCTGTCTCAAGGCTTGAATGTAGGCGTTTAACATTACCGCATAAATGGTTGTATCAGTAAAGCATGCATTATCTTACAAAACATAACTTTTGATTATATTTTATCAAATGCATTGTTTTGTACATTACTTTCTTATAGGGTTGAATATATGCTTTTAATCAATAAATGCTTTTATTCACTCTACATAACATTTGTTTACACATTACATGATTTACATATGATGGTTTTTACATAAACATTTGACATTTGACTATACATAAACATTTTTACATTGATGGTTTGTTTTGGTAAGTGATTTAAATAACAAAGGGTGTGTAATAAGATAAAAGCATGGTGGATACGCCGCTGGTACTTCCTATATATAAGTGCTTTTATAGTATTACATATCGTAGCGTTATTTAAACCATTTCAGTATTTGACTTATCACATTTTACCCAAACCACATATTTTCACTAAACATTTGTTTTACAAAACAACTTATTTCATACAAACTCATTTTTACTTGGTTATTCATTTAACCTTACATTATTCTTTACATATCATCTATTTTAATCATCGTTTTTCAAATGACTTTTAAAAGAAAACATTTTACAAAGATCATGACTAACTTTTCTTAAACATTTTTCTTTAAACTTATAAGTCATGAATCCTAAATCAATAAAACCTATGTATCTCACAAGCATTTTTATGTTGACGTACCTATTTTCACATGTGTTTCAGGAAATGATGCATAGGATTGATCAAGATACACTTAGGTGGACTTAGGCCTTAGTGACATTAAAAGATGCAAGACTAGTTAATTTTTGTTATGTTTCTTTGTTGTTAAGACATTGTAACTCTTTTAATCAATAAAGCAAAATTTCAAATTTCCATGTGTTATGAAACAATGAAATCATTACAACACTCCTCGACGATTCCGCCGTGATTTGTTGTTTTACGCGGTCGGGGTGTGACAGAAAAGTTGGTATCAGAGCTCATGGTTATAGGGAATTAGGTTATTAGTAATGCTTTGACCTAGTATATAACCTTCCTAGGACCCTAAAGCAAGTTTACTTGCATTTAGTCATAAAACAATACCGTCACCTATCCTTAGGCGACAACCACAACAAGAACACAAACTTCAAAACCTTTTGAAAAGCAATCATCTGTTCTAGGATGATTAATTACTAGGTTTTGAACCCTCTAAGTTTTCAAATCTCATCAAAGTTTGGGTCTTTTGATGTGAACATGTGCAAACTGGAAGGGTGAATGCCTGTACTCTGAGTTTTCTGTCTAAGGCTAGAGTGTTCGTACAAATCCGCAGAATCGGACCAGTCACTCTTACCTGGGAACTCTTGGGGTGAGTGTTCACTTATAGGCGAGCATGTCTTCAGAGATACATTAATATGGCCCGTTTACTTTGATTAGTCACCGTCTCATTTGTTTGCCTTAGGTAACAAACAAATGATCGCAATTTTTATGCGTTGCCATTCTGTTTTGATTTTCCGATAACCTTTCACTTGTTTCTTCCTATGTCTTTCATTTTCTTCTAGAATGTCTCTTCCTCTCAGCAACGGTCAAATGTCCGAGCAAACAACCAAATTTGCCCAGCAAATAGGCGAAGTGATTCTGAAGTCTGTAGATTTAGGCATCGCCATGTCTCGTCTCAACAATGAAGCCACTCAAGAGTCACCGAAGGAAGCAGAAGTCAAGCCTGCACCAAAGTCAAGGAAGCGTAAGGCTTCAAAGAAACCCGCAGCAGTTACACCTAATCAAGCGGAACCTAGCCAAGTGGCAACGTCACCAGCTAGGAAGCCGTACTTAGGAGCTGCCGCATGGTGCAAATGATGCAACCGTCATCATTCAAACCTCATACCCTTCTTCAAATGTACCTACTGTGGACGGTGGGGACATTTGGTTAACATATGCCGCTTTGCTATCCAAAACAAAGCTGCTATAAGCCTTGCTGCTGCTCAATCTCCTGCCAGGAAACCTTATGCCGGTACTGCACTGATGTGCAACAAGTGTAATGTACCTCACCAAGCTTACCTGCAGTGTCGTCTGTGTGCTTCATGTGGACGACTCGGTCACCTGGCAAATGCTTGTCTTTTCAACCCAATCCAAGGTGGTCCAAACCAACCCCAAGTCAACCCTGCTCAAGCTTGTTTACTGTCTGGTACTTGGTATAACTACGGTGAGACAAGCTATTTCAGGAACAAGTAATCAAAGATTGTCAATGCAAATCCAACTCTTGGATGAGCATTTGGCTGATTAGAAGAAGCTGCTGCTTTAAATAATTTGTATCTGTTGCTTTTGTTTCTTTTGTTGAACTCGGAAACAATGTGTTCAGCTTATGAATAAATTGTTGTTCGCAAATTCTGATGTACAAGTGTAGCTACATATGTGTATGGCATTTCCCTATAATACCTACATTAAGGAACTATGTCCCTTACAAACTACTCTTGTGATTCTCCCTTTCAAATGATCGCTCCTGATTTCCTCAAAAAATTTTAAGTATTCGTTTCATTCTAGGAGACGAAGTACAAGAAATAAAGCGAAATTATGAGTAATCGTGCTTTTTGCACATCTGTGCCTTTGAATCCTTGGTTAGATAACTAAGGGTATATTCAAATCTCATACCCATTACGTTCTGATTTTTTCAACATGCATAACATAAGTTTTCAAAACACACACATTTTATATATAGTTCGAAAACATTTTTAATATAGTGTATTTACTTAACAAATCAAATGCATGATTTCAAAAGCATTGTCTATGTTTTCAAAAACAACCTCCATGATTTCAAAAACATTGTCTATGTTTTCAAAAACAACCTCCATGATTTCAAAAACATTGTCTATGTTTTCAAAAAAAAAAAAAAAAAAAAACAACCTTCATGATTTCAACATGTCTCTTATAGTCCGAAAACAATATTAACACAGTATATTTTCTTATCAAGTGCATGATTTCAAAAGCATCATTCATGTTTTCAAAAACCTTATACATAATTTCAAAATTCATCTCGCATGATTTTAAAACATTTTTTTTAAATATACTTACCTAATACACCTACTTTATGATTTCAAAAGTATTACATATAAGGTTTCAAAAACATTAAACACATTTTTAAAAAGAAACCCCATGCATAGTTTTCAAAAACATTTTTTTCTCATACATTAACTTAACCTTCAAATTCTGCTTCATATGTCGCCTTGACATATCTAGCATCCCAACTTCATAAGCATTTTACCTCATGTTTTGACTTAAGCACATCCAGTGCAAGGTTTCAAAACGTCTGCAACTTCTAAAATCCATATGGGATCTTTTTATCTTCACAATTAGACCCTTGGGGATGATTATCTTTCAAATCAGAGTCCTTAATTGGATTCCTTGTGTACCTTGATTCGAACATTTCGGTTCCTTATAATCGAAATCGAATTTTCTCTTTAAAGATCTTCATATCTTTTAGATCCTTGATAATATTTAAAGCACCAATCAAAATCCACGAATCGGATACCTGATGTGCTTTAAATACATGTGCACAATTAACAAAAACAAATTTACAAAATGATAACAAATCAAGTTAGAACAATTATGTGATTATGTGTTTATGCATTTTGTGTTTTCTTTTATGCATTTTTGTGTTTTTGAATACTCTGGATATTCGTCATCCAAATCCTCGTAGAATTTTTCATATCTTCATATGAGGGATTCGTAGAAGGATATTCAAAAAGGTACTACCTAAAATCCTTATTGGGCTTCTACAAGTTAGTTAAGACCCTTGGATTATATAGTACCATTCCATCTTTCAAAGAGACCCCTTGAGTGGTCTTGTCAGAAAGATTGATTCAGAATCAGGTTAAGAACGACACGTGGTGATATAGCTGAACAGACTCCTTGGTAGTCCATTTAAATCATTTATTGATTTAATTAAAAAGACCCTATGGTGGTCTAGTCACAATCATCACAAGTTCGTTCATTATTTTCTTCCCCTACACATTATAAGATGCACTACGTGACTATGCAAGGAATTACGTAATTATGGATGCATACATAATTGCGAAGTTCAGTGCACGGAAACCACAGTAAGACTTATTATGTGTAAGAACCGATAGTGGCAACCATAACGGAATGTGAACAATGTAATAGAGGTACGGTGGACGCACCAATAACGCTTTATATACTTGTATATAAGTGTCCCTCTCACATTGCAAGCATGATGTTATTTAAAGTTACTAGAAGTTCAGGACTCTAACCAGTATTGTTTGGTCTTTTCAACTTCATGTTTCAAACTCTCACAAGTTTCCTCTAAAATAAATTTCGGGACGAAATTTCCTGAAGTAGGGGAGACTGTGACACCTGTGTCACTTCAACCATCGAACAAATACCAAACCAATGAAATATTGTATTTCATACTTGGTATTTGTATAAATATGTGTATCATTTGCACATATCAACTCTTGTTCGATTTCGGGCTCTAAATCGCTTTCTGGAAGGTTATACGCGCCCTGATGTGTAAATATAACTAGTTTAATGCAACAAACACTATGGAATAGTGACATAGGCTTAACATACCTTAAATAACCTTTACATAACTTAGAAATAAGTTTTGGAAGGTTTGGTGTGCCGAAATGAAGTCTATTCGCTTACAGGGACTAAATTCGACAAACTGCGAAAGTATGTCAATTTTTACTGTAACAGACATTCCGGAACTTGATCATAATTTTAACACACCCTAAATATCCTTTACTTAGCTTAGAAATAGGCTTTGAGGGGTTCGGTGTGCTAAAATAAACTTTATGCTCATTCAGGGACTAAAAGCGTCAAAAAGTGCATAAGTTTGCATTTTCGCGCATAATTTACGTTCTGAATCCATCCGGACATCCAAAAATTTATGTAAGCATTAAAATATTTTATTTTAGTGTTTGGAATAAGAAAAATCCATTCGTCGCGCAATTTGGATCGCTTTTCGCGCTTGTGCGCATTTCGTCGTAATTAAGCGAATATCGCGATCGTACGACCAAACGAACCGACATCCGGCATATTTTTGAGCATGTTTCATGTCCACAATGTTTAGGCATCATTTTAGGGCCTTAAGGTTGGCTTAATGGGCCCTAAACATATCGGAATGGAGCTTAAAACACAACAGGGACTGAAACTGTCATTTCTGAAAGTTGTTTGCTGATCAGAAGACTCAGGCGGCCCACTAAGCCCCCATTAAACCTTACGCGGCCCGTGTGAGACTGCCAGATATGCAGAAAGTTGATTCCAGCCATTTCCAGCCTGTTCCAGTTGTTTGTGAGTGTTGCAAATGGTATTTTAGATACTATGGGCCATTCTAGGGGTACCCAAGGTTTCACAAAACAAGGGGCACACATGCACGGTTGAGATCGAGGCACATTATTCAATGAACGATCCTAACGGTGGTCCTTTTCCTATAAATACCCCCACCCCTTTTGTTGCAACCCACTTGATTTCTGAGATTTTCTCTAAGTGGAAGTGTGAAACACTTCATACCTGAGAAATACTCGGAAAATCAAACTTGCGGGGACCCTCTATAAGTATTCCTTCGTTCTTTTCATTCGTTTTAGCGTTAAAGTCAAACTTTATTCTGCATTGACCAGTTTATGGTCAATGCGAAGTTCGTTTGAACTTCATAACGTGAGCGAAATCACGATGGTCATAGTCCCTACTGACTATACCTACTGATTACCACATTATCTAGGCTCAGTGACGAGTCGTAGTTTCGGCCAAAATGCGTATTCTTGCGTATTTTGTAACCAAACTACTTTTAGGTATCAAAACCGTTTGTTTTGATACCAAACCTGTTTTAAACCTCGTTAAACATGTTTTAACATGTTTAGCTCGTCACTTTTAGATTTGTGCTTATCTAGGGTCATAAAGGTAAGCGATCTAATCAATCGCTTATACTTTCGAACCAGACCCGTTTGGTCGATCATTAGGATCCGACCAAATACATTAGACGACCATAGTTGTATAGGGAATAACCTTCCGAGGTTATACCTAATGGTCACGTCGTTTAAGTGGTTGTATGATAGGTAGTTTATATGCCTTAGGTAAATTACCAAAATACCCTTTTTACGCATAAATTCATTTTAAGCGTATGTAACCAAAATTTCGACATCTAAACTGATTAGGTAACTATATTAGACATGTTAAGGCATATTTTACTTGTCATAGGACTAGTTAAGCGGTCCGAACGCGTTTTACGCGAACGACGCGCTAAAGTAGCATAAGCTACCTAAACGAGTCGTAATGGGTCGTAAGCACTTAGGTTAGGTTTCATTTTAGTATGTAGGCTTTGTTAAACCATATCATATGAGTTCCAATACTCATTTGGTTTACGAAACCTCATACTCTCCAATCTCCCGATTTAGGTCCGGTTATTTATGTAGTTATCTATATAGGGTGCCGTTGATTTCCGTGATCCCTCTAGCTTTGCTTGGTTGTTGTTCAAGACTTCTAAACACCCTCAAGTGAGTACATAGTCCCCTCTTTTACTGTTTTTCAAACGTTTTGGGGTGAAACACATGTGCCTACTTGTTATTTTCGTGCTTTCCATGTTTTCATATCATATACTTGCTATGTTCATTAGTACACTAATAGTACATGATTTCATTTTGTTTTGCTATATATGTTTACTTAACATGCTAGCACATTGTTTTACATTACATTTCTTTTGCTATGTATGTTTACTTAACATGCTAGCACATTGTTTTACATGACTTTTCTTCTTTGTATGTTAACTTAGCATACTTAGTACATTGTTTTACATTGCATCTCTGTTGCATATGTTCTCGTAACATATGGACACATTGTTTTATATCTCTATCTTGTATGTTCACTTAGCATACTAGGTACATTATTTTCATAAAACATGCTTACATTTGGTATGACATTTGGTTTGTTTAACGGGTCTTTATTACATTCATTAACACCGATCATGCCGCTCGGTAGTAGGTAGTGGTACCATAGGACTTGACAAATCCCGTTCCTAAAATCCTAGTTTTGTTTGGATGGATGGAATGACCGAATCCGAAAACATTCTTTTCTTTTGATAACTTTTACTCTAAGGTTATCCGTCTGTCTCAAGGCTTGAATGTAGGCGTTTAACATTACCGCATAAATGGTTGTATCAGTAAAGCATGCATTATCTTACAAAACATAACTTTTGATTATATTTTATCAAATGCATTGTTTTGTACATTACTTTCTTATAGGGTTGAATAAATGCTTTTAATCAATAAATGCTTTTATTCACTCTACATAACATTTGTTTACACATTACATGATTTACATATGATGGTTTTTACATAAACATTTGACATTTGACTATACATAAACATTTTTACATTGATGGTTTGTTTTGGTAAGTGATTTAAATAACAAAGCGTGTGTAATAAGATAAAAGTATGGTGGATACGCCGCTGGTACTTCCTATATATAAGTGCTTTTATAGTATTACATATCGTAGCGTTATTTAAACCATTTCAGTATTTGACTTATCACATTTTATCCAAATCACATATTTTCACTAAACATTTGTTTTACAAAACAACTTATTTCATACAAACTCATTTTTACTTGGTTATTCATTTAACCTTACATTATTCTTTACATATCATCTATTTTAATCATCATTTTTCAAATGACTTTTAAAAGAAAACATTTTACAAAGATCATGACTAACTTTTCTTAAACATTTTTCTTTAAACTTATAAGTCATGAACCCTAAATCAACAAAACCTATGTATCTCACAGGCATTTTTATGCTGACGTACCTATTTTCACATGTGTTTCAGGAAATGATGCATAGGATTGATCAATATACACTTAGGTGGACTTGGGCCTTAGTGACATTAAAAGATGCAAGACTAGTTAATTTTTTTTTATGTTTCTTTGTTGTTAAGACATTGTAACTCTTTTAATCAATAAAGCAAAATTTCAAATTTCCATGTGTTATGAAACAATGATTCTGTTACAACACTCCTCGACGATTCCGCCGCAATTTGTTGTTTTACGCGGTCGGGGTGTGACATCCAGTCCTTCTATAATCAAAGTTTTTGTTTTTTCGCAAAAAATTAGCCCCTTAAATTCAATGTTTGACTTTATTAAGGTTTATTACACGTGTCAATACATCATTGGACGTGATTTTACGAGGTGTTACACAAGTGAACATGGTTGATGAAGTTGACAACCTGGTTGCCATGGTCACGGATCTCTCGATTTTGGTGACTGAAGTTAATTTGGTTGGGCAAAATAACAAGGTTTGGTGGATTGATACGGGGACTACCCGTCATGTGTGTTTCGACAAGTGCCTTTTCAACACCTTTAAAGAGGTGACTAATGGAGAAAAGGTTTTTATGGGAAACTCCGCCATGGCCAAAATTAAAGGTGAGGGGAACATGGTTCTAAAAATGACTTCTGGAAAGGAACTCACCTTGTCAAACGTGTTGTATGTTCCAGAAATTCGTAAGAACCTTGCGTCGGGGTGGCAGTTGAACAAATTTGGGTTCAAAATGGTGATTGAGTCGGACAAGGTCGTGTTGACCAATAGTGGTGTGTATGTTGGTAAGGGCTATGTCCTCAATGGAATGTTTAAACTAAATGTAATTGTCATGAATGCAATGAAAGAAAACGCTAGTAGTTCTCCTTACTTGATTGAGTCTTCTTATCTTTGGCATGGTAGACTAGGTCATGTTAATTATAATTCCATTCGTCGTTTAATTAAACTTGATTGCATACCAACATTCGAAATCGACTCAATTAATAAATGTGAAACTTGCGTAGAAGCAAAACAAACGAAATCGTCATTCAAAAAGGTTGAACGACTCACCGAACCCCTTGAGATGATCCACACTGATGTGTGTGATCTAAAAGCAATTCCTACTCGTGGTGGGAACAAGTACTTCATCACGTTCATTGATGATAGTACTAGGTATTGCTATGTATACTTACTTAAGAGTAAGGATGAGGCCATTGACAAGTTTATCTTGTTCAAAGCCGAAGTTGAGAATCAACTAAATCGGAAAATCAAAATCTTAAGGAGTGACCGAGGAGGTGAATATGTTTCACTTTTTATTGACGTATGTGCAAAAAGTGGAATCATCCACGAACTCACGACTCCGTACTCCCCTCAATCAAATGGCATAACGGAACGAAAAAAACGTACTTTGAAAGAATTGATGAATGCCATGATGATAAGTTCTGGTGTAAACCAAAACATGTGGGGTTAAGCAATCTTATCGGCAAATTATGTGTTGAACATGATACCCAATAAGAAAAAGGATGTAACACCTTACGAATTATGGACCGGAAAGAAACCACCATATAAATCCTTGAAAGTGTGGGGGTGTTTAGCTAAGGTGGTGGTTACACCACCTAAGCGCCTACTAATAGGACCCAAAACGGTGGATTGTATATTTATAGGATACACCTGTCCTTATGGTCCTTATCGTTTTCTTGTGCATGATTCTAAGAATCCTGGAATATGCAAAGGCACCATAATGGAATCTAAGGAGGCATCATGGTTTGAACATATGTTCCCATGCTTAGATAAAAGTGAACCGAGTTCTTCTAGACCAGTACAGGAAATTATTCCCGAGGGTGAAGTTGAAAACGATGAACCTCGAGAACAATCTAATACTGAGGAAGTTGAAATCTGGAAAAGTAAACGGCTGTAAAATCCTTTGGCCCTGAGTTTCTTACCTATATGGTAGAAGATGAACCTCAAATGTACCAACAAGCGGTGCATTCCTCAGAAGGACCTCAGTGGAGAGAGGCAATCAAAAGTGAGATAGACACTATCTTACAAAACCATACTTGGGAACTAGTGGATCTTCCTTAAGGATGTAAACCACTAGGATATCAATGGATCTTCAAGAAGAAGATGAAACCAGATGGGACCATCGATAAGTACAAAGAAAGGTTGGTGATCAAACGATATAAACAACGAGAAGGTTTAGATTACTTTGATACATATTCGCCAGTTACGCGAATAACATCCATCAGGATGGTGCTTGCCATTGCCGCCATTAGAGATTTGGAAGTTCACCAAATGGATGTGAAAACAGCTTTCTTGAATGGAAATCTAGAGGAAGAAATCTACATGGAACAACCCGAAGGCTTCACTTGGGCAAGAAAAGAAAGTGTGTAAACTTGTAAAATCCTTGTATGGATTAAAACAAGCTCCAAAACAATGGCACCAAAAGTTTGATCATGTCATGCTTGATGCCGGGTTCAAAATCAATGAATGTGACAAGTGTGTGTATGTGAAAGACACATCCGATGGATAAGTCATTTTGTGTCTATATGTAGATGACATGCTCATTGCTGGAAGTGATGACAAAATCATAAAATCTACAAAGAGCATGCTAAAAGCAAGGTTTGACATGAAAGACATGGGTCTTGCGGATGTGATTTTGGGGGTCAAAATCACATGAACCCAAAGTGGACTTGTTTTAAGTCAATCCCATTATGTGGACAAAATTCTTGAGAAGTTCAATGCAAATGACTCTAATGAAGCTAGAAATCCACTTGACACGAGTCAACATCTAGCCAAGAATAGAGGTGAGCCTGTAAACCAATTGGAATACTCAAGAATTATTGGTAGCTTGATGTATCTTATGAGTTGTACTAGACCAGACATAGCTTATGCTGTAAGCAAGCTAAGCAGGTACACGAGCAACCCAAGTTCAATGCATTGGAACTGTATCACTCGGTTGCTTCGCTACTTAAGATACACCCGGGAATACGGGTTGCATTACAACAGATATCCAGCAGTTATAGAAGGACACTGCGATGCAAATTGGATATCTGACACGAATGATTCCAAAGCAACAAGTGGGTATGTATTCACACTTAGAGGTGCTGCTATATCGTGGAAATCATCAAAACAAACGGTTATCGCTAGATCCACGATGGAATCAGAGTTCATCGCTTTAGATAAAGTAGGTGAAGAGGCAGAATGGCTACGTCAATTTGTTGAGGATATGCCAAGATGGCCTAAGCCGGCATTGGCCATTTGTATACATTGTGATAGCCAATCGGCACTTGGCAGAGCTCGTAGCACAATGTATAATGGTAGGAACAGACATATCAGACGTAGACATAATACGATACGACAACTAATCTCTACAGGAATTATCACTGTTGACTACGTGAGGTCAAAGGATAATATTTCGGATTCGCTAACAAAAGGCCTAAGTAGAAAGTTAGTACATAAGTTGTCCATGGGAATGGGACTGAAGCCCTTGAAAATATAAGTTCATATGATGGAAACCTAACTCAGTAGACTGAAGATCCCAAGAGCTGAGTTCAATAGGAAAACCTAATTGTATGAATTAGTAAGGTCACTGTGGGGGATAACCCTACTTATATATATAAGGGAGTTTATTGCAAGACTTAGTAAACTTCCTAGTCCATTCCTAAAAGTGACAAGTGTGAGGCTAAGCCTATGGCTTTTAATGATCCGACTAAGGTAACCATACATAGTGAATCACCTATGTGAGAGAGAAGTGGGGTCGCTTCGAAGGGTATTGTTGGGGCATAATACCTAATGGCTCTCACAGAACCAAGCATCATGTTCATGACCATAACGAACATAACTATGAGGACTAGACTTTGTCAGGGAGGGTCTTGTGTGAAGTGCATTGTCGTCTACACAAACGGCAGACGAGTTCAAAGACATCAAGTTCTTCTCAGAGCTAGTGGGCTAAGTGCATTTCATGAGCGAATGTTCAAAGTGTAACACCTACCTATCATATGCAAAACTCAACTGCTGAAATCTAATTGGAATAATGTTGTTTCTGAGATCGACCTCCATTCATGTGGGGGATTGTTGGAAGTTTGTTGTGAATGGCAATTCTCAAGTGGTAAAACCACTTTGTCCCACATTGGAGTGGGAACAAAAAGATAGGTTATTTATAAGGTGAAACCTTAATGAAGCCTTTGAAGTCTTATGACATGTTTTACCACAAGTCCTACCCGTGCGCGCGCAGGGGGGTGGTGCAAAAAATGGAACCGGAATTAGTTGAACTCGCGTATGCCCGCACGTCCTGCGGACACAAATGCAGCTCCGAAAACCCAGGCTCGCGTGAGACAGTTTTTGCACTCGAGACTGACTAATTATTTTTATTAATTAGTCTTTAAAACTATAACAGTTGGTCTTATTAATGGGATTTTTAACTGCTGAAATGATTTTCAGTTTTAATGAGAATCATTGTTCAGTTTCGAAACCGCTGAGCCCTTATCTGAGTTAATTCTCTGCAATGATGAGGCATCAATTTAAAAACCGATGAGCCATTAATTCTATGCAATGATGAGGCCAGAATCAATTATGATATGTGCCTACAAAACCCAATGCAGACAACCAGTTTAAACACACCTCAACAACTTCTCTTCTCTCAATCTCGGTTTCTGCAACACTTTTGCTCTTTCTTTTCAGGCAAGTGTTCAAGTACGGCAGTGCGCTGTTGCTGCTTCGAACCGGCGTACCCTGGGAACAGACGACGAATCTGTTTAAGGGAATTGTGTCAAACACAAGCCCGGTTCTCATTAACTGTTTCTGTATTTCTGTTTTGATTATTTTGCAGCTCTTTCAGTAGCAGTTTTTCTAACAAAACACTCACCAAATAGTGACCACTCCCTCCAACCCTATTATATATGGCATACAAATCTGATTGTTTAATTTGTCATCATTTCCAACCAAGGAATTGATATGTAAAGTGGAATTATTATAATTTTGCACTTTCTTATCGTTTATATAAAAAAAATTGTAGTTAATTAGCAATGGATTAGGAATTTAGGAATCGAGAAAAAGTGATCCTAATCTTTCGTCACCTTTTTTACTTTACAACTCAAGAACACATGTTAATTACGAAGTATTATTGACTTTCTCACTATTTTTAATTTAAGATTGGGAATGATTATAAACTTAAATTAAGATAAAAAAAAAGGTTGTTATATGGTTTTAGGGGATGGTTCAAATGAAAACCACTTTTATTGTGAAAACTAACTAAAAAAAGCCTAAAAAACACACAAATTTTTTTTTTCAATTTTTTTATAAAAATCGCTGGTTTTTATATATAAAAAAAAATTTCAAAAAAAAAAAAAAATTTTTTTTTTGTGTACACATGTGTAGCACATGCGATTTCCCAGATTCATGAACGCGCTATTTTTATAATGTGTGATTTATACTCGCGTACGTAATGTACATTAAGACCAATTATACGATACACTTTCTCTCTCTCTCTCTCTCTCTCTATATATATATATATATATAGGAGATGGATAATGAAAAAACTAATTTAAATGGAAAACCAAAAAACTAACTAAAAAAGCCTAAAAAATATACCAAGTTTTTTTTTGAATTTTTTTAATTAAATTTCATAATATTTAATATATAAAATAAATTTAAAAAAAAAAAGTTGTACTGCACATGTGCAATAATACAAAAAAAGCCTAAACCACCCCCACCAACACCACCCAAAAACCTAAACCCCCCACCCCCCCCCCCCCCCCTAAAAAACCTAAATCCCCCCTCCCACCAAAAGCCTAAACCCCCACCCCCAAAAAACCAAAACCCTCCACCACACCCCCCCCCCCAAAAAAAAATCTAAAACTAAACCCTAAACATAATCTAAAACTAAACCCTATACATTAAAAGTAGCGAATTTTTATAAAAAAATTGCCATGTTTTTAGGTTTTTTTAGTTAGTTTTTTAGCTTTCTCATTTATATGTAGTTTTCTCATTATCCTCTTCCTATATATATATATATATATATATGAAAACCATTTGGTAATCATTTATAATACATTGTGATAGATTTCTTGTTACCAATTTTACATGTTTGTTAATATAGTCGGGACCGGAAATCAAATGCCGGCACAAGATCACTATACACACCATTTCATATTATCAATCTGTCAGTTGTGTGCCTACACCCCGCCCTTATTTATGGCCATTACAGTTAATGAGTCAGGACGCTCAGACATGGCACTATTAACCTTCAAGTGTTTAGTGTTATTCAAGCAAAACAAATTAACTCGGGGTATTACATTCTTTGAAAGCATTTGCCCATTTTGCAATAACCGCTCCACATGGCAAGTGTCATATCCCTAGTTTTATAAATAAAAATAGGCTAAAAACTATTAACATGTGCTAGTTATATTTCTCACAATGTATGTAGTTCTCATAGCATAGTTGTATTCAAGGTTTATTAATCTAGGTGCGATTATCTAGAGGGCACTATAGTCTGGGATGAATAACACGAGTCATTGGTAATTCTTTTAACTTTGACCGGTTAACTTTAGAATAACGCTCGGTTTCGCTAGATTAAACGTTTACCGGATAGAATGTGGTTTACACCCGTACGAGTGTGGAGGTCTCGTGTGATATGGGTTATTTAACCAAACATTTTGATTTGGGAAGGTTTTGAAAAGGTCTGACCCGATACGACTAGTTTATATGGTTTCTGTCATTTTAAATAGTCATGCGCATAAATACGGGTTCGGGAGGTCAAATGGGTTTATGACGAGTCCGACAAGTAAAAATACATTTTATGATGTTATACATTCTGTTTGGAAGTCAGAATACAAGTTACATAAGCTTATAATCTCATTCTTTGATTATTTTCCAAAAGGCATTTTTGACTTTTTTATAAATATATGTTTAACTCGTCACTTTACCCACTTAAAATTGTTGATCACAAAATATAATTACAAGGAATTATATCCTATATCATGATTATCACGTAGTAGGGTTAAATTGAATTTTGACTTGATCAAAGTGGTCAGAACTGAAAGTTAAAGAAAAAGTCTAATTGTTTGACTTTCGTGATCACTTAGGACTTCAGAAAAGGAGGCTCCTAATGTAGAAGCAAGCTCCACAAGTGTTTGAGAGTGAGAAGTGAATGGTGTGAAGAATATGGTTACTTACTAGCCTATTTATACTTGATCAAGTGTGAGGAGAGTGTGCCAAAATTTTTCCCTTTTTCACATTTTCAGCCCTTTAATTTTTATAAACGCCCTTTTCGATTATTTTTGTCCCTCTCCTTTAACATATCTAAATTGTATGGAGAGTTTTGAACATGTGTCACGCTAGGATTTGCTATAAATATTTGGGTTGTTACATCCTCACCCCCTTAAAGGATTCTCGTCCTAGAGATTTTATTCAAATAGATAGGGGTATTTTTGTCTCATATTTGATTCAACATTCCATGTGTATTCAGGGCCACGATGGGAATCCCATTTGAATTTCAAGATAGGGATCATTTTCTTACGGAGCTTTTTAACCTGTCGATCCTCAATCGACAAAGGTTTTTCCAGAAAATCATAACTTCTCATCGATTTGCATATCATGATGAGACATTGCTAGTGGCTCATTGGCTAAGCATTTCTTTAAATTCAATATATGGAACACATTATGTATTTCGCTTAGTTCCTCAGGAAGCTTAAGCGTGTAAGCAACGGAACTGACACATTCGACTTTCTCGAATGGTCCGATGTATCTTGGGCTTAACTTGCCTTTCTTTCCAAAACTCATGACACCTTTCCAAGATGATACTTTTAACATAACTTTTTCTTCGATTTTGAATTTAAGAGGTTTTTCCCTCTTGTCTGCATAACTCTTTTGCCTATCTTGGGCAGCTTTGATCCTATCCCGGATTTGTATAATCTTATCCGTAGTTTCAAGAACTATCTAAGGCCCAGATAATAGCTTTCTCCAACTTCGGCCCAACATATGGGCGTTCTACACTTTCTTCCGTATAAAGTCTCAAACAGAGCGACTTTTATACTAGTTTGATATCTATTATTATAGGAGAATTCAATTAATGATAGGTGGTCATCCCAACTGCACCTAAATCAGTAACACATGCTCTAAGCATGTCTTCAAAAGTCTGAATTGTATGCACACTTTGACCATCAGTCTGCGGATGATAAGCCATACGGAAATTCAATCGGGTTCCTAGAGCTTGCTGAAAGTTCTTCCAGAAATGGATGTATATCGAGTATCTCTATTAGATACTATTGACAATGGTACTCAATGGAGAGTTACAATGTTGTCAACATACAAGTTAGACAATTTATCCGAATTAAAAGTTTCCTTAATTGGCAGGAAATGTGCTGGCTTAGTCAGTTTGTCGAGTATGACCCAAATTATGTCATTGCCACAACTTGTTCTAGGTAATTTCGTAATAAGATCCAGTGTTCCCATTTCCCATTTCCATTTGGGTAATTCTAACTATTGTAGTAAACCGAACGGTTTCTGATGTTCAACTTTAACTTGTGAACACGTCAGACATTTAGATATATAAATGGCTCTGGACTTCTTTATGACCATCCACCAATAATTCTTTTTCAGATCTTGGTACATCTTGTATCCACCAACATGTACAAAATATTTTGAATCATGTGATTCTTTCGGAATTGGATCTCTGAGTCCTCCAAAGATGGGAATCCAGATTCTATAATTAAATCCTAAAATCCCATCATTTCCATGTGTTAACTATTCCATAGTAACATCTACTCCTTCAGTTGGAGAATTTGCTTCCATCAGTTCTTGCTTTTGAGCATTCAAGATTTGTTCCATTAAGTTGATCTTTAGCTCGAGTCTTTTAGCATGAACCTGAATGGGTTTAACTCTCTCCTTCCGGATAAGTGAGTCTTCGACGACGTTAGTCTTTCCCGGATGACAACAAATTCCGCATTCGTAATCATTAAGAGTTTCCATCAATCGGCGTTGCTTCATATTCAAATACATTCTATATAGAATATATGTTGTAAGCTTTTATGATCTGTGCATATAACACATTTGATACGATAATACAAATAGTGTCTCCAAAGCTTTAAGGCAAATACAACCAGACCTAATCCTAAATCGTGGGTTGTATAGTTCTTTTCATGTACTTTGAGTTCTTGTGATGCGTAGGCAATCACTTTGCATCTTTGCATTAACACGTACCATAATCCTATGTGCAAAGCATCACCTTTGCTTCCTTTGCATCTTTGCATTAACATACAAGTTAGACAATTTATCCGAATTAAAAGTTTCCTTAATTGGCAGGAAATGTGCTGGCTTAGTCAGTTTGTCGAGTATGACCCAAATTATGTCATTGCCACAACTTGTTCTAGGTAATTTCGTAATAAGATCCAGTGTTCCCATTTCCATTTGGGTAATTCTAACTATTGTAGTAAACCGAACGGTTTCTGATGTTCACCTTTAACTTGTGAACACGTCAGACATTTAGATATATAAATGGCTCTGGACTTCTTTATGACCATCCACCAATAATTCTTTTTCAGATCTTGGTACATCTTGTATCCACCAACATGTACAAAATATTTTGAATCATGTGATTCTTTCGGAATTGGATCTCTGAGTCCTCCAAAGATGGGAATCCAGATTCTATAATTAAATCCTAAAATCCCATCATTTCCATGTGTTAACTATTCCATAGTAACATCTACTCCTTCAGTTGGAGAATTTGCTTCCATCAGTTCTTGCTTTTGAGCATTCAAGATTTGTTCCATTAAGTTGATCTTTAGCTCGAGTCTTTTAGCATGAACCTGAATGGGTTTAACTCTCTCCTTCCGGATAAGTGAGTCTTCGACGACGTTAGTCTTTCCCGGATGACAACAAATTCCGCATTCGTAATCATTAAGAGTTTCCATCAATCGGCGTTGCTTCATATTCAAATACATTCTATATAGAATATATGTTGTAAGCTTTTATGATCTGTGCATATAACACATTTGATACGATAATACAAATAGTGTCTCCAAAGCTTTAAGGCAAATACAACCAGACCTAATCCTAAATCGTGGGTTGTATAGTTCTTTTCATGTACTTTGAGTTCTTGTGATGCGTAGGCAATCACTTTGCATCTTTGCATTAACACGTACCATAATCCTATGTGCAAAGCATCACCTTTGATACCATCGGGTAAAGAGAGGACATGGGAATTGCTTAACCTTTGCTTTAGAATCTTAGAAGATTCTTTCTTCTTAGGTCTCCAACCAAACTTCACAATCTTTCGGGTTAAAGCAATCATTAGAGTGACTATTCTAGAAAAGTTCTTAATAAATCTCCTATAATAACCAGCCAATCCTAGGAATCTGCGAATTTCTGAAGGTGACTTGGGTGCTTCCAAATTCATAATCTTCTCAATTTTAGCGGGATCAACTAGGATGCCACGTTCACTGATCAAATGTCCTAAGAATTGGACTTTTCTAATCTAGAATTCATACTCAGAGAACTTTGCATAAAGCTTTTCTTGCCTCAGCAATTCCAATATACACGTAAGGTGTCTCTCATGCTCTTCTTTACTATGCGGGTAGATAAGTATGTCGTCTATGAAGACAATCACAAAATTATCCAGATACGGTTTGTATACTCTATTCATGAGATCCATGAATGATACAGCTGCATTTGTGAGTACAAATGGCATAACCTGGAACTCATAATGATCGTTCTTGTTCTAAAGGCCGTCTTGGGGACACTAGTACAAAACCATTTTTTTGGTGGTGTCAAATTCAATTTTTGGTGGTGTTTTAGAATACAAAGCACCAAATAACATTAAATTGATTTTTTGAGGGTGAAGTTGTTAATAGCACCAACAAAGTGAACCAATCAAAACATTTTGTTAGGCATCACATGGATCATAATCCTATGGTTTTTAAATTTCTCTCATCCTATCCAATGAATGGATCAAATCAAGCCTCAAAAAATACAACCTTTATACCCACATATATATACAGACACAATGTTAAATCAAAATCTTTTTTAGAGAGAAAAAAATGTTAAGGAGGAGCAACGCATCACCGGAAAGTTTTCCGGAACGGCTTCCACAGTATCAAGAAACCGGCGATGTGGCGTAAAGCGTATCAATGGCCTTATCTACGAAGAGACACTGATTTTTGAAGATCTTTCTTGATGATTTTATGCGTGATGCCATCAAATACACTGAAGATACTCGCCGGAAAACTATTACGGCGATGGACATCATTTATGCTTTGAAGTGCCAAGGATGTACAATTATACACTATGTTGATTTGGTTTGATTGTATGTGTTTAAATTGTTATTTTAGGAAATGGCTTTATAGAAATCATGTTTGTATCTCATTCTTTGTAGCTTCCCATAAACATGTAATTTATTTCATTATGCTTGTAGACTTTATACATTTTTTGTTTATATAGTTTTTTGTTTTATTTGCCTTTGTATTAGATCTTGGATGTTTTATAAATAAAATAAAACTAAAAAACATTTATTCAAAAAATCCATCACCAATAACCTTTCTATATTTTTTTAAATATAAAGATAACCCAAGTGAACTAATCAAAGCGGTGTCAAAATTTTTTGATATTCTAGTAGTGGATTAAATGGTGGTAAATGCATATTGACACGTGTTAGATATAATAACTCCCCTAAAATACTTATAACATCCCGATACGTCCTAAAATACACCCCTTATACGAAAAGTGGGCCCAAAATACCTTAATTTAACAAAAATCAAATAAAAACAATATCTTATGTCTGTCGCAGGGCGCGACAGACTGCTCTTGATCCGTCGCGGGTTCGAAAGAGGAGATATGTGGCTTAACCCTGAGCTGTCACATGGCAGTATCGTGTCGAGCCTATACCCTTGAGTCGAAAACCCTAGAGCCTACCCTATATGGCTCGCGGGCCGCGAAGGCCGTAGCTAAATCTCTCGCGGGGCACGAGATAGTGTTCATCGGGCACTATAAATAGGAGATTTCGGCTCTCATTTGAAATCGTTCAAACTTTCGAAATCTCTCTCAATTCTGAATAGCTAAAGTAATACTCGGGTATAATACCCTCTAATTAGCAAAGCTCTACCTCGTTGTAAGTATTATAACCCCCGGTTACGTATTAGATACGCTGCCTGATTGGTCTAGTGCTCCGTAACGCATGTCGAGGCTCTGCCTGACTTAGTCGTTGGAGTTCTGTCTCGGGGAGGGTATAGATAATGTAAATTTGGGTTATTATACTAACGCGTGTGCATTGTTTAAATTAATAGATTATAACCAGGAAATCACAAGGAAATACCTAAATTAGCAAAGTGAGTAATCCTTCTTTTTGTGTAAACCTTTTTGTGAGTAATTCCTCTTTTCACAAAGTGTTTTCATAAAACCTCAAATGTTGTAAATTACAATTTAGAGTGATTGAGTATTTGTATTCTACAATTATCATCGGTATGTTGGGGTTTTGTGTACAATATTTGTTACTACACTGTGAGTAGTAACATTACCACAAGTCAGGATTGACAGTGTCGTGGGTGGTAATTAAAGTAGATGTAAACAAATGTAATTGCTGGATTGCCCTCAATGCTGTACAATGATAAAACTTGTTTTGATTAAACTGGGATTCACTCACCAGTATTTTCCACTGACAAAAATGTTTTCAACGCGTTTTAGGTAACAAAATGTGAAAGCGAAATAGAAGCCAGCTGGAGAGCACTAAAGGCTTGGAAAAATGGCTATAAAAGTTACCTAAATAAAGAAGAAGTTTTATTTCAATAAATTTGGATTTATCCTTACAAAAAGATTATTAATGGAAACTTGGGTTTTTCCCATGTGTTTATTATTTGTAAAATGAGGTGTTTTACTCTGATAAAATATTTCCTAACTGCGGTCCTGATGTAAATTCCGCTGCCAAATTAAATAAACACCGATACCACTGAATGTGCGAAGCTCGCGGCCGCCCGCCTCCCGAGGCAAGGGGTCGGGGGTTGCGACAGGAGGTGGTATCAGAGCTACAGCCACCGATTTCAGCCACAGAAGTGTTCTGCTGACATCAAAATTGTCAATTCTGTTCGGAAATAATCTATGTAACTATGTGCATACGTGTATATTATTGTTTTGTGTTATTTGATAATCTGTTAGTTTACAGTATGAGTGATCAAGGACCATCGGAAGCTTATTGTCAATTGTCTAGTTCTCCTAGAGATGAAGGAACTTCCTCCCAGCCTACTCCTTCAGGGTACTCGGCTGACACCGAAGAGGGGATATTCATCTTTATAGCGCAATCCGAAGAACCATTCCCTACCAAAAAGAGAGGATGATTCAGTCGGGGAGCACATGAGCGTAGGAAAAGAATGAGGAAATTGCAGCAACAAAGGGCTTTAGCAGCAGCAAATAGGGAGATGAACGCCCAGACCCAAGACACAATCAATAGGAGATTTGCCAACTTTCACATATTAACTACCATAGCCGTAGACCCAAACCTAGATCAAATCATTGCACCATAGCCACTACCACTGTATCCTATTCAGCCTATGGAAATAGAACCTAACAAAAAAGAACCAGTTCCCATACCAGCTTTTAACCCAGATGATATACCCAGATTCCCAGCACCCAATCCCTTAGCCTACGATCCGTGGAATGACGACCATAGGGATTATCGAGAACTCTACCCACAAGAGGAACCCATACCAAACCCTGTAGCACCATACCCGAACCTTGACCCTTTAGATCCATATTGGGATGATGACCAGTATGTTAGGGAAATCCTAGAAAACCCATACCCGTATGGAGACCCTTTACCACCGTACCCTGAAACAATACCCGCACCACCACCACCACCAATGAGTACCGAAAACGTGCAGGAACTCCGCACTTTTGGTGAGGAGTTAGTTGATGAAGGAGAGAGAATCAGGCAAATAGGGGAAAAACTCGTTTGGAAGTATGACGAGCGAAACATGCAATACTGGATGAACCCCTAGAAATAATATATATATATATACGAGTAGTTTGAAAAAAAAAAATCAACCAACTAAAATAGATAAACTAATACTTACTGATGCACAGTGTTGTAAAAGTCGCTAGGCGGTTGCTAGTCGGCCGACTGGGGAGTTGGGAGTAATCGGAGTACTCGGAGAGTACTCGGGGAGTACGCGGACATGGTAAATATAAAGAAAATTAATTGTTATATATTATTTATTTGTTAAAATAAGCAAAATTATTGTCAACTGAGTATAATTTAAAATGAAACATGTTTAAAGTTCAAATATTCTGAATACAAGTCCGACTAGTCTGAGTACAAGGCCGAGTAGTCCGAGTACATGACCGAGTAGGCCGATTTTGACCGAGTTTGACCAATTAAAAGTCAATAAACCACGTTGACCGCCTAAACCAACTAGGCCGACTACGTCCGACTAGGCGCCGACTAGGCCGACTAGGCACCGAGTACTCCCGAGTAATCCCGAGGCCGACTAATTGAGACCGCCTAGGAGGAAGTCGCCTCGAAGGGGGTCCGAGGACCGAGTACTCGCCGAGTACTCGGCCGAGTAATCCGACTTTTACAACACTGCTGATGCATAACTAGTAGTATGTTTTAAATTCCAGTTATAGTTTGTATTAGATGCATATATAAAATAGAGTAAATGTCGTAATGATCGACGGTTTTGACCAATGTGTTTGTTCGTGCAATTGTTGGCATTAAATCTTATTCTGTGATATTAATACCTGATAAATTTTGTAAATCCAGATGGACAACGAAGAAAATCAGGAAAACCAGAATAATGATAACCAAATAAATAACAGTGCCATTCGACACGTAGTAACCCAAGGAATTAGAGATGCTATGCCATATATCATCCAAACTGTTAAAGAAGCGGATAATAATAAAAGTAATAGTGGAAGTAAACAATCACTTACTGAACCCAGTCACTGGATAAACAATGGACCGTTACTTCAATTGTCTATTCCAAAAAGAAGAAGAACTATGTCTTATGGTTGTTCTTACCAAGAATTCTGGTATTGCAAACCAATAGAATTCTCTGGTAATGAAGGAGCCATTGCAGCTTTACGCTGGATAGAAAAGACAGAGCCTGTCTTAAAAATAAGCAAGTGTGCAAAGGAAGACAAAATCATGTTTGCTTCCAATCTTTTTTAAGAATGCAGCCTTAGAATGGTGGAATACTATCCTCCAGTCTAGGGGAAGTGACAGAGTCGATAATATAGAATGGAATGAGTTTAAGAACATGGCCGAAAGAAAATTCTGTCCTCCCAATGAAAAGGAACAAATTGCTAATAAGTTAGTTCTTAAACCTTAGAATGACTGGAGTAGACTGTAAGGGTTACACTACCATATTCTTCGAATATGGTAGAATTGTGCCAACTCTAGCCTCAACAGAACCAGTATTAATCTCCCGTTACATCTGGGGATTTATCAGTGAGATTAGACATGTAGTCAAGGCAGCTAGACCATAAACCATAGAAGAAGCTGTAAAACTAGCAAATACATTGACTGAGGAATTGATACGTACACAAGAATAGAACCAGAGGAAGAACCTAGTCCAGAAACTTAACCATGAATTTTGTTACGGTAATTCCAACTGTGGGAAGAACATAGGTTCTACTTCTTCACCTTACTGTAAGTCTTGCAAGAAGAAACATTCGGGAAAATGTTCTACCTACTGCAACTTCTGCAGAATACCTGGACACAAGGAAGAAGACTGTAGGAAGAAACCCAGTAATGGAGTGTGCTTCAATTGTGGAGAAAAGGGACATATTAAACCAAACTGTCCGAAACTAGCTCCAGCCATGAATAACAAGATTACTAAGAATGCTATAGCTTTTGTTCGGACAGCAGAAGAAGCCAAGATGATTCCGGATGTAATTGCCGATATGTTTTAGTTAATGATGTTTTTGCTAAAGTATTATTTGACTCTGGTGCGAACCAAAGTTTTATTAATACTTCATTTTGCAAAATTCTTAATAAGCCATTAACTAAACTGCAACAAGAATGTCTAGTAGAGACGGCTAATGAAGAATCAATTAAGATCAGTGAAATCTTGCAGGGAGCAAGAATAGAAATTCTAAATCATAATTTTATTGCTAACCTTTACCCAATGAACCTAGCCGGATTTGATATTGTATTAGGAATGGATTGGTTAGTAACCAATAAAGCTAGTATTTTATGTGATCAAAAGTCAATACAAGTAAATTCACCAAAAGGTGAAAAGATCACAATTAAAGGAGATAAGCCAACTAGATCTACGAAATTCATCTCTGTGATGAAAACAGCAAGTTATGCAAGAAAAGGATCATTAGTATATATGATTTCCATAATCATTAACACTAAAGGAAAATAATTGAAAGATATTCCTGTAGTATCTCAATTCTCAGATGTTTTTCCCGAAGAGCTACCTGGACTACCGCCAGATAGGGAAGTTGAATTCAGAATTCACCTACTACCAGGGACAGCACCGATTGCCAAGGCACCTTACCATTTGGCACCAGCAGAGATGCTGGAACTAAAGAAGCAATTGGACGAACTTCTGGAGAAAGATTTCATACAACCAAGTTCATCACCATGGGGAGCACCAATCTTGTTTGTCAAGAAGAAGGACGGATCAATGCGTATGTGCATTGGTTACCGAGAACTGAATAAAGCCACGGTTAAAAATCGGTATCCGTTACCGAGAATTGATGATTTGTTTGATCAACTGCAAGGAGCTCGATTCTTTTCTAATATCGATTTACGCTTAGGATATCATCAATTGAAAGTACATGAAGAGGACATTCCTAAAACTGCCTTCAGAACAAGGTATGGTCATTATGAATTTACAGTCATGCCATTTGGTTTAAACAATGCCCCAACCTCATTTATTGACATGATGAACATAATATGTAAACCATATCTAGATAAATTCATAATTATCTTTATAGATGATATTCTCATTTACTCTAAGAGCAAGGAAGAACATGCAACGCATCTGCATACGCTTTTAAATTTGCTGAGAAAAGAAAAGCTTTATGCCAAATTTTCAAAATGCGAGTTTTGGTTACAAGAAGTCAAATTTCTTGGACATTTAGTTAATCATGAATGAATTCATGTGGATCCCACAAAGATCGAGGCGATTACTAAATGGAAAGTCCTTGAATCACCAACGGAGGTGAGAAGTTTTCTTGGAATGACATGTTATTATAGACGGTTTATCCAAGATTTCTCTAGCATTCCTTTAACAAAACTGATCTGTAAATCAATTAAGTTTGAATGGGGACCAAAACAGGAAGAAGCTTTTAGAATCCTTAAGCAAAGATTAACCAAGGCACCAATAATAGCGTTACCAGAAGAAACTGAAGACTTTGTAGTCTATTGTGAAGCTTCTAAGTCAGGTTATGGATGTGTGTTAATGCAACGTCAAAATGTTATAGCCTATGCCTCTAGATAACTTAAGAATCATGAAGAGAATTATCCAACTCATGATCTAGAGTTAGGAGCCATAATTTTTGCCCTTAAGATTTGGAGACATTACCTTTACGGTAGTAAGTTTACCATTTTTACGGATCATAAGAGTTTAAGATATGTTTTCGGGCAAAAAGAGTTAAATATGAGACAAAGACGCTGGATGGAAATTCTTAGTGATTATTTTTGTAGTATCCAGTATCATGCAGGAAAAGCTAATATAGTAGCTGATGCTTTAACTCGAAAGTATCATGATAAGCCAAGAAAAGTACGTTCTCTTAAATTAAATCTGCAGATAGATTTACGTGATCAAATTAGAGAAGTACAAGGATCAGTAATCAAGGACGGTACTAAGAAATTAAAAGGAATGATTAAGGAATTAGAATAAGGAACAGATGGAATTTGGAGATTCCAAAAGAAAAGAATTTGGATACCTAAACAAGGAAACCTACGCCATCGAATATTAGAGGAAACCCACAAGTCTAAGTATACGATACATCCCGGTATTGATAAGATGTATCAAGACTTAAGAAAGAATTTCTGGTGGATAGGAATGAAAAAGGATATAGCAGCTTATGTAGCCAGTGTTTAACCTGTTCACAAGTAAAAGCTGAACATCAGAAACCCTCAGGTTTATTGCAGCAATTAGAAATGCATGTATGGAAATGGGAATTAATAACAATGGACTTTGTTACCAAATTACCCAAGACAAGAAAAGGTAATGATACAATCTGGGTGATTGTAGACAGATTAACCAAGTCTGCTCATTTCTTACCAATGAAGGAAACGTTTAGTATGGAACAATTAGCCAAGTTATATGTAAATGAAATAGTTTTATTATATGGAATTCCTCTGTCTATTGTGTCTGATAGAGATAGCTGTTTTAGTTCTCATTTTTGGACTAGTTTTCAAAAAGCAATGGGAACCAAGTTAAATCTAAGCACAACTTATCATCCCGAAACGGATGGACAAAGTGAAAGGACAATTCAGACAATGGAAAATATGCTTAGAACTTGTGTAATTGATTTCGAAGGAAATTGGGACGATCATTTACCATTAATAGAATTTTCCTATAATAACAGCTATCATATCAGTATCAATGCTACACCATTCGAAGCACTTTGTGGATGAAAGTGCCGAACCCCAGTCTGTTGGGCAAAAATTGGAGAAAAGCAATTATCTGGACCAGAGATAGTGCAAGAAACAACGGACAAGATTATTCAAGTCAAAGAAAGATTAAAAGCAGCACGTGATCGACAAAAGAGTTATGCTGATAATAGACGAAAACCATAAGAATTTCAAGTAGGAGATAAGGTATTATTAAGAGTTTCTCCATGGAAAGGAATAGTCAGATTCATCAAAAGAGGAAAGCTAAGCCCCAGGTATGTTGGACCTTTTAAGATCATTAGAAGAATAGGACCAGTAGCTTATCAGCTACAACTGCCAGAGGAAATGGCAGGAATACATGATGTATTTCATGTATGTAATCTCAAAAAGTTCTTAGCAGATGAATCATTAGTAGTGTAATAACCCGCTTTTTGGAAGTCAAAGTACAAGTCAAAGTCAAAGGAAGAAAAGATTGCTAATTGCGATCTGTCACTCCTTGCTTAACTATTGATTGTACGTTAACGACTTGTAATCAAATTCTTTTATTTAATTGCTTTAGTTGTATTATGTGAAGTATCTAGTAATAATCGAGGTTTAATCGATGTTTATCGTTAATCAACTTATCGCTAATCGCATCGCTATCGCATTCGCAACTCGAACTATGTGTTCTGGATATTGTTTTACGTGTGTGTGCCATTATGTGTTACTTGTGCATGTTATGTTTATGTTGAGGTGTTTAATCGCAATTGCAATTCTAAACGCAAACGCTAAACGCAAGTTACTTGTAGTGATTGTATGTTAGATATAGTAGTTAGGTTATTTGTGTAACTAATGGTTAGTACTATCGCCTCGCTCAGTCGAAACGCATCGCAACGCTCAACACGCAAAACGAAACGCCAAAACTCAACACGTCGGACACTTGGATCGAGGTGCCATCCAATCGGTGCCATCCTATCCGACCCTTGCTCCCCCTTTCTATTTTTGGCAACCTATAAATACCCCTCTTGTCACATCACAAGTGATGTGACAGCTCTCTCACTCGACCAACCCGCTCAAGCCCTCTTTTCTCTCGATTTCTCGCGATTCTTGTAAGTTTTCAACTCAAATCTTGTACTTCTATGATCCACACGCACTTCTTCATCATTTTCACCTTTGAATCTTAACTTTTAACCGTGAAATCAACGGATTGGAGGTGTTTTAGGATGACGTCATCATGGAGTCCTTATGAACTTCGAGATTTGACTTCAATCCACCAAGAACAACTCAGATCTGAAGGATTTCCACATGATTTCACAACGATTTCGCATAGATCTAAACATTTTCAAAGTTAAAAGGATTAAAAGATGGTTTCTCACTTTCTTTCAACTCTTTTACACTCAATGCACTCAAAACCGATAGAATCGGAGCTCATTCATGCCTTCTACTCTTCTCTAGTGATGTGCTTGTTTGAGATCCGAATCCTATCAATGAGACAACTGATTTCTGGTTGAACATGAAACCACCCATCACGAACAGTTAACTGATCGGATTGGGGTGATTCCCGTTCAATCGGATTGTCACACCCCCAAAATACCACATGCGGAAACCCCCGTGAGGCGTGTGACGTACCAGGATCTAGCCACCAATCACATTGAACTCGTACTTAATTTAAAGAATAAATTACAAGTTTTGTCCTTTATGTATGTCCCAAATTGCAGGTGCTGTCCTTTGTCTTTAAAATTGATGAGTTTTGTCCTTAATGTTTGCAAATCTTGCACGTTATTTCCTTTAGGCCAAACCCAGTTAATTTTTTCAGTTAAATAAGAACATGTGCAGGTCACATGAGGGTAAATATGTCATTTTACCATATTGTTTAAAACCCCATTTTAAAGAAAGGAAAAAAATTATATATCAATATCAGTCATCTCTTTCTCTCTTTCTAAACAATAAAAACTCTTCCTCTCTACTCCATCTCTCTCAAAAACAATCACCACCGGTCCACCACTTTCTTCCACCGCCACCACCTCCACCACCATGCTTCCTCTCTCTACCTCACTCTACAGTATGCTTGCCCCACAACCGGATCTAGATCCGAATCTGGATCGGAGTAAAATGTCACTCTTCCTCTCTCTACCTCTCTCTTTCCACCATCTCTCTCTCTTTCTCTCTCCAGGAACCGGATTTGCGATGGTGGTTACAGATCTACTGGAAGTTGATGAAGGAGATCAAAAATGGGGTTTTCATGTGCGAAACGTGTTAGGTCAAATTGAGGGTTGGAGGTTGATGAAGGAGATGAGATCAGGTGGGGTTGATGCAGGATGGTGGCAGATACGGCGGTGAAGAAGACGTGTGATGCTGGCGGTGGGGTTGATGCTGGCGGCTATTGATGGTTTTGGGGGTTTTTGATCAGGCGGTGAAGAAGACGTGTCTGTGCTCGCCTACAACACGTAGATCGATATCTTCTTTGGGGTTTTTGATATTTTTGGTTTTGGGGGTTTTTGATTTGGTATTTAGGTTTTTGATTTTTGGGGGTTTCTGATGCAAGTAACAGTGCAACGGCCGGAGACTCGATGCCGGAATTGATTTTTTGGGATTTTTGATTTGGTTTTGGGGTGGTGGTGAAGGGTGGTGGTGGTCAAACACACCTCTGGTCTTTCACGATCAGCCCCACTCTGTGAAATCCAAATTCTAGGGTTTCGATCCCGGTGGTGGGCGTTTCTCCGGTGGTTGTGAATGGTGGTGGTCTCCGGTGGTTGTAAGTGGCGGCTGATAGTTTTCTCCAATGGTGAAGGGTGACATTGATGGTGGTGGTGATAGAGTTTAGAGAGAGAGAGAGATGAGTTGCAGAGAGAAAGAGTTTGGGAGGATTCAGATTAATGATTTCATATATATCTCTATATATAAATAATAGTAATAATAATAGTATTTTTAATATTAATATTAAATATATAGATAAAATGACAAAAATACCCTTGGATGACCATTTTTAACAAAAAAAATCTAACTGGGTTTGGCCTAAAGGACATAACGTGCAAGATTTGCAAACATTAAGAACAAAACTCATCAATTTTAAAGACAAAGGACAGCGCCTGCAATTTGGGACATACATAAAGGACAAAACTTGTAATTTACTCTAATTTAAATAAAACTTTCATTTATTAAGGTAAAGTATTACATTACATAAGGCATGACTCATCGTATTCAGCGGAAGCAAAATTCATTTTGTTAAGTGTTACATAAACCGTATAAACAAAAACCATTAGACTTGTCTCGCAATCCCACGCTTTACGACCCATGACAACTCTAGCATCCCAAACAAGAAGTTCCACGATCCACATAATCTATAACCTGCGAGCATGCACACACGTGTATCAGACAACGCTGGTGAGTTCATAGTTTTATGAAAACGTTAATTACCAAGTGTTTAATTCCGTTCATTGATTTCAGTGTTGATAATTCCTCGAATACAAAACGGCTCCTGATTTATTTTGCCCGTTTTCCAATGCTCCTATCAAAGCATTGGTCATGACTAGGTCAGTAGTTCACACCCGTCCTCTCCGGTATGGGGTGAGGGTGCCAAATCTAAGTAGCGCTACCAACTAATATCCTGTTACCTCTCAGGTAACATACAACAAGGAAGGACTTTAATGGTGATAGGATGAGTATATTATCCAACATTCCAGATTTTACCCACAAGACATATTCCTCTCAGGAATACCCATGATTTACCCAAAAACCTATCCCTCTCAGGGATACCCAATGACTGTCCCAACCACCGGGACACATGCTCAAGAGAAATGAACTCACCTTAGATTGCTCGGTATGTTACATTACCCATTCGAAGTTGGTCAACCATACCCTACCGTGGTTACCAAGAATAGTCAGTTTCGTAAGCACATATCCAATTCACGTATTCAGCAAGTCACATGTAACAGTCATTGTCACGTAATCCATAACAAGCAATTAGATCTCATATACGTTTATACATAAGTTCACATTTCCAGCAAGGGTTACTAACACACCAGTTTTTCAAACAATCAAGTTATCTATTTTACACAGTTTACATCCATCACGGGATCACACTATATTAGCTAGCACATACACATTCCTAACGCAAGTTCACATCTCATGTGAATGTCACAAGGTGTCACATAACATCACAGGTGAGTTTGCTATACATACAGACCGAACCAAGTTTCTTAATCTCATTGCCAAGCAAGCAAGGATCATACACATACAAGTATCTATCATCCTTATCAACATGGTACCTACAGTTCAACTAGTTCCCTTTCTCGGCGAAATACTTCCTTGTGACGAAATACCTATATTTCTTCAGGTTCACACATGGCGAAACACCATTATTCGTCGGACTCACATATGACGAAACTCCCCTAAGATTTGTCGAGGTTCACATATGGCGAAACACCTACTAAGTTTCGTCACCTAACATCAGTTCCATATTCTTCAGTAAGATCAAATCGGTTAAACTTTTACTTTTACACAACCCAATCAGTTACACAATTAATCATAGATGATCGAAACAGTTTTCCATACATAATCATTCCCGAATTCACATGAACACTAATCACCCTCTTGCCAATTAACAATAGTTATAAGGATTACCTTAATCATATTAAATGAGTTCGTAGTTTAATCATAACTCGAGGTTAAGACACAATCGCTACCATCACAACATGTTATTCGGATCAGCCCTATGAACAACCAGTTACATAACATTTCATCATATTAACAATGTTCATATTATTAGATCCCTAGATAGAAAGAATCATAAGCATCCTTGCATCACATAAATCAATCACACATAGCCAAGCACAATCAACAAAAGATTAAAATAAACATAACCATACTAACCGAGGAATTGCCGATAGTACGTTAGATCGATGAAGGGAATGCTTCGAGAGGAGAAGATGGCCGGATTCAGGGGCTGCCATCACACAGGCAATAGGGAGGGAGAGAACTCTAGGGTTTCTAGTTTACATAACAGTTTTAAATTCAAGAATATGGGCCGCAAACTATTCTGGGCCGAAGCCCCTTATCGGCGAAAGACCTCTTTGACGAAAGACCAAGTTTCGTCAAGGGGTTGGTGACGAAAAACCCTCTTTGATGAAAGACCAAGTTACGCCAAGTGTGAATCATCAAGTGTGGTATACTGCTATGTCTAAACATTACACAATAAACAATACGTACAGTTTCACGTAACAGTCAAACATTACACATTTACCATACTAATAACATGCACAAGTTACAGCATCATCAACCAAATTGTGGAACAAGTAATGCGTAAAAGAAAAGCCTTGAAATTTCGAGTTGTCACATCATCCCCAACTTGAAAGAAATTTCGTCCCGAAATTTGACGAGTAATCCAAAACAACAAGATGCCAATTCAGGATGACTGTGGATTTTCCACGGGTACCACATCATCCCCAACTTGAAAGGGAATTTCGTCCCGAAATCCGCCAACGACCGCAAAAGTTGGTTCAACCACCTGAACAATTGAGGATATTGGAGCAGATCCTTACGTTCCCGCGTGAACTCCGGCCCACGTCTTGAGTTCCAGCAAACTCTCACAATTGCCATGCGACTATGTTTACGAACCTTAACTTCCCGCTCCACGATTTAGATGGGTTCTTCGACAAACTGCAAGTTGTCATCGATTTCCGGTTCTTGGGGAAGGGGGTACAACAAGTGTGTCATCGGATAAACACTTCTTCAGTTATGAAACATGAAAAACACCATGAATGTTACCGAACTCAACAGGTAACTCGAGCTTGTATGCCACTTTGCCAATAGATTCCAGAATTTTGAATGGCCCACCATAACGTAAGTTAAGCTTGCCACGCTCCCCAAGGCATACCGCACCCTCCCAGGGTGAGACTTCCAATTTGACATGTTCGCCTGCAGTGCACTCCCGGTGTTTCCGAAGTTATCAGGTTCCCTGGCGATCACGCGTTGTCGCCACATGATTTCCAGTCCAAATAATCTTCCCAAGAGTTTCAAGTGCAAGTCCTGGACCCGTGATTAGGTTGTCATCCACCTCAGTCCATGTGGAGATTGGCATTATCATCCATGCGATGCCTCAAACAGAGCTGTATGCATACTGATACGGTAATGGCTGCAGTAGAGCTCACCCAAAGATAAGTGTCCTTCCCAAATGTTTACCAAAGTCTATCATGCACATGCTCGCAACATGTCTTCGTGAGTCAGGATGGTTCGGTTGTTCTGACCATTTGTCCAACGGTGATAAGCAATGTTCATATCTAGACGTGAGCCAAGAGTGTTGTGTATTGCCTGTCATAAATCAGGTATATATCAAAATCAGAGATAAGAGGAGTTGGCACCTCGTGCCTAGAAAGCCGCCCCTCTTAAAGGAGTGCTTACAAGCGGAGAAGACTCGCCAGTTCCCTTGATTGCAAGAAGGTGTGCTGGTTACATGAGGCGTTCAATGATCATCCATGTGATACTGTTTCCGTTCTGAGTTTTAGGTAAACCAGTGACAAAATCCGTGGCAGTCTGTTCTCACTTCCAAGTGAGGGTTTCTGGTTGCTGGCACAAACTCGAAGGGTCCTGATATTCCACCTTGACCTTCGCACAAGTCAAACATCATCCATATACATTGCTATATGGGCCTTCACATCCGGTTACTAGTACAAGATCCTGCGATCCTATTATGCTCCAACAAAAATCCAAATGACCAGACCATCGGGGCTGGTGTGCTTCGTTTAATACAAGTTCCCTTGGATTGCTGTATAGTAAAACCCATGCCCGTTCCGCGAAGTAGCGAGCATCGTCCGACTTGCCAAAAATCACTTCTCCATGCCCCCGCATGGATCCAACTCGAAAATTCTCCTCCTTCAGTGCTTCGGTTTGAGTAGGGCAAATCTGATCAGGTAGGTTAGAGTCGATAGCGAGTTACAAAGCTCGTGCACGTTCATGTTCCACAGTCGTACTCATTCAAAAGTTCCATCCAACGATGTCATTGCATGTTGTAGCTCTATCGAACATCGATACACGGGAGGCCCTTCCGATCGGTTTAAGTAGTGCATTTGGTATCGTCCAAGTAATGCCTCCAATTTACATCCGTATACCACGGTTTCCACCGCAGGTTGTGTCCCATGCAATTCTCTTTCGTAAATCCACTATGTGCGTCATTGTCTTCTCGTGTTGCATTGGCGTGTAACTGGGTCTCCAATTCGAACTAACATGGGATACCGCTAGATCACCCATACCCTCGGGTAAAGACTTTGCTCATTGCATTGTAGAATTGGATTTCAAAAGCTAAAAAGGCGTTCTCCTATTTTGTCTCCCACGAATACACAGCACCCTGCTGTGTTAAAGAGATTTAAGCCACGCAATCCTCGAAAATCCCACGATTTATCTGCGATAGTCTCTAGCGAAACCCAGAAATTGCTTTATCCCCGAAGGACTCTTTGGTGTCGATCAGTTTTAAATGAAATGGATCTTAGCGAGATCCATGTATATTCCCACTTCGTTGATTACATGACCAAAAATGTACCTCCTGAATCCAGAAGTTAGACTTCGCGTGTAGTAGCTCTAAGATAAGGTACAAATGCCGCCTAGGGTGTTCCTTCCTCCTGGAAATGATTGAAAACTTCTTCAATAAACACGGTCGATTCATGTGATCCATAAAGCTGCCAGTGTGTTGGTTAACCCCATAGGTCATGGAATACAAAGTCGCAATGACCACATTGCGTTTGATATGCCGTTTTAGGAACACCCTCCCCTTGGACTTCCCTCTGACGAGAGCTCGTTTGTTAGCCCATCCTCGAATGGGAGGTTGACCCTCGCAACTGGTCAACAAGTTGCCAATACAATGGTCGAGACAAACAATTCTTGGCTGTCACCTTGATGAGTTTTTGATAATCAGTACACATGTCCAACGATACAACTTATCTTCCCGGATATAACTGGGGCTTCCCAAAGCGAAAACTAGGTCCGACAAAACTCCTGTCCAACAGTCCCTGTAGTTGATTTGACAATTCTCGCAACCCTCCTGGTGCAAGACGGTAAGAAGTACGAAGAATCAGGGCGGCCTCTGGCGTGAGATCAAACTGAGAGTCTTTCTAATAGTTGTGGAAGTAAACCTGATAGTTCCTCGAGTAGCACACCGAAGGAATCACGAACAATTGGTGGATCTTCGATCCTCTTTTCCTTAGCCTTAACATCAGTAACGAGTGGTAACATAGCGGGGTAATCCCTCCGTAGACACTTCTGGGCTTTCATTGCTAAAATGATGCTATCCTTTACACCATTGTAACACTTTAGAGCATATAGCGACGCAAAATTTTCTTCTCACAGGGTATATCTGCGCGATATCTGGATAACCAATCCACACTAACTAGTGCATCGAAACCATCAAAGTCAGCAGAAGGAAAGTCGATGTCGAACACTTGTCCCACAAGGTCGAGTTTGCATCCCAACGAACATACGAGGCTTCAATTGACTTGCCATCAGTCGATTCCGCAACAAAAACATGCAGGCCTCCAAGTTGCTATAATACTGGCGTCTCTCACGCCAATCCTAGATACCCTTCCATGAGCATCATTTCCCGTGTGGTTGTCCTCGTTACTAGGATTTCCAGTACTATCGTCGTTCCCTTGGTTGTTGTCGTCTTGATTTAATAACGGCCAATCCATGTCGTGGGCACCTCCATTTCCATCATGTTGGCTACAATTACGAGTATCTTGATGTTGCCGTGGCTGTTACCCCTAATGTCGTCGCTTGAAACGGAGCCCTACGGTTTTGCACCGTCAAAGTCCATCTTTTCACATTCTGCGCCACGTCCTAATGCGCTACCCACTGTGCTGGCAGTTACACATACCATACTATAATCAGTTGTCATCGCCTATGCCCCGATTGATTCGTAAGAGTTGACTCCCAAAAGTCACTGACTAGGGTTACAGATTCGATTGGAGTCAAATTGCTGATGTTCGTTGCTGGTAGTCAGGGTCATCCAAATACTGAAGTCGGTAAGGTACTACACTCATCCTCTTGTCCATCGTTCTTACAAGCTGATGGAGTAATACACGGTATGTTGCTAGAGTGTTACAGAAGTGATCGCACTTAGGGATCTAAGGCACCAATACACTGAGTTCCAACCAATGAAGAGGGGTGAGAAGGGTATCGACCAAACATTCGACGTTGCGACATCCAACTCATGGATGTTCGTACAAGCACCTAACATTCTTGTCACACCCCGATATTTCCACGTATTACCGGTGGGCCCGGTGGGGAGTATCGTGACGTAGTTGATATCATCATAGTCAATTTATCACAGTTTAATGCACAGGGGATGTGACAACCCTCGTAATTCCATGTATCCGTACGATTTATTTAATGATAATTAAAGTGCTTGATGACTGTGCTGAATCATTTAACTGCTCTCTGATTACTGTGTTATACTTACATGTACGTGTTAGCATACTAGTAGTATACGGAAAAGTTACTAAATAGTCCGATATGTTTTCCTATGTCTTAGGAATAAATTGCGTTACAAAATTATATGTATAAGACGCCTTACGGAACAATTAAACAACTTAACGAAACAGTATCCGACCGAACAACCGGACAATACCCGGGACACCAAATATTTGTCAAATACATTGTTGTATTTATTTTTGACTAGGCATGATCCCCGAACACCCTAACACCCACTAACTTCTCTAGTAAATAACACACATAAGTATACACTTGAGATCTAACTTGAAATTGCAACTTAGTTGAAAATGTTACACTAAACCCCCCCCCCCCCATCTGATTTTCGGTCCTAGGTGGACCCCACAAAGATCACCATGATTCCCCCTATATATTTTGCTTAGATCTCCTTTGATTGTTACTTGCAAGTATGAACAAAATATGTAAGAGAATCTTTCACATGTATGGCCAACATCTCTACAAAATCATTTCCAAAGATCACTCTCTCTCTTCACTACTCTCTCTCTCTCATTTTCGGTTTCCCCAAACCGAATCCACCATCATCACTTCAACATCTCCATCTTCTCCAACATCAAATTCCATACAAAGCTTCAAAGAATCCATGGAGGTTGCAACTTGAAGGGATTTCAAAGGAGCTTGTTTCTATCTTTTTCACCATCTTTTTTCTCAACACTTCTTCACTAGATTCTTCCCTAGCTTTAAGCTAGTAGTAAGTTCCTTATGTCACCTTTGTTCATCTTGTTTCATGATTAAAAGATGTAATATGTTAAATCTACAAGAACACTAAAAAGGGTTTAAACAAGAAGATGAAACATGATGTATTTATGTTAGTATGAAGTTGTTTGGATATATTACTGATTACTCGCTGATTTACTTGTTAATATTGAGTACTATAAATGTTGTTGATCATTATGCATGTTAACGGAACCAATATAACTCGCATTAGAATGTAAAAGCTGAAAAACAGAAAGCTGTTTGGTGATTACAGCTTCAGTTGGCTGTAACCGGACCTTAATAAAGCAGAAAATGTGTTTTCTGAACTCTATATTTATGTATTATGAAATACGGTTCTAATGGCACTGGAATCATAATTTTTGGACTTCGTTTACTATTTTTAAAGGGTCATTTTGTAACAGCAGCTCAAGCTGCATTTTTGCTGCTGAAAATAGGTGTTATATTTTTGGTCATTACTGGAAATCTATGATGAATCAGCGCATGAAATTTGTACAGTAGATGAAAACTGATGTATCTGTAATTACCCCACTGGAATTTCGTAAATCGGACTTACGATGAAATTTTAATGAATTGTTCCGTGGACTTTGGTCAGAAAAAGATAAATCTGAGTTCAGTCTGGAAAAGGAATTTTTATAAAATATTAGTAACGAACTAGACCCCGATATTTTTACACAATAAAATTTGGAATGTTTAAGACCTTCCGTAAAAATTTGGGAATTTTTGGAATAAGTTAACTATTTTATTAAAATGTCCAAAAAGAGCCCGGTTTTTAATATTAATGCTGAAAGGACATAAGTTGTAATTTGCATGTCTAAATGTCGGGTAGGTTATCTATGAATGATATAACATGTTATATGGGTTATGTGCATCATCGTATGTTTGTTTATGAGTGGGTAATGGATGGGAAACTTATATGGGCATAAACCGTTAAAGTGATGCATGTTATGTGATAGATACGTGTAGGAACTTTGTGTTCTATTTGAAATCACTAATAAACTAAGTGGTAATTATACTAGGGCGTGATTGACCGACCTTGACTATTAGCTATATTTGAGAGTCAAACCGAGCAACCAAGGTGAGTTCACACTCTTTCCAAGGCATGGGATTCCCAGGGGTAGGGAATGGGATTGAATAACTACTTGTACTATCATTACTATTAAACTGCTTTTTTTACTGTCCTCGGATTGAAGGGCACGTACATAAAACCTACGTACACTCATACTTACTACTGCCATCGGATTGAAGGGCACTTGCGTAAAACCTACGTACACGATCATAAGACCATCATCTCTATCACTTTAAGTCCCTCATTTATCGACTTAATCGCCGAGGCCTATGGCGAGCGGGTCATTAGTTAATAGCGCTATTAGGTTTAACAAACCTCACACCGTGCCAGTCGGACGGGCGTGTACTAATGGACTATGGGCAAAGGGTCAATGCTGATAGACATTGACTTAGGGCACCTCTTACATTTTCGTAGCAGTCGATACGCGTGGTCTAGTAACACATGGGAAGCCCCCACTAATCTTCGCAAACATGTCAGGAAGACCGCGATACGAATTTATACGATACATGATTTACAAAACGAACAAATGATTTACGAAACGAATGCTATAACTAAACAACCAACTGTGAATTCACTCAACTTTGTTGTTGACTCGTTGTTACATGCCTTACAGGTCGCTAAACGCTTGGAGCTTGCACGAGGAAGGAGTCGTTGTGGTGTACGGACTGTTATGTTCCGTGCTTATTATTTAAATCCCTATGAACTTATTAAACTTGCGTTTTGAACTCTAACTTATAAACTATGGTCTTATGCTTTTGGATTTACTTTTATGCTTCCGCTGTTTAAACTAAATATGGTTAACTAGCTTTGGACACCAATCGTATTGTGGTTGGTCTCATTTACTTAATTTCGATGTTCAATATGATTGGTGGCTCGATCCTGGTCATGTCACGCCTCCAAGCGGTGATACCCCGCATGGTGGATTTTGGGGGTGTGACAGATTGGTATCAGAGCCATTGGTTATAGTGAACTTGGTTTTAATAAGGGAAAAGGTTTTTGTTAAAACCAGACTATAACCTGAACAGTGCTCAACGATCCACAACGACGCTTCGCTCCACGTGCAAGACTCAACATTCTAGGTGACATGATTTAAGTTTATATTTCTTACTTGCTAGATTACGTTTGTCCGGTGTAGTGTTTACTGTGTGTTTATTTAGGGTAGAAGCATGTTGTCTATTAACCCTACTGCGTTCTTTATGATACGCAATTGTTTACTTGAATTTTAACAAGTGGTGGTCAAATTCTTTTCTGATTTCTCGTCACCCCGCTACGACAACTGTTTATGCATTCTATCTATTTACACGCTTAACACGACATGACGTCACCATCTGACCCTCCGTACATTCGGTTTGTACATCAACATTCACGAAGACCCGACCTGGCACAAACGAACGCGGGGTTAGGAGAACTATACCCACACATCCCTGTTGACGAACTTCTTCATCTCCACCGGTCGTCGTTACCAGAAACGAAGCAGCCACAGTTGCACGCGTTTTTCGTTTTGCAACTCGCAACCCTACCAACCAAATTTTGTCTTGAACAAGTGATGTACTTCTGTGACCGTGATGCAACGAACTTCCCTTTTGTGTCGTGCCGCCACACCTCACTACTAGAATTGCTTCTAAGCAACAGATTACTTGGTTGAATTCTTCTGTTATTGGTGGACCCCTGTTTTCGCTCGATTCGTCGCATGAACCTCATTAATTCCCTGTTTCTTCGATTGGCAACTGATTTAACGAAATGCCAACAACCATACCATGATTTTCACCGATCACAAGACTAGCTTACCACCCTGTTGGATGGTTTATTAGCTCTCTCGTATACCCAACTCTGTGAATGAATACCATTACTGGTGAAATAGTCTTCAGGACATATGGGGACGGAGATATGGATCACTCAACCCACCGGCGAACACGATAATTTATACGTTTACCCGACCCACCTTACACTACAAGAGACGTACTTTAATTTCATGATAGTTTTCTTAAATATGCGGGATCTTTGCGCTAGCTCTTGTACCGACACATGATTATTGATTAATGATACGTCCAATTTCTATCATTGACTTAGATCAAACCATCACTCTCTTACCACAGTGACATTAAGTTCTCGCTACTCCATGTTGAGATACTGAAACGAACACGCACTCGCTTAGAGAATTTGGATGGCTCGACCTTCGATCATTAGTGATCACTCCTTGAAACCTTGAGGGTGGTGATGTATTATTGATATGATCATACTCTCTTGAACGCATTTTCGCGTCTTTCCTTTGGAACCTCACGACTACGCATACGTATTTTGGATTCATTCACACAACCCAAGGAACTCCTCCTAACTTGGTTACTTACTTGATGAATCACAAACCCACCTAAGTTCATGGATTCAGGTGAATTGTTCCTCCATTCGCATGTGGGCGAGTCCGATGACCTTTGATGGAAGTCTCAGTGAATCTTAACACTACACACTTGTACGACAATCATGCTGCTATGATTCTTGTTCTGATTAAGTTAACCCCGTGACAACTACATTCGATCAACGGCATACTAACTATACCCAACTTGCGTACAACCAGCTGTACCTTCGACATGTTTCCCCACCCATACACGTTACACTTTTGAAACCTACGATCTTAAAAGTGTTCCCCGCGGACACTCGCTTGGACAAGTTACGCTTTATGAACGTTACTCAGTGAGCATTGGGCCATGAACATGTTGATACCCCAGATACTTTTCCTTGACCTTGATATGGCCGATATGGACCCTCAGACACGATAGATATGTCCCTTGTTTCCTTTGACGACATCCGAACCCACTTGAAGAACTGTCCACACAACTACAAGAACTCTTGGAAAAGGGTTTCATACGTCCTAGCTCTTCGCCCTGGGGAGCTCCAGTGTTATTCGTAAAGAAGAAAGACGGTACCTTCAGAATGTGTATTGACTACCGTGAACTCAATAAGGTGACCGTAAAGAATCGTTATCCTCTCCCGCGCACGGATTACTTATTCGACCAGCTGCAAGGGTCGAGCTACTACTCCAAGATTGATCTGAGATCGGGATACCATCAGCTGAGAGCCCGAGAGGAAGACGTCTCCAAAACAGCATTTAGAACTCGCTACGGCCATTACGAGTTTCTAGTTATGCCTTTCGGATTAACAAATGCACATGCGGTCTTCATGAATCTCATGAACCGAGTGTGCAAACCTTACTTGGATAAGTTCGTTATTGTTTTCATTGACGATATCCTGATCTATTCTAAGAGTCATGAGGAACACGAGCAGCATCTACGAGTTATGCTGGAACTTCTTCGAGCAGAGCAACCGTATGCTAAATTTTCGAAATGTGACTTCTGGCTTCGTGAATTCCACTTTCTAGGTCACGCGGTAAACAAGGATGGGATTCATATTGATCCATCTAAGGTTGACTCGATCAAGAACTGGCCTGCACCCCGCACACCAACAGAAATCCGCCAATTCTTGGGTTTGGCAGGGTATTACAGAAGGTTTATCAAGGACTTCTCTAAGATTGCGCAACCTCTCACTTCATTGACCCAGAAAGGTGTCACCTATCGTTGGGGTGATGCACAGGAATCTGCGTTTCGGCGCTTGAAAGACAGACTTTGTAGCGCGCCTATCCTCTCATTGCCTGAAGGCACTGATGATTTTGTGGTATATTGCGACGCTTCCATCCAAGGACTTGGTTGTGTGTTGATGCAACGTGACAAGGTCATTGCCTACGCATCACGCCAACTCAAAGTTCACGAAAGAAAGTACACTACTCACGATCTGGAGCTGGGAGCAGTTGTTTTCGCGCTTAACACATGGAGACATTACCTGTACGGTACCAAGTGCACCATTTACACCGATCACAGGAGTCTCGAGCATATCTTCAAGCAAAAGGAGTTAAACATGCGACACCGCCGATGGGTCGAGCTATTAAATGATTACGAATGTGCCATCAAGTACCATCCAGGCAAAGCCAATGTTGTGGCTGACGCCCTCAGTCGAAAGGATACTATACCTAAGTGTGTACGTGCGTTACAGCTTACCATCCAATCCAACCTTCCAGCTCAGACTTGCGATGCTCAGGTTGAAGCATTGAAAGCGGAGAACATCAGAGCTGAATCCTTACGAGGATCGAGTCAGCGCCTAGAACAAAAGGAAGACGGTGCCTACTACATTAACGGACGCATCTGGGTCCCGCTTTATGGAAACTTACGCGAGCTTGTGATGGACGAAGAGCACAAATCTCGTTATTTGGTACACCCTGGTTCGGACAAGATGTACCACGACCTTAAGACTACGTATTGGTGGCCTGGCATGAAAGCCCACATAGCAACCTACGTCAGTAAGTGCTTGACTTGTGCGAGAGTCAAGACTGAATATCAGAAACCATCAGGCCTACTTCAACAACCAGAGATACCTAAATGGAAATGGGAGCAAATTTCCATGGATTTCGTTACTGGTCTGCCCAGATCTCAACGCGGAAACGATACCATTTGGGTGATCGTAGATCGACTGACCAAGTCTGCACATTTTTCTGGCTATCAAAGAAACGGACAAGTTTTCTACTCTTGCAGACATTTACCTAAAGGAAGTGGTATCAAGGCACGGAGTGCCAACCTCCATCATTTCTGATCGTGATGCGCGTTTTACTTCTGAACTGTGGCAAGCAATGCACAAGTCCTTTGGCTCACGTTTAGATATGAGCACCGCTTATCACCCATAGACGGACGGGCAATCTGAACGCACCATCCAAACCCTTGAAGACATGCTTAGGGCATGCGTAATCGACTTCGTAAATGGCTGGGAAAAGCATCTCCCGTTAGTGGAATTTTCGTATAATAACAGCTAGCACACCAGCATCCAAGCCGCTCCATTTGAGGCATTGTACGGACGTAAATGCCGATCACCTCTCCGATGGGCAGAAGTTGGCGATAGTCAAATCACTGGCCCAGAACTCGTAGTTGATACAACAGAAAGAATTGCCCAGATACGACAACGCATGGCGGCAGCTCGCGACCGTCAGAAAAACTACGCAAACAAGCGCAGGAAACCACTCAAGTTCCAAGATGGGGATCGAGTGCTACTCAAAGTCTCACCTTGGAAAGGTGTAGTCCGTTTTGGCAAAAGGGGCAAACTCAATCCGCGATATGTCGGACCGTTCGAAATCATAGAGAAAATAGGCAAAGTGGCCTACAAACTGGATCTATCTCAGTGCAGTTCACAACGTTTTTCACGTGTCAAGTCTGAAGAAGTGTCTGTCAGATGAGACCCTCATAGTTCCTTTGAAGGAGCTCACTATCGACGATCAGTTGCGATTCGTCGAGGAACCAGTTGAAATCACGGACCGAGACGTTAATGTCCTCAAGCGCACCAGAATACCTCTTGTTCAAGTTCGTTGGGATCCCCGTCGTGGCCCAGAGTATACCTGGGAACGAGAAGACCAAATGAAACTCAAGTACCCCCAGCTATTTAAGAAAAATGCAACCACTACTGAGGCTGAAGCTACTGCAGAATTTCGGGACGAAATTTCAAATCAACGGGGGGATGATGTGACACCCCAGGAAAAACCAGTAAACACCGCAACTTAACTAGCTTCCTCAGTAACTACGCACTAAATTTCGGGACGAAATTTTCTTAACAAGGGGAGAATGTGACAACCCTCGTAATTCCATGTATCCGTACGATTTATTTAATGATAATTAAAGTGCTTGATGACTGTGCTGAATCATTTAACTGCTCTCTGATTACTGTGTTATACTTACATGTACGTGTTAGCATACTAGTAGTATACGGAAAAGTTACTAAATAGTCCGGTATGTACATAAGACGCCTTACGGAACAATTAAACAACTTAACGGAACAGTATCCGACCGAACAACCGCAACTTAACTAGCTTCCTCCGTAACTACGCACTAAATTTCGGGACGAAATTTTCTTAACAAGGGGAGAATGTGACAACCCTCGTAATTCCATGTATCCGTACGATTTATTTAATGATAATTAAAGTGCTTGATGACTGTGCTGAATCATTTAACTGCTCTCTGATTACTGTGTTATACTTACATGTACGTGTTAGCATACTAGTAGTATACAGAAAAGTTACTAAATAGTCCGGTATGTTTTCCTATGTGTTAGGAATAAATTGCGTTACAAAAATATATGTATAAGACGCCTTACGGAACAATTAAACAACTTAACGGAACAGTATCCGACCGAACAACCGGACAATACCCGGGACACCAAATATTTGTCAAATACATTGTTGTATTTATTTTTGACTAGGCATGATCCCCGAACACCCTAACACCCACTAACTTCTCTAGTAAAAATAACACACATAAGTATACACTTGAGATCTAACTTGGAATTGCAACTTAGTTGAAAATGTTACACTAAACCCCCCCCCCCCAATCTGATTTTCGGTCCTAGGTGGACCCCACAAAGATCACCATGATTCCCCCTATATATTTTGCTTAGATCTCCTTTGATTGTTACTTGCAAGTATGAACAAAATATGTAAGAGAATCTTTCACATGTATGGCCAACATCTCTACAAAATCATTTCCAAAGATCACTCTCTCTCTTCACTACTCTCTCTCTCTCATTTTCGGTTTCCCCAAACCGAATCCACCATCATCACTTCAACATCTCCATCTTCTCCAACATCAAATTCCATACAAAGCTTCAAAGAATCCATGAAGGTTGCAACTTGAAGGGATTTCAAAGGAGCTTGTTTCTAGCTTTTTCACCATCTTTTTTCTCAACACTTCTTCACTAGATTCTTCCCTAGCTTTAAGCTAGTAGTAAGTTCCTTATGTCACCTTTGTTCATCTTGTTTCATGATTAAAATATGTAATATGTTAAATCTACAAGAACACTAAAAAAGGTTTAAACAAGAAGATGAAACATGATGTATTTATGTTAGTATGAAGTTGTTTGGATATATTACTGGTTACTCGCTGATTTACTTGTTAATATTGAGTACTAGAAATGTTGTTGATCATTATGCATGTTAACGTAACCAATATAACTCGCATTAGAATGTAAAAGCTGAAAAACAGAAAGCTGTTTGGTGATTACAGCCAACTTCAGTTAGTTGTAACCGGACCTTAATAAAGCAGAAAATGTGTTTTCTGAACTCTATATTTATGTATTATGAAATACAGTTCTAATGGCATTGGAATCATAATTTTTGGACTTCGTTTACTATTTTTAAAGGGTCAAGCTGCATTTTTGCTGCTGAAAATAGGTGTTATATTTTTCGTCATAACTGGAAATCTATGATGAATCAGTGCATGAAATTTGTACAGTAGATGAAAACTGATGTATTTGTAATTACCCCACTGGAATTTCGTAAATCGGACTTACGATGAAATTTTAATGAATTGTTCCGTGGACTGTGGTCAGAAAAAGATAAATCTGAGTTCAGTCCGGAAAAGGAATTTTTATAAAATATTGGTAACGAACTGGACCCCGATATTTTTACACATTAAAATTTGGAACGTTTAAGACCTTCCGTAAAAATTTGGGAATTTTTGGAATAAGTTAACTATTTTATTAAAATGTCCGAAAACTGCCCGGTTTTTAATATTAATGCTGAAAGGACATAAGTTGTAATTTGCTTGTCTAAATGTCGGGTAGGTTATCTGTGAATGATATAACATGTTATATGTGTTATGTGCATCATCGTATGTTTGTTTATGAGTGGGTAATGGATGGGAAACTTATATTGGCATAAACCGTTAAAGTGATGCATGTTATGTGATAGATACGTGTAGGAACTTTGTGTTCTATTTGAAATCACTAATAAACTAAGTGGTAATTATACTAGGGCGTGATTGAACGACCTTGACTATTAGCTATATTTGAGAGTCAAACCGAGCAACCAAGGTGAGTTCACACTCTTTCCAAGGCATGGGATTCCCAGGGGTTGGGAATGGGATTGAATAACTACTTGTACTATCATTACTATTAAACTACTTTTTTTACTGTCCTCGGATTGAAGGGCACGTACGTAAAACCTACGTACACTCATACTTACTACTGCCCTCGGATTAAAGGGCACGTGCGTAAAACCTACGTACACGATCATAAGACCATCATCTCTATCACTTTAAGTCCCTCATTTATCGACTTAATCGCCGAGGCCTATGGCGAGCGGGTCATTAGTTAATAGCGCTATTAGGTTTAACAAACCTCACACCGTGCCAGTCGGACGGGCGTGTACTAATGGACTACGGGCAAAGGGTCAATGCTGATAGACATTGACTTAGGGCACCTCTTACATTTTTGTAGCAGTCGATACGCGTGGTCTAGTAACACAAGGGAAGCCCCCACTAATCTTCGCAAACATGTCAGGAAGACCGCGATACGAATTTATACGATACATGATTTACAAAACGAACAAATGATTTACGAAACGAATGCTATAACTAAACAACCAACTGTGAATTCACTCAACTTTGTTGTTGACTCGTTGTTACATGCCTTACAAGTTGCTAAACGCTTGGAGCTTGCACGAGGAAGGAGTCGTTGTGGTGTACGGACTGTTATGTTCCGTGCTTATTATTTAAATCCCTATGAACTTATTAAACTTGCGTTTTGAACTCTAACTTATAAACTATGGTCTTATGCTTTTGGATTTACTTTTATGCTTCCGCTGTTTAAACTAAATATGGTTAACTAGCTTTGGACACCAATCGTATTGTGGTTGGTCTCATTTACTTAATTTCGATGTTCAATATGATTGGTGGCTCGATCCTGGTCATGTCACGCCTCCAAGCGGTGATACCCCGCTTGGTGGATTTTGGGGGTGTGACAGCGGAAGTCTAAAGATAATAATATATCAAACCGATTGAAAATAATATCAATTATTACAAAACGGTTGTAAAAGGATCCACATGCGGAACAAAGATAAAAGAAACATTGTTCAACAGATTTATAAACATCTAAGCTTGCAAGACTCTTTATTGATGCTAAGAGTAGCCAGCCCATTTCGCTTAGTACATGCACTTAACCTTTTTGGAAAATACGTCAGTTTTCCCTGGTAAATACAATTAACCGACTCATTTTGAAAATGTTTTAAGAAAATTGATTTGAATGCACAAGGCACAAATAATCTTTTATAACTTGGGATAATTATTTAAAAATAATCTTGCTAAAGAATTATATGTTTATTATACGTTCAGTAGCCCGGGTTGAAAACCGGGTTAAAGATTAATTGACACACCACATAATATATCCCACGGCGAGTTATTTATGACATCTGTGCTTGTAATCATTGTAAACCGTTCAGTTATCAATGAAATAAAGTTATTTGATCCCAATGTTTGTTTGTTTATGTTTGATGTTTGTCATGTTTTGACTTTTATTCAATTTCAAACTCTATATTGCTTTCTGGAGAATTATACGCAAACTGGTGCGTAAACGCAATCAGTTTAACGCGACAAACACTCCGGAACATCATTTTATTCTTAACATACCTTAAATAACCTCTACATAACTTAGAAATATGTTTTGAAGGCTTTGGTATGGCAAAATCAAGTCTATTCGCTTACAGGGACTAAATTCGACAAACTGCGAAAGTATGCCGATTTGAATTGTAATGGGCATTCCGGAACTTGATCATAAGTTAAACACACCTTAAATATCCTTTACATAGCTTAGAAATAGGCTTTGAGGGGTTCGGTGTGCTAAAATAAACTTTATGCTCAATCAGGGACTAAAAGCGTCAAAAAGTGCATAAGTTTGCATTTTCGCGCATAACTTACGTTCTGAATACATCCGGACATCCAAAAATTTATGTAATCATTAAAATATTTTATTTTAGTGTTTGGCATAAGAAAAATCCATTCGTCGCGCAATTTGGACCGTTTTTGCGTCCGTTACGACTCCCGTCGTAATTACCCGAACAACGCAATCGTACGGCCAAACGAACCGACATCCGACATATTTTTGAGCATATTTCATGTTTCCTATGCTTTAACATCCTTATGGAGCTTAAAAATGGGTTTGATGGGTGTTAGAAGTGCCAAAACACGACCATACGCGAACAGGGACCAAAACTGTCAACTTTGAAAGTTGCTGGTCTGCAGACCAGGTTACGGTCCGTAAAGGGAGGACCATATGGTCCGTAAGGCTTCCCTAGTTCAGTAGAATGTGTTTTCCAGCTTTATCCAGCTGTTGGGCACCTTTGCACATGGTTTTGGGGCATTCCTAGGGGCTCCCCTAGTTTTGTAAAACTATGGGCTCGACGTGTATGGCTAGGATTGAATCTCGGGTTTCAAGAAACGATCCTAACGGTTGTAAGAAAACTATAAATACCCCTCCATAGTTCACTTGCAACACACTTGAATTATGAGATTTTCTCTAAGTTGATGTGTGAAAACACTTCATACCTAAGAAATACTTGGAAATTCAATCTTGCGGGGACCCTTTGTAAGTGTTCCTTCGTTCTTTTTATGCGTTTTTAGCTTGAAAGTCAAACTGTGTTTGAATTTCTGCATTGACCAGTTTATAGTCAATGCGAAGTTTGCTTGAACTTCATAACGTGAGCGTAATCACGATGGTCATAGTCCCTAGTGACTATACCTACTGATTACCACGTTATCTAGGCTCAGTGACGAGTCGTAGTTTCGGCCAAAATGCGTATTTTGTAACCAAACTACTCTAGGGTATCAAAACCGTTTGTTTTGATATCAAAACCTATTTTCTAACTTGACTAAACATGTTCTAGCATGTTTAGCTCGTCACTTTTAGATTTGTGCTTGTCTAGGGTCGTAAAGGTAAGCGATCTAAACAATCGCTTGTGCTTTCGAACCCGACCCATTTGGTCGATCATTAGGATCCGACCAAATACTTTAGGTGACCATAGTTGTATAGCGAATAACCTTCCGAGGTTATACCTTATGGTCACATCGTTTAAAGTAGTTGTATGATAGGTAGTATATATGCCTTAGGTAAATTACCAAAATGCCCTTTTTACGCCAAAATTCATTTTAAGCATATGTAACATAACTTTTGACATCTAAACTGATTTAGCAACAATATTAGACGTGTTAAGGCATATATTACTTGTCATAGGACTAGTTAGGCGTTCCGAACGCATTTTATGCGAACGACGCGTTAAAATAGCATAAGCTACCTAAACGCGTCGTAACGGGTCAAAAGCACTTAGGATAAGTTTCGTTTTAGTATGTAGGCTTTGTTAAACCATATTACATGAGTTCCTACACTCATTTGGTTTACGAACCCTCATGCTACCCGATCCTCCGAATAGGTCCGTTTATTAATGTAGTTACCCATATTAGGTGCCGTTTGATTCCGTAGTCTTCTAGCTTTGCTTGGTGGATATCTAAAGTCTATTGAGCAATCTCAAGTGAGTACATAGACCCCTGTTTTACTGTTTTCAAACGTTTTGGGGTGAAACACATGTGCCTACTTGTTATTTTCATGCTTTCCCATGTTTTCATATTATATACTTGCTATGTCCATTAGTACACTATTAGTACATAATTTCATTTTGTCTTGCTATGTATGTTAACTTAGCATATTTAGCACATTGATTTACATGAATTTTCTGCTATGTATGTTCACTTAGCATATTTAGCACATTGATTTACATGACTTTTCTGCTATGTATGTTCACTTAGCATATTTAGCACCTTGATTTACATGACTTTTCTGCTATGTATGTTCACTTAGCATATTTAGCACATTGATTTACATGACTTTTCTGCTTTGTATGTTAACTTTGCATACTTAGTACATTACATATTTACATTTGATATGACATTTGGTTTGTTCAACGGGTCTAAACTACATTCATTAACATTAGCTACGCCGCTCGGTAGTAAGTAATGGTACCATAGGACTTGACAAATCCCTTTCCTGACATCCTAGGTTTGTTTGGGTGTAAGGAATGACTGAATCCGAAAACATTTTACTTTGATAATCTTTACTCTAAGGTTATCCGTCTGTCTCAAGGCTTGAATGTATGCGTTAACTTACCGCTTAAATGTTTGTATCAGTAAAACATGTAATTATCTTACAAAACATAACTTTTGGTTTATTCAAAATACTTTGTTTTGTACATTTTTACTTGTGGTATAAGTAGTCTCATTTTACTTACCATACATAACTTTTGTTTACACATTACATGACTTATATTCAACTTGGTTTATACTATGACATTTGACTATTTGACTAAAACATGGATATTTTACAATGTTGGTTGGTTTGAGTGACTTAAATAACGAGGCGTGTGTAATATGATAGAAGCATGGTGGATACGCCGCTGGTACTTCCTATATATAAGTGTTTGTATGATATTACATATCGTAGCGTCATTTAAGCCACTTCAGTTTAGACATATTACATTTACAACACATTTTCACTTAAACATTGTTTTACAAATAACTTGGTTTATACAAACTCTTTTTACTTGGTCATTCTTTTAACCATACACTATTTTATTTTATATACATATCATCTATTTTGCTATCGTTTTTCAAATGATTTATAAAACAAAACAATTAACAAGATTCATGACTAAATTTTTATTAAATATTTCTTAAACTCAAGTCATGAACCCTATTTTCATAAAACCTATGTATCTCACAGGCATTTTTATGCTGACGTACCTATTTTCACATGTGTTTTCAGGAGCTGATGCTTAGGATGATGATCGTGACACTAGGGCAGACCTGTGCCTTAGAGACTTAAAATAAAGATAGACTTAGTTTAATTATGATGTGTACTCTTTGGTTCTTGTTTTGAAACAATGTATTCCACCTTTGGTTGTTGAATAAAATGTAATTTTAATTACCATGGTTGTGGAACAATAATTCTGTTACAACACTCCCCGACGTTTCTGCCACGATTTGATGTTTTACGTGGTCGGGGTGTGACATTATTCTCAAACAGGTGGGTACATTATTTTACATACGCACCGGCAGGTGTATGCCTACACCTCATGCTTAAGTCGTGGCCATTTCAATGAATGAGCCGAGGATATCCAGGACATGGTCATTAACCTCCCAAAGGCTTAAAATAAACAAAACAGATTAAACGGGTTATCTCAATGATTTAACCTTCATACGACTAAAAAATCAATACCCGACCAAACGATATTTTATATACCGTACCCCAAGCCCGTATAAGGGAAAATAAGTTAAAAGTATTTACCTTAGCAAATTATACAAATTTATCCCAGCCGTTTACAATCAAGCAAGTACAGGTAGCTTTTATTGGTCCCCTAAATCTGGAATGAAGGTTTTAATAACCTATTAGATTCCTAACGGGTCTTACTTAAGTTTAAACTTAGACCGGTTAGTTTTAAAGAAAGGTATACGGTTCAAAACGCAAGATTAAGCGAAGTCCGGATTAGAATGTGGTTTAGACCCAACAAGTATGAAGACTTGTTTAATATGGGTAAACCAAACACATTCTGGAATTTGAAGTGAAAATGATAAGGTTTGACCCGTTTCGGTTAATTTACGCAAACTAGTTACATAAACCGTACGCGATAAATGCATAACGGGAAAAACCTAACGAGCCTTGAACAGGTTTCTTAAGTTAATATGCCTTAAATATGTTGTGATATTAGTAGGATACCTTCCATTATGCCCAAAATGAATTTAAACTCAAATTAAGCCCCGCAGGGGTATTTTGGTCATTTTAAAGATTATAAAAGAGGTTAAATAATTATCTGAGGTTCTGGTCTAAACTAATCAGTAAAAATATTTATTTTAGTAGGTTATATCAGTAAGATATTTCATATATGTGAAATATATCATTTATAACCAAACTATGCACCGTAGTGGCATTTTGGTCATTTCACATAAGCTTTAAAGGTCAAATTTGGAAATCTGAGTTCAAAAATTTTACTTACTGCTAAAGTATAAAAATTTTACTTAAAACATCAGTAGGTATTGAGTCTTATGTGCCAAAAATAGTTTTAACCCATACTATGCGTTTATAACGCGTAAAAAGTCGGTTTTAGGCGGTTTTCGGGTTATATAAGGAAAGCTAAGATTTTTATCATCCCAGAAGGCTTAAAATATTTTATTTATCATATAAAATTAGTAGCAAAATATTTGATATCAAAATGTTATGTAAAACTCATTTTATTAGTAAAAAGGGTATAACCGTCAATTACCGAATTAAAGCAAGAACCCCATGTTATAATCAGTTTAAAAATTATTAAAAATCTTCAAAAATCCCAAAATATTATATTACATCAGTGGGTAACAAGTTTGGTGTCAAAATTTGGGTTTAGATAGGCTTTTTGCTAATAATGCCGTTTAATTAATAAAAAGCTTTCAAATTACCATATTGGGCATAACTCCTAATTTAGACCTCAAACTGATGTCAATTTTTTAGGACATGTTTATAAATCAGTAATAAAGGTTTTTGTCCTCTCACATTTTCAAAAATCTCGCTTTAAGGTCAAAAGGGCATAATGGTCAACATTTAAGCAATTAACGGAAACATGCAAATGAATCGGATTACTTAGGAACCAAGTTGTATAACCTGGTCCTAATGGAAATCTAAGGCATATTTAGACTAAGATAAATTGGGTCAGAACTGGAAGTCAAAGCAAAAGTCTACTTTTGCGACTTTTGGTTCCGAACCGAGCCTAAACTCGAAATTGTCGGGTTGAACATGCTTAGACATGTTCTTACATTAATTACCAAGTTATATAAGTGTTAAAATAGGTTTCATAGCTTCTACATTGTTAATTATGAGTTTATTTGTAAAATAGCTTTCTGTTGACTTTTTAATATTAAGTTTGACCCGACAATTGACCTAGTTAGAGTGGAAATCAGATGGTGCCCTTTTAAGGGTTTATTACCCACATAATTACCAACTCATAGCCACTTTCAATTTGAAAAATGACTGGACCATTAGTGATTAATCACTACGTCAAAGCTAAATTATGACGGCTTTGACTTTTGGTCATTAGACTAATAAAACTTGAATTAGGAAGGCTAAGAATGCTTACAGGGGCTCATAGCACGAATTAGGAGTTGAGGAAAGCTTGCTTAAAGTCCAGAGAGCTCCAGAGAGTAAGTTTAGAATGATTTTTGGTGAAGTGCAAGTGAACTAGCAAGCAAGAGTTCTTATATAGCCAAATAAACTTCACAAGATCTTTACGCACAAGCCTACAAGTGATCCCTGATCATCCCAGGTGTCCCCTATGCATGAAAAACCATTGATACAGTCCCTGAATTCGAAAACCAGGCTTTGAAGTAGGTGGAACTAGCTGTACTCGCAGCTGTGCAGAGAATCTGCCCAGATTAGGTCGTCGTGTCGCGCGACGGCAGAGGAGGTTGGTGGGGACGTGACGCCACCATGTGGGTCTGTTAGGATCGGAGGCTACTCATGATTGTGTATGTTTGTATAATTTGAACAAATCAATAGAAATGAACAGAGTTTAGAAGCAGCGGAAATGAACACAAACTTTGTAAACACAATCAAAGAGGAAAATAGTTTTGATAAACATTTGCTTTTCATTAAGTCGAAAGGTTACAAATCAAAACAAAAGATTACAATGCAAGCTTGCAAACTAAACTCCCCCTCAGCCTGATACTCCATGGTTGATTGCACACAAGATGAAAGGATTGAACTAGAGGAGAAGAACTCGCTCAGTCAATCAAATGTAACAGGACAGGGTACTGCTCCATTTATAGGCAAACCAAACCACTGTAGCATTTTAGCTGACGTTACCATGAAAGCGACGTCTAACAGCCTAACAACCTGTAACCACTGTTCCTATACAAACACTGCTAATCTTAACCATTGATTCTACATAAGACAAGTAATACACAAAACTACTGCTATCTTCTTCCATCAGTGTTTTCCTCAAAGTTGATCAGTCCTTGAGTAGGCAGTGCTTTGTCATCAGTAGATTGAACCAACAGTGTTTACTTCTTCAGGGCTTTATCAGCAGTTTAAAGGGTAGCAGCAGTTGTATACGGACAGTGGATAGAGAACCATCAGTTGTTATAATCACTTTCAAGGGGAAAGCCTGTTGTAAACTACTGCTTATTATGAATCCACTGTTGTGAACCAGTTTTGGCTTTCATTATCTATTCCTTTGGTAGGGTTCAATCCCAACAGGGTCACCTGATCAGCAAGTTTCCAATAATGACATTTTCACCCCCTGGACCTTCTAAAGCGTAATTTCTTTCATTTTAAGCACATTTAACCCATTTAACTTTTATTCTTGTGATCCATGAGATATAACCAAACACCGTTAGGTTCGGTTTCATTAAATGACATTTGTATGAGGAAGTAGCAGCAGTGGTTGTAAGTGATATTTGTGTTGTCACTGGCAGTGGCTCTGGGATCTCATCTTCCAGAGTTGCCTTTGTTTTGGGTTTGGAGGGCTTTTTGGATGTTTTCTTTTTGGTCCTTTTGGTAATGGCAGGTGTGGATTTCAAAGCAGTGGTTGTGCTGCTATGATCACCTGGAGTAGTAGGCTCAGCAGCTGATACCTGAGGAGCAGTGGTAACTGCTAAATTCTGCTCAGGCACCTCTGCTTTTGTTTTTAAAGGTGCTAACATTCTAGTGAATGTTTCAGGTGTTAAACCTTTTATTTGAAAATAAACACCTTGTTTGAGCAGATTTTCATTTTCCTTTCCAAATTTTTGTTCAAAATAGTTGCTTAGAAACCTTGGAAAAAGTAAAAATGATTTGCTATCAACGTTTTTCACCAAATCATCAAAGATCTCCTGGGAATAGTTATAATTTTCATTATGTAAAATGGCATAACCCAGACATTGGATCTTTAATGGTATTTCGTTAAAAGCAGTTGTTTTATTTGAAACACACATCAAGAGAGTGTGAAATAAAAGCCTAGGTGCAGAAGGGAAGAAACCTTTTTGTAAGGTATCCCTTTTTGTTTGTTCTGCATACCCCCTTTCCAGAAAATTAGTTTTCAACTCGTTTTTAAGAAAAGAAGTTTTACCTTTTTGATCATCGAGTTTAAAAACTTCTGAAATTGATTGTGGAGTAATTTGAATCGTTTTACCATGTATGGAAGAGTTGATGGCTATGACTTTATCGTCTTGTTTTTCAAGAGTAGCATTTTTCCAAAACTCTCTCTGGGTTTGTTGGTAAATTGGAGCATCTGCTGTTAGCAAAGTTTTATACTTTGATGCAGTCATGATGTCGATGATGGAATCGAAGTTGTGGTTGTTGGTGGGTTTTGTGAGTAGGCCCAAGTAATTGTGAGGGGATTTGTAAGGGATTTCAATGGGTTCAGCGGCCGTTTAAGCGACCTCTTTGGAAGATGATGATGATTTTGACTTTGATTTTGATTTCGTCATTTTGATGAAGAAAGACGAAGAATGATTCGAAATGGAAGGTTGGAAACTGCTTTGAGAAGAGAATTTTTGGAATTCAATTCGACAGTGTAAAACCCTGTTTGGGGTTTTGATCAGGTTTTATTTAGGGAAAAAAATGAACACTGATGTGGCAGCGGTTACAAAGATCTAAAGGCTAAAAACTGACCACTTGTTAGCCGCTGATGAAGAGATGAATTATGGAGGACAGTTGTTTTGGAAAATCACTGATGAAGCAAATATCAGTGATTACAACAGTAACAATATGAGAGCAGTGGGTGATTTTTACTATCAGTGGATAGCATATCAGTGGATAAGACACTGATTTTGAGCATCAGTGCTTGTCAAGAAAATGAAAGGTCATTGGTTGACTTTCAGCAGTGGACAGTATTTAGGAAGCAGATGGTTGAACAAGTCAGTGGTTAGGGTTAAGGTAATGGTAAAGATTTGAAAGACTAGTATGTCAGCAACTTTTACAGAAATTTTCATTCAAGGTTTTGCCACATGTCAATTACACATTTAGAAGCTTTTATAGATTCCTGACAGTGGTTTAGTATCCCAGATGATGAAAAACCTTTTACTAAGGCTACTCATTTTGTGTCATAATATTTTAATTAGAACATGAGTACCCAAGTATTTTAGGGTCTGTTAACAATCAATCTTTTGCTCAGTGTTAAAACAAACTTGAGTTTGACATGACCTTGACACTGTACCATTTCCTTTTGATCTGTTTTTAAGGATAATATTACCCACAAAAATAAAGGTTTTATATCCTGACAGGAGAATGAAACTTTTACTATCAAAAACAAGTAAAAGTACAAAATATATCATTCTAAGAAAAATAAAGAATAATATATCCTGTTTTTATTGAGAAAAACCTTTTCAAGAAAAAAATTAAAGGTTAATCTGAAAACAACATCAAAAAGGATCTGGTATATTTTCCAATAAAAACTCATAGTCACATCATTCTCAAGTTTTAGGAATATGGTCAATGATTTGAAATACATTGTAATAACCACTATTTGAGACAATTTCCCTGTTAATTGATTGCAAAAATGAGGAGACATGAACAGATAGGTTTTGAGAGTCCTGACATAGACTTTACCATGTGATGATGTTGAAAGACTTGTTTAGTCCTCTTTTAAGTTTAACCACTGGTGATACAATTTTTACCTGAACTTTTCTGAACCAATAAATGCACACAGTTGCTTGATGACCATTGTCCACCCTATTTTTGTACTCTTAAGTGTTTTATATTTATACTCCTTACTTCAAAAGTTTTGAGATAAACACACTTTTGAGTTTTTGTAATTTTCTTCTTCCCTTTTTACCCTTCCCATTCATAAGTACTGAAATACTCACTAGGAGATATTTATTTAAGGAATACTTATTCCAGAATCATTTTGCAGCAAAGTTTTGAGAGATTTGATCATTTTTGCACATGCTTATGCCAAATTTCACATTACTCATGATCTGGACATTTTGACATCTGATTTTCTTAATGTATTCTTAACAAATTGATTTTGGTCCTTTTGAAGGATTCTCAACCTGTCTTCCAATACATAAGATCTAAAAGACTAAAGTTTTAATTTCCCTCTTTCTATGTAAACAAAAACATTAATGTTTTTATGACCATAGGTTTTTGTCGATCTGAGGTACATACTTTAGCTGCAAACAGCACAAAACTTCATAACAACAATTGAAATCAATTTTGTAAAGAGGATAATTGTACCATAGTTAACAGATATATTTTCAGATCTGAAACCTATAGGTGATTTATGTATGATATCACTTGTTGTGTGAATTTTGTGTGTCTTATGACATCTTGGTTGTTTTACAGAGTTTTTGAATAGCCACTTTGAACATGATTACTCGTTACTCTGTTTTTCAACTGATTACAATCAACCTTAGTATCAATGAATTTTGAGCTGAACTGTTATGTCAAATTGATTGTTAGATCGAATTTGACTGTCCAGGCTCTGATACCAATTGTTAGGATCGGAGGCTACTCATGATTGTGTATGTTTGTATAATTTGAACAAATCAATAGAAATGAATAGAGTTTAGAAGCAGTGGAAATGAACACAAACTTTGTAAACACAATCAAAGAGGAAAATAGTTTTGATAAACATTTGCTTTTCATTAAGTCGAAAGATTACAAATCAAAGCAAAAGATTACAATGCAAGCTTACAAACGAAACTCCCCCTCAGCCTAATACTCCATGGTTGATTGCACACAAGATGAAAGGATTGAAGTAGAGGAGAAGAACTCGCTCAGTCCATCAAATGTAACAGTACAGGGTACTGCTCCATTTAAAGGCAAACCAAACCACTGAAGCATTTCAGTTGACGTTACCATGAAAGCGACGTCTAGCAGCCTAACAACCTGTAACCACTGTTCCTATACAAACACTGCTAATCTTAACGACTGATTCTACATAAGACAAGTAATACACTAAACTACTGTTATCTTCTTCCATCCGTGCTTTCCTCAAAGTTGATCAATCCTTGAGTAGGCAGTGCTTTGTCATCAGTAGATTAAACCAGCAGTGTTTACTTCTTCAGGGCTTTATCAGCAGTTTAAAGGGTAGCAGCAGTTGTATACGGACAGTGGATAGAGAACCATCAGTTGTTATAATCACTTTCAAGGGGAAAGCCTGTTTTAAACTACTGCTTATTTTGAATCCACTGTTATGAACCAGTTTTGGCTTTCATTATTTGTTCCTTTGGTAGGGTTCAATCCCAACAATCTCCCCCTGGAACAGATAATGCCAAAACTCTTCATTATTTTGGATCTTTATTGTCTCATTAGAAGTTCCCTAACTTGTCTTTTAAATTCTGCTTCAAAGTCCTTGGAACTTGAGTTATCCTCATCCCTGCACAGTGTAAGTTCAATGAGATCTTGTAGATCTTCAACACCAAGGCTTAGTGCTTGTTTCCTTGATATGTACTTCACTTCTCCATTGGATCTGAACAGGGTCAATACATGGGTCTTTTGATCAGACATCCATTTTAGTATTTTTGAACCCAATGGGTTTCTTGGTAGAGATTTATTTACAGATGAGTTGGGAGATTTTGGCCTTGTAAATATTTGTGAAGCAGTATCCTGAGCTTTTGCTAGCTCTGAATTTTCAGACATTTGTTGGAAAGCCATTTTTATAACATCATTTTCTGCAACTATATCTTCTGCAACTTCTTTGTCATTCTGCTCTTGTCTCTTTTTTTGATCTAGCTCAATGTCTGATATTTCTGCGGATGTGTTTGGTGATGATGGTTTGTTTAAAACCTTTTTGGCAAGGTCTTGAAGCTTTGCTGATCTGTCTTTATCTAAAGCCATTTTCTTGATGGCTTCTTCAAAGTATTCAGCTTCCTTTTCCTTTTCTTCTGCTACAGTCAGGTGTTTCCTCTTTTCTTGGTTTATGTCAATGATAGAGGTATCTGCTGATGTGAACAGTGGTTTAGGATCAATGACCTGTTTTGACTCTTTGTGTTCAGGCTTCTTTGGTGAATTAGGATCTGTCATTTTTCTTCTTTTCAGCCTTTCATAAGCCTCATCTGTATATTGCCTAGTCCATTTTGCTATGACATTGGCATGTTCAACCTTTGCATCCACCAGCTCTTGTTTCTTCCTTTTGTACTCTGAAGTAAGATCAGCAATGAGCTTTTTGTATTTACTCCAGTTTGGAGCTTTCCTCTTCTTGCTTGGATCATTTTTTATTCTTTCAATTCTGTTTGCCTCATGCTTTAATGCAACTATTGGCCATTCTTCGAATTGTTTTTCTTCAGCTGGATAGAATTTTTCTTTCATGATGTATGCAAGATATTCTTTTCTCATTTCTTTTCATAGATCTGTTTTGGGTGGTAAATTTGTTGCTCAGATCTCGTGCATAGTCTTCCATCTGTTTGACTTTGGTGAGCAAAAATTCCATTCTTTCAGAAATGGCTTTGTCACTTTGATCTTCACATTCATGTTTGGCTCTTATCTTAGCCTGCCTTGCTTTGAGCTTGAGATATTCATCCATATTTTCTGGGATTATGAAGCCAATGAGAGAAGGAAATCTTCTTTTTGAAGGATCATCCTCAGTGTAGAATTGTCTCATCTCATTTTTTACAGCTTCAGGTTCCAGTGGATATTTTGCAGCTATAGGATCATATTTGTCATCACCTGCCTGAGTTGTTTTTCTTTTTCTGGAGTAAATTTTCTCCAGTGAAGGAGTGCTCTTGGGTGATTTGTTGATTGAAGTGAAGATGGCTTGAAGTGAAGTGAGGGTGTTTGGACTAACAGTTGTTGAAACAACTGGTGTTTCAACTACTGTTGTTATTACAACAGATGTTGTAACATCTGATGTCTTCTGCTTTTTAGCAGGGGGTGATGGTGGTGATGTGGCATTAATGAGAGCAGTGGTGGATGGCTGGCAAACAGCTGTTTAAACAACTGGTGTTTCAACCTCTGTTGTCCGCTGACAACAATCGCTAACCAGACACCAGATTTTTGACACGTGTTATGTACGTGTAACAGTATTTTGGACTTTGCACCTCGATGCAGCAGCAAAACTGTTATGTGTGTAACACGCATTATCCAATACTTGTTTTTTTTTAGGTATGCTACTTTTTGCAAGTTAATTGGTGATGCTCAGTATGTTCTTTGTTACTTAGTTAAAGTATGTACGTTTCATGTGAAACATAAACAATATCATGCTCGTGTTTCAACATGTATTTTGGTTGTAATTTGACAATGGCATGGTTGCCCTTAACTTATTTCACTAGATGTGTATGTTCTTGTATATGGTACCACTTTTACATGCTACGTTTACCAGCATTAAGTAAGTTTTAAAAACTTTTGTTGTGCACTTAGATGGCGGTTTTTATGTTTAAGGACCTATTTTTGTTTTTTTGAAAAGGGTGCACCCCAGTAATCAATTTGGTAACCAATGAAACCCTCATGTATTACTTGTGTTAAACATTGCTTTTATGTGGTTACTTGGATTATATTACATGATAATTGTTAGGGATGGATTTTCTAAGTCTAAGGATCAAGGACAGTGCAGCCAGGATCACGGATCCTCAATTCTGTTTGAATTAAGGATCCTCAGAAGACGTTGCAGGTTTAAGGATCCAGGATCCTCATTGTTATCCTAACACTAACGGTTGTTTCCACTGTGTTTAAACTTGTTTTGCAGAAATGAACGAGTGGGATTTAGTCTTGCCGATATTCCTGGGGAATATGCTCTAATATTCTGCACGTGCATAGCTAGAGTGACCGTTATGAAAGTCGTGGGTAGCTTGCACAATTTGCGGGATGTTTGTTACTTAGTTTATTTCTATTTTTAAAGGGGATAACAAGCTTGATAGTTAGAACATTTAGAAAACACACACACTCTCGGAAGCTCTCTGCAACTCATTGGCGCTTACATACATTTTGCACACTAGTGATCCTTGTAACAAGCTTGTTATCATCCCGAGTTGTAACCATCATTTGTTTAATTATATTTGGTGATCGGTAGTTTCCATCACCCGAGGTTTTTTTATGTCGGAGATCATACATTGATCAAAGGCTTTTTCCTCGTATAAATCCTTGTGTAGCTTGTTCATTTCATTTACAAGTTGTTCATACATTTGTTCATTGATTCAAGCATCATACCTCACAAAAGAAGATTTGGTTACATTATCCTAGTCTGATTTTTGACCAAAACAGTTTGGCGCCCACAGTGGGGCAATTGGTGCTTCATCTCTAAGAAATTTTGTTTATTTCAGTCATTTCGGTTCATCACCTTCAATCGCATGGCTTCTTCAGCAAAGAACACTTCAAGCTCTATGCCGGCAGTCACTTCTTCACAGGGCATTCCACCTTTGCCTCCACCACCTTTTGGATCCCAGAAGAATGTTGTGAATGCTGGGAAGAAACAAAGCCCCGTTTTCTCAAAACCACCAACTTCTGCTGTTTCTTCTAGCCCTTCTAACAGTGATCTTTATTCTTTGATTTTGCAGATGAGGGACTACATGCAATAGCAGGACAAAACCAATAACAGGATCCTTCGAGAGATTGATGACATCAAAAAATTGAAGAGGTCAACGGAGGATCACTCTCCATCGGTACCTAGATCACTGGATTTTGACACTCCAGCTATAACCGCCCTGCAATCCGCAGCTCCGGATATCCAGTACCAGAGTGGACCATTGGGAAGGTGTTATGGATCAACAACTATGAGTCAGGCTTTAGGGTCCCACTTCCAGCCTTCAGGATCCTTTTTTCAGCCTTTAGGATCCTCTTTCCAACATCAGGGATCCTTCGTTAGCTCAGGAGGATATATGGGGACGCATACAGTTCAAGGATCCTCCCAGGTTCAAGGATCCTCCTCTCAGGTTCAAGGATCCTCCTTTCAGGTTCAAGGATCCTCATCACAGGTTTACGGATCCATGGATTACCCTCCAAGACCCCCAGTCACAGCACATCAAGGATCCAACATCTTTCAGGATCAAGGATTCTTAAGGAATGTGCAACCCAGAAGTTCAGATGTTCATCTAGGAGACTTCATTCCTATGCAAACTAATGCTTCATCTGGTCCCTCAATTGTACCAGAATCCCGTCAATATGGATTCACATTTGGAATTCCAAACATGAATCGTTCAGGAGGTAACACTTTGAATAATTCTTATAACACTAACCATGGCTTTGTGTAGGATACAGGTATCAATCAAGCTATAGCTAGGGAATTATAAAAACTAAAGGATATGATATCCAGCGTTCCAGGAGTGGTTAAGCCCATTCCTGAAATTGCAGATGGAAGCCACAGGATATCTCGTTTTGCACCACCCATTTGTGATGCAGAAATTCCAAAGAGGTTCCAAATACCAACCATGAAGCTATATGATGGTTCGACGGATCCAGAAGAACATGTAGCTCAAAATAGAGAAAGGATGGAGATCAATCCCATCCCGGAGAGGTTAAAAGAAGCATGTTTATACAAGGGTTTTAGATCCCCATTAACAAGATCAGCTCTTAAATGGCTGCTAAGTCTTCCCCCTTACTCTATTACTTCATTTGCTAATCTAGTTAATCTGTTTAATAGCCAATTCTCATGTAGTAGAAAATTTGAACGTTTAACTAGTGATCTATATAGGCTAACACAAGGTCAAAATGAATCACTTAGAGATTATATCACTAAGTTTAGTAAAGAATCCTTAGATATTCCTAATCTGGATATAGCTACGGCTGTGGAAGCCTTTAAAATGGGTTTACTTAGGGATTCATTGTTCTATGATGATCTTGTTATGATCCCTTGCAGGAATCTTGATGAAGTAAGAATCAGGGCCCTTAGATTCATCCGATTAGAGGACGATAAAAGGATCCAAAAAAGACTGGTAGGATCCTCGAAGCAGGAAAAACAAGGATCCTACTTCAGGAACAACAAGTCCAAATCTTATAACAAGCCTGACAACGAGAATGTGCATGCAGTAGAACCGGAAGAGGATGATGAGGATTATCCTCCCATTTCTGAATACTGTTTTTCTGTTGATAACAATGAACTAATTCTTGCAATGCAGAATCTAGGAGAGAAAGCAAGATGGCCCAGAAAAAGTGATAAGCCAGCTACAACAAAAGACAATTCCAAATGGTGTGTATATCATGAGGATTTCGGACATCTCACTAAAGAATGTATTGCACTTAGAAAAGAAATCGGTTATTTTTAAGCAAGGGGCACTTGAAGGAGCTTTTGGGAAGAAAAAAGTCAAGGATCCAGGATCCTAAAAAGGTTCCAGAATGAGCTCCTGCTCCTCCGGCAGATGCACAAATTATAAACTTCATATCCGGTGGATCAGACATATGTGGCACTTCCTTTTCAGCAGCCAAAAGGCATGCCAAGGAGACCAAGATGGATAATGGGGACAGGCCCATCCGAACCTCTACTGTTACACAAGAAAAAGTTATAACATTTGATGAGGATGATCAAGTGGATGTTCAGGGTCCTCATCATGATGGTCTTGTTATTACTTTATTTATATCTAATCATTTTGTTCGTAGGATCTTAATAGATGGAGGAAGCTCGGTGAGCATCATTCATCTTGATGTCCTCAAAAAGATGAATATTCCTGAATCAGAAATCATCCCAAGATCCTCGGTTCTTGTGGGGTTCAGTGGAGAAACCAAGAATACATTGGGGGACATTAAGCTTCCCATCTACATAGAGGGACTTAATTCTTTTCAAAAAATTTGTGTTATAGATTGCTTATCCTGTTGCAATGTTATCCTTGGCAGGCCATGGATACATGACATGAAAGCAGTTGCATCTACATATCATCAGTGTGTAAAGCTTCCTAGTCCATGGGGGGTGATAAAGATTGAGAGTGACCAACAAGAAGCAAAGAATTGCTATACCTCATCGATGAAGCCAGCCTCAAGACCATGGGAGCAATAGCAATTAAAGCATCCTCCAAGAGATGTCCTGGTGGAAAGAGAACAAGATGTGAAAGATATCCTTATGGATCCTCATGATCATGAATCCAACGTCCTCATAGGATCAGGGATCCTCAGCAACATCGAACAGGATTTGGTATCCTTCCTCAAGAGGAGAAAAACTACCTTTGCCTGGAAGCATGAAGACATGACAAGTATCTCTAAAGATATAATTACTCATAAGCTTGGCATTGACAGGTCATTCAAACCCATACATCAGAAGAGGAGGAAGTTTGCACCTGAGAGGAATGTTATTATCCAGGAGGAGGTAGATAAACTGCTCCGAGCAGGTATGATTAGGGAGGTTAAGTATCCAAGATGGTTAGCCAATGTGGTTGTTGTTCAAAAGAAAAATGGAAAGTGGAGGGTATGTGTCGATTTTACTGATTTAAACAAGGCATGTCCCAAGGATCCTTTTCCATTACCCCACATTGACTCCAAGGTGGATGCTACCACGGGTCATGAGTTGTTGACTTTTATGGATGCTTCATCTGGATTTCAACAAATTCAGATGGAACCATCTGATCAAGAGGATAGAGCCTTTATGACCCCAACTGGTATCTATTGTTATATTGCTATGCCATTTGGACTAAGGAATGAGTGTGCTACTTATCAAAGGCTTGTCAATATGATGTTTAAGGAACAAATAGGACACACTATGAAAGTCTATATAGATGACATGGTGGTTAAGTCCAAGAGAGCTGAGGATCACCTTAGAGACCTGGAGGAAGCATTTGATATCCTTGACAAATTCAATGTGAAATTGAATCCTTCAAAGTATCACTTTGGTGTTAAAGCAGGCAAGTTCCTAGGCTACATGGTTATAAAAAGAGGCATAGAAGCAAGTCCAGAGCAAATCAAGGCAATTGTGAATATCAAATCTCCTGCCAATGCTAAGGATGTGCAAAGGTTGACAGGGAGGATCGCAGCCTTGAACAGGTTCATATCAAAGTCACCAGAAAAGTGCAAGGAATTCTATGACATTTTGAGAAAGAACAAGAAATTTGAGTGGACTGAAAAGCATGAGAATGCTCTCAAAGCCCTTAAGGATTACCTATCCTAAGCTCCTGCCTTGATAAAACCAGAAAAAAGGGGATATATTATCCTTATATCTAGCGGTATCCTCTAAAGCAGTAAGTGCAGTCCTTGTTAAGGATCACGAAGGTACACAACATCCTGTCTATTATGTATGTAAGAGTTTGCTTGATGCTGAATCCAGGTATTCACATTTAAAAAAACTTATCCTTGCTTTGATTATGGCTTCTACTAAACTAAGACATTATTTTGAAACTCATGCCATTATCGTTAAAACTAACTTTCCAATTAAGAATGTTCTCGGGAAACCTGAAATGTCAGGGAGGATGGCTAAATGGGCAGTGAAGCTTAGTGCTTATGATATAAGATATGAACCAAGGACTACCATTAAATCCCATGCCTTAGCTGACTTTGTGGCAGATTTTAGTAGTGACTTACAAAGAGAAGCTGAGTTAGAAGTTCAGCAGCTTGAAGAGACTAAGGATCCTTGGATACTCAACACTGATGGAGCATCTAATGTCAATGGAACATGACTTGGAATACTACTAAAATTTCCACAGGGGGACATAATACCCCACTCAATAGCTTGTGAGTTTCAAACTACTAATAATGAGGCTGAGTATGAAGCCTTGATAGCTGGTTTGCAAATTGCCAAGCACATGAGGATTAGGTATCTTGAGGTACATGTAGATTCATTGTTAATTACTAATCACTTTAATGGATCCTACGCTGTTAAAGGTGAACGACTAATCAAATACCTAGAGATAGTCAAGATAATGCAGGAGCTGATGCATTAGCCAATCTTGGATCATCATTGAAGATTCCAGAGGATATCAAAATTCCTATCATCCATATTTTGGCTCCTGCTATTGAGGATCATATAGCTATGGAGATAGAAGAGGATTCTGCAGTCGTTCCCAGTGATAATGCACAATCTCATTCAGGATCATGGATCCTTCAAATTATGAGATATATACAACATGGAGAGATTCCTACAGGAGAAAACCCCAGGGCTTTCAAAATCAAGGTATCTCAATTTACAATATTAAATAACATGTTATATAAACGATCTCTTGCAGGTCCATATCTAAGGTGCATAGTGGATCCTGAAATTCAAGAAGTCCTAAAGGATTTTCATGAAGGAGATTGTGGAAACCACACTGGGGGCAGGGCATTGTTCTCAAGGATCCTTAGGACAGGATACTATTAACCTACTATGAAGAAGGATGCTATGGATTATGCCAAGAAATGTGATGCTTGTCAGAGACATAGTAATATCCTTCATCAGCCAGCAGAGCTCCTGCATCCTATATCCTCTTCTTGGCCATTCATAAGATGGGGAATGGATATAGTTGGTAAACTTCCCAAAGCACCAGGAGGAAAAGTGTTCATGCTTGCTATGACTGACTACTTCTCCAAGTGGATAGAAGCTGAAGCCTTTGCTCAAGTCAGAGAAAAAGAAGTGATATCCTTTATCAAAAGAAATATTATTACCAGATTTGGTATTCCTTCTGAGATTGTTTGTGATAATGGATCCCAATTTATTGGGAGTAGAACTACTAACTTTTGTGACAGCTAGGGGATTAAGATGATAACATCAACACCAGTCCACCCACAAGCTAATGGTCAAGCAGAATCATCCAACAAGATCATCATCAACAATTTGAAGAAGAAACTTGGATCCAAGAAAGGAAAATGGGCAGAAGAGTTACCTTATGTACTATGGGCTGATAGAACAACTCCCAAGAATGCTACTGGTCAAACTCCATTTTCTTTAGTGTTTGGAGCAGAATCAGTGATCCCTACAGAGATGGTGGTCCCTACTGTAAGAACAAGCATCCGTGATCCTGAAGGAAATGCTGAAAACTTGGTTCAAGATTTGGATACCATAGAAGAACTCAGGGATTTGGCAAGGATAAGGATGGCTAGTTATCAGCAAAGGATGGCTGGAGCCTACAATAAGAATGTCAGGATCAGAAAATTCCAAGTTGCTGACATGGTATTGAGGAAAGCATTTCAGAATACCACAAATCCTGCTGATGGAAAGTTGGCACCAAAGTGGGAAGGCCCCTACCTGATTGAAGCTGAGGCAGGAAAGGGGGCATATCGATTGCTAACAATGGAAGGTGATTTGCTACCAAGAGCTTGGAATGTTGTCCACTTGAAGAGATACTTTATGTAATAAGGATCCAGGATCATTAGCTATTTTCGTGCCCAATATCCATGAGGGATCCTTAGAGGATAGATGATCCTCATTCTGGTAATGATCTAACCTTAATTTATCTAATTCTTTAACTAGTTTGTTTACAAGGAGAAGGATCCTGGATCCTTTATCCTTCTTTCACTTAGTTCTAAGTTTTGCAGAAGGCTGATATATCCTTAACAAATGATCAAGTACCCACAGAAGTCTCCAGTTATTTGGGCTTGTCCCCAGTTATTTGGGCTTGTCCCCAGTTTTTGGGCCTGTCCCCAGCTTCGCCAGTAGCGCACGATGATCTTGGTGCAGTTCAAGACAATGGGACCAGTACCCGCTTTAAGGGCTGACAATTTCATTGTACTGGCTGTATCCAGGATCCTACGTATAATGGTAGACATACCATACATCCGTTCCTAAGGTTTCTAACGTCTTCACGTTAGCTAAGGTTTTGGCATTTTCATGTCACTAAGTTTGGATAGTCGCCAGTGAGGACCATACTCCAGTTTACACAAGATCCTTTGGGCTTTTCCCCAGTTTTTTGGGCTTGTCCCTAGTTTTTTGGGCTTTGTCCCCAGTTCATTGGGCTTGTCTCCAGATTGTTGGGCTTTTCCCCAGTTGCTAACTCTTCTCTTATATTGGCTTAGTCCCAAGTTATGTTCCATTTCAGGTTTTTGAAGCTAAACAACGAAGGATCCTTGATCCTAACCTATTATTAAGGTTTGTCTTTTGGTTATCCTGATTGTAAGTATTGAAAGTTTAGGATCCTAACTTGGATTCTCAGGTATGATCCTTTATCACTGTTAGGGGAGGATTTTCTAACAATTAGTGATCCTTACACGTTATCCTAATTAATGATCCTTTCTTCTGTGACAGATAGTGACCCTCAGAAGAGCTTCAGGATCAGGGTCATGGATCACTTTAAGGATCCTCGTACTGACGATTTTTTATTTGTGTTTTATGTTACTTTGCAGGAGTAACAAGCTTGACTTAGTCTTGGCGACATTCCTGGAGAATATTCCCAAACTATCCCGCACATGCTTGGCCAAAAATGGACGTTGTGGAGAACGTGGGAGCTTGGCACAAAAGTCGGATAGTTAGTTTTAGTAGTTGATTTCTATTTTAAAAGGGGTAACGAGCTAGTAGAAAAACACTTAGTCACTTTTCAGCTACACACTCTCATATACTCGCACACTTGAAGCTCTCGACGAACATACATTCATTTTCACTCACTTTTACACATTTCACGATAGTGATCCTTGTACCTAGGTCGTTACTATCCGAAGTTGTGAACATTTATTCATTTATTTGAGCTTGGTGATCAGTAGTTTCCATCACCCGGGGTTTTTTGTGCAGGAGATCAACTCTTGGTCAAGGGCTTTTTCCCCGTATAAATCCTTGTGTCATTTGTGCAATTTACATTGAAGTGATCCTTGTGATTGTCATACATTATTAGCATCATACCCCGTTACAGAGAGTTTGGTTGCTATATCCTCAACAGATTTTTTGACCAAAACCGTTTGGCGCCCACCGTGGGGCAATTGGTGCTTCGTCCTTAGAAAAATTCGCATTTCTGTGCTCATTTCAGTTCACTAGAACCAAGCAAATGGCTTCCTCAGCGAAGAATGCTTCAAATTTGATGCCCTCATTCACTTCTTCTCAAGGCGTTCCCCCTTTGCCTCCACCACCTTCTGGATCCCAGAAGAATGCTGAGAATGCTGCGAAGAAACCAACTCCCATTTTCTCAAAACCTCCAACTTCTTCTGCTTCTTACACTCCCACTACTAGTGACATGTTTACTTTGATTTTGCAGATGAAGGATCAGATACGGCAACAGGATAAGACCAATGAGAGGATTCTCAAAGAAATCAGAGATCTCAAGAAACAAAAGACAACGGCAGAGGATCATTCCCCACTGGTGCCGAAATCCTTGAATTTTGATACTCCGGTGATTACTTCTCAGCCATCAGTGGTTCCAGACGTTCAATATGTGGGTGGACCAAAAGGAGTGCACTACGGAACAACAACAATGACTCAGGCATCAGGTTCATATTTCCAGCCAGCGGGATCCTATCCTCAGCATATGGGATCCCTCACGAATTCAGGAGGATATTCAGGAATGCAGCAGATTCAAGGATCCTCCTTTGTTCCAGGATCATCCCAGATTCAAGGATCCTCCTTTGTTCCAGGATCATCCCAGGTTCAAGGATCCTCCTTTGTTCCAGGATCATCCCAGGTTCAAGGATCCTCCTTTGTTCTAGGATCATCCCAGGTTCAAGGATCCTCCTTTGTTCCAGGATCATCCCAGGTTCAAGGATCCTCCTTCGTTCCAGGATCGTCCCAGTTTCAGGGATCCTTCCAGATGCCAGGATCCTTGAGGAGTTTGCAAACAGGAAGTTCAGATGTCCATCAGGGAGATTTTATTCCAATGCAGACCAATGCTTCTACGGGTCCCTCGATCATTCCAGAGCCTCAACAATATGGATTAACATCCAATCTTCCTAATCTGAATCCAATGGGAGGTAACACTTTTAACAATTCTTATACTACTAACCATGGTCTTATGCAGGATCCAGGAATCAATCATGCCATGGCCAGAGAATTGCAAAAGCTAAAGGATATGATATCAAGTGTTCCAGGAGTGGTCAAACCTATCCCAGAGATTGCAGATGGGAGCCACAAGATATCTCGTTTTGCACCACCAATCTGTGATGCTGAGATACCCAAGAGGTTCCATGTGCCAACAATGAAACTGTATGATGGTTCGACGGATCCTGAAGAACACATAGCACAATACAGGGAGAGGATGGAGATCAATCCAATTCCAGTAAGGTTAAAGGAAGCATGCCTGTGCAAGGGATTCGGGTCCACTCTTACTGGATCAGCTCTCAAATGGCTGCTAAGTCTTCCTCCCTATTCTATTACCTCATTTGCTAACCTAGTTAACTTGTTTAATAATCAGTTTTCTTGTAGTAGAAAATTTGAACGATTAACTAGTGATCTATATAGGATAACCCAGGGTCATAATGAATCATTGAGGGATTACATTACCAAATTCAGTAAAGAATCCTTAGACATTCCCAACTTAGATATAGCTACGGCTGTTGAGGCCTTCAAAATGGGATTGCTTAGGGATTCGTCTTTCTATGATGATCTTGTTATGACACCATGCAGGAACTTAGATGAGGTAAGAACCCGAGCACTTAGATTCATTCGGCTAGAGGACGACAAGAGGATCCAGAAGAGGTTAGCAGGATCCTCAAAGCAGGATAAGCAAGGATCCTCATTCAGGAACAACAAGTTCAGATCCTACAACAGATCTGATAACCAGAACATGCATTTTGTTGATCAAGAAGAGGATGATGAGGATTATCCTCCAATTTCTGAATATTGTTTTTGTGTTGATAACAATGAACTAATCCTTGCGATGCAGAACCTAGGTGATAAAGCTAGATGGCCAAGGAAAAATGATAGGCCAGCTGCAACTAAGGATAAATCAAAGTGGTGTGCATACCATGAAGATTTTGGGCATCTCACAGAAGAATGCATTGCACTGAGAAAGGAAATTGGATACTTGTTGAGCAAGGGGCATCTAAAGGAATTGTTGGGAAGGAAAAAGTCAAAGACTCAGGATCCTGAAAGGATCCCTGAGAAGGCTCCAGCCCCTCCAGCAGATGCATAAGTGATAAACTTCATTTCTGGAGGATCAGACATTTGTGGCACATCCTTCTCAGCTGCTAAAAGGCATGCAAAGGAAACTAAAATGGATAATGGAGAAAGACCAGTTCGAACATCAAGTGTCTCCGAAGGAAAAGTCATAACCTTTGATGAGGATGATCGTGTTGATATCCAGGATCCTCATCACGATGGCTTAGTTATTACTCTTTTCATTTCTAACCATTTTGTCCGCAGGATCCTTATAGACGGAGGAAGTTCAGTGAACATTATCCAGCTTGATGTTCTAAAGAAGATGGGTATCCCTGAATCAGATATCATACCAAGATCCTCTGTGCTCGTGGGATTTAGTGGCGAAACTAAGAATACCCTGGGGGACATTAAACTCCCAATATACATTGAAGGCCTACACTCTTATAAAAAATTTTGTGTTATTGACTGTTTATCTTGTTGTAATGTCATCCTTGGCATGCCTTGGATACACGATATGAAAGCAGTCCCATCCACCTACCATCAATGTGTGAAGCTCCCTAGTCCTTGGGGAATAGTGAAGATTGATAGTGATCAGCAGGAAGCTAAGAATTGCTACACTTCATCGATGAAACCAGCCTCGAAGTCAAGGGAGCAATAGCAATCAAGGTATCCTCCAAGGGATGTCTTGGAGGCAAGAGAGCGGGATGTGGTAGAAATCCTCATGGATCCTGATGATCCTGAATCCAAAATCTATATCGGACCAGGGATCCTTGGCGAAATGAAAGAAGACCTCGTATCCTTCCTCAAAAGGAGAAAGACTACCTTTGCATGGAAACACGAAGACATGACTGGTATATCCAAAGATGTAATCACTCACAAACTCGGCATTGACAGATCCTTCAAACCAATCCATCAAAGGAGAAGAAAGTTTGCACCGGAAAGGAATGCCATTATCTAGGAAGAGGTAGAGAAATTGCTTCAGGCAGGTATGATTAGAGAGGTCAAGTATCCAAGATGGTTGGCCAATGTGGTTGTTGTTCAAAAGAAAAACGGAAAGTGGAGGGTATGTGTCGATTTTACCGATCTAAATAAGGCATGTCCCAAGGATCCTTTCCCTTTACCCCACATTGACTCCATGGTGGATGCAACTGCGGGTCATGAACTGTTAACTTTTATGGATGCTTCATCTGGATTTCAACAAATCCAAATGGAACCATCCGACCAAGAGGATACAGCCTTCATGACTCCAACTGGTATATACTGCTATATTGCTATGCCGTTCGGATTAAGAAATGCAGGTGCAACATATCAAAGGCTGGTGAATATGATGTTCAAGGATCAGATTGGACAAACTATGGAGGTTTACATAGATGATATGGTGGTAAAATCCTTAAAAGCTGAGGATCACCTAAGAGACTTGGAGGAAGCATTCGATATCCTTGACAAATATAACATGAAACTTAATCCTTCAAAATGTCACTTTGGTGTTAAAGCAGGTAAATTCTTAGGATATATGGTGACAAAGAGAGGCATTGAAGCTAGCCCGGAACAAATTAAAGCAATAGTGAACATCAAATCTCCGGCCAATGCTAAGGATGTTCAAAGGCTAACAGGCAGGATAGCAGCTTTGAACAGATTTATATCCAAATCCTCAGAGAAGTGCAAAGAATTCTATGATATCCTAAGGAAGAACAAGAAATTTGAGTGGACTGAGAAGCATGAAAATGCTTTAACAGCCCTCAAAGATTACCTATCCTCAGCCCCGGCTTTGATGAAACCAGAAAAAGGCGATGTGCTATCCTTGTATCTTGCAGTATCCTCAAAAGCAGTAAGTGCGGTCCTTGTTAAGGATCATGAAGGTACACAACATCCTGTCTATTATGTAAGTAAAAGTTTACTTGATGCCGAATCCAGGTATTCACACCTTGAAAAACTTATTCTTGCATTAATTATGGCATCTACTAAGTTAAGACATTATTTTGAAACTCATGTTATCATTGTTAAAACTAATTTTCCAATTAAGAATGTCCTCAGGAAACCAGAGATGTCAGGAAGGATGGCTAAGTGGGCAGTGAAGCTAAGTGCATATGATATAAGATATGAGCCTAGGACAGCCATCAAATCCCAAGCATTAGCTGACTTTGTGGCTGATTTCAGTAGTGATTTACAAGAAGAAGCTGAGTTAGAAGTCCAGCAGCTAGAAGAAACCAAGGATCCTTGGATACTCTATACTGATGGATCCTCAAATGTCAAAGGCACAGGGCTTGGAATACTACTAAAATCGCCACAGGGGGACATAATACCCCACTCTATAGCTTGTGAGTTCCAAACCACTAACAATGAGGCTGAATATGAAGCCTTAATTGCTGGTTTGCAAATTGCAAAACATATGGGGATCAGGTATCTTGAGGTACATATAGATTCATTGTTAATTACAAACCACTTTAATGGATCCTATGCTGTTAAAGGTGAAAGGCTAACCAAATATTTAGAGATAGTCAAAAGTTTGGCACTCTCTTTTGTCTCCTTTAGTTTGACGCAGGTACCAAGGGAAGAAAATACAGAAGCTGATGCATTGGCTAACTTAGGATCATCCTTGAAGATCCCGGAGGATATCAAGATTCCTATTATCCATATCCTGGCCCCGGCTATCGAGGATCATGCGGCTATGGAGATAGGAAATGATTCTGCAATTATCCCTTGTGAGGATACTCAATCCCATTCAGGATCAGGATCATGGATCTCACCAATTATGAGATACCTACAACATGGAGAGATTCCTACAGGAGAAAACCCTAGGGCTTTCAAATCTAAGGTATCTCAATTCACAATTTTAAATAATATGTTGTATAGACGATCTCTTGCAGGACCATACTTGAGATGCATTGAGGATCCTAAAATCCAAGAAGTTTTAAAAGACTTCCATGAAGGAGATTGTGGAAACCACACTGGGGGCAGGGCATTATTCTCAAGGATCCTGAGGACAGGATACTACTGGCCAACCATGAAGAGAGATGCTGTGGAGTATGCTAAAAGATGTGATCCTTGTCAGAGACACAGCAATATCCTTCATCAACCAGCTGAATTATTACATCCTATATCCTCCTCTTGGCCATTTATGAGATGGGGTATGGATATAGTTGGTAAGCTCCCTAAGGCACCTGGTGGAAAAGTATTAATGCTTGCTATGACTGATTACTTCTCCAAGTGGATAGAGGCTGAAGCTTTTGCCCAAGTCAGAGAAAAGGAAGTTATATCCTTCATTAAAAGAAATATTATAACTAGATTTGGAATTCCTTCTGAGATTATATGTGATAATGGTTCCCAATTTATTGGGGGCAGAACCACTAACTTTTGTGACAGCTGGGGGATTAAGATGATAACATCAACACCAGTCCACCCACAAGCTAATGGTCAGGCAGAATCATCCAACAAGATCATCATCAACAATTTGAAGAAGAAGCTTGGATCCAAGAAAGGGAAATGGGCAGAAGAACTACCCTATGTGCTTTGGGCTGATAGGACAACCCCTAAAAATGCTACTGGTCAAACGCCATTCTCTTTGGTATTTGGGGCAGAATCAGTGATCCCAACAGAAATGGTGGTTCCAACTGCAAGAACAAGTATCCGTGATCCTGAGGAGAATGGTGAGAACTTGGCTCAAGACCTGGATACTATTGAAGAAATCAGGGATATGGCTAGGATAAGGATGGCCAGTTATCAGCAAAGAATGGCTGGTGCTTACAACAAAAATGTCAGGATCAGGAGGTTTCAAGTTGGAGATATGGTATTAAGGAAAGCATTTCAGAATACCACCAATCCTGCTGATGGAAAATTGGCTCCAAAATGGGAAGGCCCTTATTTGATTGAAGCTGAAGTAGGAAAAGGGGCATATAGATTGCTAACCATGGAAGGTGATTTGCTACCAAGAGCTTGGAATGCTGTCCACTTGAAGAAATATTTCATGTGAGCAGGATCCTCATGGCACAGATGATCCTCACGATAGGGATATCCTTAAAGGATCCTCAAAGTATCAGTGATCCTTACTTAGGTAATATCCTAAACTTGAACTATTTCATTTCTTTATTTTCTCATATAAGGATAAGGATCATGTATCCTTTATCCATCTCTCACGTGAGTTTAAGTTTTGAAAGTTCAGGTATCCTTAGCATAACACTGGTTATCCGCTGAAGCAATCCGTTCCTTGGGTTTAACCCCAGTTATTTGGGCTTGACCCCAGTTCCGCCTGTAGCGCATGATGATCCTGGTATAGTTCAAGGCAGTGGGACCAGTACTCGTTTTAGGGGCTGATAATTCCATTGTACTGGCTATGCCTAGGATCCTACGTATAATGGTAGACGTACCATACATCCGTTCCTAAGGTTTCTAACGTTTTCACGTTAGCTAAGGTTTCTAACGTTTTCACGTTAGCTAAGGTTTTGGCATTCTCATGTCACTAAGTTTGGATAGTCGCCAGTTAGGGCCATACTCCAGTTTACATACGATCCTTGGGCTTGTCCCCAGTTATCCTTGGGCTTGTCCCCAGTTATCCTTGGGCTTGTCCCCAGTTATCCTTGGGCTTGCCCCCAGTTGCTAACTCTTTTCTTATGTTGGCTTAGTCCCAAGTTATGCTCTATTTCAGGTTCTTGAAGATAGGCAACTAGGGATCCTTGATCCTTACTTTATTCTAAGGTTTATCTTATAGTTATCCTTATTATGGTTAGGATCCTAACTTGGACCCTCAGGTATGATCCTTAACTATTTTTAATTCTATTCATTATTTATTTGAATAACCCTTAAAGTTTGACAACTAGACTTGTGATCCTTAAAACATATTGCTTTTTGAGATTCTTTAACTAAAGGATATTTGATCATGGATCATATCCTAAATATTTTCAATCTGACTTATTCAAAATTATTTATTCAATGAATATGCATCAAAACAAAGGAAAATCAAAGAAACACAAGGATAACAACACAAGATAAGCGACAAAAGGTTAATATTTTATTTATTTATTAACAAAGTAGTAACCCTTAAAAGGTTGTCAAAATTACCTACCCCGAGCATCTACCAGCAAAACGTGGCCCGTCCGCTGGGGTAGGTAAAGGGTGTCCATGATAACAAGTTCGAAAGTAGTGCAGGAATATAAAGGCGGCAGGATCACAATGGCTTCAACCCCCAAACAGAGGATCCCTCCACCAATTGCAATCCTGCCTATTGTCCAAAGGATCATACATGATCCTTAATCCTAAAACCTATTGTTCAAGTACAACCCATCATTGTTCAGCAAAAAACACCATAACCAAAACAAACTATCAAACTTAAAAAATGGGCTCCGGCTACGTCTAGAAATGTCCTTCATCGCCCATCCATGCAGCCTATGCCTTCGCTGCATCCTCTTCCCCTCCAGCTGCGGTATCCTTTATCAGATCCTTTCCACTGCCACTTTCCTCAATCGCCAAGACCTCAGTAGCCTCCTCATCATCATCCTCAAGATCAGCCAACCTTGCCTTCCAACCCTCAACATCCCAGCTGCTTTTGTCAAAACTAGGATCTTGAGCTTCCTGGGCCATCTTCAATTTTGTCTGATACATTGTGATGGCAGCAGAGACCTTAGCATTTTCTATGAGATCATGCTTCTCATAGTCAAGGTCAATCAGAAGCTTAGCCGTCTTGGTCTTGGCATCTTGGAGTTCCTTCTGAAGATCAGCAATTGCAAGGTCCTTGAGTACTGCAACCTGTTGGAGGTCAGCGTTCTTCTTGTCCTGCTCCTCAACATTCCCCATGTAATCTTCAATCTCAGCAAATTTCTGCAAAGAAAAGGATAAAGCAGTTCAAGATCAGGTGATCCTTATACGAGTAGGATACCTAGGCAGAGTTGGTGATCCTTACATCGTTGAAGTATTCGAGGAACTGGTGGCGGATCAGTGGTAGGCCTTGAAGATCCTCAGCATCAGAAGTTTTCCTCTTCTTGACACCCTTTCCTTTAGTGGGTGCCTTTGGAATGGAGATGCTAGGACTGGTAGTGGATCTCTTCTTCCTGGATCGTACGACATCAAGGTCAGCCGTGTTGAACTGGGATACAGGCTTGGCAGATTTTCCAGCGCCTACACATTCAAAGCAAGATGAGTATCTTTATCCTATTTCAATTTATTTATTTATTTTAATATTCAAACTATGTAAAAGGCAGGATACTTACTTGACATGGTAATGGAACCTGAGGACACTTCTTGTGAGTCTTGGGTGTCTATCTTGAATGTCCTTGTTTCAGGATCAAGCTTCCAAAAAGCAGCGAGCCTATCCTTGGTTTCAGGTGATGTGATGATGTGTGAGACAGAAATAGCTGCATAACACAAGACAAAAAGGGGGTCAGTAATCCTTATACAAAAACAAGACTACCTGGTGATCCTTCTCAGGATCCTCCGGCCTACCATGGGTGGACCATGTTCTTGGTAAATGCTTTCCGTTGGGAATGGTATCCCTCCTGACAAAGAAGAAGCGACGTTTCCAATTTGTGTCATTCTTGGTAACTTTAAGAAGAGGGTGTTCTCCGCCGGGTTTTCGTTTGAACAAATAACGATGGGATCCAAAGGTGGTAAGATCATACAATTGTGTCAGCTCTGACATGCCTAAATCAATGCCCTCCTGCTCGATGATCCTCTCCAGGGTATACAAAACCCTCCAAATCATCGGCATGGCTTGGATGTAAGAGATGCCAGTAAGGGAAAAGAAGGATTGTGTAAATTCTGGGAAAGGATAGGTGTATCCTATGGCAAATGGAGTAACTGGAAAGGCAACCCATGTTTCTGAAACATAGTCGCTCAGAGTAGTAGGATCAAAGGGTTTGAAAAAAGCACTCGCCGGAAAGCAACGACGAATCTTGTCTATCTGAGCATCATTAAAGTAAAACCTTTCATTTGTGGAGTCTTTGATGATCTTTTGACTCTTCAAGGGACTATCCTTCTGGTGATCCTTGGCGGGGGAGGACCGGAGCATCATTCTCAAAGTGATGGTGATAAAGAAAGAAAAACAGAGTAAGAGAGGGAGAAAGAGATACCTGATTGATCTTCGACTGAGAATATAAAGGGAGTTTCTTTCGGATTTAAATGCATTTGATCCTATCTCTATCTCCTATTTATAATCATGATCGTGCAGGGTTGTCACTTCTGTGACATCATGGTTGCAACAGCTAGTTCGATATCAACGGCTATATATCCGTTAGTTAGTTGCGGATAAGATCAAGAAAACATAACTCGCTAATTTTACATATCACTCCTTATATTTTGGGGGCAATTGTTAGGGGAGGGTTTTCTAACAATTAGTGATCCTTACACGTTATCCTAATTAATGATCCTTTCTTCTGTGACAGATAGTGACCCTCAGAAGAGCTTCAGGATCAGGGTCATGGATCACTTTAAGGATCCTCGTACTGACGATTGTTTATTTGTGTTTTATGTTACTTTGCAGGAGTAACAAGCTTGACTTAGTCTTGGCGACATTCCTGGAGAATATTCCCAAACTATCCCGTACGTGCTTGGCCAAAAATGGACGTTGTGGAGAACGTGGGAGCTTGGCACAAAAGTCGGATAGTTAGTTTTAGTAGTTGATTTCTATTTTAAAAGGGGTAACGAGCTAGTAGAAAAACACTTAGTCACTTTTCAGCTACACACTCTCATATACTCGCACACTTGAAGCTCTCGACGAACATACATTCATTTTCACTCACTTTTACACATTTCACGATAGTGATCCTTGTACCTAGCTCGTTACTATCCGAAGTTGTGAACATTTATTCATTTATTTGAGCTTGGTGATCGGTAGTTTCCATCACCCGGGGTTTTTTGTGCCAGAGATCAACTCTTGGTCAAGGGCTTTTTCCCCGTATAAATCCTTGTGTCATTTGTGCAATTTACATTGAAGTGATCCTTGTGATTGTCATACATTATTAGCATCATACCCCGTTACAGAGAGTTTGGTTGCAATATCCTCAACAGATTTTTTGACCAAAACAATCACCTTAATTTTATTCTTTATTTACTTAAGTGACCCTTATTCTTTGACAACAGGATATATGATCCTTAAATTTCATCACCTTTTTAAATTTTTCGATTGTAGGATATGCGATCCTTGATCATATCCTAAACTTTTTAACATAATCTATTAAACTTTTGTTCTTAACTTATGAATTCAAACAAAGTGTATCATAACAATTGAAAGATAAAGTATTCACAAAAATAACAACACATGATAAGCCAAAAGATTAAACTTTTATTTATTTAGCAAAAGGTTAACCCTCTAAAGGTTGTCAAAATTACCTACCCCAAGCATCTACCAGCAATCAGTGGCCCGTCCGCTGGGGTAGGTAAAGGGTGTCCATGATGATAAGTTCTAAATAAGTGCAGGAATAGAAAGACGGTAGGATCACAATGGCTTCATCCCCCAAACAGAGGATCCCTCCACCATTTGTTATCCTAACTATTGTCTGAAGGATCAGTGATCCTTAAACCTAAGAACTATTGTTTAGAGTTATTACAGACCATCATTGTTTATGATCAAAACATCAACAACCAAAAAACTACCAAACCATAAAAAAATGGGCACCGGCCACATCTAGAATTTTCCATCATCGCCCATTATTGCAGCTTACACCTTCGCCACATCACCACCAGCCGATGATCCTTCCGCCTGATCCTTCAGCCCACTGCCACTAGCCTCGATTGTCTGGACCTATCCAGCCTCCTCTTCATCATCTAGCTCAGCCAGCTTGGCCTTCCAACCTTCCTGATCCCAAGCAGTCCTGTCAAAGCTAGGATCCTCAGCTTCCTTTGCCATATGCAGTTTAATCTTGAGCATGGAAATGGTGGCAGAAAGCTTAGCACCCTCCATCACTTCAGCCTTCTCCTGATCGGCAATAACGTGGGCCATGACCAGCTGCTGTTTAACCAAGTTGAGCTCATTCTTGAGGGAAGAGATGGTCTGATCCTTAGCCAGGAAAAACTTTTGGAAGTCCAGCTGCTTTTGCTCACCATCTTCAGTATAGGAATCCATAAGCATATGGATCTCAGCAAATTTCTGCAAAAGAATGACACACATCAGGATCCGTTATCCTCAATATGGGTAGAACAGACTTAAGGATCAAGGATCCTTACCTCAGAGACATATTCCTCAAACTGATGCTAGATGAGGGGCAAGCCTTCAAGGGTGTCAGTAGTTTTCCTCTTCTTACCACCCTTGCCTTTGGTGCTGATAGCCTTAGGAGCTGGGATGCTAGGACTAGCAGCATGTTGTTTCTTGCCGGACCGAGAGGAGGCAAATGCATCAAGATCACTGACACTGAAGCGAGAGGCCGATTTTGAAGATTTTCCAGCACCTACAAATGGCAAACAACAGATAAGTATCCTTATTCAATATCTATTTAAATATTTAATCACACGTAAATGTTAATACTTACTTGACATGGTGACTGAACCAGGGGATACTTCTTGTGAATCCTTTGTTTTGGCCTGGAACGTTCTAACAGCTGGATCAAGGCTCCAAAAGGCAACGATCCTTTCTTTTGTTGCAGGTGACTCAATGAGATGAGAAACTGAGATAGCTGCACAATAAAAACAGAAAAGGATCAGTTATCCTCAACAAAAACAGAATCACCCTATGATCCTTCTATAAGGATCCTTTATCCTACCATGGGTGGCCCACTTTTTGGGGAGATCTTTGTGGAATCAGATTCATTGCCAGACAATAGCTCCTCTGATTTTGACGAATCAGAATCATTGCTTGAACTATCATCAGATTTCTTAACAACCCATTTTTGGTTGTCAAGGTTTGCCTTTCTTTTGTAAAACCTGTTCGAACATTCACCAATTTCAAATTTTAAATTTTTGAAAAGCTTAGTTCTCTCAATTGGTGGTTCAAACACAACCTCTTTATCTTTCAGTTTAGAAACTCCCTGTTTAGTTTGATTTGCCTGTGAACATTTCACAGCTAGATGTCCAATTCTTGCACATTTAAAATAGGTTCGAGTCTCCTTCTTCTTTTGATCAACCATCTTCTCCATTTCTTCTTGCTTCTTTGCAAGGAATTCTTTGTTTGACTGCTTTCTAAACAAATTTTCTTTTTCCTCTTCAGAAGATGTACCTGAAACAAATATCATTTTTGATTTAAAATCTCGAACATATTTTTCATTTTTATAATTTTCTGGTGGAATAAAACCCAAACCTTTCTTTTTGAAATTACCGTTATGGTTTGGTTTCTTTTGAAAACCAGAACCATAACTGTAACCCTTTTTCTTGTTTAATCTTTGTTGAACTCTTGAGGTGTATTTTTTAGGTTTTTCAGAAAGATTTACATCTTTTATTTCAGAAATATTAATTTCTATTAGTTTGAAAACCTTGTTTATCACTTCTGGTTTAACACCTCTTATTGGAAATTCCTCATCAAAATATAATTTGTCGGAATCATTCAATGTATATGTAACTTTGAATGTTTCGTCATTCAAATTAGATTTTGATAGAAGGAATTCTTTATTGTAAACCCGTTTCTCCCTCTTGACTGAAGGACTTGACGTGTCAGACTTAGACTTTGACTCTGATTTTGACTCCGACTTTGACTCCTCCATTTCATCGTTATCTAACACATGATCCACCACTTTCTTCATCAATTGAGATTGTTGATCAGTGTCAGACGATGTAAAATGACATCAATATTTTCTGGCAAGTTAACTGAAAACTCCGACTCCCACTGTAAATTTGTTGCCTTTTCGACTCTTTCTGAATTTAGATTTCTTGGAGAATATCCATTTTCAAGCGGGGGTGGACACTTGTTGTAACTGACACCTTTTTTCTTACCAGATGTCTTAACTTCAGTATCCTTCTTCTTTTCTTTTTTCTTTTTAGAAGTCTTTTTTTCAAGTACTTTCTGTTCTTCAGTTACTTCATCAGCCTCAAATGCCTTCATTCCTTCAACAGTTGGATAAATCCTGTCAATGACATAAGAAGTACATGAGTAACTTTTTAACAATCGATTAACTCTTTCTGTTTCAATTCTTTGAGTTTCCAATTTTTTTCCAGAGTAGCACACTTCTCGATATAATTGTTCACAATTTTCTGTTTTATCATGAACGCTCCTTGAAGTGTCTTCATTGCTGTTGCCTGTTCTTCACTCGTTTCATTGTACATATTCATTGCTTTGTTCAGCACATCATAAGATTCCTTCAACCTGTTCATGTTGTTAATCAGTTCACTTTTTTTCTTCTTTATAATCTCACAGGTTTCACAATTCGCTGGAATCTTTCTTGCATCAGCTTCTTCATCAATCTTGAAAGCTGGAACATCTTTCACCTTTCTTCTTATAACCGGTACATCTTCATTATCACTGCTAACCGGTGTTTTGATTTTCTTCTTTTTCTTTTTAGCTTTCTCATCTTCACTATCACTTTCTTCCATCATTTTCAAGTGCTTTGCCATTCTTTTAGCATAATAATCATTATCATCATCACTATCTTCTTCAATTCGAGCAACTAAAGCTTTGTGATTTTAAGTTTTATTTGGATCATAATCATCCCAATTGAAATTTGCCCAGCTAAAACCTTCTGGCAACTTTTCATCATCTTGATTGATTAGGCATGCTTTATTATTGGCTGAAATATATTTGTCCCAGCTGAAATTTTCTTGATTCACCAAACATGCTCTCTTAGATGATTCTTCAGTCTCCTTCCTCCCATGAGCAGTTTGCATTTGTTGTTGATGTGGCTGTTGGGCAACTTGATGATAAATCGATTTCCGATAGTAATCATTGTCATTGAACGGATTTTGAGCTCCACTTGCTTCGCGATTAGTGCACTCCCTCTTGAAGTGTCCTTTTTCCCTGCAACGAAAACAAGTAACTTTAGATTTATCAAAACCTAAATTAGAAACACATGCATCACGGAAGTCATCTCTTCCTGTGATCTATTTGAATTTCTCAGCTCGTCTCAATACACTAGCCAAACACCATTTTATATCCATCAATTCCTTCTCTTCAGCATCAATCTGATCATAATCCTCTTTGGTCAACATCGGATTCCCGATCCTTCCTGCTACTAAACTTCCATAAGACTCCAACACGGTCCCTAACAAAGACATATGGCTTTTTGCCACTTCTTCAGAATATTCTTGATCATTTTCAAGATTCAATACAATGTTGCATTGTAGTTTCTTGCCATTTTTGGTTGCTGAAATGTTCGAATCAAAAGATGGATATGATGAAAAACTTGTGTTGCTGTTTGATCCTTTGGATGAGCTTCCTGATGAACTCTTTGCATTGAATGCAGTCTCAACCTTTGGTGGCATGTTGGTAGTTTTGTCATTCAACCCTGCTTTGTAATAAAGCCCAATGTCTTGTTCACCATAAAAATCTTTCATTCTTAAGACCTTTCTCTGTTCCATCTCCTGAGCCTCAATCTTTTCAATAAACTTGCTCAGTGTTAGACTGCTAAACCCTTTCTTGTTCCTTAACATCATGAGATATGTGCCCCAAGCCTCGTGTGGCAATGCATCAGCTAGCTTTTCAATCAATTCCTCATTATCTTTGTTGATGCTCAATCTCTTCATGTTCATTAACAAATTGCAATATCTTTCAATAATTTGCTTTGTGCTTTCATTTTTCAAACCACGAAACAGATCAAACTCTTTCTTCAAAAGTGACTTTTTATTTTTAACCATCTCTTGACTTCCAACAAATTTTGATTTTAAAGCTTTCCAAATCGAATAAGCACTTCCATTATGTTGCAATAAAACCAAGATATCTTCTTTCACAGCTTGTTGTAGTAGACTTAACATCATTTTTTCATTTTTGTATTTCCTTTTATCATCAGCACTCATATCTTTAATTGCAACCTCCTCTTCGTCATCATTCGTCAGTCTAACATAATTTGTCTCAACACATTCCCAAGCATCCAAATAATTTGCTTGAACCCAGTTTTCAAAACGTCCTTCCCAACCTTTATACTCCTCAATGTTCATGAGCTTAGGCGGTTTTTGCATAGTGCCCGTTTCATTTTCTAACATTGACTGCTGAGTAACAGTAATCGGGGTGGCAAAGGCGTTATTAAATTCCTCTTCCATGTTTTGATTTTTCAAAGTTCACAAAACAGTCCTGTTCAAACGAAATTACTTCTTCAAACGGAATTCCTTTCAAGCGGAAATACCCAGTTCAAACGAGATTAACTTTGAAACGAAATTACCCTAATTTCGTTTGAGGTAACACACTTTCAAACGGAATTGTAATCTCGTATGAAATTTCAAACGGAATCAACACTTTGAAGCGGAATAGTGATTTCAAACGGAATCACTCAAACGGAATTACCTATTTCAAACGAAATCAACCAATTTTTCAAACAGAATACCGTTTTCAAGCAGAATTAACAGACTAATTCCGTATGAACTACTGCTGACATCATCAACTCGAGCTGTTTTTTAAACGGAATTACCACTTTTACCAATTTTAGATCGAATTTAAGTCTGAAACTTTCAAGGCTTTGTTAAAACACTGATACGCACATAATGTGTAAAAATTAGCCGATTTTAACCGTAAAAAGTTTTTAATTTTGAAAAAGAAGGTGTAGAAATCAGAAGTTGCAGCTGAATTGGTAAGAACTCTTCCTCCTGAGCTCTGTTACCACTTGTAGGATCGTTTTCAGACCCGAACGAGTCGATCAGAAGAGTTTTTCTCAATACGAAAGGCGGAAACAAACGTATCGAGTTCAATTCAGCTAGAATATCACTTTTAAACTGTCTCTTGATTGATTTGACAAAGAAATACAGAGAGATGACACTTCGGCAGCACTTTGGCTCCGGAATCACACATACAAGAATGACTCAAACAAAATCAAGCAACCACTATATATAGGCAGTCTAATTCCGCTTGAACCGACTCAAACGAAATCACATTCAAACGAAATCAGGTAATTTCGTTTGAACTGTCATGGCGTAATTTCAAGCGGAATCACAGATTCTAATTCCGTTTGAAATGACATCTCACCCTATTTTTGACATTTATCTCGTACAACGTGCCCTGATCTATCTACAAACATACAAGACTCGATACAAGACGAAGTCGACAGACGCATGTACCAACACGAGTCACGCCAGTTGAAGGTACATGAGAAGAACTATACAACGCACGACCTTGAGTTAGGAGCTGTAATATTCGCATTGAGGATTTGGCGTCATTACTTGTATGGCACTCGTTGTACGATCTTTACAGACCATAAGAGTTTGCAGCACATTTTCGATCAGAAGGATTTAAACATGAGGCAGCGAAGATGGGTCAAGCTGTTGAATGACTACGATTGTGAGATTAAGTATCACCCGGGCAAGGCGAATCTTGTAGCAGATGCCTTGAGCCGCAAGGAGGGTGCAAAGCCCCTAAGGGTGAGAGCCTTAGAAATGACTATACGAACTGATCTCACTACTTGGATTCGTGAAGCTCAGCAAGAAGCACTTAAGCCAGATAACCTATGAGCCAAAGCATTACGTGGAATGGAAGTGCAATTGTTTCCAAGGGAAGATGGAACAATGTACTTTATGGAACGAATTTGGGTACCATTCTTTGGCGATCTACGTGCACTTATTTGGGATGAAGCTCACAAGTCAAGGTACTCTATCCATCCTGGATCCGAAAAGATGTACCAAGACTTAAAGGATTTTGATTGGTGGCCCAAGATGAAAGCCGATATTGCTACATATGTGGGTAACTGTCTTACTTGTGCTAAAGTTAAGGCGGAGTACCAGAAACCTTCAGGGCTGCTGCAACAACCTGAGATTCCCGTGTGGAAGTGGGAACAGATCTCAATGGATTTCATTACCAAGCTTTCGAGAACCCAAAGAGGGCACGACATGATTTGGGTGATTATTGACCGACTCATGAAGTCTGAGCATTTCTTACCGAACAGTGAGAAAGACAGCACAAAGAAGTTAGCAGAAATATATCTCAAGGATATTGTGGCATGTCATGGAGTGCCTGTTTCTATCATATCCGACCGAGATGGTCATTTTGTGTCAAGGATTTGGCAAACATTTCAGCAAGCTTTTGGATCTCAACTGAACCTCAGTACTGCCTTTCACCCTCAGACAGACGGTCAAAGTGAACATACGATATAGACCTTGGAAGACATGCTACGTGCTTGTGTAATGGACTTTGGTGGAAGTTGGGATACTCACTTGCCTTTAGTGGAGTTTTCCTACAATAATAGTTATCACCAGCATTCAGGCCGCCCCGTTTGAAGCTTTATATGGACGAAAGTGTCGGTCCCCGTTGTGTTGGGTGGAGACCGGTGATAAACAAATTATTGGTCCATAATTGGTTCAGGAAACTACAGACAAGATTGCTTAGATACGTGATCGTATCAAGTCAGCATGTGATAGACAGAAGAGTTACGCCGACAAGCGACAGAAACCGTTGGAATTTGAGGTTAGAGATATGGTTTTATTGAAAGTTTCGCCTTGGAAAGGTGTGGTACGGTTTCGTAAATGTGGAAAGTTGAACCGGCATTACATTAGACCCTTCGAGATTCGGGAGAGAATCAGAACCTTTGCATACAAGCTGAAACTTCCAGAAGAGCTTAGCAGTGTCCACTACACGTTTTACGGGTCTAATCTCAAGAAGTGCCCTACTCAGGAAACAGTTGTCATTCCTGGAGATGAGATTCACGTCAACGACAAACTCCAATCTACTAAAGAACCTGTTGAGGTTACGGACTGGAAGGTCCACAAAACACGGAGAAGACGTATTAAACTTGTCAAAGTCCGTTGGAATTCACGGCATGGCCCAGAGTTTACGTGGGAGCGTGAGGACCAAATCAAGTCAAAGTATCTGCATTTGTTTCACAACTCCCCTGCAACCGATAACGCAGTTTGAATTTCAGGACGTATTCTTTTAACGGGGGGAGAATGTGACAACTAGCACTTTTCCATGTATTTCGTACAATATAAACAGTAATTTGTACCTTAATAACTGTGCATGATTGAGCTATGATATGAATGATTTTCTGATTACTGTCATAGACATACAAATACATTACATGTTGCATGATTGCCTATCATTATTAAATGCAACCCGGAATAGTTCAATTAGTGCACAAGATGAGACTAGCACAATAATCAGACAAACTAGAAGTACTGACGGGAGTTCAGTACTCAGACAGACATGTTGTTAGAACACAGAATGAGCCCCAGAACCAAGAGTTACACTAGAATATTATGTAGGAAAGTAGGGACTATAATAACTGCCTTTCGAGTGATGATTTAAGTGCCAGAAAGTGCTCGAAACACACTAAAACTGTAGAATTCTGCAGAAAACAGCAAAATTCAGCATTTTAACCTCAAAATATAATGCAGAAAGGAGGTTTAATGGTCCAGGATGACTTGTTAGGGGTCGGGAATCAAAACTGTCATAAAAGACATCATATTTCACACTAAACTACGCAACTTAGCACCTTAACGAACCGATAACCAAACGAACAACCGGACACTACCCGAAACACCAAAATCTAACTAGAAGCATTGTTCTAATATTACAAAGCTAGTTATGATCACTAAACATCATATTATATCTTAAAACCCCTAAACACATTAAACACTAACCATAACACTTGAAATCTAACCAAATCACCTAACTAAGAATCAAAACCCAACTAGACCCCCCCCCCTTAAGTGGAGGGACCAAACAATGGTCCCACTCATGAGATTTCTTTTGATTAAAAAATTAGATATGTTGTTTAGATTTTGAGCATATTAACCTTCATGTAAACTTATGTTGGAACTCACTTTATAAAAACCAAAAGTCCATAATCACCTATCATTTTAATCATCTTCAACTTCAAAAAGCTTCTCCTCTCCCTCAAGAAGCTACGGCCCAAACACCCTCCCAACACCATCATTTTCTAGCTTCAATCCATACATTCTAAGGCATTCCTAAGGTGTTTCAAGCTTAACTAAGGAGGTTGCAAGCATAGGAAGTTGAAGGACCATCTTGGAGTGCTTTTATCCACCTCATTTCTTCATCAACTTGCTTCTTGTTCTTCCCTAGCCTTAGTGCTAGTAGTAAGCCTCTTTGATCTTGCTTTTACTCCTAATTTTAGTGGTTAAAGTATGATGTAACTTGGTAATCTAAAGAATCTCAACAAAACATGAAGATGAACATGAACATAAAGCTCTAAATCATGAAGATCAAAGTTGTTTAAGTGTATGTAGTAAACATGTTTGTTGATTACTTATATGTATGGTGTAGATCACCATATGAAGCTTGCTAGATGATGATTCAACACATGATCTAGAAAGTATGAGGATGGATCTTGAGAAATTTATGTTGATCATCCTTTATGTTGAACATGAACTTGAAGATGAGTATGATTTAGTGTAGGATGATGAATCCTACAAGTTATATATCTTAAAAATGTGAGATTTCAAAAATAAGATATTCAAGAAACTAAAGTTTGCTTCAATAATTAACATGGTTTAATTTTTGAAAGAATGAAAGCTTGATTTAAGTGTTAGATGGAACACTTGATATGTGTAAGTCACGAAAAAACTCAAGAAAATCAGTTTTTGAAAAATCATCTTACAAGTTGTAAAGGATGAAATTTCATAAGAATGAGTTTTATAAAATAAGAACCATGGATTTATTGTTCTTACAACATATTAAACAACATGTTAAAATACTACAAAGTTTTACAAACTTCAAGTTCATGTCATAATGTAAAAATGCATATTTTTGGCTTATGGTAAGTTATATGAAGATTGTTGTTGATTGATGATGAATTTTTAAAAGAAAAAGATATGCTATTAAGCATGGAAACCTCCATTTTTTAAGGGGAAACTATGGAAAAAAATTTGTAAAAACTAAACACTTAGAAAAATATTTTATAAACAAGTGTTTACAAGTAAGTTTTTATCTTGGTTTTGAATATAAAATTTGCCATGATTTTTATTATAAAAATTACAAGTATTGGAGGTTGATTTTTTATAATAAAAATGACTAAGTATATATTTAGGAAAATATATATTTAGATGTCACAAAAATTATGTGCTACTTGTATATTGATTGTATTAGTTATATTAAAATTAGAGACTTGAAAATAATACACCACACCAAAATACCAAAAATTGTAATAGAAAATATTACCAAAATCACAAGAAAATGAATATATAATTTATACCCGAATATTGGACAAATCGAACAATGGACATTGGACTATATATAAATATATATTCCGGAAATAAAATTCGTAACTTAACAAATGTGACAAACGGTATTTTTGAAACAGAAGAAACGATAAAATATGGAATTTTTACAATTAGTATAAAATATATCATATTTTGTCAAAGAAGAAAATATATTATTTTTGAAGTGGAGAAAAATATATATTTTCTTACCTAATACAAAAATATATTATTTTGGTGAAAACAAAAAAATATATATTTTTCTAAGTTTAATCTTAAAAATATATTATTTTTGAGATATATATATATATATATATATATATATATATATATATATATATATATGAAAGTATACTTATTTTTGCCAAGTAAAATTTATAGATATTTTTCTATAAAAATTCTCTTAAAATATGTATATTTTAAGAATATAAAGTTGGTGATTTTTAGTTGTATAAAAATAATATTCCGGAAAATTATACACAAATTAAGTATAAAATACTTAATAAATACAAGAAAATACGTATTTCTATACGTATAAATACACACCGGAATACACTACCAATACTTGGCAAAATACACAAATACAAGTATACCTATACTTGGAAAATATATATGTGAGAAATACATGACAAGTCAAGTTAAATATATATTATTTTTAACAATATTCCAAATAATTGGATAAAAATAGTCTAAGATTAAAATATCCTTATTTTAACTAAAAATTATATAATTTGGAATTATATAATGCACATAAATCGTATAACTCAAAGTATACTAAATTCCAAAAATAAGTCTTAATCAATAACTAAGACTAAGAGTCGTTACACGACCTAAACGTTTAATAAAACATAGCACATGTGTAGGTAGTTGTACGACCAGTGGAAAGGATCTTTGAGATACGAGACTGCTACGCAAATCAGTGAGTTCATGTCCCCCTTTTTCTTTTAACTGTTTTCGGATTTATAACTTTCGGGGGTGAAATACATGTTTCAAACGTTTCAAATGGTATGATTAGCTAAGGAATGAACTGTTAGATCATGTGAATGGGTAGGCTATACTTAAGACCATTAATCTTTGTATAAAGACCGAGGGGCATGAGTGATAGATCTATTTGGGTGTTGCGAGCCCCACCCATGGGTCCGCAAGTTGGCTGCATGTGGTGAGTATATCATTCCAGCCGGGTGGCCCGGTACAAAATCTGCTAGGTTTAAGCCTTCCTACACCATTGAACACATATTAATATACTTGCAAAACATTAATTGATCTGTTCATAGACGTTTTCATACCGGATTACAAAGGAATACTTTCAAATGATTACAAGTTTATACGAGCGCACATACAAAACACATGAACTCGCTCAACTTTTGTTAATGTTTTCAAATTACATGTATTTCAGGAAACTAGATGGATCTGGCAGCTTTGGGAAAGTTTTCGAGATATGTTTCAAGTTTGATGTCATCCTACTTTTGAAGGGTTTGGTTTGGATATCTTATCTTAGATAGGATATACAAATCAAAGCCTTGGTTTCAATTTATTTTGTTTAAAAGTCCTTTTTATGGAACTTACTACTTTTGGATGGTTTGTAAGCTAAACATGAAGTTTGTTGGTTGAACTGAACAACTTGTGTTTGTATTATTTAAAAACGTATGAATGTATGAACATTATGTTTTAATCATATAGTTGTTTGTTATAATTAAATGCAATGATATTGATCAAGTCACACATTACACGCTTCCGCAAAAAGTCAGGGTGTGACATATACGGGCCGTATTACCTTATACGGCCCGTATACACCATGTTAAAATAAGATTTTACCATGTGCTACTATTAACTCACATTCCCTTATTATACTACTAAAACAACTGATGATGATAACACCAATAATAATAATGTAATAACCTCGTTCAATTCATGATGCCATATACATTATAAACTTCTAATATCTAGCTTCCCTCCATCTTACATTGTCTTCTTTTACCACCCTCCCTCACCTTTAACTACTCGTGCAAACACCTAACTACCTCTAATTAATAGTTGATAGGTATTTAAATATATACAAGTAAACATGAATAAACTAAGAAGATAATATAAGTGACAACTCGATTCCCCAGCTACTTGCTGAGACTTTATATAAAGATATAGTGTTTGTTGCTGTGCAAAAAATAAAGTGACAACTCCACATGTATACTATATAAATACGTATCAAGAAAGTCGCCACTTCTACAAATTGTACTATGCTCTCTTTTTAGGTAGCTAGGTATTCACGGATCAATAAATGGGTACTCAACTCGGGGATCACATACACCATACAACTCAGTGACAAGTAAACATTTCTTAATGAAAAATGCACATGGTAATATAAGAGTTAAAGTTAGTAAGGATCAAATCCTTCAAAAAATTCTTCGAGCACTTTCCTCTCATGTTCTTCCACCACTTGGCCACCCTTGTAGGTTGCATTGAACCAGTTGTTTATATAGTGCATGTATAGATTCTGTCTTGGTGTGGTTATTTAGACATATATGTTAGTCAGTTATGTTTAGACATGATGGAAAACATGAAAACATACCTTTGATTGCATTAGCACAGGACAGCAGAGAATCCAGATGGAGACGCAGCAACAATGTTTGACATGATTGTCAGCTTGGTCTGGTTCCTCCTTAGGGTGCTAACTGGTGATGGGGACTAAGAAAACCGACAAGGGAATCGGTATAGGAGAGGAGATCGATGATGATGTTATGCTTGTGGGTTTTGTGTCTGATTGTGTAACCCTTCAACCTCTACATAAGACTCCTTTATATAAGCACCCAGGAGGAAACCTAATTAGTTAATAAGGGTAATATGGTCCATCAACAATTACCAACTAATTATTTAATAGGTTATTATATATTTTGGGTAATAGCCCTTCAGTTATAGGATCCTTAAGCATATCATGAATGTATTCGATACAAAACTTAGTTTCCTCAATTCGTTCATAAACGAATAATTAATTGCGTATCGAAATTAATGCAGCACCTCTTGAACTGTTACTGTTCAAGGAGTCATGGTAGCTGACTTTATCACACTAAGTCTTCAAAACATTAATTATATGGAGTTAATAAACTTATGAGTCCACTGATAAATTTCCAACAACATTTAGTGACTATATTATGTCGTTATAACTTAGGTTGTTAATATCAGTTTATTATGACTCCTCCATAAGATAGGTTTTGTCTGCTGACATAAGGATATACCCGAAATTACATTTTGTCATCTTTGAATATCACAAAGTTAGAGTAATAAACCGGTTTGAGTTCTCACTTCTTCTTCAAATCATAGCCTCTCGTTTCTTTTAAAGATATTGTAATACTCCATTAGATGCTTCACATTAATCTAGACAAATCTAGTGTGTTGCAATGTGAGTAATATCTAAACGAGTATAGACTTAAACTTACATAAGGCTTCTAATTAATGAAGCGTAAATAAATAAACGAGTATAGCTTTTCATCACATTATGATGTTTGCATTAACCCATACATGGATTTTATTGGCTTACAAATAAAGTGTTCTTTAACCTTCAGGTTGTTTTATGAACATGTAAATATGTCAGCCATTTGTTAAGGAAAATTGTTTTTAATGTTCATCTAATGTAGCTTTAAACTATTATAAGCTACTAGAACAGTGATGACCCTCAAAGAAATCTTTGATAATTTATCTCTTTCTAAGTATAACCTTTGACAATCAATCATGTATCTTTGTGTCTTAACGCTTATATTAGGATTTGATTTAGTTATGAACACTCTTAGGTAATTCAATCAAATCCCAAACGTTATACGAACACATAAAATCAGTTTTACTAGAAAACTATTTTATTCCATTTAGAAGATTGATTGACACTAATGGCTTAATTTGAAGAGATAGGATGAGATAGGATCAGTAAACATTTCCAAAATCCATTTCAACTTCAATTAGGGGGGTTATGTAATCATCAAAGTTAGTAGGCTTTTAAACCTGCATGACCTCCTGAGTTGATTATTGGGTTTCAAAAGTTTCAGTTTTATGGATTAGCTCTTAGTTAGGTTGCTATTATTTTCATTCTAAGTTTGTAAGAGTTGGTGCAGTATGGTGTACAAGAGGTGTAGTCGGAGTTAAATTCGGAGTGAAATTTAATGACACTCTTCCCCCCGCCTCTTGTATTCCTTGCAAATCATGATAAGGACTTTGACTGCTCCCACTGACCTTAGAAAACTTTAGGAACTCAGCATGCTTAGGGTCAATATGTAACGACCAACAAATTCTAATAGAGAAACAAGTTAATGACGTTAGTCGTTGTGATTTCTCTTGTTGAGGATTATGTTAGTTTAGGTAAGAAATCTAAGTGTGCCCACAATTAAGCAACAATGAAACCTTTTGTAAGAGTAGCATTAGATTTTGAGGAGACAAGTTATGATAGAACAGTGTCGTGATGAAGCGGTGTCTTGTACAAGAGGTGTAAATTGAAGTAATATAAAGTTTTCACTCCCCCACCTCTTGCAACTATTGCAAGTTATTATTAAGACACTTAATGCTCCCACTGATCTTTAATATCTCTAGAAATGCTACAAGAGAAGTTTCAATGAGCTACGTGACGTGGGAACCTATCATATATACGTTAGACTTTATTTGATTTCTTTAATGTCCAGATATCATAAGAAACTTTAGGGACATATTTAATAGAAATCTTATTAAGTATATATATGAATAGATTTCTTCTAAGACCGTGAGCCATATGCGACAAAATTTAGATACAAGTTGATAGTCTTTCAAATGATAAATAAATTATGTCTGAATATTCCATTTGGAATAAGTTTCACGAATGTCAATGAATGACTTATGATGGACCCATACTTATTCCTTAAGCCAAGTAATATTTAGGGCTATAACGTCATGATTTAAAATCACTTAGAATGAGATTAGATAAAAAAAAATCATCCTCATTAACCATGTCATGATTACTCATGAATTTCGGTTATAATGGATGAAATTTATAAGTCTCATTTTTCGTTTTGTCTTTTTCTCATTTACATGATTACAAAAGTTGTGAAAGTGTAAGGTATCATCTAGTTTTATCTTAGTAATGTTTCAATCCAGATATTTAGAACAAATAAGATGAGAATTTAAGGTAAGTGTGACTTTATGTTGACTATGCAAACCTCACAACCTTCATAACATTGATTAATTATGATACTATATTCTGATTAATCTTCAGAATATATAAGGTATCGAAAAGCGTTACTAGAAGACTGCTTATTATGGTTCTTATAGTCTTAACATTTAATTTTGTCACTAACTCTCATGTTAGTTATTTGTTGACTTCTGGTAAGGAAACGTATGGAACTAGAGTCAACTAATCATGTGTTAATTGGAATAATAAAATTTAGCAGACTTAAATATCATTAGTAAGTGACTATCTAATTAATTTATCCAACTGTTCTTTAGAATAATGGATAGTCTCGTTGCTTATGTCTAGTCTAATGACATAATTATGCAGTGAGATTTTCCCTTGAAGAACTTTCAAGTTGGAATTAGCACTTGTAATTTGTCTATGGACCTTAGAACAATCCTCTTTTAAAGTTTAAGTGGTTGTAAGGTGAGTAACAACTTATTTTCCAGCTTCAAACATATATTGCTATGTACATATGTTGCTTATCAACACACTCATTGTACTTTGGTACTTTTAAGTGTTATAGTTGATTTATAAGGCATCAAATTGTACAAGTGAAAATCTTAGTATGTAATATACTGGAAAAATGTACTTATTTCCATGCGTAAGCCCTTAACTTTATGGGTCATGGTATTGTACTTTATAATGTATTCACATATACCACTTAACTAATAGTTTATAATTTTAAATGAAGGCATGCATCATAGGAGTTCTAGTGATTATTCCACAATTATAGATTAGTCTTAGGAAAGACTTAATCTGGAATAACCTTTTAGTGACAGCACTTATTCTTGATTATCATAAGAGACATCATGTTCGATTTATCCTAATCATCATGCTCTACTTTTCTTCTGTAGTGCTTTATCAGAAGAGAGCAATAGGATTATCGTGCCTTAAGAGATAATCAAGGATTTAATTTAAGAGCTAATTCTTATAGAAACTTTAAATAAAGCAAAACATTTTAGGTTTAAGAATTAGAGTGGATGAGATATAGACTTATAGAAGAAAATTATAGTGAGTAAAAAATTATGGGTACTAAGAATAAGGCAGACGAAATGATCATAAAAATTAATTAAGGGTCATTAATATAAGGATCATTATGTGAAGAGATTGTGATATGTCTATTACTAACATCAAAATAATAGACTTCTTTAAAGTTCTACTTAAACGAAGACAAATCAGTTTTGGCTAGAAGTGTAATCATTTAAGCATGTGTGCAAAGTGGTTGTAACAAATCAGCTTTGGCCAGAAATTGAGACAATCACTTTAGTTATGCACTTGTTAAGTATGCCATCTATGAAGGAATTAAATCAGCTTTGGCCAGATATTAAGACATTCATGTTTATGATGCACACTTAACATAGCTTTCGTAATACTTGGATGATAAGTAGATGTATCAAATCAGCTTTGGCCAGAAATGATAGATCAGAAGCTCATTCAAGTAAAGCCATTTTGGTTTTGTAAAACATTAATTGATCCTTATTAATGAACTAAATATTTACAAAAACCAGTTATTTAATAGCAAACCACCTGTTAGCACGGGGTTCGGGTTAATAGCACGAGCTAAATCTTAGTTCACATTAAACAGCCTAAAATAATGAGGTTTCGAGTCAGGTCTCGACTGAGTTATAAGATCTCGAGTTAGTTATGAGGTCTCGAGTCGCAACCTTATGGTCTCGAGTTATGACCTTATGGTCTCGATTCGAGACCTTATGGTCTCGAGTTTTGACCTTATGGTCTCGAGTCGAGACCTTTGTCTCAAGTTGTAAACTTTTGAGCCCTTATGATTTCGAGTCGAGACCTTATGGTCTCGAGTCGAGATCTGTTGGTCTCGAGTCGAGATCTGTTGGTCTCGAGTTGTGAGGGTTTAAGGACCTGATGATTTCGAGCCGAGACCTTATGGTCTCGAGTCGAGACTGATGGTCTCGAGTCGTAATCTGATGGTCTCGAGCCCACTGTTGATAGCTGTTTATTGTGATAATAACTGAAAACTCGAATTCTAAGGGATTATGAGATATGATTTCCTGTTTTAAGATGATCTAATTTTATCAAAATATTTCGAAAAATTATAACTGTATATCTTTTAACAGTTTTCGAATAAACTTAAAAGATAAAATTGGATCAAACATGGAAAAACACTAATCAATCCTAAATACATTCCAAAACATAAGGGAATTTTCGAATTTTCCTAAGAACATGATGAACCCAAAAAAATTGAAACATAAATTCTGGAACCCGAAACCTGAATTTTAATAGTTTCTAAACAGATTCCGGTTATAAACATAACCCAGTTGATTTCGAGTGATCATATAATTAATCTTTTTCCGAAAACAGAGATCTCGAGTCGTCCTTTATGACTCGAAACTGGCTGTTGGCTTTATTAAGTTATCAAAATTCCGTTTTCCAGATTTCTATCCCAGAATTGATGGATACGAAAACAGAACTGACTAATCAACATATGCTCTGATACCACATGTTGGTCAGTTCTGTTTAGACATGATGGAAAACATGAAAACATACCTTTGATTGCATCTGCACAGGACATCAGAGAATCCAGATGGAGACGCAGCAACAGTGTTTGACATGATTGTCAGCTTGGTCTGGTTCCTCCTTAGGGTGCTAACTGATGATGGGGACTAAGAAAACCGACAAGGGAATCGGTATAGGAGAGGAGGTCGATGATGATGTTATGCTTATGGGTTTTGTGTCTGATTGTGTAACCCTTCAACCTCTACATAAGACTCCTTTATATAAGCACCCAGGAGGAAACCTAATTAGTTAATAAGGGTAATATGGTCCATCAACAATTACCAACTAATTATTTAATAGGTTATTATATATTTTGATCCATATAATGTAAATGATTATGATGGCTACAAGATTAAATATTAATACATAATATATTTAATCTTACAATATACTCATAAATCCTTAAAATTTTGGTTTTTTGAAAGACTAATTCTTTTAACTTATAAAACTAAATGATTATTTACAGGATTAAATCCTTAATGATACGATTAAGTAAGGGTATTGTCATTATTATGATCTTTTAGATGAAAACAAGTAGTTATGAGTTTAGTATGTTCAAAGGGTTGTGTTAATTAGTTAAGTGGAATGTTAAGTTTTTTTTTTCGCACAGCTAACCCCTTGGAACTCAACCATAACCGTAACCGGTAGGGAGCCTCCGGGGGAATGCAGGAATTATTCTCATCCGGAGTCTGGACTCGAACCACCTCGGTCAAAATAGAATTTCCCACCAAAGAAAATTGAATTTCAAAATTAATTACTTGTTGTAACTTACTATGTAATTAATTCCTAGTCTTTAGCACTCTTTAGTTCCTAGTCTTTAGCTCTCTTTTTATATAAATGTAAATCTTGTATCAATGAGAAATAACAAGTGTTGATACAAATATTACATAATTTTTGTTGATCATTACACAAAATACATTTGGATTTATCCATTAAAACATAAATCGGACTCTCTTAATACTTTCATTCGATTTCAAAAACTTGTTGAGAATTTTTTAAAACCAAAATTAAGCAATTATTTTCGGACAATGGTGGAGAATACATCAAACTATCCTCTCACCTAGTCTCTTGTGGCATTTCTCATCTCACCTCTCCTCCTTACACACCCGAACACAATGGCTATGCCGAACGTCGTCATCGCCACATTGTTGAAACCGGCCTATCACTACTTTCTCGTGCTAAAATGCCTCTCAAATTTTGGCCTTTTGCTTTCACCACCGCCACTTATCTCATAAATAGATTACCCACCTCCACCTTGCATAATGATTCTCCTTATTTTCGCCTTTTCCACATCCATCCAAACTATGAAAAAATTCATAGTTTCGGTTGCTTATCATACCCTTGGTTGCGACCCTACTCAAAATATAAACTCGAGTCTCAGTCAAAACCGTGCATCTTCATCGGCTACTCATTCTCTCAAAGTGCTTTCCATCTCCTTGATCCCCTCACTCATCGAATCTACACTTCACGTCATGTCCATTTTCTTGACCACATCTTTCCCTATGAATCCCTTTCTCAAACCTCTACCCCCATCTCACCCGCACTCGATACTTGGTTACCCCTCACCACACAATCAATTTCCCTTTCTACACCTTCTTCCATTCCTCCTCAAAATTCAACACCTTTCAATCCCACTACCACTGCTTCTACACCATCTACTTCAAACCCACCCACCGACCCTCCCACCAATACCAACCCGACGCCTCCATCCCCTACACACATCCCCTCAGACTCGTCCTCCTCTTCACAACCTATTGAACCCATTCCCTCCCCTACACCCGAATCCACTACTTCTTATCGAACTCAACCCACCAGTAAACCGAACCCAAAGTATCACAACTCCGACTTCGTCTTATACCACTCTACCACTCATACCCTTCCCGAACCCACTACCATTACCCAAGCCCTCAAACAACCATTATCGCAAAAAGCCATGCAATCCGAGTTTGACGCTCTCACACGTAATCAAACTTGGACACTCGTTCCTCCCGATAATGCTCCTAACCTTGTTGGATGCAAATGGGTCTACCGCACTAAATTCAAACCCGATGGTTCGGTGGACCGCCTAAAAGCACGACTTGTTGCTAAAGGCTTTCATCAACGTCCCGGTTTAGATTATGTTGAAACCTTTAGTCCTGTGATTAAACCCGCCACCTTACGCCTCATCCTTGCCATAGCCACTTCTTTCAATTGGCCTCTACGCCAACTTGACATTAACAATGCCTTCTTATAAGGCACTCTAACCGAATAGGTTTACATGTCTCAACCACTCGGGTTCGTGGATCCTTCCTACCCTACAAATGTTTGCAAACTTAACAAGGCTATCTATGGTCTTCGTCAAGCCTCCTGTGCTTGGTATAACGAACTCAAACACTATCTTCTCTCGGTTCACTTTAAACCCTCTATCTCCGATCCCTCTCTCTTCATCAACAAAGTCACATCTTCTCCCATCTTCATTCTAGTTTACGTTGTTGATATAATCATCACCGGCGCAAATTAATCTCTCATTAATTCTTTCATCCAAACACTTGCCACTAGATTTTCTCTAAAAGATCTTGGCGACCTCTCATACTTCCTTGGTATCGAGGCAATTCCTCACAACCATGGTCTATTCCTATCTCAATCCAAATACATCCTTGACATTCTCACAAAAGCCAACATGAGTAATTGCAAACCGTCGCCCACACCGATGTCTAGTTCCCCTACTATCACCGTATTGGATGGTGACCCCTTACCATCCCCGACCGAATACCGTGCCTTTGTTGGAGCATTACAATATTTATCTTTAACCCGTCCTGATATCTCATTTACATTTAATAAGCTTTAACGGTTCATGCATAAGCTAACTACTACACATTGGGAAGCTTTGAAGAGATTGTTCTGTTATTTACATGGCACTCTAAATCATGGAATATTTTTCAGACGTCACTCGCCTCTACAACTCCACGCCTTCACTGATGCGGATTGGGTCGGTGATCGACCGTCTTATCGAAGCACGACAGGCTACATTGTTTACCTCGGTCAAAATCCGATCTCATGGAGCTCTAAACGACAACCGACACTGGCTTGATCGTCCACTAAAGCTGAGTTTCGGGCTGCAGCTTCCACGAAAACCGAAGTGCAATGGCTAATATCCTTAATGGTTGAACTTGGAAACAAATCAACGGTTACCCCTGCAATTTACTGTGACAATCTAAGTGCAACTCACTATTCAGCAAATCCAGTTTTTCACTCGCGTATGAAGCACCTTGCCTTAGACTTCCACTTCGTCCGTGAAAAGGTTCAAGACGGTACCATCCACGTAACTCATATTTCAGGAGATGATCAACTTGCGGATGCTTTAACTAAGCCCTTACTACGACAACGGTTCCAGCTTCTCACTACCAAGATTGGTCTCCTCTCACGATCATCCATCTTGCGGGGGCATATTAGAACCACCTCAGTCAAAACAAAATTTCCCACCAAAGAAAATTGAATTTCAAAATTAATTACTTGTTGTAACTTACTATGTAATTAGTTCATAGTCTTTAGCACCCTTTAATTCCTAGTCTTTAGCACTCTTTAGTTCCTAGTCTTTAGCTCTCTTTTTATATAAATGTAAATCTTGTATCAATGAGAAATAACAAGTGTTGATACTTTTATACATTCTGTATTAAAACTGTAGAGAGATACCACAAACAAGAAATGGAGGGAGTACACAATATAAATAGGCAAGGAAAGCATATTAAGTGCTAGTTTAGAACACAAGGAATCAACCACATGCTTATAATTGATTTGCAAACCAAAAGAGGAAGCCGACACGATGTGGTACCGAAAGTCAAGTGGCTAGCCAGAACTGTACTCCTATTTGAAAATAGAAGTTTTGTAGTGTGTGAATGTTTAGTCAATTTGGAACATTGCTTGAACTTGTCAAACTAAATTGTTTCCATGAAATTTCTCTAAAGAGAGAGGAGACATCTTCACCTCTTGATCCTTGAAGGGAAAGGAAACCACATATATTATCCTACATAAATAATGATTGATATATGTTGAGGTTCATCATAGACTATAATCCAAGTGAAATATTTATAAAATGGACCTTATTTTCTAATGCTACATAATCTTTCTCTATCACTTACATAAGGACAAGAGCTGCTATAAGTCTATAACTATGTCATTGACCAAAATATATAATAACAGTTATAAAAACCCTATTTTTTTATCGTCATACCATTAACTATGAATAATGGTTTATTAAGAACATCAAAATGATACCTAAATCATATTCTTTCTTTTTATATTAATTTCGATATTTTCTTTAATTTCTTAGCTGGTAATGATATGGTTACTTTGGGTCATAGACTCATAGTAGATGATGACAAACGAATTTATTTCTATTAATTTTTAATTATTTCTCTAGTTGTACGGACAAGTTTCTTTAATTTTCCCTATATTAATTTATAAGTTTACTTTGTGAGGTATTTTTACTATTATTTTTTTACAAGTTGATAATGCACAGTTTGACTGTTTACAATTTAGAGAAGCACTCATAGGACCTATCAAACTTAATTTGAATTGGGTGCTACTTTCTACACCCCCTATCAAACTTAATTTGAAGGGTTGATGGGTTTCAAGTAGTTTTGTTTGTAGCAGTGCATGTTGACATAATAGATATTTAAGTAACTATTTATTTAGCTTAATTGATGGTATTTGTTGGTTTGAAAAAATGGTTATATTCTAAATATTTCTTACATGTAATTTATGTATTTGTATTTTGTTATTTTTATTACTTAATTTTATAAAAACATAAATAGTTATTTTAAAGTTTTAAATGTAGCATGTTTTAAAATTATATTTTTTAGTTTTTAATAAAGGAAAATGACCAACAAACTTTATCTACGCGTACATGTAGTTTCAAGTGTTTCTTCTTCGTTTAATATGGTCCCACATTTTACATGCTAAAATTAAAGTATAATTAAAGTATAGGTAACTTAATTTTCTAGATTTCTAAACACATGTTACATTCGGATAGTCCATGTGGTTTACATAAATTACGTATATAATTACGAACCCGCCGCAAAGCGCGGGGTCCTTATTACTAGTTATGGTTAGCCATTACATATCATGTTATTTTTCTTTTAGCAGATACGGATGGAAAGGTGGTGGGGAGATGATGTACCGACTTGCTTTTGACTTTACTAACATCACATGTAATGTTTAAATAGACCTCAACATAAATACTACTGAAGAAACACCTAACTAATTTTAGGTTTGTTAGTTGGGTTTATATCTCAAATATGAGGGTTAATCTTCTTAATTCTTCTTAAGTTGGGGTGAGATCTTTCCTGCAAAACAGAACACCGTTAAGCTCGTTAAAAGAGGAATATGGGGGTTTCCCTCTTAACCACCATCCGGCGTGAGAATAAGTAACTGATCTGAGGAAATTAAGTGTGTGTTAAGAGTGAGAGAGTAAAGAGCAGAATTGATTAACATGTGAATGAATGCTCCTATTTATAGCCGTAGTGGTGCAGAAGGAGAAGGGCTGATGGGTGTTGGGCCTGAAGGCGACAACAAGGAATATCCGATCTGTCCCTGTGGCGTCGAACGTTAGTGTCTTCTAGAAGATCTTCGGTGCTGGCGCACCTTGATTGGAGTCATGTGTCCGGGTTGTCGTCCTTTTTGTCCCTCTGACATCAGCAGGTGAGTAGAGATCATGGGGCAGTTGTCGCCGCCCCCTGATTGGTGACACGTAGGCGTCCTTGTGTACTTTTTGTCTACTGCACGATTGTAGATCGTGGAGCACGATAAGGTACAGTCTGCTGGACGCTAATTGGCTCAATCTTATGCCACTTTTACCTTTGATGCTTCCTGAAGTGGCTCTGCGCCGCTAACCTTGCTCTGTAACAACCCGCACGTTCGTGCGTTGTTATTACTCGCTACACTCGTTACGCCTAGCACCAGAGATTCGGATCATAATGTAACTATATCGCATACATCGCTATTTCGCAGTATATTCGCATATTGTTAGGACCGGTTTGACTCCGAAACGATTGCGAAACGAACGTGAAACGTGCGGAATCCGTACACGAACGTGACCTAAACACACATGACATAATCTAAACGTGATTCTATTAACAAATCTGATAACGTACAGCACCTGAATCACAAACAATAAACTTTCTCTCTCTAGCTTTCTCTCTCTAGCCTCTAGCTCTCCAAGATGTGAAAATGGCAAAAGTTCTAAATGAGAAACCCTAGAGATCTATTTATAGGCCAAGGGATTAATGAGAAATCTCATTAATTACAGTTATGCCACCTTGCCTTTTTGACTAACTAATTCTAAAATAACAATGTAACTCTCGTTTTCTTCAGTTTTCCACTACGGACTAGATTGACGGAGGCGATAGACAGATAAATGCACTAACAGACTCCCCCTTGGATATTGCTGTAGTCAATCTGTAGTCAAGCTCGTAGTGTCTTTTCTTTCTCTCTTTGAATCTTCTCGAACAGAATCCCGGTGGATCTGTCTTCAGTTTCAGCTTTTCTTTTTTTCTTCATCAGACTCCCCCTTTCATCAAGCTTCCGTGCTTTGGGATCGACACCTTGCTTTCCGTATACAAGCTCCCCCTTGCTTTGAGCTCATCTTCAGACTCCCCCTTAGACTCAGCTTCCGGGATCGTAGTCTGGAATCTCATCTGCAATCACTCAAACATTTATAAGTAACAGCATTTTGAATTCTCAATCAATCTCTCTCATCCACTTCCCCTATCAACAAACTGTATAGATTTAGCAGCATTAAAGAATCCAACTCCCTCACAGTTAATCATCCAAGTTCAAGTTAATGACCTTGGAGATATCACAAACTGTTTTTAAAATTTTTGATTTTAATTCAAGTTTCAATTTAATGAACTTGTTTTATTTTCAGAAACACAATCAGCTTACTTAGATTTTGAAACTCAGCACTCAGACATCGATTGTCAAGCAGAATCAAAAATCTTTTTGTATTTTCTGAAAATATAAAGCAGAAAAAAAATATGTACAAACATATTTACAGACAATATTTTTGTTTTGAGTATGCGTTAGAAGATCATATCAGTTTTTGACAAGTCACAAGTACCGTTGAGCTTAATTTCACTTTATGCATTAAACAATTCACTTAGATTGTCGATATACTTGTCCACTTAAATTTTCACACAAAGTTCAACTGATTCAGGATACGAATTAGGTATTTTAGGAACTTAAACCTATTCATGTATCCCACCTCTTGAATATACTCCCGTATCCAGAATCCCAATAATCAGTCTTACAGGTGAGTATACTACAATGATATCTGTATATAAATTAGGTATGCGAGGGCCGAGGGATCTCAGATCGATACTTCCGTATACGCAGAGAGATATCAGCTTCGACTTTACGGTATGTCCCCTTTAGAGGATCTTTTTGCTTACAACAGCAGCGACTATCAATTTTATTGTTTCATCAGCATGCTGAGGGTTTAATGCTATGTTTCAAGCATTGCAGAAAGTATTAGCCAAGGACTAGGTCAGAACTACCGTTCAGCAGAAGTCCCGGAATAATACCCCAGATATCATAGAGTATAAAGACCTAGTATATCAGATTAAGAGACCTTTCAAACGAAATTTCAGGGGTTACCTATATATCCAAGTAGTGTTCCCCACGAAATAAGTAAGTTTGAATTTAGATTTATATCCCGAAAAAGTTTACTAAATGTATAAAAACCTACCGACACATCCACAGTGAGATCGTTTAACACATTTAAACTTTCCATTTCTTTAGCATACTGTAACTGTCTACTGATGTACTATCATTTCCTCTTTTTACGCAAAAACTCAATTTTCAATTTTATCATGTTTTTGGCTTTTTCAAATTTTCAAATGTTTTTGTATTTTCTAATGACAATTTTTCTCCCCCTAAAATGCAAAACCATTTAAAGAAAATTTGACAACCAACACTGATAGCTTTGTCTCTCCATCCATTTTCTGCTTCAAGTGTACTGATTTGCAGAAAATCTAACATACCCCCATGATTTACAACACATTGATCTTAACAGTTTGAAAACCGTTTTTCAATCTGATGAAAGTAATCATGTTTGTTCAGCCGTGAGGGTTTCGGCGTATTCAATCAACACATATTTTTGTATTTTTGAATATTTGACAAAAATTAAAAAACAAACATATTTTTGGTTTTTCAAGTTTTCCAATTTTTAGGATTTTTGAAATATTGTTTATTTATTTACAGAAAACATATAAACTTCCTGTTTCAACCAACACAGGATCCAGCAGCCTCCTCTCCTCGTTGTGTCAGGCTGCTCCAACCTCCAATTTCACAATTTTTGAATTCCATGAGCACCTGCACATTCAACTAACTGAATTACTTGAACAATTTAGCCCAGGTCTGTTGAACCTTAGGCATTTCAACACAATAATTTTCATTCAATGCTGGAAATTCTTTGTCATTTTTCACAAAAACTTTCTCAATTTTAACTTCAACTTTCTCATCTTTTACCAAATCAACATGTTTCTTAACACTCCATGTTTGACCTTTTGGTGTTCCTCGTTTATAAAAATGTGAAACTTTTTGAACATTTTGATTTTGAACAACAACTCTTGGTTTCCAAAACTCTTGAGGTTTTGTCATATCAATTGTGGTTTTCCAACTCTGTGTTGTTCTGAATCTGGGTGTGTGAGAATTCCAGGTCTGTCTTGAATCGAACCTGTTCGGATCTGATTTCCAATTTTGATTTGAAGCAAACTTGTTTGTATTGTACCTCCAAGTTTGTTTCGAATCAAAATCTGGTTGATCTTTGTCTCACATTCTCAGATTTTTGTTTCTCAGCATCAATCTTCTTTTTGTCAACATCCACAGGTTTTAGATTAGGACACTTGCGTGCAAGATGTCCTTTTTGATCACATTTGAAACATGTTCTCATGGACACATCTTTGACCTGTGGTTGTTGCTTTGTCTTTTTAGCAAAGAACTCATCATTAGACTGTCTCATCTTGAGTTCTTTTTCTTTTTCTAAACTGCCTCCTTGAACAAAACTCATATTTGCCTGAAAATTCGGCGTCTCGTTTTTGTTCCGATGTTGTTTCTTCTTATAACCCAACCCAGCCTTCATGTTCTTCTTTTTGAAACCAGGTTTGGTATACGAACCTCTATGACTCTTACCGACAAACTTTGAAATTTCAGACTTCTCAATCTCAACCATTTTGAAAACTTTGTCGACTTTTTCTGAAATCACATTCTGAATCGGGAATACAACATCTAAGAACAATTTGTCCGATCCAATCATGGTATAAACCAATCCTTTTGAATCATCATTCAAACTTTTCTCGGATTTTGTGTTTTTCAGATAACCATCATGAAGATTTCCTTCATCTTCATCCTGTGATTCAGATTTACCTGTAACAACTGACTCTTCTTTCAACACACTTTCAACGACTTTACCTACCACCTCTGAATCATGAGAATCATCAGATTTGGAATAGGTTATGTCAATGTTGTCTGGCAATTGGTCTACCATGTTGAAAGCTTTTTCGACCTTTTCCTCATCATAAAATGCAAATTTTCCCGGTGGTGGAACTTGATGAAACTCTGAGCCAATGCCTTTCTTGTTCTGCTCAGACTCACCATCTCCCGGTTTTATATTGAAAATTCTTTCAAGCACATATGACGACACGTGGTAACTTTTTAACTTGTTGTTATCCTGTTCTAAATCAGCAATTTGTCGCTTCAACTTAGCAACATCCTCAATATAGGAATTAACAACATCTTGTTTTATAGAATACATTCGTTTAAGCTCTTTGGTTGTTTCAGACATATAATTCATTCTTGATTGAGCATATTTCATTTCATCTTTTACTTTATCATATGACTCTTTCATAACATCATATGCTAATTTCATTGAGTCATAATCTTTCTTCATTTCTTGACAAGCAATTTCTTTTTGTTCACATTCATTTGTCATTTTCAAAACATTTTCTTTCAAAACTTCATTTTCTTTCTCTAAATTGTTACATTTTTCTGAAAGTTTTTCATCATTTTCTTTAAAAATCTTTTCTTTTTCAAGCATTTCTTTGCATTTTTCTTTGAAAATGTTTTCAATTTTAGTGAATTCAAGATTTCTTGTTCTGAATTGCTCATCTTTTTCAATACAAGTTCTGCATGATTCCATGCATTTCTTGCACTGATCAATCTGTTTCAAGTTTTCAGAATCAGAATTTACCTCAGTGATTGGCACTTCAGTGTTTTCAGCAATCTCTGTCTGCTCAATAACATCTTGCTTCTTTTCAACACTAACTTCATTACCAGCATCACCAACTTTCAAATTCTCATTCTTTTCTTCTATCTTCACCTCTTCATTCACTACAACTTCTTCACTTTTGATTTCCTTCACAGCTTCAACTTCAACAGTTTCTGTGTTAACCTCTTCAGCAACTTTCTTCAGATTGTTCACCATTTCTTCAACATTCTTCTTCATTCTCTCTTCATCCTTTTTTCTCAGACACGATAACATGGCATATCTAATATCCTTTTCATATTGCTTAGCATATTTGTCATCTTTCAATACTCTTCTATAGTATTCAGCTCTTAACGGGACAGCAAGAAGAACATCATCGAAGATTATGTCTTTCTTGGGAACAACTGGTTCTCCTTCTCTGTTATAGTAACATTCTCTCTTTTTATCCCATCATTTGCTACCAACAGCCATCTCATACTCCTCCTGCATATCATCCATTCTATTTAAAACCACATTTCTTTCTCTGTAAGTCTTCTCACTTAAGATCTCTTCCCGAGTTTTCTCTTTGATCTCAACTTTTTCTTCATGGACTTCAGCAATGTCTTTGTCTTTGTTTTCATCTTGAATCTCAGCAACAAAAACAAACTTTCTTTCTTCTGTCATAGCTCTCCCGTGAGCTGTTTTACGAACATTTTCTAAGCGATCTTCTTCTGGACAAACTGTGCTCCAGTCAAATCCTTCATCATCGTGAATTACAAAACAAGCTCTTGATCTAGATTTATCTTCAATCAACTTTGGTTCTTCTCTGCTTCGATGGTAAATCGCCTTTCGATAATAATCATCGTTGAAAGGACGTTCACTTCCTTCACCAACTTCAGAATTTCTGCATTCTCTTTTGAAATGACCCTTTTGCTTGCATTTGAAGCAAGTCACTTTGGATTTGTCGAATCCAAGCTTTGTTGAAGCACCTCCAAGCGATTGTTTCCCGGTAATCTCCATGTACCTCTGAGCTCTTCGGATACAACTAGCTAAACACCAACGAATGTCAATGAGCTCCATCTCTTCCGGATCAATCTGGTCGTAGTCTTCTTTGGTCAATTCGGAATTTCCAATTTTTCCAGCTACAAGACCTTCATATGACTCCAAAACAGATGCAAGGAAACTCATTTGCTGCTTCGCTGCATTGATGCTCATTGCAGGAGAATTCTTCAGTTTAAGAGCAATGTTGCACAGAATTTCTTCAGAATCGTCAGAATTTGTCTTTGAAGATGAATGATATCCAGAATGATGACTTGTTGACATTGTTGGTGGTTCTTTCATCTTTTCACCACTAAAAGCTGTTTTTGGTGAACCAACGCCTTTATCAGAAAACACACTGCTTTTGTAGTACAAGCCAACGTTCTGTTGATGTGAAGAATCAGTCATCTTGTTTTGCTTTTGTAGCTCCAGATCATGACTTTCAATCTTTTCAAACAAAGCATCAAGAGTAATTGTATCATACAAAGCATCATTTTTCAAAATAAAAACAAACGTTTGCCACTGATCAGCTCGTGGTAACGCTTCAATCACTTTATCTATCAATTCCTCTCTTGTCTTGTTTATCTCTAATCTTTCCAATTCGATTTTAAGATGACAAAATCTCTCAATCATTTGCCTCACCGACTCTCCTTTTATGTTATCAAACAGATCAAATTCTTTCTTTAATAAAGCGATTTTGTTCTTTTTAATCTGTTTACCCCCTTCAGCTTTAATACGTAAAGCTTCCCAGACAGACTTAGATGACCCGTCATGAGTTAGTAAAGCAAAGATATCGTTTCTGATTGCGGACTGGATCAATGCTATCATTCTCTGTTCAGCTCCAAATTCAGCTTTATCTTCTCTAGTAAACTTTTTGAATATAAGATCTTCGCCTTTATCGTCTTTTGGTTTTTCATACCCATACTCCAGGCAAAACCAACTTTCATGAGCATACGCCTTCGCCCAGTTGATGAAACGTTCTTTCCACCAGGTATAATCCTCAATACTATCAAGAGCTGGTGGCTTTGAATGAGTTCCGTAAAAATTATCATTCTTGATATTTTCATTTAGCACTTTAGAAATGGTTTTTGGTGTAATATTTGAAGCCTCAGACGATTCGGTTGCGAATGCGTTGTAAAACGTATTAAAGAATTCCTCAGCCATAATGCAAACCTTGATTCACCTGAAACAAACAAACAAACAATCAGTATACACAATAATATCCTGAAACAGACTGATACACAGTTGTCGTGAAATAATCTCAACACAAAATTTCACTTTTCAAGCGAAATAGCGAACTCAAACGAAAACCCAAGTTGAATTGAAATCGGACTTCAAACGAAATCTTTTAACCAACAACTTCAAGCGAAATCAATCAGTCAACAGCTTGAAGCGAAATCAAATGTTCTTTGTTCAAGCGAAATCTCAAACTGATGAGTTCTGAAGCGAAATCTCAAACTGATGAGTTCTGAAGCGAAATCTCAGTTCTGAAGCGAAATCAATCAAGCGAAATCTAACTGATTAAGGATTTCGCTTGAATTTCAAGCGAAACCTTGCTGTAATCTTGCTGTTTCAAGCGAACCTCGCTGACAGTTACGAAATCGGTCAGAAAAACATGAAATTCTCCTAAACGACAACGAATTTTGATCTGAAACTTGGTAGGATTGTTTAACAACTATTTTCGCACATCATACTAAAATATCATCTGATTCGGACCAGTAAAACCCGTTCAATTTGACGAAAAACTGTGAAAAACGTGATAAATGTGAAAAAATGAAGAAATCGGTGAAATTCGGATCTGAATCTGCTGAAATCAGATACGAATCAATGTGTTTGATCAAGCAATCGAGCTCCTAGCTCTGATACCACTTGTTAGGACCGGTTTGACTCCGAAACGATTGCGAAACGAACGTGAAACGTGCGGAATCCGTACACGAACGTGACCTAAACACACATGACATAATCTAAACGTGATTCTATTAACAAATCTGATAACGTACAGCACCTGAATCACAAACAATAAACTTTCTCTCTCTAGCTTTCTCTCTCTAGCCTCTAGCTCTCCAAGATGTGAAAATGGCAAAAGTTCTAAATGAGAAACCCTAGAGATCTATTTATAGGCCAAGGGATTAATGAGAAATCTCATTAATTACAGTTATGCCACCTTGCCTTTTTGACTAACTAATTCTAAAATAACAATGTAACTCTCGTTTTCTTCAGTTTTCCACTACGGACTAGATTGACGGAGGCGATAGACAGATAAATGCACTAACACATATTTCGCATTTTTTATCGCTATAACGCATCATATCGCATACACTAACACTCCCGATGTCATTGAGTGAGGACCTATTCTACCCTCCTCGATAGCCGTGATGTGTCACGACACAAACATTAATGCTAAGGATGACTTTTCGCGTAAGTACTACCCCATCGGTCATCGTGACGATAATGACAATACGAGCGAGTGGTACCCCGTCAGTCATTGTGCCACAACGCATCGCAAACTCGAAAGCGCACCCGCAATCACGCGCAACTCGATTATCGCACTGTACATTTGAAAGTGTGGATACGTATATACGACCTTCTGTGATTAATTATAATAAATATATATATGAAAATATGTAACCAAACTATCGCAACGCTTAACGATCAAAACGAAACGCCGAAACATTGACCATCGGAACCACTCGATCGAGTGACAGCTCGATCGGACGGTCACCCGATCGGGTTGCCACCCGATCGGATTGCCACCCGATCGGACAGTCACCCGATCGGTGACCCACTCGATCCATGAAACTCCAACACCTCCACTCCTCTACACCTATAAATAACACTTGTCACATCACTTGAACAGTGATGTGACAGCTCACACTCGACCAGCACGCTTTTGGGGCTTTTCCTCTCGATTCCTCGCGATTCTTGTTAGTTTTCGACCTGAATCTTGTACTTTTATGATCTACACGCACTTCTCAATCATCTTCCCTTTCGAATCTTAACTTTTAACCGTGAAATCTTTGGATTTGAGCCGTTCTAAGGTGATGCCATCATGGAGTTCTTAGGAACACTGAAGAGTGACCTCATCTCATCAAGAACAGTCCAGATCTGATAGATTCCACGGTGTATAAACACTAAAACTCACCTAAATCTAAGCCGAATCTAAGCTTTCTAAGTTTTCCTTCAAACTTTCTTAACTTTTCACTCAAAACCGGTAGCAACAGAGCTTGTACAGACCTTCTACTCTGCCTCTAGTGAAGTGTCGGTTCGAGAAATGGTTCCTATCAACGAGATGACCGGCTTATCGTGTCAAACACGAACCACCGTCGAGAACAGTCAACTGATCGGACGGGGTAACTTCCCATCCGATCAATGACTTGGACTTGGTGGGGTTTCCATTGTTTAACTCTTAGTCATACCGTCTCGATCAAATCGCGGAAAGTTAACAAAATAAACAAGTTGTGAAATGATCAGGCTGCGGGACGGATTGCCGTCCGATCAGATTACCGTCCGATCGGACTGCCACCCGATCGACCCGCAATCCGATCGGATAGCACTTGGTGTCAAAACTTAAACAATTTTCAAACACTCAAAGATCTGAACGACGAACGGATTGCCGTCCGATCGGATTGTCGTCCGATCGAACGACCATCCGAACGACCGACTTTGGATCCTCAACACTTAAACGTTTTTACAAATCTTCATTAGTTCCAACAGATTGTCACCCGATCGGACTGCCGCCCACCAAGTGACCAGTTTGCTGCGAGCTTATCATCAACCAAAGTGTCTTGCCAATCGGATCACCGTCCGATCGAACAGCCACCCGACCGAGTTGCCACCCGATCGACCGGCCGTTCGATCGACCGACCTGAAGGGTAGAGATACTTCTCTGTTTTCAAAAAACTACAACGACGACTTCAAAAGGCAAACCAGCATACGCAAACACATCCTTCCCAACAAGGTAGCAAACCAATCGAGTGGTCTCCCGATCGGATGACCATCCGAACGGATTGTCACCCGATCGACCGGCTAACCGATCGGATTGCCATCCGATCGGAGTACTTTCCGATCCATTGACACCTTGCTCTGTTTCACGCACTATCTAACGCTTACGCTATCAATCTAAACTTAGGCTAATCTCAGACGCACTCTCTTCAATCCAACCAAGTTGTGATTGCTTGCCGAAAACCGACTGTGAGTATACTTGAACCCTTTTTGCTTTTGCACTTTTGGGTGTAACATACGTTGTTATCGAATCAAATCATATCAAATGCTTAAACTATTTATCACTTGCGAATGACTTACTTGCATAGTTATACGTGATGCTAGTTACATATGTGCTGGGACTTATACTCGTGACGCCCCACCATGACTAGTATAGTACTATTGCGCCCGACGGGGTCTAGTTTGCCATTGCGTATTCGAGCATCGAGGACTTAGCTGGTAGTATCGTTTTTGTGAGTATATATGTCGTGTATCCCGTTTATGTATGTAGGAATTCGCAGCACTTTTAATCTATTATGCTATTACATATCACACCTGTATTGTAACAACTCTCATTAAAATTACTATTTCTTATTTTATTATGTCCAATAGGAAACCCTAATTGAGACCCCCAAGTGATACTGCATGACCCATAAAATTTTCAGAACAGTTGGAATCAGGATCAGGGCCCCTAAAACTCAAGGGGGGGGGGGGTATTCCCTAATTAGTATTATCCTTGCAGTTTACGATAGGAATTGAATTTCGTCAAACGGTCGACTCACCCAAGTTAGGAAGACACGAGGCTACCCTATGCTAGAACTGGTTCCGTCGCGCCACGCGACAGGCTCTCGTGCCACGCGAGGGAACCGATTTTCCAGTATAAATAGAGGGCTTTGGCACTTGAAGTTTGGCGTTGGTTCGACGTAAAAACTCGTTTCGTACATTGAGATATCGTCTGTTTACTTCAAAACACACACACAGCATGAAATTCTACCGTGATAACAGGCTAATAACTCGATCACTGCTACGATTTAATGTCCGATCGATTGAGACCGGTCCGATGGATGTTTAAGTGCTGCCCATATTTGGGCTATACTTTGTCATTCTTCGTTAGGGTTTCGATCTCGTGAGTTGTCGTAAAAGTTGTATTAAGTTACTAACCTAGTTTTCGTGTGCATTGTTATTTATCTACGTTACCAAGCTAAAATCAGTAGGCTAAACTCTGCCCATTTAAATCTGCAATGTGAGTCGTTCTCTTTTTATCAAATTGTTTTCTTAAAACTCTACTTGTTTTCAAAGTTATAATTACAGGGATTAAGTCTTTGTAATCTTCAATTACTGCCGGTATGTGGGGTTTTGTATACATTACTTGATACCCGTCACCATAGGACAACAGGTTAGCCAATGGGTGATCTGACCATAGTCACAGATATTGTTGAGTGACAAATACCGATTTGGGGTAATTGGTTGATAGAAACAATGTAATCACCCTTAATACTGTATATTATAACAAAGGGTCGTTTTGTGCAACTTGAATGACTCGCCAGTATTTCCTTGCTGATAAAACCTTTTTAAAACATGTTTCAGGTGATCTGTTGTGATCCAGGAAAAAGTGCCGTGTAGCACTACAAGCTTGAGGAAGTGGCTCAATAAAATCAAGAAACATGTTTTTGTAAAAACAGGGATTTCCCGGTGAAATCACCTTTATTGTAAATTATGGGTGTTATTCCCAATTTGTGAAGTAAATAAATTGGGCATTTTCAAGTTTTAAAAGATCCTGTTAAAAACTTCTGCTGCCAACTCAATTGATAAATACCACGGGTTTTCTGTCCCGCGGCACCTGGACCGGGTCTCTCCGGGACGGGGCAGTGACATGTATACTCGCCAATACTTTTGTATTAACATTATTTTAACGTATGTTGCAGGTTAGATCGCAGGCTATTTCAAACCAACCTAGGAAGTCTAGAAACTCAACTAAAATCTAGGTTGTCGGATTTGTATTGTTCGAGAGAACATGTAATCTGTGACGACGTATGTGATTATGATTGTTTATTAGTATGGGATATTGAACGCATTAATTATTGTCGCAAAATAGTTGTTATGGATTCTCCTGAGCAATCTGATTCGCCTAGTGCCACGCCCCGATGATTCCGCCATCGGTTGGGGTGTGACAGATTGGTATCAGAGCCATAACTATAGGGAATTAGGTAAGACATTCGTCCTAGTCCGGGTTGAAGTCTTAGCAATGACCTTGTCTATAGTCTAAGTACCATCGGGCTGACTTCGTGCGAACCCAGTGGGATTTGAACGGGCCTATTTGCTGCTCTCATTCGAACTCGCTAAAACTACATCCTTGTACGAACATCGCGTACTACACCGTCGCACAGGCAAAGCCTTTCCTAAGGCTTAATACTATTTGCCTTTCCTAAGGCTAACACAATACACATGTTTTACGATACTCGCATTACATCAACGAGTGATCGTGTCGAGATGAGGTGTGAAAACCAGGAACTCTCGATAGGTCGCTCACACAGCGCATTATTCTAGCACGAGAAACTTCTGTCGAGCTAGAAGTGACATCCATATCTCAAAAAAAGTCTCCATTTCAAAATCTAGTGGAACTCTTGAATTTATTAGAAGAGCACAACCACAGCTAGGAGCGAAGTTATTAAGTCAGGGTAAAACCCATACCTTAATGGACCGCTCCACTCTATATAAAATGGTTTTCAAAAAGTTCTCACCAAGGACTCGACTATAACGATAACTCAAGCCACGCGATGCCTAGGAAGACGAATGCCATGAGCTGCATCCCAGTGGAAGCATAAGCCTTCTGGGGCAACGCGCATGCATGAACTTGTTGGGTATAGTGTGGTTACCTTGGGTAGTCGACGCCTAAACACCCGAGGCACTCTATCTACTTTTCTAGCTTATGACTCACCGATTTTACGCTTATCAGAACCTAATTACGCTTATGTGTTTACAATTTAAAACTTTACGCTTCATCGATTTCTCGATTTATCAATTTTCGCTCCCTGATTTTGTAAACGCACAACTCGCACAGCCATCGCAATCTAAAACGAAAATCGAATGTTCGCAACAAAACTAATGCCTAATTTCTCGCTCTCGCTCCCTCTCTCTGCATCGCGTCTTCATGCATTCTATACCGACTTATATGTGTACAAGTATAAGCTATAACTAATTATATATATACACAAACGAATCAATTGCGTGAGAACTTAGGAATCTCGTGTCTCCTATGTGGCTCCTATGTGAAATCTATTATATTACTCACTACAAGTTTTGATCGCGCTCAATCGCATCGCAAAACTCAAAAAATCATTATGATCGAATCTCACTCCAAATCTCTCTCTGTCTAGATGTCTTCCAACGACTCTACCTCGAGACAAACAGCCAGGAGAAGAGCCAAACGAAGCGCCGAGAAGAGGATTGCCTCGCTTGTTGCCAAGAAAGTGGCCATGGCCGTTCCTCAAATTGTCGCTCAAGTTCTCTTTCTCAGCAACTCTCGAACCCCAGAAGACTCTAAGACAGAAGCGCCGCAATCTGCTTTCCTCTATAAATACTTCAAAGCCTGTGACCCGATGGAGTTCACAGGTGAAGGATGTTTGTCTCAACTACTCCAGTGGTTCGATTCTATCGAATTTACCCTTCGTCAGAGTGGGTGTCCCGGTGTTTTTTGTACTACTTGCGCTACCAGAGTATTTCAATCGCGAGCACTCGACTGGTGGACAGCCGAACGTAACAAACGTGGGATCTCTGCAGCTTATGCTCTCTCTTGGGATGAGTTGAAGGAACTCATGAAGAAAGAGTACTACCCTCCCCGCGAAGTCCAAAAGCTAGAAGACGAATTTTGGGAAATCAAGCAAGTTGAAGGTGACAATACTGGCTACACCGCAAGGTTCAAACAGCTTAGCACAATCTGCCCTAGTCAAGTCAACACTTTAGAAAAAGCCATAACGAAGTACATTCGCGGCTTGCCTGGATGTGTGGGCGATTTTGTCGAAGCTGCAAGACCTACCACCATCAAAGAGACCTACCGCTTAGCCGCAGAAATCAACGACAAACGAGTCTTGGACGGGTTCTTTTCGAAAAATCCTGTCAAACAAGCTCATCAAGCAATCGTCATTGATTCTTCTGACGATTCTTCTGACGATTCTGCCAACGATTCTGCAAGTGAGTATTCTGATGAATCCTCCAACGACGACACCTCATCGCAAAAGATCGACAAACCCAGCCGCAAACGAAAGATTTCAAGCTCGAACTCATCAACAGCCGAACTGCTACAACCAGAACCTCTTCAAGCAGTTCCGGTGTTTCCAAAACGAGCCTACACTGGAGCTCATCCCCAGTGTTACACATGTACCTACCACCACCAGGTTGGAGCTGACTGTCGCTATTGCAATAATTACAACCACTACGGTCACCTCACCCGCAACTGCCACACCGAACCATGAACTTGAATAGAACAACAACAACTCCAGCAAAAGTCTTCAACACCAAGCATCTAGCAAGCGTAGGATAATGTTGTAATGATACGGTTTTCGACGTTAATTTCTAAGTATTGAACCTACTATGTTACTCAATGTTGCCACTATGTGTGACGTTAACTCTCGCTTTCGTTTTCGCTTTTACTCTCTAGTCGTCACACTTAGACTAGCTTCACACACGAACTATATACTATATCACGATATAATGTGTTTTAACCTCAAGACAGAAGCGCCGCAATCTGCTTTCCTCTACAAACACTTCAAAGCCTGTGACCCGATGGAGTTCACGGGTGAAGGAGGCGTGTCTCAACTACTCCAGTGGTTCGATTCTATCGAAGTTACCCTTCGTCAGAGTGGGTGTCCCGATGGTTTTCGTACTACTTGCGCTACCGGAGTATTTCAATCGCGAGCACTCGACTGGTGGACAGCCGAACGTAACAAACGTGGGATCTCTGCAGCTTATGCTCTCTCTTGGGATGAGTTGAGGGAACTCATGAAGAAAGAGTACTGCCCTCCCCGCGAAGTCCAAAAGCTAGAAGACGAATTTTGGGAAATCAAGCAAGTCGAAGGTGACAATATTGGCTACACCGCAAGGTTCAAACAGCTTAGCACAATCTGCCCAAGTCAAGTCAACGCTTCAGAAAAAGCCATAACGAAGTACATTCGCGGCTTGCCTGGATGTGTGGGCGATTTTGTCGAAGCTGCAAGACCTACCACCATCAAAGAGACCTACCGCTTAGCCGCAGAAATCAACGACAAACGAGTCTTGGACGGGTTCTTTTCGAAGAATCCTGTCAAATAAGCTCATCAAGCAATCGTCATTAATTCTTCTTACGATTCTGCCGACGATTCTTCTGACGATTCTGCCAACGATTCTGCAAGTGAGTATTCTAACGAATCCTCTAACGACGACACCTCATCGCAAAACATCGACAAACCCGGCTGCAAACGAAAGATTTCAAGCTCGAACTCATCAACAACAGAACTGCTACAACCAGAACCTCTTCAAGCAGTTCCGGTGTTTCCAAAATGAGCCTACACTGGAGCTCATCCCCAGTGTTACACATGTACCTACCACCACCAGGTTGGAGCTGATTGTCGCTATTGCAATAATTGCAACCGCTACGGTCACCTCACCCGCAACTGCCGCACCGAACCGCGAACTTGAATACAACAACAACAACTCCAGCAAAAGTCTTCAACACCAAGCATCTAGCAAGCATAGGATAATGTTGTAATAATACGATTTTCGACGTTAATTTCTAAGTATTGAACCTACTCTATTACTCAATGTTGCCACTATGTGTAACGTTAACTCTCGCTTTCGTTTTCGCTTTCACTCTCTAGTCGTCGCACTTAGACTACCTTCACACATGAACTATATACTATATCACGATATAATGTGTTTTAACCTCACTACATTCTTAGAATAAGGTACGATAAACGTGCAAGGAATGACTAATCACGGGTGCACACGGGATTATTTGGGTCAGTGCACGGAGATCGTAGTAAATTCTAATGGTGCCATAACGTTAAAAGCATGGTCAAGCGTGGTGGATACGCCACTGGTACTTCCTATATATAAGCGTCTTGACCATGTCGACCAAGTGTGTCATCTATTCGCGAGACACAAGTAGTAGGGGTAAAGCAAGGTGTGCTTTATCGTACTACCGATGTTTCGTGTAAAAAGTGCCATGTGAAGTTGAACGTTATTTAGACCTATACTATTATGGTTATTTTCGACACGCTAAACTAATCCGCAAGGCGTAACATCCAAGTCGCATCACCGCGAGACTTTTTCGTAAGTCTGCAAACGCAATGCAATTGCCTCATCGATAGACCTTGGTGAGTCTACCCCGCAGGGCGATCGCATCAACGCAAGACTGGTCGTAAGTCTATCACAATTAATCGCATCACGCACACTAACGCTCACGATGCCGTTGAGTGAGGACCTATTCTACCCTCCTCGATAGTCGTGATGCGTCGCAACGCAACGCATATTCGAAGCAAAACTCGATTAATCGCATCGCTTTGATACTCGCATCGCTTATCGCTTCTAACGCTTATCGCTACTTGTGTTATGTGAGCACGCATGACGTCGATTCACGAAACGGATCTAGTATGGTCAAAACATGGTGGATACGCCGCTGGTACTTCCTATATATAAGTGTTTTAGCCATACTAGCAAACTTTTGTGGAAAGATGCCATGTGGGGCTTCCTGTTGGTTAATTTGTGAAACTATGGAGTCTAACCAAATCACACTACTCGCTTATCGTAATCGCGCGTCGCTTCTTGCTGATCGCGCATCGCGCATCGCGTATCGCTGTCACACCCCTATTTTCCACGTGTCACCGGTGGGCCCGGTGGGGAGTATAGTGACGTAGTTGATATCATCATAGTCAAACAACACAATATTTAAATGCACGGCGGAAGCAAAAGATAAATATATTACAAACCGATTCAAAAGTAATATTTAATATTACAACGGAATGTAAGTTGGATCCACAGGCGGATCAATAAAAAGAAAACATAGTTCATCAGACTTATTGCATCCAAGCTTGCGAGACTCTTAATGATGCTAAGGAGAGGCCAGCCTATTACGCTTAGTACCTGCACTTAACCTTTTTGGGAAAATACGTCAGTTTACACTGGTAAATACAATTTAACTGACTCATTTTGAAAAGGTTTAAAAATTGATTTGAATGCACGTGGCACAAAACATTTTATAACTTGGGATAATTATGTAATATAATCATGTAAGGGAATTACATGTTACTTATGCGTTCAGTAGCCCGATCCGTAGACCGGGTTAAATATTAATAGACACACCACCTAATTGAGTTATACACTGAAAGGTGTACGCCTACACCCCATGCTCAGGTCGTGGCCATCTCGTAAGATGATGCCAAGGATATCCGGGACATGGTCATTAACCCCCCAAAGGCTTTAAGCAAACAAAACACATTCAAAACATAGCATATCAATAAATTTAACCTCTATTCGATTAAAGAATTCAATGCCGGACCAAGCGGTATTTTATATACCGTACCCCAAGCCCGTATAGGGAAAATAAGTTAAAAGTATTTACCTGAGCTAAATATAAATTCAATCCCAGCCGTGTCAAATCAACAAGTACAGATAGCTCTTACTGGGCTCCTATATCTGGAACGAAGGTTTTTAATAACCTATTAGATTCCTAACGGGTCTTAATTAAGCTTATGCTTAGACCGGTTAGTTTTTAAAAGAAGATACGGTTCAAAACGCAGGATTAAGCGATGACCGGTTTAGAATGTGGTTTAGACCCGACAAGCTTGTATACTTGTGTAATAAGGGTAAACTAAACACATTCTATATTTTGAGATAAAAATGATAAGGTTTGACTCGTTTCGGCTAATTTATGCAAACTAGTTACATAAGCCGATCCGAATGCGAAAAATGCGTAACGAGTAACCATAAGAGTCATGAACAGGTTTCCTAAGTTAATATGCCTTAAATGTGTTGTGATATCAGTAGGATACCTTTCATTATGCCCAAAACGAATTTAAAACCAATTTGTGCCCTGTAGGGGTATTTTGGTCATTTTAAGGGTTATAAGAGAGGTTAAATATAAATATGAGGTTTAGGTCTGATAAAATCAGTAAAAATACTTAACTTAATAAGTTATATCGGTAGGGTATGACCTATATGTGAAATTTATCATTTAAAACCAAACTATGCACCTTAGGGGTATTTTGGTAATTTCACTTAGGCTTAAAAGGTTAAAACTGGAAACCTGAGTTTAAAAACTTTTATTTACTGTTAACACATAAAAATATACTAAAATATCAGTAGGTATCAACCTTATATGTTTAATATGGTTTTAGTATATACTATGCGTTAAAAACGCTTAAAAAGGCGATTTGGAGCCATTTCCGGGTTTTCAAAAGAAAGCTGATATTTTTATAATTCCAGAAGGCTCAAAATACTCTATTTATTATATTAAATCAGTAGAAAAAGGTTTGGGGTCAAAAGGATTTGTAAAACTCATTTTATAGCCTAAAAAGGCAAAACCGGCAATTACCGAATCATAGCTAGAACCCTATGTTATGCTCAGCCTAAAAAGAAATAAAAATCTTTAAAAATCCCAAAATATTATTTTATATCAGTAGGTAAAAATTTTGGTATCGAAAATTGGATTTAACTAGACTATACGCTAATTACGCCGTTTAATTAATCATAAAGCTTTCAATTTACGCTAATGAGCATAACTCCTAATCTAGACCTCAAACTAATGTCAAATTTTAGGTGCAAGTTTATAATTCAGTAGTGAAGGTTTCTATCCTTTCACATTTTCAAAAATGCCGTTTTAAGGTCAATAGGGCATAACGGTCCACATTTAGGCATTTTAAAGGAACCATGCATGAACTAGGATTTCTATGGAACCAAGTTGTATAACCTTGGAGGGTTATACTAACTTATAATATGGTCCTAATGGAATCCTAAGGCATATCTAAACTAAGCTAAATCGGGTCAGAACTGAAAGTCAAGGCAAAAGTCAACTTTTGCGACTTTCGGTTCCGAACCGAGCCTATACTTAGAATTGTCGGGTTGAATCATGCTTAGGCATGTTCAACTAATATTTACCAAGTTATTAAAGTGAGAAAACTGATTTTATAGCTTTTATATTAATAGTTATGTATTTCATTTAAAACTAACCCGTTTGACCTTTATTTGACCCGACAATTAAACTAAGTAAACGTGGTAATTAGGAGGTGCCCTCTTGAGGGTTAATCACCTACCTAATTACGGTCACGTAGCCATGTTCGTTACGAACCATGGTTCGACCGTTTAAAAGTCAAAAGCGTCTATCGAAACACTTGACTTTTTCGGCTATAAACCGTTAAATAATTAAACTGAGAACGAAAGGGAACTTACAAGGGTCCAATGGACCGAAGGAGGTTCTCAAAAAGAGTTCAAGATCCTCACAATTCAGAGAGTGTATCAGATTTGAAGGAGATGTGTGAATAAATCAAATGAACTCATCTCCTATTTATAGTTTTCGGGACCTCATGAGATCGCGACAAGTGTCGGGGAGTTAAGATCAGATCATGGCAGGTGTAAAAACCATTTTTGAAATCTATGGGCTGCCCCTAGTGTCGGTTTTGTGAGTTAGGAACCAGTTTTGAGCAAAAACCAGCAACGAACAGGCTGTTAATAGTTGTTCTGCATTCTGTGAAGGCCTCGCGGCCCGCGTGAGAAACCCAGCCCTGTTACGCGGCCCGCCTGCAGGTCCACAACAGCAAACAAAGTTCCAGATTTGGCAGAAATGGTCCCTGTGAGCCTTTAAGGTTATTTTAGGCACGTTTAAGGCCCGTTAACCTCATTTTAAGGCTCCACTAGGATGATTAAACATAGAGGACATGAAACATGTTCAAAGATATGTCGGATGTCAGTTCGTTTGGCCGTACGGCCACGTTATGCATCGAATTACGACGAAACACGGACGGATGCTAAAAACGGTCCAAATTACGCGATGAGTGGAATTTTATCAAGGCGATCACTAAAATAAATTATTTTAGTGCTTACATAAAATTTTGGGTGTCCGGGGATAATCAGAATGTGAGATATGCGCGAAAGTGCAAACTTGTGCCCTTTTTGACACTTTTAGTCCCTGAATGACATAAAAGTTTATTTTTGCGCACCAAACACCTCTAAACCTATATCTAAGCTATATAAAGGATAAATAGGGTATTTTTAACTTATGGACATATTCCGGAAGGTCCGTTACCATACGATTTGACCTTCTTTTACAGTTTGACGTAATTAGTCCCTTAATTGCGCAAAGTGGCGCGAAATGCCGTTTAATGATATCTAAGCCTTCCATGGCCCATAATAACTATTACCAAGACTATATTTAAATATTACTATGCTCCCGTTTGCTTAAATGGTCACCGAATGGCGTAGATTCAAAAGTTGACGCTTTAGGTCCCTCTATTGCGCAAACTTGCGCATTTCATCATTTAATAGCGTTGAAGCCTCATCTAATCCATATTAGACATTCTTGAAAGTATTATTAATCATCACGATGCTTCGGGTTCGCTAAAAGGTCATTCAGAGGTATAATTAAACATATTGACACTTTTAGTCCCTCTAACTTGCAAAGTTGCGCGTATCTTTACTTATAGGCATAAAAACCTTAAACGACCAATGTTTGGCATTCCTGAGAGTATAATCAAATATCATGAAGCTCCCGGTTTGTTAAATGGTCACTCAGAGGTAAGAATTAACATGTGGACACTTTTAACCCTTTATTGCGCAAACTTCCAATTAATTGCGCAAACGGCTACACTCGATTGACAAGTGGCTCATTTGTGAATGTAATCATCATGAGAGGTTGTTTGGAAACTTATTTTAGGTATGCTAACACTTCCGGTCCTTTTATTATCAAATTTTTTTGATTTTTCGAAAAATTAGTCCCTTAAATTCAACATTGGACTTTATTAGGATTTATTACACGTGTCAATACATCATTGGACATGATTTTACCAGGTGTTACATCCTCACCCCCTTAAAAGAAATTTAGACCTCGAGATTTGCTAAGAAGCTGGAAGTACTTTTTGTCGCATAATGGACTCAACTCCTATAGCATATCTGGAGTCTCTCCAAGCTCCCAAAGTGACCTTTATATTTGGTACATGTATCCTTTTGGAGCTTCTTAACCTATCGATCCTTAATCGATATAGGTTGCTCATCATATCATAGATCTGCATATCAATATGTGATAATGCTCCTTGACTTATTGGTGAAATACATCCTCAATCCATTAGTGTACAATGCATTATATGCTCCGCCAAGCTCCTTAAATAGGTTTTAGCTTATAAGCTATTTGATCTTGATACATTCGATTTCCTTCGAATGATTCTATATATTCAGATCTTTAACTAGCCTGATAATTTAACAAACTGGTACACCCATCCAGGGTGATATCTTTTGTTGAACCTTGTTCCTTAACAAGAACTTAGGAGGGTTGTTACTTTCATAAATCCTTGATTTTCTGCCGAATACTGGCATCTTACTGATGATTATGGGTTTGTTTGATCTTACTCGTCAAGGCAACTTTCAGATTCTGATAATTGGACTTACCAATCTTTTGTCTACTAATAGATGTTTAGCATTCCCTCTATACAAGGTCTCCAAAAGAGCAGCCTTGATACTTATATATCAACTATTATAGAAAAGCTTAATTTACGGTGAGATGGTTATTCCAACCATTGCTTAAACTAATCTTAAGGAATTAGCTAATCCTTGCCGTTAGTCGAACAAATCGACGATCCTGGGCAGCTGGTGGAAAATCTTAATTGTTGCCCAACTTGGGTTGCGGTAATCAATGCCTAAGAAAAATGAACCGTCTTTCTTAATTAACAAAAGCGGATTCTTAGAATATAGGGTTAGGCTATATGAATTCTTTATTTCAAAACTTATTTAATCAGGGTTTTAATTCTTCCAATGATGGTACTAGCCGTCTTGGAGATTTTATAATAATACAGCCCTAAATGGGATATAAATCTTAACTCTACCTGCCTCTCAGGGGTAAACAGGGTAATCTTAGGAGAAGATAATCAAGATACAAGGAGGTTACAGAGATTTTCCATATCTCAGACTCCAATTCATCTATCGTAGTTTGTGTCAGATAGGTAACACATTTATGTTACGAGTCCACGAATTCTTTAATCAGCAACATTTATTTGGACAATTCCATTTTGGACATCTTCTTTGAATACCATTAGTTGACTTTAGTACCATATGACCATCGGAATATCTTTGTGGTCCCATGCATTAAACCTCCATACTGATCAGGCATGGAAGCAATCTATGGGACTTATTAAGATACATCAATCCTCATGTGGCGCTTTTGTCATACCATTTGGTATTCGCAATCGATAGAGATCAAAGAGATATCAATCATATATGCTGACGCACTTCCTTTATAGAGGATACTTCTAGAATTTTACGATTGAAGGTTTCTGACGGGAACAGAAGAAAAAGGGTTCTTATGATTTTACTGAAATTTTTTTTTACCTTACACTTATTATCTAGCGTTCTCACGAGAAAATTTCTAAAAGTTTGCTAAGCTTAAGATCTTATGAGAGACTTAGCAGCGCCTGAACCCAGATGTAATTCTTAGCAAACAAATCTTAATAAGGGATTGACCTAGTGTCATTATTAGTGTGAACTGCCTCTAATCATACATCAGGAGGGCTAAACGCCTCCATTCTTAAACCTTTTTAAACTTGGCTATAAAATCTTTGACAAATTGTAGGGCAGTCTCGGCCTTGACTGGTTATCTATAAAACGTGAGTAGCTGAGGTGGATCCATAATGGATTCATAATAAGCAGGCTTGGAAACCTTAATGTGCCCTCTTATTGCCGATGCTAACTCATAATAGATAGTACATTATGCTTAAATTCTAGGTTAACCGAATAAGGGCACTATTTCCATTAATGAACCAAGGTTTGCAGCACACTGCCGATAGTTTATAAATCTTATGGGGGAGTCGGAAAATTATTACTCCATCTTTTCCCATTTCGTGATGCGGATAATAGGTTTTCTAATAAGGTCCTTAAAACTTGGACCATCCCATAATGTATAAGAGGATCTTTCTTGTGGACTTCATTAATGTCCCCACTAATTAAGGATATTGCCATCGAATGACAGTGATGTATACCTCACCGTGTCCTTTCCAGCATAACTGCTGACATACCTAATGATTTTTATTTCATTTAACAATTCCCTGAAATCGATGGTCCCTTTTTTTTTTTTACTATTGAAGTCTCTTGACTTCCAAGAGACGAGGTACTTTTAAGTAAAACCTAAAAAGAATGGACTCCTTGCCACATATGGTTTTTATTTGGATTATTCTTCGCATATGAAGTATGAATAAAGCTCTTATCATAAGTAGCGACATGTGTTTTTGAGCAAACACCATTTGGCTTCTTGAATCTTCTCGTGACTTTTCTTATAACCTTTCTAACAACTGGGTTAACTTCAGTTTTGGAGATTAATTCTATTAATATTGAGGTTCACATCTGATGCACCATTAATATTTGTTGCATTTCTAGCATCGCGACTTTTGTTTGTTTCTTCTGAGCTTTCCATACTCGAAGCTTTGGTATTAATTACCATATTCAACAATTGCTTAGGCAATCCATACCCAGTGTCTCCTTGAATTGTCAAGGGCTCTCCATAAGGAGTCTTGATAACTACTTACTTCTTATTACCCACAATATGGGTTTGGTTATAAGACGACCAATTCATTCTTTTCACTATATCGAATTCCTTTATTTTAACGGAAACAAGGACAGCGGAAAAATTTCTAATGGACATTAAACATCCATCTAATATTGCTGAAACAGTCTCTGAGGTACTATCGGCCAAATTCTACTTTATACTTAACGCTTAGAGTTTTAACAGGCAGATTTACTGAATTACAAAATCTATTGTCTATGAAAGACTTATCTGAACCTGAATAAAATAATACTCAAGCATGAGCGTTATTGATAAAGAAAGTACCTGTTGTGACATTGTCATCCTGAATAGTCTCTTGAGTATCTACTTGGGAGCTTCCATCTTCGGTCTTCTTAGACTCCTCAGGCTTCTTGGTTTTATTTGGGCAATTTGTCTTGATGTGCCCTATTTCATTGCAACCATAGCAGGTTGCGTCCTTTATGTCTTGGCACTCCAAGGTCTTGTACCCTTTCTTGTTACAAATCCCACAAGGCCTAGCTTGTGACTCCAGAGTGCATTTCCCTTTAGTTGTCTTCTTTGGGCAACGGGTATTTATGTGCCCCTTCTCGCCACAATCATAGCATGTGGCGTCCTTCAAGTCCTTGCACTCATGGGTCTTGTGATCCATCTCCTTGCAGAGGACACATCCCCCGGTCTGCTCATAGAAACATTTTCCAAAGTGCTTCTTCTTGCAGGTTTTACATTTGGGTTTTGCCTCCTTTGGCTTGGACTGGTTATAGTTTGAACCGGTCTTACCCTTTTTACAACATTTATTTGGGGTATCATCGCACTTTCTCTTATGATCCTTCAACACACGGTCCACAGCGTTGTTTACGGCTGTATCTATCATAGCCTGTAACTCGGTGCTTGTTAAGTTCAGTCTTGCATCATCATTCTGATCAACTAGACGATTGTGAGCTTCAGAGGGGTCAGCCATGGTGAAGCTTTGAAGGCTACAAACCAAGTAGTAATAAATTGGTTTAATTATATAGCGAATTGTCGAATTTGATGTTTGAATAGCCATGGTGCAAATCAACCATATAGGCCAATAGATAGTATTTAATTTATTTGATTATGTTTTGCCTAGGTTTTTAAATAACCCATCATTGGCGTTTAAATGGGATTTGATCCTTCAAATTTATTAGACAGGGGACATAAGTCACGACTGTCAATGTCGTATTGACATTTTATATAGCACATAGGGCTTGTTCCCTAGGACTTTTGATGGCACAGGGGCCTTATCACTAGGAAAAATTTTAAAACATAGTCGATGATTCCTTTGGATCGGAAAATGTCATAGTTCATTGTCTTGACAAGAAGTTATGAAATAAAACTATCTTTTTCATGCATACATCCTTGCCCGTAGGTATACATCCCAGATGGATGTTTAGATGTGTACATCATGTTCGACGTTTATTAGCCATGATTCCTATTGATCATTTAGGCTAAATAAGGGGTTTGGAAGTTCCTAATATAAGGATGACAATCGTGATTTTATCGCATCACTGTTGTCGGGAGTGTTAACACGTTTACAAGTGTTAATAAGGATCTGAATCTCTTTTAAACAGGTTTTACCATCTTAGCTAGGTCTTCAATGACATTCACGCTAGGTCAAACCTTTTAAGATTCTCTATTAATATTTATACTGGCAGGAAAGGAATGATATTTACTTTTATTCAGGATTTTTATCATGATTATCCTGGATTTAATTTAAATATAACTATAGCACAAAAGTCAAGTCACAAGGGCAACTTTAATTTATAAACCATGATTTTGTAGAATCAAGGTATTTAGGCTTGAACGTATTCACGCCTTTTCTTGACAGGGAGTTGTAGGCTACGACTGTCTTTAGTCTCAGAGGACGTTAATTATAGCTCGTAGGCATTATATCCCTAATCGATGTTTAAATCACAAAATAAGAAAGGATTCCGGGAGAATCCAGTATAAGGATGATTTATGTGACTTTATCGAACCACGTCTGCTAGAAAAGTTAATATGTTACAGATGTTAACAAGGATGTGAATCTCTTGAATAGGTCCTACCATCTGGGCCTCGTCATATAGGCTAGGTTTACCTTTAAGATTCCCTTTTTTTTAATAATTAACGCAGAACAATCCTAACTCGGGATGCTAATAAGGATCTGAACCTAAATTGAGGAACTGCCATTTTGGCCGGGTCTTAATAATGACACGAGGCTAGGTCTTGTCCTTTTTAGATTTTTCCATTTTATTATAATGGTAGATCTTATAAAAGAATTGTTATTTTAATTTATTTCATATATTATATTCATATATAATGATATAAATGAAATTTAGATAAAACATCCCAATGATTTTAAAAGAGGTATAGGATTGCCCTAAGCGGGACTTGAACGAAACGTTGTCCATGAAGGGACTAAAGATAAATATCGTTATAAAGACTTTTAAGGAAACGATCTTCAGCAAAAGGAGTTTCTTCCTCATTTCATTTCTGAATGCGTCTCCTTGGTTTTACGTTAATCCTAGTCGCAACATGAAGCTCGGCCTTTCCTAGGCTTCAAATGAGGAGAATCTCCATTACAGCTTCTTGCTTGGCGACACATTAAAATATATAATCGAAAGTAATAATCCTCCGAATAGAGACGAGAGTATTCCTATGTTAAGTCTAGACTCAGAAGGTCAAAGAATGTGCTATTGTGTCATTGAGATTAAACACAAAAGACTAGTGTTTAATTCACTCAATGTTGGCTCTGATACCAACCTGTCACACCCCTATTTTCCACGTGTCACCGGTGGGCCCGGTGGGGAGTATAGTGACGTAGTTGATATCATCATAGTCAAACAACACAATATTTAAATGCACGGCGGAAGCAAAAGATAAATATATTACAAACCGATTCAAAAGTAATATTTAATATTACAACGGAATGTAAGTTGGATCCACAGGCGGATCAATAAAAAGAAAACATAGTTCATCAGACTTATTGCATCCAAGCTTGCGAGACTCTTAATGATGCTAAGGAGAGGCCAGCCTATTACGCTTAGTACCTGCACTTAACCTTTTTGGGAAAATACGTCAGTTTACACTGGTAAATACAATTTAACTGACTCATTTTGAAAAGGTTTAAAAATTGATTTGAATGCACGTGGCACAAAACATTTTATAACTTGGGATAATTATGTAATACAATCTTGTAAGGGAATTACATGTTACTTATGCGTTCAGTAGCCCGATCCGTAGACCGGGTTAAAGATTAATAGACACACCACCTAATTGAGTTATACACTGAAAGGTGTACGCCTACACCCCGTGCTTAGGTCGTGGCCATCTCGTAAGATGATGCCAAGGATATCCGGGACATGGTCATTAACCCCCCAAAGGCTTTAAGCAAACAAAACACATTCAAAACATAGCATATCAATAAATTTAACCTCTATTCGATTAAAGAATTCAATGCCGAACCAAGCGGTATTTTATATACCGTACCCCAAGCCCGTATAGGGAAAATAAGTTAAAAGTATTTACCTGAGCTAAATATAAATTCAATCCCAGCCGTATTAAATCAGCAAGTACAGATAGCTTTTACTGGGCTCCTATATCTGGAATGAAGGTTTTTTAAAACCTATTAGATTCCTAACGGGTCTTAATTAAGCTTATGCTTAGACCGGTTAGTTTTTAAAAGAAGATACGGTTCAAAATGCACGATTAAGCGATGACCGGTTTAGAATGTGGTTTAGACCCGACAAGCTTGTATACTTGTGTAATAAGGGTAAACTAAACACATTCTGGATTTTGAGATAAAAATGATAAGGTTTGACTCGTTTCGGCTAATTTATGCAAACTAGTTATATAAGCCGATCCGAAAGCGAAAAATGCGTAACGAGTAACCATAAGAGTCATGAACAGGTTTCCTAAGTTAATATGCCTTAAATGTGTTGTGATATCAGTAGGATACCTTTCATTATGCCCAAAACGAATTTAAAACCAATTTATGCCCCGTAGGGGTATTTTGGTCATTTTAAGGGTTATAAGAGAGGTTAAATATAAATATGAGGTTTAGGTCTGATAAAATCAGTAAAAATACTTAACTTAATAAGTTATATCGGTAGGGTATGACCTATATGTGAAATTTATCATTTAAAACCAAACTATGCACCTTAGGGGTATTTTGGTAATTTCACTTAGGCTTAAAAGGTCAAAACTGGAAACCTGAGTTTAAAAAATTTTACTTACTGTTAACACATAAAAATATACTAAAATATCAGTAGGTATCAACCTTATATGTTTAATATGGTTTTAGTATATACTATGCGTTAAAAACGCTTAAAAAGGCGATTTGGAGCCATTTCCGGGTTTTCAAAAGAAAGCTGATATTTTTATAATTCCAGAAGGCTCAAAATACTCTATTTATTATATTAAATCAGTAGAAAAAGGTTTGGGGTCAAAAGGATTTGTAAAACTCATTTTATAGCCTAAAAGGGCAAAACCGGCAATTACCGAATCATAGCTAGAACCCTATGTTATGCTCAGCCTAAAAATAAATAAAAATCTTTGAAAATCCCAAAATATTATTTTATATCAGTAGGTAAAAAGTTTGGTATCGAAAATTGGGTTTAACTAGGCTATACGCTAATTACGCCGTTTAATTAATCATAAAGCTTTCAATTTACGCTAATGAGCATAACTCCTAATCTAGACCTCAAACTGATGTCAAATTTTAGGTGCAAGTTTATAATTCAGTAGTGAAGGTTTCTATCCTTTCACATTTTCAAAAATGTCGTTTTAAGGTCAATAGGGCATAACGGTCAACATTTAGGCATTTTAAAGGAACCATGCATGAACTAGGATTTCTATGGAACCAAGTTGTATAACCTTGGAGGGTTATACTAACTTATAATATGGTCCTAATGGAATCCTAAGGCATATCTAAACTAAGCTAAATCGGGTCAGAACTGAAAGTCAAAGCAATAGTCAACTTTTGCGACTTTCGGTTCCGAACCGAGCCTATATTAGAATTGTCGGGTTGAATCATGCTTAGGCATGTTCAACTAATATTTACCAAGTTATTAAAGTGAGAAAACTGATTTTATAGCTTTTATATTAATAGTTATGTATTTCATTTAAAACTAACCCGTTTGACCTTTATTTGACCCGACAATTAAACTAAGTAAACGTGGTAATTAGGAGGTGCCCTCTTGAGGGTTAATCACCTACCTAATTACGGTCACATAGCCATGTTCGTTACGAACCATGGTTCGACCGTTTAAAAGTCAAAAGCGTCTATCGAAACACTTGACTTTTTCGGCTATAAACCGTTAAATAATTAAACTGAGAAAGAAAGGGAAGGTACAAGGGTCCAATGGACCGAAGGAGGTTCTCAAAAAGAGTTCAAGATCCTCACAATTCAGAGAGTGTATCAGATTTAAAGGAGATGTGTGAATAAATCAAATGAACTCATCTCCTATTTATAGTTTTCGGGACCTCACGAGATCGCGACAAGTGTCGGGGAGTTAAGATCAGATCATGGCAGGTGTAAAAACCATTTTTGAAATCTATGGGCTGCCCCTAGTGTCGGTTTTGTGAGTTAGGAACCAGTTTTGAGCAAAAACCAGCAACGAACAGGCTATTAATAGCTGTTCTGCATTCTGTGCAGGCCTCGCGGCCCGCGTGAGAAACCCAGCCCTGTTACGCGGCCTGCCTGCAGGCCCACAACAGCAAACAAAGTTCCAGATTTGGCAGAAATGGTCCCTGTGAGCCTTTAAGGTTATTTAAGGCACGTTTAAGGCCTGTTAACCTCATTTTAAGGCTCCACTAGGATGATTAAACATAGAGGACATGAAACATGTTCAAAAACATGTCGGATGTCAGTTCGTTTGGCCATACGGCCACGTTATGCATCGAATTACGACGAAACACGGACGGATGCTAAAAACGGTCCAAATTACGCGACGAGTGGAATTTTATCAAGGCGATCACTAAAATAAATTATTTTAGAGCTTACATAAAATTGTGGGTGTCCGGGGATAATCAGAATGTGAGATATGCGCGAAAGTGCAAACTTGTGCCCTTTTTGACACTTTTAGTCCCTGAATGACATAAAAGTTTATTTTTGCGCACCAAACACCTCTAAACCTATATCTAAGCTATATAAAGGATAAATAGGGTATGTTTAACTTATGGACATATTCCGGAAGGTCCGTTACCATACGATTTGACCTTCTTTTACAGTTTGACGTAATTAGTCCCTTAATTGCGCAAAGTGGCACGAAATGCCGTTTAATGATATCTAAGCCTTCCATGGCCCATAATAATCATTACCAAGCATATATTTAAATATTACTACGCTCCCGTTTGCTTAAATGGTCACCGAATGGCGTAGATTCAAAAGTTGACGCTTTAGGTCCCTCTATTGCGCAAACTTGCGCATTTCATCATTTAATAGCGTTGAAGCCTCATCTAATCCATATTAGACATTATTGAAAGTATTATTAATCATCACGATGCTTCGGGTTCGCTAAAAGGTCATTCAGAGGTATAATTAAACATATTGACACTTTTAGTCCCTCTAACTTGCAAAGTTGCGCGTATCTTTACTTATAGGCATAAAAACCTTAAACGACCAATGTTTGGAATTCCTGAGAGTATAATCAAATATCATGAAGCTCCCGGTTTGTTAAATGGTCACTCAGAGGTAAGAATTAACATGTTGACACTTTTAACCCTTTATTGCGCAAACTTCCAATTAATTGCGCAAACGGCTACACTCGATTGACAAGTGGCTCATTTGTGAATGTAATCATCGTGAGAGGTTGTTTGGAAACTTATTTTCGGTATGCTAACACTTCCAGTCCTTTTATTATCAAAGTTTTTCGATTTTTCGAAAAATTAGTCCCTTAAATTCAACATTGGACTTTATTAGGGTTTATTACACGTGTCAATACATCATTGGACGTGATTTTACGATGTGTTACAATCTCTTACTCGCTTGTCGCTTATCGTGTACCGCTTATTGCTCATCGCACATCGCCTGATACTCATCGCAATTTGCGTTGTATCGATATGAATGACATCGCTTCACGGGACAAAACTAACCTGGTCAAACATGGTGTTTCGCCATGTTAGCAAACTCTCGTGGAAACATGTCATGTGGAATTTAATGTGGAATCTAATCAAATCGCATCATTCGCTTATCGCTTGTCAGTCGTAGCCTACCAAGACACGCTATTTGACGTTATGTGTCATCAAGCTACTCGCACGCGTTGTCATCGCTATGTTTGCAATCAATCTCGCCGCTAAATCTCTTCGATTCTACCTTCAACTCGGTCTAACTTTTTATCGCTTGGACTGAGGAGACGAAATTATATATGTGTCCTATCGGCACACGTGACACCGCCTCATGAAACGGAAGTAATATGGGCGAAACATGGTGGATACGCCGCTGGTACTTCCTATATATAAGTGTTTTAACCATACTAACACACTTTCGTGGGAAAGTGCCACGTGGGGCTCGATGTTAATTATCTTTTCGAACCGTTAAAAACTGATTTTTATAAAAATTTTATTAAAGTCGTTGGACAAGTGAAATTTCCTTACAACGTGGAGGTAACATCGAATCAGCTTAACTCCATGCCCGAGGGAAGTTTCATAAGTCTAGTTTTCCTCAAAACTTTTGCAACATCAAAACAAAACCTTTCTTAAGACGTTGGTTCGACATCGAGTTCAGCTTGAACCCATGTCATAGGAGAGTTTTCTTAACTCAAGTTTTCATTTCCAAATTCTTTTAAAATGTTTAAACCTAAATTTTCTTACAACGTTGGTTAGCATACGCAGCTTAACCCTACGACCTTACTAATTCTTCGGGGCTCGAGATACTTTTAAAACGCCAACTCGTGGGATCTACTCTTGTCATTACGTCGCCTTTTCACTATCGCAATTAAACTCTCTCTTACTCGAGACGCTCACGCTTGACAACTTCCAGTCGACTAACTCGCCGTATCGCTACTTATGTGGTACAACCCTCACAAAGTCTACCTGATGGATTAATTTCGGGACGAAATTTCCTAAAGCAGGAGAGACTGTAACAACCTGCACGTTCGTGCGTTGTTATTACTCGCTACACTCCTTACGCCTAGCACCAGAGATTCGGATCATAATGTAACTATATCGCATACATCGCTATTTCGCAGTATATTCGCATATTTCGCATATTTTATCGCTATAACGCATCACATCGCATATACTAACACTCCCGATGTCATTGAGTGAGGACCTATTCTACCCTCCTCGATAGCCGTGATGTGTCACGACGCATACATTAATGCTAACGATGACTTTTTGCGTGAGTACTACCCCATCGGTCATCGTGACGATGATGACAATACTAGTGAGTGGTACCCCGTCAGTAATTGTGGCACAACGCATCGCAAACTCGAAAGCGCACACGCAATCACGCGCAACTCGATTATCGCACCGTACATTTGAAAGTGTGGATATGTATATACGACCTTCTGTGATTAATTATAATAAATATATATATAAAAATGTGTAACCAAACTATCGCAACGCTTAACGATCGAAACGAAACGCCGAAACGTTGACCATCGGAACCACTCGATCGAGTGACAGCTCGATCGGACGGTCACCCGATCGGTGACCCACCCGATCCATGACACTCTAACACCTCCACTCCTCTACACCTATAAATAGCACTTGTCACATCACTTGAACAGTGATGTGACAGCTCTCACTCGACCAGCACGCTTTTGGGGCTTTTCCTCTCGATTCCTCGCGATTCTAGTAAGCCGAATCTAAGCTTTCTAAGTTTTCCTTCAAACTTTCTTAACTTTTCACTCAAAACCGGTAGCAACAGAGCTTGTACAGACCTTCTACTCTGCCTCTAGTGAAGTGTCGGTTCGAGAACTGGTTCCTATCAACGAGATGACCGGCTTATCGTGTCAAACACGAACCACCGTCGAGAACAGTCAACTGATCGGACGGGGTGCCTTCCCATCCGATCAATGACTTGGACTTGGTGGGGTTTTTATTGTTTAACTCGTAGTCATACCGTCTCGATCAAATCGCGGAAACTTAACAAAATAAACAAGTTGTGAAATGATCAGGCTGCGGGACGGATTGCTGTCCGATCGGATTACCGTTCGATCGGACTGCCACCCGATCGACCCGCAATCCGATCGGATAGCACTTGGTATCAAGACTTAAACAATTTTCAAACACTTAAAGATCTGAACGACGAATGGATTGCCGTCCGATCGAACGACCATCCGAACGACCGACTTTGGATCCTCAACAATTAAACGTTTTTACAAATCTTCATTAGTTCCAACGGATTGTCACCCGATCGCACTGCCGCCCGACCAAGTGACCAGTCTGCTACGAGCTTATCATCAACCAAAGTGTCTTGCCAATCGGATCACCGTCCGATCGAACAGCCACCCGACCGAGTTGCCTCCCGATCGACCGGCCGTTCGATCGACCGACCTGAAGGGTAGAGATACTTCTCTGTTTTTCAAAATACTACAACGAAGACTTCAAAAGGCAAACCAGCATATGCAAACACATCCTTCCCAACAAGGTAGCAAACCAATCGAGTGGTCACCCGATCGGATGACCATCTGAACGGATTGTCACCCGATCGACCGGCTAACCGATCCGATTGCCATCCGATAGGAGTACTGTCCGATCCATTGACACCTTGCTCTGTTTCGCGCACTATCCAATGCTTACGCTATCAATCAAAACTCAGGCTAATCTCAGACGCACTCTCTTCAATCCAACCAAGTTGTGATTGCTTGCCGAAAACCGACTGTGGGTATCCTTGAACCCTTTTTGCTTTTGTACTTTTGGGTGTAACATACGTTGCTATCGAATCAAATCATATCAAATGCTTAAACTATTTATCACTTGCGAATGACTTATTTGCATAGTTATGCGTGATGCTAGTTACAAATGTGCTCGGACTTATACTCGCGACGTCCCACCATGACTAGTATAGTACTATTGCGCCCGACGGGGTCTAGTTTGCCATCGCGTATTCGAGCATCGAGGACTTAGCTGGTAGTATCGGTTTTGTGAGTATATATGTCGTGTATCCCGTTTATGTATGTAGGAATTCGCAGCACTTTTAATCTATTATGCTATTACATATCAAACATGTATACTCGCCAATACTTTTGTATTGACATTATTTTAACGTATGTTGCAGGTTAGATCGCAGGCTATTTCAAACCAAGCTAGGAAGTCTAGAAAATCAACTAAAATCTAGGTTGTCGGATTTGTATTGTTCGAGAGAACATGTAATCTGTGACGACGTATGTGATTATGATTGTTTATTAGTATGGGATAATGAACGCATTAATTATTGTTGCAAAATAGTTGTTATGGATTCTCCTGAGCAATCTGATTCGCCTAGTGTTGCGCCCCGATGATTCCGCCATCGGTTGGGGTATGACATGCTCGACCTATGGTGTGAGTCCAATCAGCCGGCGCAGGGGTTATGGGATGTGGGCTCTTATTCAGGATGTTAAGTATGAAAAATGATGTTATATCTTGCTTGGACCTCGATCGCGGCTTAGGTATTTCCTAAGTAGTCCGCGCGGGTATGGTTCAGCGCACGACTTGATTGGTCTGCGTGGCTTTTTGGTACCATACCCCTTCAACTACAAAAAGAGCATCCACTGATAATTCAAAAATCATTTTATAAAACGTTATATAAAATAAGTAATCATGACAAAAATGATGGAAATTTGACCTATTAGCATTAAAAGAAGCTATTCGAATCAAAATTAAAAGTTTTGCTTCAAGCAATCGAGTATAATCATGCGTCGACTTGGGAACGTTTATGCCCCACAATTGATAAAATACACAAACACACACACACACACACACCCACACACACACACACACACACACACACACACACACATATATATATATATATATATATGGTAGGTTCTAGAGTGAACACTAGGTTGAGAGTGAACTATGTGAACTAATCTGGGGCCATTAGATTACATCATCTAGAGATTTTTAAACACTGGCAAGACTGTAATTATAATGTTGTAACTTCCATTTAAAATAATTGACAGAAGTGTATTTGTGTCTTTTGTAAATTGCATTTATTAAACAATATAATCAAACTCCCTAAAATCTCGCTAGTTTTCGTATATACATGATACACAACTGTTAGTGTATCACACGTGTACAGTCAGGCTTGTATTAGTTTATATAAGATACACATATGTTAGTTTATACACATGTGTACAGTCTCCTAACTAACAGTTTATACAAGATACACAACTGTTAGTTTGTACACATGTGTACAGTCTCACTAACTATCAGTTTATACAAAATACACAGTTGTTAGTTTATACACATGTGTACAGTCTTTTATACATCTATGTATTATATTCATAAATGGTTACATATGTGTATATTAACAACATATAGTATATTATGCATGCACACGAGTAGATTCATATAAAAATTATGAAATTAATGAAAACGAAAAATATCACATGTATGCAAAAATAAATAACTTCATCACATATTAAAAAAAAAAGTTAAATAGTTAAAATATCAATCTCAGAGAATTGTTCAATATTTATTGAAAATTATAAAAAGTTAAAAACAATATATTATGATATCTAAATATATGGATAATAAAAGAAAAACAATATTAAAGTTGAAACTAAAATAAAATCTATGGATAAAGAAATGATGGAGAAATAATTAAAAATGAGAGAGAGAGAGAGTTAAGAGAAGAAAAAATTAAGGGGTTTTAATTAAACATACTTGGTTAATGTAAATCTTACCATTTTAATCGAAAAAAATAATCAAGGGTCAAGATTAGTTCACCCCACTTTCAAGAAATTGTTCACTGTTGAACATAGGCTTATATATATATATATACACACACACACACAAAATGGATCAGGAGAGAATGGTGAAAAGTGTGAGAACGGATCCTGGCCCAACACGTGGCAGGCGGCGCTAATTGTTATGCGGGAGTACGATTGTCCTTTTATACGTTCCCTCCTTATTCGCGTTATAAATCTCTTTCAAATTAAAACTCAAAGATTTCTTATTAGTTGTTACCTCCTTTGCAAGCTTTCTCATATCTATGGCGTCTAACGTGGATTCGGTTCCACAAAGTAAAATTCGTCGGCGTTTTCTATTTTTGTTCCAGCAAATCATGCAACAGATATGGCGTTTTGTTCTTTTATGCTTGTTTCATTGTTTTTTATAATGTGTTGTATGATTTTCAATGGCGTTATTCAATTATGCAATTTAATCGCGTTTTAATTGGTATTTAAACAATTACTAAGAACTGATAATTGGAGTTTTCAATAATAATTTTAATTGTCGTTTACGATTTAGTATATTTCTTATGTTTTTACGATCATTGGCGTTTTACATCTATTTGATTAGTTTTGAATGTTATTTAGTAGTATTTGTAAACATCAGCTATTACTATTTGTTAATTTGTGTAAGGCTTGGCGTTATATGTTATGGCGTTTCACATTTTGTGGTGTTTTTGTAGCCTGAGAGCTTAAATAAAAACACAGAAAAAAGTACGCAGTGATAAAATTGGCGTTTTGTATTTATTTGGCGTTTTATTTTTCAACGGCGTTTTATGTGAGAAATGATGTTTTACCTTTTTTACCCTTAATGAAGCGTGTCCACGTAATAAAATTGATGTTATTTACGAAAACGCCACCGCGCCAATCTAGTCCATGGATTGTTTTGATCGGACGATCCATAAGCGTTCTCACCGTTCTCACAATTTTCTCTACATCCTGACCCTATATATATATATATATATAGGGTCAGGATATATAGAAAACCACTTTTATTGAGAAAACCCGGGAAACTCAAAGCTCCCGCCTTTTTTTTTGAAAAAATTACCACACGTAATATTCATGTTTTTAAGAGTTTTGGACAAAAAAAATCGAAAAAGCGTCGAGTAGATATTTAAAAAAAAAATAAACAAGTTTTTGTGTAACATATGTTTAGCGAATGTAACATATGTTACACCAAAACTTGTTTATTTTTTTTTTTAAATATCTACTCGGCGTTTTTTTGATTTTTATTGCCCAAACTCTTAAAAACATGTATATTACGTGTAGTAATTTTTTCAAAAAAAAAAGTCGGTAGCTTTGAGTTTTCCGGGTTTTCTCAATAAAAGTGGTTTTCTTTTTATCTTTAGCCTATTATATATATATATATATATATATATATATATATATGGCCAAGATCATTTCAGAACCATAAATATTTACAGAACTCGCAGAACTCCTAATAAACAATCTTTTTATTCATGTATTTTTATGTTTAGGATAATTTTATCATTTAATATGTGTATTTTTTACGATTACATATATGTTAAGAGTAATTTTATCATTTTTATATGTAATTTTATAATTACACTTATGTAAACTAGTTTTTTTACATATATGTAATTAGTTATGACACATATATATATAATTTTGGCAATTAAACATATGTAAACTACTTTTAACATGTATGTAATCAAGGAAATATATATAATAGATGATAAAAATATCCTAAATACAAAAACTGATATATAAAATTATTGTTTATTAGGAGTTCTGAAAGTTTTGTAGTTATTTAAAGTTCTGAAATGAACTCAACCCTATATATATATATATATATATATATATAGGACAAAGATCCGTTAGGAACCACCTCTTATAGAGAGAACCGCGAGAACCAATGTGAACACAATCAAAAATGCCTAAAAATAGCTAAAAATAACACAAAGTTTTTTTTTTAATATTTTTTATAAAAAAATCGCTACTTTTCGAAGAAAAAAAATTAAAAAAATTTTTTTTGCTACTAAATTAGCGATTTTAACATAAAAAATATTAAAAAAAAAATTTGTTAGATTTTTTTTTTGGATTTTTTTTTTATTTTTATTTTTATTTTTTTTTTGATTTTTTCAGGTTTTTTGGGGGTTTAGTTTTTAGCATTTTAGCTTGGGGGGGGGGGTTAGGTTTTTTTTAGGTTTTAGTTTTTAGCATTTAACTTGGGGGTGGGGGGGTAGGTTTTTTTTTTTGGGGGGGGGGGGGGTGGGGGGTTTAGGTTTTTTAGGGGGGGGGGGGTTGCTTTTTTTAGGTTTTTTTTAGCTATTTTAGGTTGTGTTCACATTGGTTCTCGCGGTTCTCGCAATAAGGGTGGTTCTCGCATGAACCTTACCCTATATATATATATATATATAGGGGACCGCTAAAATGAAAACCACCTTCAGTTGTAAGAACCATGAGAACCACTTTCTAGCCACTAGATCAACAAGATGGATAGATAAGATTAAAAGTAACTAAAATTAATATTAAATACATTTTGTTTTATTATGTCTTTAATATTTTAATGTAAAAGGGTAGTTTAGTAAAATTACTCTTTTTGTGTCTTTTTGTCTTTATTATTTTTTTATTACTTTTTTGTTTTATTATATTACTTTTTATGTTTTAAACATAATTTTTTTATTAAAAGCATTTTTAAATTCAAATTTTTTTAACAAAACAATTTTTTTCACGCCGGTTTTTGCACGTCGATTTTACGCCCGGATTTTTCACGCATCGTTTTTTAACGCGTCGTTTTTGCACGCCGTTTTTTACGCTAGGCTTTTTCAAGTGTCGTTTTTTAACGTGTCGTTTTTTACGTTCCGTTTTAACGCGGCGTTTTTTACGTCCCGTTTTTTCGCGGCGTTTTTATGCCCCGTATTCACGCCCCTTCTTTAGGCGCCTTTTTATCACACGGTTTTTTACATTTTACAATTTACGTAGTAAAAGTTTTACGTTTTACGTTAAACTTGTTAAACTTTTTACGTTTTACGTTAAACTTTTTACGTTTTACGTTAAAAAGTTTATGTTTTTACGTTTTACATTAAAAAGTTTACGTTTTACGTTAAACTTTTTACGTTTTACGTTAAAACTTTTTACGTTTTACGTTTTATGTTAAAAAGTTTACTTTTTACGTTTTACGTATAACTTTTTACGTTTTACGTTAAAAACTTTTTACATTTATTTTTTACAAAAAATATTTTATGGAAAACGAACGCACTCAGGAAAAAAACGTCCCCGAACAATTTTATGATATACTCTTACATCGACTTTTACAATACGCAATCATTATTTACAACTACAACATACAACGATTACACAAAAAAAAACGTCCCCGAACAATTTTATGTTTATTCTAACACACATGTATGTAAAAAAGATAAATACAAATTTGTAATAAATGGGTAAAATAAGCCAACTCTAGGAGTCTAATAAAATCAACAAAAAAAATCTTCGAAACACATGTACATACATGTTAGTTGTGAACCCCCTATAATTTTTGTGTGGGGGCTGAGAGTCATTTTGGTATGGACCACCAGAACTAAGATTTAATGTTGCCAAAAAAAAAAAACAAACAAAAACCACCACATGTATCTATTTGTTACAACATCATAAACCATACCCCTAAATCGCCAGAGACAGGGGGCTTCGTTAGTGGAGGTGGCCGGAGTGGTGCGATGAGGGCCGGAGTTGGTACGATGAGGTCCGAAGTTGTTCCCAATCTCCAGATCTGGTTGGGGGTTCTTCATCAGATCTGGTTTTGGTTTAGGGGAGATTAGATCTGAACATAAACAAGGGTTTAGGGGAGATTAGATCTGAATGTAAACAAGGGTTTCCTGCTTGAAACATCAACCGGCACCACCATCTACCACCGCCGACCAACCACCTCCCACCATCGTCTTCCGCCGCGGACCAACCACCTCCTCACCACCGGACTACTCCGCCGTTCTCCCTCTCTCTCTCTTTCCTGCTTGAAACATCAACCTGCTAGAACCCAGTTCCATCTTTACAATAACATGTATGGTGTTGAAATGTGAAGAGAGAGAGAGAGAGAGGTGAGATCAGGGATTTAAATTTGAAGAGAGAGAGGTGAGATGAGTGATTTAAATTTGAAGAGAGATAGAGATGACATGAAAAGTCTGCGGACATTAAGGTGCTGTTTGTTTTTGCTTATATCATCTGTAAAGAGCTTATGTCTGTGGACGGGCAGACATAAGCTCTTGAAGACTGTTTGTTAAAAAAAAAAAAGATCTTAAAATGGCTTTTAATAGCTTAAAAAAAAAGCTTTGGATAATAGCTTCACAAATAAATCAGATCTTCACACACCCTTCTTCTTCTTCTTCCTCTTCTCCCCTGCCACCACCACCTCCGCCACCACCACCGCACCACCTCCGCCACCACCTCCACCACCACCATCGTCAAAACCCACCACCACCAAACCCATCACCACCGCAACATCCAGAACAAGAAGGAACATCCAGACCCTCTCCTTCAACACAGCAACATCCAGTTCTGCTTCCTCTCTCCCTCGATGTCGAGCTGGCGACCAGAACAAGGAGGAGCCGACGCCGTTACGGCGGTTCCCCGGCCACTCACCCCAGTCCTCATGTCCGATCTATTCTAAAAACAAACCCCCACTCCTACTGCTCGTTCTCCCTCTCTGTTTTTCCGGTCGGACCAGCTCCGGTCATCGCGTTCCGGCGGTGATGATGAAGAATGGCGGCGACAGGTGGTTCCTTGACGGTGGTGCACCGTTTTCAGACAATAAGAGGGCGGCGGTGATGGCGGAGGTGGTGCGGTGGTGGTGGCAGAGGTGGTGCGGTGGTGGTAGTGGTTGTAGAGAGAGAGAGAGTTTCTAGAGAGAGAGAGAGCAGAGAGAGGGGTTGTGTTTGTTGTGTGGTTGAAGTTGTTTTTGAAGAAAAAAAAACAAACCCTCTTCTCCTTGCAGACTGCAGACATTTGGGCCACATCTTCTCTTGCAGATGCCTGCAGATGTGGTTCGCAGACTACAGACATTTTACATCTGAAAAAACAAACAGCACCTAAATGCGGTCAGAGAGAGAAAGAGATATTTGACATATGAGGTAAATGACTAAAATACCCTTTAGGTTATAAAATAATATTGTATACGTGGCAAAGTCTGATTGGTGGAAAGTGGTTCTCGCGGTTCTTACAACTGGATGTGGTTTTCATTTTAGCGGCTCCATATCTATAATATATTAAAAAGGAAAAGTGATGTACACAATTGTAATTTTACCACAAGTATAAATTTTAAAGCATGATGTACAATAGTATACAAGCCATTTTAGATGGGGTTTCATCAAAATTTTAAGACGCTGGTGGGGCAAATTAGGGTTTTCACCCATTGAGTGAATGCGTTCGTCTCTTCACCTTCATCACCCTTGCCCGAACTTTGATATTCCAGCCAATTTTCAGATCTCATGAATTTCCACAGCTTACCAGAAGAGAGCTTCAATATCTCTGGAAACTGAACAAGATCCCTGCTAATATCACCAATGTCGCCATGGCCGATGCCCTCCAATCTCTTCATACCGTAAGCTGTTATGCTTTTGTTTTCATTTGATTTGTTATCGTAGCGTCTTTCAGATGAGGTAAATGCTTTTAATTGAATTAATGGTTTATCGAATGGTTCAGTTGTATGATTGAGGGTTTCAAAACCCTAATTATTTCATGTTTTATTGTTTAGGTTAACTTCAGATGTATGATTGTTAAGGGGCCGCCGGTGATGGTATCCGATGCGATTTCACCGGCGATTGAAGGGCAAACTGGTAATTTTGACTCCGATTGGTGTCCGGATTCATCGGTGTCGGAGATTGTAAGTTCGCCGGATGATTCCGACGGCGGCGTTACGGTGGTGAAGAAACCGGCACCGATATAAATTCTTAATGAGCAAAGATTCCAACTGAATGATCGCTAATTTCAGTGCCATATTTGATGGAAAATCATCAAAATTCACCGTTTGACTGGCCATCTCAAGTATTCAATGGCATCCGATTTGTTCTTCTTCGTTACGATCCTCTAAAAAACTCACAGGTTTTAAAAGTTTTTGTTTTTGTTTATTAATTTCTGTACATGTATCTGATTGTTTCATATGATGGATGGATTCATGTGTTAAGAGTTTATAATTGGATTATTTGTTTGTTTTTGTTTGATTTTTTTTTTCTTTTTAGTTGACTGCTGTTTGTTAGTTAGGGTTTGAGTTGATTTATTAGAATTATAGGAAGAAATTGTAATTTAGAATTAATTTTTTTTTAATTTAAGTTGTGTTTACAGGTTTCACTGAAGTTTGTTAATGGCGGAGCTGTTAATGGCGGAACCGTCAGTTACTTCTTATTTCTTCACCTTACAAGTTCATTTTGTACATCTAATATTCTATACTATATGATTTAATGGGCCTCTTCATTTTGAACTATAGGGAAGAGTTGGTGTGTCAGATATGATAGGATCAGAACTGATCACATCAAAAACCGATCGTAAGTTCAATTTTGCATCATTCTTCAATTTGAACAGCTTGCTTGATTTTGCAGCCACATGGTACCTAATGGTCGTTGGATTTCGGAACTGAACAGTTGTTATACACATATCAACATACATGTGTCTATGACATCATAAACCTTATTAGAACTGACATTGATCTTGCTTAATTTCGATCTATTATTTATCCAAAAGCACGAGTCTTCCTTTATGCCATCCACCACTTTTTATACCAGGATCCACCTTTCGTTGAAGACCTTATCATTTCTGCTAAGCCAAATACTCCACATACTTTTAAGGTAAACCATGTTGACCATCTACATCCAAGTTTTGAGCCCGACTGTTTTTGACAGAAGTCATGTCTCTCGGCATATCAATTCTCAGCCACGAACAGATATTCCACCAGACGCCTTGGGCTACAAGTCACGACATAAATTTGTTGTGAAGAACTTGGAAACCATCTAAACATTCAAGTCATGGTAACCACCGGTGGGACCAGCTTAAAAGATGATATCGTGCGTTTATATCATGATATCTTTGTTATTTCTTCCTGTTGCATCTTTTTACACGTATCGCAGTTTTCTTCTTCTTGCAGGAAAAAATAAAGTCAGCTACTGACGATGGGCCTGCCTCGGTTTCATCGAAAGATCATGATGGATCCAATTGAAATGCAGGGTAATTCATAGTAATTCTACTTTCCTTATTTTTCTTCTATTTTTTCTTTATTTAATCATGTTTTGGATTCTTAGAATGAAACTGAGCTTCTAGAAGACAGCTTTGCGCTACCTAGGTGGTCATCTTTTCTGTGTAAGCTGGCTTCCAGTGAGGATGAATTTATAGAATCAGACGATTTCCGACACAACCGTCCAACTGCAGAAAATAATGCTTTGGTGGACTTGAGAGGTGTAATGAAACGAGAGTTTAGACGCCCACCTGTCCCATCTAGCTGGCTCCTTTAATCGGTATTTTTTGTAACCTCTCTTATTCAACATTCTCATAGCCTTTGCTTTTAAAGTATAGGGTAATTCAAAAGAATAATTCCGACCTGTACTGTAAATTGGATATATCTAACCAAATTTTTTTCTACTTTCCCAATTTTCTCAGATATATTGTGAAAGATATGCTTGGGCAGGGGACATTTGGTTTCCGTTCGTGAGCTCAAGCTTGAAACACTATTCAGGAGTGAGCTTGGACTTGCTCGGTTTGTTAACACCCCTAAGAGTCTAGCAGAATAAGGCTAGCTCAACATGAACAAAATCTACAGTGTGCTTGATCACAGGTTTTTATAGTTAAATTCCACTTCTAGAAACCGAACACTGTTGGTGTACTCAGGTCATTATTCTTTTTTTTTTGTTCATATGAATCATTATATTGTTTTATTAACAAAACTGATTGTGATAGACCTATTTTTGGGAGGTGATGGAGGGAACTGTAGTTCTTGTTAGTATATAAACCACACAAGAAATTTCTATCATACACATGGGATATGGCTATTCTTAGGTTTCGTTGACCCGTTTGTAGGACTCTTTAACTTATTAAGCATGGTATGGGTTTTATGTACATGGTTGATCAATTATATGTATCTTTTGTGGGTGCTTTCATACTGTTGGTGGCTGCGGTATCATTTGTTCCTTCCAAAAGCTCCAAGAAAAAAAAGTAAAAACTGGAGTTGTCCATGCTTCAGTCCACATACTTTGAGCTATATTTTTTATGTTAATGGAACTTTTTGTTCAAATGTGCATTGGGAATTATGTATTGGCAACATCAGGCAAGACTTACTCTTTTATCTAATTGTTAATAACTTAATATAATCGAAATGTTTCACATATATGCATGATACATGTGTTTCAGGTCCTCACTTGTCATATAAATGGTATCGAAGTGTGGAAGGTAAGTATTTTCTGTACCCCACGGTTATGGCACGTATAGAGCAATGGACTTTTGGATTTTATCCCGCGTGTATTAAGTATCTTATGTCAGGTTTCGATCTCCCTGAATTTCGGATTAGTCTGATATATCAGGTGATGGTTGTAACGAGGACTAATATACGCAAAAATGGAATGGGTTCACTTTCTAGAGGGGAAGCATTTGTGTATTACGTCTCCCTTTTTTTACTTCTGGGTGTTGTCAACTCTTGCTGTGCCAGTTGTATTTGGAAGCTACTTGTATATTTTTATAAATAGCTTCATTTACATTTTGATCAAGTATTGTCATTCACAGGTTGTCTCTTTGGTGTTCTTGGAGATTTATGGCATGGTGGTGGTGCTTAGTTATTACTATTTAATTTATTGTTGATACACATGCACTATGTTTCTTTTTCCGCCCAGATTAAAAGAATTTAAAAAAGATGTGTCCATGTGGACATCTTGCGCGTGCAGGTTTATTCGAAACATGATATTGGGTGTATTGTTGAAACTGCATTTTTGCGATTTGTACATAATCACATTGCTGTAACACAAGCTTTTTTTTGGATGCCGCCGCAACGCGCGGGTAAACCCACTAGTATATATATATTTGCAATTTTGACATGCAGTACTGTAGTTATTTTGTACAATAATCGTATAATCAAATAGGGCTGATAATTTCTACACGTTTATTTATCATGCGCAATAAAAACATATTATATAAAATGTTTTACTCTTACGTAACATACGATAGAAAGTTAATTCGATAAGTGATAGAATAATAGATATCAACTTTTACAATTTTACCCTTAAACTAAACAAGATAAAAGCTTAATTTGACATGAATATAATGTAACATGTATCATCTTATAACGATGTATATAGTAAAAATATATACATATTACCTGTAAAGGATTTTAAACCTTAATGGCCTAATCCTAAATATGTATATTTAATGAAAACGATCCCCAACCTAGCAAAAAAATCTAATGTTTCTTGACATCCTCAATCAAATCGTTTTGGCTTGTATATTCGTTCTAATTGTAAGTTACCTTTTGGGTGATGGTTAATTTCTTGATATGCTATTAAGAGTATAAGATGAAATGTTATAAGACGAAAAATAGAAAAATGAATTATTTTATAAAACTAATGCATGCCTATTTTATACGAATAAATTTTTATTTTCTAATATTAGCTTTGTTTTAACACGAGAGAATCTCAATTCGAATGATATGATGTGAAGCTGTAAAGTGAATAAAGAAAGTTCAAAAAAAATAATAATAATAAGGTTAAAATATGGGGGAGTAGTTGTGTTTGAACTTTGAATAGGACTCTAAGTCGGTGGACAGGATCTGAAGACAAATGTTACAGGTTACTTGAGAAGAAATTAGAAACTATCGTAAAACAAGTGTCTTTGAGACACCATCTTTATTTTTTTTGGATTTATACACTAGTGCAAACTGCATTTTGTGTTTACGTTTATTGAAATTATACAAACTTTTTAAAATAATTGTAGTTTGGGCATGTGAAGCGTAGGCAAACGACGGAACCAGTTAGAGTAGTGGAAACTATTACTGTAGAGGGGAGGGGAGGAGAGGAAGAGGCAGACGCAAACTGACATGGGATGAGCAGATTAGACATGATTTATTAGAGTTGTATCTTTCTAAGAACATAGTCCAAGATAGGACTTCGTGGAGGCGTAGAATTAAGGTTAAGGACTTCTAGAGGATAGTGCAGTAAGGTCTTAGGTGTATTTTAGGGACATATGTTTTTCTTATTCTTTAAGTGACTTTTCCGGTGATTGTCTTCTTGTGTTTATGCCCAAATGATGTTGTATACTATTATACATGATTGACATTATATTGTGTCATTCTGACCACTTTCTTGGTATGTGAGACTGTTTGTTTCTATATTCTTTGACTTGGTGTGTTTGTATGATGTTCGTTTTGGAGCCGATGGTCTCTCTGGAAGCAGCCTCTCTATCTCTAGGGATAGAGGCAAGGTCTGTCTACATCCCACCCTCCCCAGACCCTATAAATAGCTTGTTATTTATGGGATTTTACTGGGTATGGTTGTTGTTGTTTAAAAATAATTGTAGTTTACATTGTTATTAAAGGGTAGTTTACTCTTTTTTTCACCAATAATGTTTATCTATTTTGTTTGTAATTTTTATGTTTATTCATTATTTGACTAACTAATAATAATAATAATAATAATAATAATAATAATAATAATAATAATAATAATAATAATTATAATAATAATATAATATAATATAATAACAACAATGTATTGTCATAACAATCATTGTGATGATTTTTTTTTTAATTTGTAAAAAAATTATATACTCTTTTAATAATATTTTTTTTGAATGTACTATATATAAATAAATAATATGATGTCCAATAATTGCTATTTAAATTGCTAAACATAATAATAAAGAAAACGGTTAAACAACGTCATACATACAAGATATTGCTGGAAAAGTTACATGTATCTGCATTTATTTGTTTTCTTCAACATTATAGTATTGATTATATTCAAAATAAGAATATATTTTTTTTCGTATCATAAATATACGAATGCTGGTACTGACAAACCGGATCAATTCCGACCGAACAATATTGGTACCGATATCGATATTATAGTAATTGGTATTGGTATTTAATTTTATTGTTTTCAATCGATGTAAAACGTGTGTTAATATCCTTTTGAGAATTTCCCATCATTGCCGATACCGTAACGTCGAGTAGCACGGGGAATTGTACCAACGTGGCGCTGTTCAAGAATTGAGAAAGACCGTGCGTTTCTTCAAACACTCGTTTGCATAAATTAGATGTTTCTGGTCTTGGGATTTGAGCTGGGCCCATCGCACACTTTGTGCGACCAACAAAATCCAAACAGTTTTTGCAATGACTTTTGATTTGGCCCACCGCACACTTGGTGGGCCCAATTGATTTGAAAAAGGTTCTAGGGTATTAAATGAAAGAGTTTTGACGACCGTGCACATTATTCATCATATTTTGAAAACAATCAAACACTTCGCACACTTCCTTTTTCTCCTATTGTGCTTTCATCAACAAGAAACCATTTAACAAGAACCCTAATTGTTACTGATTCGATATGTCATCTTCTAAAGGAAAGGCTAAAGGTTGGTGTGTTTCTTCTCTTTGACTTGAACTGATTGCAGGTTTTATCATATGATATTATCCCCTGTCGTATGATGTTAGTTTGGATCAGAAGTAGTGCTAGGGTTTGTCATTGACAGTTGTTTAATCGATGATGTCTGGATGGATTGGAAGGGTTTTAGGGTTCATCACTAATTGATGTTTGATCGGAATCTTGGAATTTTGGTCGGAAAATTATTAAGGGATGCCGAAGAAGATGATAAATGACGGCGCATGGGTAATACACGCCGGGAAAGGGGAGTCGCACACTCGCTAAATGACCAAATTACCCTCACACACCCTGGATAATTGACCAGTTTACCCTCAAAGGGTGTGCGGAGTAATCATGAGTATATTAAATGACCTTTTTTCCCCTCGTAAACTCTGGAAAATGACGATATTACCCTTCCCACTCTGGGTTATTACCAGTGTGCGGGTTAACATGGTAAAGTTGACCATATTTGACTGTGCGGTTGACTTTTTGACTGAACTAGAGTGAGACTTGTCCAAAATTTACCATTTTACCCTTACTGTTTCAACTAGAAAAGACCAGACTACCCTCGCACACCAGTGTGTGGACCGCACACTAGCTGTTGTTTGGGGCTGTTTAACTTTTAGGCCTGTGTCACTTAGTTAATTGGACCCGGATCTGTTTCATTAAAATTTTGAAGTTATTTGTTTTTTAAAATGGTTGAAAAAAATTTTAACTTATTAAAACTTAAAATTATCTTGAATATTTTGACCGAGTTTGACCAAGTTTACGGTCAAACTCGGGAATCTCGGGTTTCAAGGTTTATCTTAGACGTCTAACACGATCCGTTTGGTGCAGATAAGGGAAACCAAACAGCTGAAATACACGTTCCGACATGGGAGAAAAGCATGAATGTGTCATGTTTTTTGGGTGAACCTCCAAGAGGGCACGAGATATACAGATCTTTGATGGTGGGATTAAACACTTGCAGACTTGCTCACACTTTTCGAGAGAATCCAATAATTCGTGAAGATTGGATATGTGATTTCTAGAATAATGCTACTGCGAAAAAGGGAGATACAGTGATCAGATCTACTATTCAAAACAAGGAGATCTTGATTACCGAACAAATGATTCGAGAAGTGCTTTTGTTTGGAGATGCTGTAGACGAACCCGTGGAACATGAAAATGAGAAAGTTGTTAAAGTCTTGGATAAAATGAGTTATGAAGGATCATATCCACTAACTACAAAGAAACTATTGCACCCATATTGGAGACTTTTGGCGCACATGTAACTGGTTTGCAAAAGTGGAAACAAGAGTGGCATAGATACCTTAACTATCAGACAATCTTCTGGACTGGTGTCTTTAGTTGAGGGTTGGAAATTCAACCATTCAAAGTGGGTGTTCAACGATATGATGGCCAATGTGAAGACGTTGAACAAGAAATACTTGTTCAAGTTTCCAAGATTCCTACAAATGATTCTAGAAGCCAAGTATTCTCAGCTACTGTGAGCATCTATGATACAAGGATAATGAATCATATGGTTTTTTCTATGCTCAATCAGTAGAGACAAGATGTTCAAGTAACATATCAAAACAGGAAGCCGTTAGCAAAGTTTGGTGAATTTTCTAAGATCATTGAGCAAGTGCAAGCACCAGTTAATGCCACTGTAGCAGATGAACATGATGTTCAGATTATAGATGCTCCTCCTAGATCGAGTGAGTCAATTGAGAATATTGATCTGACGGGAGTTGAAAGTGAAGAAGATAACGTGTTTAATGAGAGGTTGATGGATGATATAGAGTTACATGCAGAGTTGAATGTAGAGTTCGGTGATATTGAAACATAGATTAATACAGAGAGCCTAACAGCAGAAGTGCCAAATGTTGATCAACCGTCAAGTGTGAATCCTCCTCACACTGAACCAATTGAGTCTGTCTCTGCTGAACCTGAAAGTGTAACTGAATATCCCGCGGCTGATCTTCATCATAGGAAGCGTAACAGAAGAGATCCTAGGATCAGTCGTGAGATAAATGCGGATACAACATCAAACCCAAAATCAACCATGTCGGGAGTTACTAAAAGACCACCTGTTCATGTTTCTAGAACACCTGTAAGTGAAGTGATAATTGATTTCATATTAAATCCAAAAGCGGTAATGTATATGCCTGCTCCCAAGACAGGTGAAGGGTCGAGCAGCACTCCGTCTAACGCCGATGTGCTGAGAGCTGCTGAGTTGCTGCAATAAGCTGCTAAAGAAGCCGCGGTAGTTACTGAGCCCAATCATGAAAGAACTCAAGAAGCACCACGTAGCCCTGATAGTGAAGAGTTATTTGAAGACAATGAAGTTGCAATTCTGATGAAAAGGATCACTGCTCTTGAAGAAGATAAGATTTTTAAAGATGTCCAAATTGCAAGCCAATGGAAGAAATAACCTACAAAACTCAGCAGTTTCATGAGCTCAAGACAAATCTGGGATCCCTCACTACTGTGGCTATGGATCTCAAACAGAAATTAGATGGAAAATCTCCAAAGGAGTTTGCTGAGCCTCCCAAGGAATTCACTATTGAAGAAAGAGCTGAAATAGAAAAAGAACGTGGGGAAGCAATTGATTGTTATATTCAAAATCCTCCTCGTACTGCTAATCAGAAAAAGAAGCAGAAGGAGGCGATCATGAGGAATGTGGGTGCTGAAGAAATTTTGGATTTCAAGACCAGTCAGATAGATACGTGATTACTACAGAAAAAGATAGATTTGATGTGTATGGCAATAGGTCCGGAATTTTGAGTTGGGCATATAATGATGAAAAGGGAATGTTTTTAATGAAGAGAAAGAATGGAGCAGTGGAGTACTACAATAACACCGATGCTTTCGAATCTTGGACAACAGTAGATCTTCGAGAACTGAGCCAAGCTTCTTATCATGATCAATGTAGGGATAACAATTGAAAGATTGGATGAAATTTCTATAACAAATTGCAGCAACAGGCTAGAGTAAATTTCAAGGATATGAAATTAGCTCAATCGTTTGTCTTGGAGCATGAAGATGTTTTAGATCCTTCCACCAACAATCTGTTTAAGACAGTAATGTGGCCTCCTACAAAGCAAACAAAGACTGTTCCATTGCTGAAGGAGCTTCCAGACAATAGTTTAAAGGATTTGCACTTCTGGATGTACGATCCCGTTACTGGTCAAGCGGTGATAGTCTGTGCAACTAAAGAGTACAGGGTTGCTGACGTGAAAGATTTAATGCGCTTTGGAGAGAATGATATAAAGCTTTTGGGAAGAACGCAGATCAAGAGTGATCCTCAGTATGAAGTCTGTGCTAAGAACTTCACAGATGTGATTGCACAGATTACTTTGCTCAAGTTATGGTCTAGACAACGATCAAGAGTGGAAACTCAGTTGTTTGGTCCTTATGTTGGAAGGCACCTACCTGATCCCCAGAAGAAGCAAAAGAAGAAGCGCAAGTGAAGCATGAGCTGCCAAGACAACATAAACCTAGGGGGATATTGTAAGGGCATGTACTTGTAGGTTTACATTTGTCTTGGGCTTACTAGTTTTGGGTTGGTTAGGTGTTAGATATGGGCTTGGTCGATATGCTTTATGTTTGTATAAGGGTTGGGCTTGGCCCATTTGTCTTAGGTCATCCTATGATCTATAAATAGGATGCACCTAGGTCTTGTTTTGGTTGTTGGTTGTCTGTAATTCGCAGAACTCGTGTACCAGACGATACTTGATATCGTGTGTACCTTTTATCAAATACAATTGACTTTTGTTCTTCATCTTCTACACCTTGCTTGTTATTCCGCGACTTGTTTAGGTGTTTGTGATACCCGATTGTAGTTTTCTGGACTTACACAAGGATTTTAAAAAACAAACATAACCCACTACAACATTGACATACTAGCACTTGACTAAAACAAACCTTGAAGTTAAACTCCAAAATGCAAATAACTAAGTCAATTTGACCCGATAAGAAAACTCATATACTTGGGGAATAAAGCATCACTAAATCTTCCCATTTTTGACCCGCTCCCAAGACTTGATTACTTTCTCCTTTTAACGACCCAAATCTGTGATATAAAATTACCATATCATTAGCCTCAACCGGGAAATTATATATTCCTACGATAAACATAACAGTGACTAATATATTGAGTTAACCGGATGATTGGTGAACGACTTGTGAGTTCTTTTCTTCTTTCATGTTACCGGTTCAATCCACCCCGTTGTTTCTCATGACTTATCTACTCGTTCATCATTCTCAAACATATCCCCTACATTGCAACACCCCAAAAGTTAGCTTTTGCTAAGTAGGGACTCATAATATTATTTTTTTTATCAAACATAAAGCAATTTTCAATGCTCATGGTGACTAATGAAACCACACCGAGACACCACTTCGTTATCTCCAGTCATGCATTTCGTGATTTTCTCCATTGTAATTCGGGAGCCTCTTTTTTTAATCCATATTTCCTCTATATCCCTACTAATATAGAGTCAATGACACTTCAAAGTAAACCATTATTAAACCAATTTAGTCAATATAAATAAAATGGTAAATCGTCACATGACCATGTTGTAATTTATTAAACAACATATACGATTATCAACAACCGTTAATACCTCACATACTCTTAATAATTCATATATGTATTCATAACATGCTTAATTAGGTTATATATAGTTTTAACGACACAAGTGTCATTTATTCGTAAGCACTACTTAAAAAAACACGTGTATACGCACATGCGGGTCACACCACCAATGACCTCTTAGTTTAACATACACATCCCATATTCAAGAAATCACTCACTTCAACTCATGTAAATATATATAATTACATTAAGGTTTACAATAATAAAAAATCACATCTAATGGGTTCTTTGTAAGTTCCCCGATATTATGCAAGTGACATAAAATTTATGTTTTTCACTCAGTTTGGTGCAGCTATAATAATTTAGTTTTCCCTATTTATAGTGAGTATTTCACTTCAAACTAAAATTCTTAGTGATGGAGACTCAGAGACCTTTCCGTGGATATAAAAAACGGCCCAAACGGACATTGGTTGATCTACTATAAACTTTCATAGACTAGTAAAGATCTGGAAATAAGCTAAATATTCAACACCCTTGGGTCTCTCAACCCATTAACAATTTGCACTCTTTCTCAATGGGTTTAAACCCCCAAACATCACCAAAACGATACGTTATTGTTAAATCAAACCAGATTCAATAATTTGTATTAAACCGTCCACCTTTACTATAAATGTCAAGTTAATAATAATACTATTTATTCAATACGAATCCAAACACATTCAAGTCACTCACCTTCACCCATAGGAGTGTTGTTCCTTTATCATTCCTTTGACCCGTTTCAATCCAAATGTTATCTCACCTATCTTGACAACAAACCAAACTTTTCAAATTATTAGAACACATAAAATGGGCATGCATCTCATAATACCACCCATCATCAATCATATTCTTTTACCCCCCAACTTGTAATTGGTTTATTACCACTCATTTGACCCATTGTCACTCATCTATGTTTAATCATAACTACGGGTCAAATTTATAAATCCAACTTACCTGTTTAACAACAAGCCATGGTCTTTTGGTTGTAAACCAAACCAAGTTAAACTCACATATCCATTAGACTCGTTTAGGTGATTAAGTAAAAATAACATTTAAATATGTACTTTATGTTAATCCCTTTCACCATTCGATTCGTCGAAGCTTTATATTTACTAAACACAAATTGATTATTAGCAAATCATTTTAAATCAAGTAAACATTATAAAATTCCCAAATTTCCACTATTTATTTAGTTTACGCATTTCATCGAACACATTGTGGGCATGATTAAAATTCACGATTAACATGCCCATTCGAACTCCCAAAATCACCTTTTTTTCATCAAAGATATATAATACCTACCATAATCACCATTTTTTTTAAAGTTTTTAAAGATAAAATCGCCATTGTTTTAAGATTATCACATTCTACTCAGATTTGGTCAGCAACTTTTCACATGGTTTTCATACATCCCTACCCTAATCACCAAATCATGAATTTGACCACAAATCATAACATGCAACATGAATCCATAACTCAAAAGTTACAATCAATTAGTCTAGCATAAAGACTATGGTTGTTCAACACAAAATTCACACAATTACTAGCAATTTCGTGGGTTTGAACAACAAGCATGATGAACACTAACTTTTGAGTTTTATTAATAAAAACTTAAGAAATCACTTGCCAACGCCCTAGAAATCGAGCAAGGATAGTATAATCAAGACCTTAGCTTCACAGTTTCGCGATTTCTATGGTGAGATCGGTCTTCCTTTCCCTCTGGTTCACGTCGCACAGAGTAGGTACACTCCTGTCTCTTTTTGTTATTCACCCTTTTACTAGTTAACCTTTTATTACCACTAAATTAGGGAGTTAGCACTTTTGGCCCTCAAAGATTATAACTCACTAAAAACACCCTCAACTTCCATGTTAACAATAAACTCTTAACTATTCAAGTTGGGTTAAAGCTTTGATGATTAAATTATCAAGCTTATTTGGATACATCTTTAAATATTGTTTCAAAGTATTTTATAAAAATACTATTTCCACCAATACAAACTTGCTTAAACGATTATATATATATATATATATATATAGGATTAGGTTCAAACGTGAATAAAATCTCAAGAGTGAACTGCGTGAACTGATCTGGGCCCTTGATTTTTAAGATCTTGAGATTAAAGTGAGTGGCATGATGGTAATTATTTAGTTAATTTTTTCCATTTAATTAAATACAAAAAGGGTATATATGTAATTTCCATCTTAAATTGATTGCATAAATCTTGTTCAATCTCACAAATCAAGTAATCAACATATTCAACCGTAGATCTGGAACCATCAACCGCCCGGCCACCAACCATCCCGTTCTTCATCTTCTCCCCGTAAACCAGCAACCATCACCGCCGGTATGTGCATTCAGTACCCGATTCGCTAATAATTGAAACGACATCGTCGTTTGGGTCGGAATCGTCTTCACCGTCGCTGGTTAACTTACCGCCGATTAGAGTAAACGACGATGGCCATTAGAAGGTGATCGGAGGAGTAGACTTTAATAAGTCATGCAACTGAGAAATCGGGAATGTTGCGTATTCAAGTTCAACGCTTTATGAGGGTTTTATCCTCTTCTGTTCAACAGGTGATTATTTCAATTCAAAACATTTTTTTTACAATTGGAGCAATGAGGATAAAAGTTAAAACGACTAACTTCGATTTTTTTCTTTTGCAGTTTTCAAATTTATTCAATTGGCTTCACAAATATGTGAAAATGTTAATGTCGGATCCAAGTGACCAGCACTAGTTTTTGGCTTTTAATAGGTTTGTTTTCTCCAAAGTTTTTTATATATATTAAAAAACAATATATTATCTTTATTTACATAGTACCTTTCTATCAAAACTAGAATTAATTACCTTTTTAGGTTCTTTTAAAAATGAATTTGAGACTTTATCCTTGTGGAAAAGTATCTGAAATTACCTTTTTAATGCGATGATGTACACATGTATATTCTTTTGCTCTGTTTTTTAATGCGATGTACACATGTATATTCTTTTGCTCTGTTTTTTAATGCGATGTACACATGTGTATTCTGATTTTGTTCTGTTTTTAATGCGATGTACACATGTGTATAGCGTCTTTTTTTGTGATATCTCAATTTTTTTTGTGTATTGAATGTGTAAAGTTGTTTATGTACAGTTGTGAATTATGCAAAGTATTAGTTGCTGAGTTTTTTTGTTCAATTCTTTGATTTTGCTCTGTTTTTAACTCGATGTACACATGTGTATTCTGATTTTGCTCTGTTTTTTAATGCGATGTACACATGTGTAAGAACCGAGAGAACCACTTTCTAGCCACCAGATCAACAAGATGGATGAATGAGATAAAAAGTAACTAAAATTAATATTAAATACATTTTGTCTTATTATGTCTTTATTATTTTAATTCAAAAGGGTAGTTTAGTAAAATATTTTTTTTTGTCTTTTAGTCTTTATTATTTTTTATTACTTTTTTTGTTTTATTATATTACTTTTTATTTTTTAAACAAATTTTTTTTATTAAAATCATTTTTAAATTCAAATTTTTTTAACGAAACGATTTTTTTTGCGCGCCGGTTTTTTCACGCCCGGCTTTTTCACGCATCGTTTTTTAACGCGTCGTTTTTGCACGCCGTTTTTTACGCTCGGCTTTTTCAAGCGGCGTTTTTTTTAAAGCGCCTTTTTTTACGACCCGTTTTAACGCGGCGTTTTTTACGTCCCGTTTATTTCACGGCGGGTTTATGCCCCGTATTCACACCCCTTGCGCCGACGCCGTTTTATCACACGGTTTTTCACGTTTTACAATTTACGTAGAAAAAGTTTTACATTTTACATAAAAGTTTACGTTTTACGTTAAACTTTTTACGTTTTACGAAAAAAAATTACGTTTTACGTTAAACTTTTTACGTTTTGCGTTTTTACGTCCGGCTTTTTCACGCGTCGCTTTTTAACGCGCCGTTTTTACGCCCGGCTCTTTCACGCGTCGTTTTTTTAACGCCCCGTTTTTTTACGCGCCGTTTTTTACGTTTTACGATTTACATAAAAAAAGTTTTACGTTTTACTTTAAAAAGGTTACGTTTTAGGTTAAAAAGTTTACGTTTTACGTTAAAAAGTTTACGTTTTACGTTAAAAAGTTTACGTTTTACGTTAAAAACTTTACTGCCAATCTCAACCCCCAATATCAAAAAACACAAAAGTTTTACGTTAAAACATTTACGTTTTACGTTAAAAAGTTTTTATATAAAAGTTTACATTTTACGTTAAAAAGTTTACGTTTTACGTTAAAAAGTTTACGTTTTACGTTTTACGTGAAAAAGTTTACGTTTTACGTTTTACGTGAAAAAGAGGCAAAGTTTAAGCTTCAAAATTATTAAGCTAAACTCAAGCAAAAACTAAGTGAAGCTCAACTCAATACACCAATGATCATATCTTGCTTTTTATTATTCTTTATAAGAGAAGTGGAAAACTGAATGGATGTTCATAAGAGTAGTGATCTAAGAAAACAAGTAAAGAAAAACTAGCATGAATACTGTCGGATTACATTTGGCCATAAAAAAGTTCCATCTCAAATTGGTACAAAAAATAGACCCTATTTAGTCCAATATCACCTCTAAACTTATTAATCATACAATAAGACCTTGTGGTTCAGCAGCCGTCGGTGCCCTAGTCTTAGGCTTCTCAACCAAAATAGCCTGTGTGGTCAAAACCATTCCTGCAACCGAAGCCGCATTTTGCAGACCACATCTCGTCACCTTTTTATGTTAAAAAGTTTTTACATAAAAGTTTACATTGTACGTTCTACGTTAAAAAGTTTACGTTTTACATTTTACGTGAAAAAGTTTACATAACTATTTATAAATCCGGAAATAATAAAAATAAAAGAATCATTCTACAGTATTTATAACTCTTGGATCTTCAGTCCGGTTTTGGTTGGGTGACGAAACAAGGTGATCGCTTAACCAGGTCTACAACCAAGATGACAAGACCAAGACGAGTGCTTCACTTGTGCTTTATCGGGATTGAGGGTTTTACTGAATCAAGTTGCTTCACAGGATCAATCACTCCAGACTCCACCAAATTCTCATACTTATCTGTCATCGCATTGTAACCCATCTCCCATTCACTCTCCTTTACTTTCTCGACCACCACTTCACCTTCGACTCCAGCATTCTGAGCTATTAAAGATGCCGGTGCCACCAACGCCTGCAAAAAACTAAGTTCATTGTTCAGTTAAAAACCATCAAATCCAAACTTTGAGGTTTGAACACCCTTGATTATGGTGCATAACTTGCCTTTTGAATGATGTCTACACCTAACCGTTCATCTGCGTCCTCGATCGTTTCTTTAATGGCTGGAACTAATGTCGATAGATGAACAAACGCAGCACCACCACCAGGAACTATACCTTCTTCAATAGCAGCGAAAGTTGCATTTTTAGCATCTTCAATTCGTAGTTTTTGGTCTTCTAATTCAGTTTCGGTTGCAGCACCGACTTTAATAACAACAATTCCACCTTATAGCTTTGCGATTCTTTCCGCTAGTTTCTCATTCTCGTAAACAGAGTCGGTCGCAAATAATTCCTTTTTGATCTGGGTGATTCGAGATTGAATCTCGTCCTTTGTTGCTGCGTCGGCAATGATGGTTGTTGAGTCCTTGGTGATTGTGATCTTCCTAGCGGTACCGAGTTGATCTACGGTGGCGTTTTGAACTAGTAGACCCATATCACTTGCTAGATACTCAGATCCTATTATTAATTCATATAATAGAAAATGAATAAAACATGAGAAAGCCTGCCTGGAGAATCAACATGTGTTTGTCCCGTTTGCGTTTGATACCTTTGGTGGTCTCGCTCCTGACGCTGTGCGACTTTTGAATCGGGTCCAAAAAGTCGTTAATAGTAATTCTTCGTCGCTAAAGGTTTCAAACTTTGTATTTAGTAGAATTGGTTTTTCTATTCAAAAGGGGGTGGCGGCGCAACTTGTTGCCCGACTACCTGCCATTGCTTTGTAATTGCCCTTTTTCGTGTGGAATGATATTGAAAATTCTTCCTCTAAAAAAATAAAAAAAAAAGAATTACTTAAGAGGATATGGTCACACTTATGGGTACGAACCTTGCAAAACATAAAGAACATTCAAGTATCAATTTTTATCTTAAAACTGGTGTTTTAAAGGTTATTTGTTAGTATTTGTTTCGATTATGATCAAAATATACCTTTATTGCAACTTGAAACAAAAAGAACACACATAAACACACACAAACACACACAAACACACACACACAACTCGGCACAATCTAACCATCATCTTCATTAGTCTTCAGCAGAAACATAGTTGAAAAGAGAACATGGACTTACCGGAGATCTTGTCGAAACAGCACCACCACCGTCGCCTGTCTTCACTGCCGTCGCCGTTAGCGGCGGCACTGCTCCTCCGCCGTCATTTCTCGCTCTCTCCTCTCGAACCGTCTCTCTCTCTCCTCTGATTCTTGTCAACTAACCGTCACTCACCATCGTCATCTTCTCCGGCGGGTCACCGGAAAACTGTCGCAACCCCCGATCCCTGATCCCCGGGAACGGGCGGACGCGAGCTCACATCGTGGTGGTATCAGGTTGTTTAATTTTGCAGCGGAATTTACATCAGGACCGTAGTTAGGAAATGTTTATCAGAGTAAAACCACCATACATTTATAGGGATGAACCCTATATTATTTAAATTTAAAACACTGTTTATTTGGTAACTTTTATAGCCACATTATCCCAAGCCTTCAGTGTTCTCCAGCTGGCTTTTTATTAATTGGCTGTCACATTGGGTTACCTGAAACATGTTTTAAAAATATTTTGTCAGTGGGAAATACTGGTGAGTGAATCCCAGTTTAATCAAGTTTAAATCAAAAGTCACAGTGAACAATATTGAGAGCATATCCGCAATTACATTTGTTTCCAAGATATATCAATTAACATCAGTGGTACTGTCGTACTCAACTTGTGGAAATGTTACTCCTTGACCAGGTGGTAACACATTTTGTATACAAAACCCCAACATACCCACTATAATTGTATTCTTACAAATACTCAATATGGTTATTCGCATGGAAAGATATGTAAGGTTTTGTAAAACAGTTCACAAAAAGGTTTACAAAAAGTGGATCAACTCACATTGCTATCTTAGGCTTCTTGTAAGGGTTTCCTGGATATAATCTATAATTTATACAAATGTACATTGGTTAGTATCATAACCCTTTGAAATTATTAATGATACCCTCCCCGAGACGGCATTCCAACAACTACGTCGGGCAGAACCACGACAGTTGTTACGGAACCCTAAATCAATCGGGCAGCGTAACTATTACGAAACTGGGGTTATAATACTTACAATGGAGCAGGACCTTGCTAATTAGGGGTATAGTATCCGACTATAATGCTTATAACTTTCAGATTTCGAGATTGAGAAAAAGAAATGAGCGACGGAAATTGTAATCTGATGCTATCTATTTATAGTTGCCGATTTCAGTCCTGTCGCGGCCCGCGTAAAATACAAGGGACCCTTACGCGGCCCGCGTCAACCTCAGTCAACTCAGTAGCTTAGCTGGGTCAGCTAGCAGGTCCGCCACAATGTTGACACGTGTCGGCCTCTGGTGTAATCGCGTGTGATGCTCTGTCGCGGCCCGCGTAAGGTTGAGGTGAGGTCTTACGCGGCCCGCCTCAACTCTATTTTTCTTATTTTTTATTTTATTTTAAATACTCTAACGTATTTCAGGCTCGGTTTTCACATACGGGGTGTATTATAAGACACATTAGAATATTTTAAGATATAATAGGGTGTTGGTTTTACCGAGGGTTGTTACATTCTCCTATGATTGTAATTCCCCGAACGGAATTCTTTTTGCAGATTCCGCAATACGGTGCAGAGGTAGAACCCGTATTCCTATGATTGTAATTCCCCGAACGGAATTCTTGAGTAAGCCTTTGAGTTAGGTTCCTTCTCTGGTCTTCTTCTCTAGTACGGACTAATTCATCAGTCAAGGTATTGGCTAGTTCTACAGCTTCTTCTATGGTTTGAGGTCTAGCTGCCTTGACTACATGTCTTATTTCTCCAATTAATCCCCAAATATAACGGGAGATTAACACTGGTTCTGGTGAAGCAAGAGTTGGCACTATCCTAGCATATTCGAAGAATAACTTAGTGTACCCTTTGCTATCTACACCAGTCATCCTAAGATTTAGAAATTTGTTTGCTATCTGTTCTTTTTCATTGGGTGGGCAGAATTTTCTTTCTACCTTGTTCTTAAATTCTTCCCATTCCATATTATAGGTTTGATCACTTCCTCTTGTCTGGAGGATAGTGTTCCACCATTCCAGTGCTGCATTCTTAAACAGATTAGAAGCAAACAGTATCTTGTCTTCTTCGGCACACTTACTTATCCTTAAGACTGCCTCAGTTTTCTCTATCCAGCGTAAAGTTGCAATGGCCCCTTCGTTGCCCGAGAATTCCATTGGTTTACAAGACCAGAATTCTTTATAAGAACAACCGTTAGGCACGGTTCTTCTTCTTTTAGGAATAGGCATTTGAAGTATAGGTCCATTGTTTACGCTGTTTTCTGGTTCAATTGGTCGCTTACTGCTATGTTTACTTTTATTATTCGCTTCTTGAATCGTTTGAATAATAAAAGGCATTGCATCTATAATTCCTTGTGCCACAATGTGTTGAACGGCACTATTGTCCATTTGATTGTTATTGTTATTGATGCTTGGATTCTCATTAACCACGTTAATGTTACTTTGGTTATCGTTATTCAGATTTCCTTGATTTCCTTCGTCGGCCATCTGAATTTTAAACATTTATCCAACATTAATATCACAAATAATAGGTAATATAGTTAATCACATGACACGCAATTTAACCAAAAACGTCGATCATTGCGACTATACTCTTTTTCATATACTATGCGTCTATTACACACTAGTACAGAAATAAAGATTACAATACCAACTGAAAATAAAATAGTAATATGCATCCGTACACACATATCTTATTTTATTTTTATTATATTATTATTATTACTATTGCTTCCTCCATTCTAACATTCACGGATATGGATTTATCCAAAAATCCATATTGCGTTCATCGTATTTCCATACGAGACGCTCTCCCACCTGACGCATTCTCGCACTGCTCTTTAAAATTTCCTCCCCGAAAGTCCTAAGTTCTTGGACGTTTTCTGAACTCATTGGGGGTGCAGGTTCTCGGACTGGGTTTGGAATCTGGGGTGCGGTTTCCTGAAATTGGTAAGGATCCTCTAATATCTCCCTAATATAATCATCTTGATAATAGGGGTCTAAAGGGTCCATACCTAGGTAAGCTTCTATGTTTTGTATGGGTGGATAGTCCTGAATAGGGTAACGTTGCACAAAGTCCCTATTGTCGTCCCACCAGGGGTCGTAATTCGGGTCTAGGGGGTTTGGTGCAGGTACCCGAGGGATTTCTTCTGGGTTAAATTCGTACATCTCCTCTTGGTTTTCCTGGTTTTCTATTTCCATGGGTTGTTCTGGGTTTTGTGGTTGTGGGGCTACTAATTGTTCCAGACTTGGGTCAGCAGCAGTTGTAGATAAGATATGGAAATTAGCTAGGCTTCTATTTAACATATCTTGAGTATGGGCATCTGTCTCTCGCTTAATAGCTGCTAAAGCCCTTTGCTGTTGCAATTTTCGCATTCTCTTCCTACGAGCAAAAGCTTCTTTACTGAACCATCCTCGTTTTTTAGTAGGAAATGGTTCCTCCGATTTAGCTCTAAAGGCAAATATCCCGTCTTCCTGATCAGCAGTATACCCAGAGAGGGCAGGCTGTGATGATGTACCTTCACTCCTAGGTGAATCAGCTAACTGACGATTCACATCTGATGGTCCTTGATCACTCACACTGAAAACTAATAGATAGTCAAATAACACATAACAAATAAATACAGTTATGCACGTATTTCCGTAATTATTTCCTAAGACAAAATTTAGAATTTAAGTGTCAGCAGAACACTTCTTTGGCTCAAACTAGTGGCTAGGCTCTGATACCACCTTCTGTCGCAACCCCCGATCCCTGATCCCCGGGAACGGGCGGACGCGAGCTCAGATCGTGGTGGTATCAGGTTGTTTAATTTTGCAGTGGAATTTACATCAGGACCGTAGTTAGGAAATGTTTATCAGAGTAAAACCACCATATTTGATATTAATAATAACATGGGTAAAACCTAAGTTTCTTATTAAAATACATTTATAGGGATGAACCCTCTATTATTTAAATTTAAAACACTGTTTATTTGGTAACTTTTATAGCCACGTTATCCCAAGCCTTCAGTGCTCTCCAGCTGGCTTTTTATTAATTGGCTGTCACATTGGGTTACCTGAAACATGTTTTAAAAATATTTTGTCAGTGGGAAATACTGGTGAGTGAATCCCAGTTTAATCAAGTTTAAATCAAAAGTCACAGTGAACAATATTGAGAGCACATCCGCAATTACATTTGTTTCCAAGATATATCAATTAACATCAGTGGTACTGTCGTACTCAACTTGTGGAAATGTTACTCCTTGACCAGGTGGTAACACATTTTGTATACAAAACCCCAACATACCCACTATAATTGTATTCTTACAAATACTCAATATGGTTATTCGCATGGAAAGATATGTAAGGTTTTGTAAAACAGTTCACAAAAAGGTTTACAAAAAGTGGATCAACTCACATTGCTATCTTAGGCTTCTTGTAAGGGTTTCCTGGATATAATCTATAATTTATACAAATGTACATTGGTTAGTATCATAACCCTTTGAAATTATTAATGATACCCTCCCCGAGACGGCATTCCAACAACTACGTCGGGCAGAACCACGACTGTCGTTACGGAACCCTAAATCAATCGGGCAGCGTAACTATTACGAAACTGGGGTTATAATAATTACAATGGAGCAGAACCTCGCTAATTAGGGGTATAGTATCCGACTATAATGCTTATAACTTTCAGATTTCGAGATTGAGAAAAAGAAATGAGCGACGGAGATTGTAATCTGATGCTATCTATTTATAGTTGCTGATTTCAGTCCTGTCGCGGCCCGCGTAAAATACAAGGGACCCTTACGCGGCCCGCGTCAACCTCAGTCAACTCAGTAGCTTAGATGGGTCAGCTAGTATGTCCGCCACGATGTTGACACGTGTCGGCCTCTGGTGTAATCGCGTGTGATGCTCTGTCGCGGCCCGCGTAAGGTTGAGGTGAGGTCTTACGTGGCCCGCTTCAACTTTATTTTTCTTATTTTTTTATTTTATTTTAAATACTCTAACGTATTTCAGGCTCGGTTTTCACATACGGGGTGTATTATAAGACACATTAGAATATTTTAAGATATAATAGGGTGTTGGTTTTACCGAGGGTTGTTACAAAAACCCCCTCGATCGCCGTCATCCACCGACCTCAGCCGTCTCTCTCTGTTCTCAGTCTCTCTCTGTCTGTCCTCGTCGAGTCTCAGCCGCCACCATTGCCGGAGAGAGATGGTGATAAGGTATTTCAAGAGAGATGGTGGTGATAAAGGATTTTAAGAGAGAGAAATGAGATATGTGGTTTCCATTTTGCCTGAATGATAAAAGTCTAACAAGAAGACAGATGACAGAGGAGAGAGTAGATGGATAAGACATTTTGATTAAATTATCAAAATAACCTTTAGAATTTAAAATAACAGTGTATAGGTGGCATGAACTGATTGGTAGAGAGTGGTTCTCGCAGTTCTTACAACTGAGGATGGTTTTCATTTTAGCGGCTCCATACATAATATATATATATATATATATATAGGGTAAGGTTATTGTAAAAAAGACCAAAAGTGTGAGAAAGGTAAGAAAGAATCTCAGCAATTAGATCTAAATTAATTGAAAAGGGTAAACAAGTAATTTTATCATTAATTCAATTAATTAAAAACTTCCCATAACCGTCACCTTAATTATAGGAAGTATATAACACCATTCAGCAAGTATATAACATCATTCAGCAAGTATATAACACAATTCAACATTCAGCAACTATATAACACTATTCAGTAAGTATATAAAACCATTTAGCAAGTATATAACACCATTCAGCAAGTATATAACACCATTCAGTAAGTATATAAACCATTCAGCAAGTATATAACACCATTCAGCAAGTATATAACACCATTCATTGACTAAACATCTGATCGAAACATATTTTTTTCTCTATATAAATATAGCAATATGGTACTCGTATTAAAGATAAAAAACGCTCGTTATTATGGTGTAATTTTTTTTGTAAAAGAAGTTACGTATAAAAAGTTATTGACGTTTAAAAAAGACGGGGGAAGTTACATGTGCATTACCTAATTTCTAGTGGGTTTAAAAGACTATATTGCCCCTAGATATTTCAAACCAGTCCAAATTAATGAAAATATTTTACAATTTGGTCCCTATTGATCTCAACCATTAGATCAAAAGATCTAATGGCTGAGATTCTTTCTTACCCTTCTCACACTTTAGGCCTTTTTTACAGGATCCTCTACCTATATATATATATATATATATATATATTAGGTTCAAGAGTGAACACTAGTGTAGTTTGCGAACTGAGCGAACTAATCCTGGTCATACATGTGTAGATCAATGGCCATGATTTGATGATGAAATACACTAGTGTATTTTACGATTTGATGATTAAATCCTAGCCACCCACGTGTGTAAATCAATGGCCAAGATTTGTTCACTCAGTTCGCAAATACATTAGTGTTCACTCTAGAACCCCACACTATATATATATATATACCTCCAGTTGTAAGAACCGTGAGAACTACACCGTAAGGGGCGAGGTGGACCAAATTTTTTTTCATAAACGTAGATGAATGTATTATAAACACATTTGTAAAAAAAAAATTCAAAAAAAAAAATGTCGGGTGTGTAGTTTTGAGCACCCAAAGTTTGCGTTTACGGGACCCGTCAATTTTATTTAAAATTTACGGTACTCGTAAACACAAACTTGTGGTGCTCAAAACTACACACACGACATTTTTTTTTTTTACAAATGTGTTTATAATACAAACATCTACGTTTATGGAAAAAAAAATTGGTCCAACTCGCCCCGGATCAAAAAGTTCTCACGGTTCTTACAACTCGGGGTGGTTCTCATTTTAGCGGTCCCCATATATATATTAAGCTTACGAAAAATCAAGATGTTACAGAAACCCTAAATTAGGAGAGGCTTGGTAAGCCTCCATCAAAATTCACCGTACTTCACACTTTAGAGAGAGAAAATACAAGAACAAACCATAAAATTCACGGGTTACGTGGTTTGCATTAAAAATTCATAATTTCAAGTTAGTTATACCTTTTGGAAGTTAAAAGCAACTTGTTTCATTAAGTTTTGAATATTTCAAATGCGGTTCTCATTCCACCCAAATTCAAGGTAAGATTCACGTAAAATTCGTTATGTTTTTTTTTATGTTTGATGTATGAAATGATGTTATGGATTCGATCCTTATGCATTTCCATTGATAAAAAAGTTCTTGTAGTGAAAAAACTTAGATTCTAAGGACAGTTGCCATTGTTGCAAACTGGGGTTTTCTTAGGTATTTTACATGCCACTCACGCTTCTGGTTGATGACATACAATGTTCCATTTTGCGCTTGAAATGCTTGCGCGTAGTGTAGATGGTAGAATTTGTGGGAACAATGATGAGTGGAAAGTGAGTCAAGCGTAATGCTTAGTATAGTGTAATGTAGGTTAGCACAATGTAATACTATAATCAACGGTCGACTTACAATGAATAGAGGGGGAAGGGGCAGCCGGCCACCCCTAGTGATAGGATTCTATCACTCCCACTATCCAATCAAATCATACCATGTCATCACCCAATATTCTATCACTAGTGATAGAAATGTAGTGGGGTTGGTATCACTAGTGATGTGATTCCAATGTACAAGTATTAATGCACAATGTACAAGATACACATTTATCACCCAATATCTTCAACGCGTTATATATATAACGAGTTATACCCTATCACTCGTTATGGAAGTGGAGGCGGCGGTGTTCCAAGTGCTATCACTCGTTATGGTGACTCCATAACGGACCACCCCGTGTGGCCTTATAAAAAAATTAAAAAAATTATGTATTTTTTAGGAAAAAATTCAGATCATCCTGTTAAAAGTTTGATTAAGACTCTGGATTACCTCCCATTAAAACAAATCATGGATAATCAGTGTTTATAATAAAAGTAATTAGAAATGAAAGCTAATCAAGTCATAACTAAAGAAAATTATATAAATATTGTGTACATAGTGAAGCCTAATTCCTAAATAATACATTTTATGAAATCCTAACTAATATTATGTATTTAATATTTTTCACTAATTTATGATGTTTTTACTATTGTATTTGATTTAACTTATATTGAACCAAACACGTCTGATTTTTCTTTCCTATAATAGGTCAGAATTAAGCCATTTAACCAACAAATTCATGGACATCGAAATAAGTTTTCAATTTTCTGTAGTTACAACTGAGTACGGATTAAATAGTACGCATCCAGACTATACCTTCAGATTGCATGCATAATTCTAGTTCATTGACGTGCTCACTATGTAACCTGGGCTGTTAATTTCTTATTTTCTTTGAAAAAAATGAGATGTCAAATTATTTAGATAAAAAAACATGAATTATTTTTCAAAAAGAAAAATTATGACTTCAAACGTGTTGCCTTAGTATTCTTACTTGCTTAAGTCTTTAATGTTTTTTATTCACGTTTTCTTATCTATATATTTTATTTACATATTTTGAGTAAATTTTAAGTTTTAGATTCGTTGCTGTTTGAATCGACTCAACTGATAGACGTACGTACATTAATTAATCATGCATAAAAAATATAATTTTCACTAATAAAAAGCAGCCTCATAAAATATATAAATATAATGGCCTATAGGCATATATATATAGTTATATACAATACATTTTGTAGCTTAATAATAACAAGAGATGGCCAGGAAGGTTCCAATTCTGTAGGCTGTGTTGAAAAAAATTGATCTATCGAGGTTGGGTAAGAAATTGTCCATGCCAAATGCAAATAATGGAATTATGGGAAGCCACTATTCTTTTTTCAATTTCCACGGTAAGACACGTACACACAAAATATATAGTCAATCAATGGGAGCATGTGGGGTTTTTTTCCTTTGAAAAGTCTGCATTTCTTAAATTTTCTTTGCACATATAATAAACCAAATTAATGGGAATTTGCGAGGAAAGATGGAGCATCAAAACATAGTATGAACTTTACTAGTTTTAAGAATTACTATTACATGGTTTGTTAATTTCTTTGAAATTTTGAGCTTAATTGTTTGAGGGTAGGTTGATTATGATAAACCTTTGATTTAGGAGCTTGAATGCTAGTTGAAACTTGTTTTGGTAGGGATTGGTCATGAAACAAGTATGGGGACCACTTGTTGAATGAATAGGCAGAGATATGTTGTTGAAACTTGTTGAATTTTTATGAACATAATGATTGAACATAAACTTGGTTTTTGGATGATAAAATTTATTACTTGAAAGAGTTTAAAATGGATGTTTTAAATCCAAATATCAACTAATGTTCAACATCATAGTATATACCTAGATTATGAGTTGTTATGAATGTTTATTGTTGTTTTGATTGTTCTATTTGTTGTTTTGAAGTAATGGCAAGTCGAAAAATAACCAAGTCTTCTGATGAAGGAGCTTCTTCATCATCCGGTTTAAGAACGGTAAAATGGCAACAGATTTGCTCTATACCGGATGTAGACGACCGGTTATTCAGGCAAGACTGGCAATAGATGAGGCATAAGAATGATCGAAATAGGATTTGTGGAAAGAAGACAAGAAGAAGAGGCTATCTCAGTTTAGAAATAGACCGTTGGAGATAAAGTTGTGGAAGTATAAAATGTCACTCGTACAGAACGAGGTGGCGGAAGTTTGTGTGTGTACGAGACTAGTGAATGCCGAGGAGTTCTGACAAATCAGAATCACTCAGTTGAGAGGCTCGGTTGGGAGTGGGTTTTAGATTGGTGTGCTGATGCAACCCAACGTGTTTACTTGAATGTGGTAACGGAGTGGTTGGCGTGGTTGCGGTTTGAGAACCCAGATGATCCCGCCAGCATGTGGCGATTGGTAGGAGATACAGGTAGGGGGACAATGGTCATGACTTTCAAGACCATTAATCAGATTTCCAATTTCGATTCCTTGGGCGTAAACAATTATTACTACTACGACAGGAATTTGTTTTGCCAGAAGAATATTGTCGGAGTGGACCCGGACAACCTCCTCTCTTTGACTCTCCCCTACCTACACGGGGGTCCTTATGATCGGAAGCACATGTCCCTTGAAGGTAAAATCCTTCTGAATATCTCACTGGAGAATGCAATGGTCTGGTTCGAAGACCGAGGGAATGTACGTACTTGGGATCTTCGTGTCCTCCACTCCTTGCTTTACGGGGAGCCCAAGCTGTCGTGGAGGAAAATAGTCATGATGAACATTTGGGAGACGAGTGAGTCGTTTAATAGGAAAATGATTAGATATGTGTGGTTTATTTGTGATATGATCTTGTAGCAGAATTGGCTTCTGGAAAAATCACTGTAGGTGGTCAAGCCCGTAGATGATTTCGACTTTGCAAAGATGAGGAAGGGGTCACATATACATGTTCACTCAACCGGTCATCATCGTAAGATCTACAATAGGGATACATGGTACACCTTCTCATATACTGGAGAGGTAGAGGGTGAAGACGAGGAGATGGAGGAAGGTGATGAAGAGGATAAGTCCGAGCCAGAGGGTCGAAGGGGCTCGAGGTAAAGGTTTGCCCGACGACACCATGAAGTGTCGGGTAGTGTGGCACAATTTGTGATTGGTCGGCGTCGCCCGACCTTTAGTGAGTATAACCGTGGACAACAAGATGTGTTTGATAATGTGTTCGCGGTAATGGCCGAGGCGAGAGAGCGAGAGGAGCAAAAACTCAAAGCTGAAGAAGAATGGAGATCCTAGTTGGAGGCATATTTGGCATCTCAGCAGAGCTTTTGGAATGAGTAGGAGGGTCATATGTTAGAGGAGTTAGCTCATAGGAGGCCATGGGCGGATGAACAAGATCGCCTCCGGATCGAGCATAACACTTTCTAACATTTCCTTAACAACGACTAACATTTCCTTAACAACATCTAAACAAACCATGAATCCACCATTTAAACCTCCAAATACAAGGGCCCATCAAATAATAGAGGTTTCAAGCTTATATCACTTACCAATTGATGATTTAAAGAAATATTAAACCTTTTTTCACTTCTGGAAAGTCTTATACACTTCAATATTTGAGAATCTTAGAGATACAAATTGTTTTATTAAAGTTGAATGAGAGTTCCCAGAGAGAGATGATAAATTGTGTTTTCAAGAGTTCTCTTTTTATATTATTTGAACATAGGGTCTAGGACAATTGATATGGAAAGCCAAAATCATCCAATGAGTGAAACAAAAAAAAAACAATAATCCATGTTTTAAAACATTTTATACAATAACTTGTCACACATTTATGTACCTGTAACCTACGCAGTTGTGTGGACCATCGACACACTTGCCGACCCTCTCCGATTTTTTGTGTATTTGGGTATTACAAAAAGACCATATCTCTCAAGTTCTTCACGAATTCTAGTAGTTATCAAAACTACCCGTGTCTCATCCATTACCTAATTGCATCTACTACTTCATGCTTAGCATCTCTTTGTTGATTAGGGGTTACAACCTTAGGTGCAACTTACGCCCCGCTTGCGGTATGCACATATAGTGTAATGTGTGTGTGCCCACAAGGGGGGGGGGGGGGGCAAAAGTGAAAGGGTACTGATTTTAACGTTATTTTACTAATTTTGTAAAAATTAACGTTAAAAAGCGAGGGATGGTTAATCATGCATCATGTGATGGAGTTGATAGCCGAAAGACAAAGAGGTACATGCACTAATCGGCTTTTGTCCCAATTGCTGAGTGTTATGTGCCTTATGTCCAAAGCTTGATGCAAAACTACTATCGAGCTGAGGTCTCACTGGAAGCGGCCCCTCTATTCCTACAGGGTAGAGGTAAGGTTGTCTACATCTTACCCTCCTTAGACCCTACCTTAGCTTTGCTATTGGTGGGATTTACTGAGTATGATGATGATGATGATGATGATGATGATGATGATGATGAATCTTAGGTTCAACTTCTTGTGCTCCCGAGTTTTTTCAAGTTCCACATTATATTTCTTTGTGGCTGACGTAGGTGGTTATATACATTTATTTACAGTATTTTCACACGCAACGAAATGTGTTTTATAATTATAAAAATGGTTTATACCTTAACATTAAAACACACACAACAAAGGACAAGTGTATCCCATCATATATGCAGTAAAGTATTGGTAAGAGCCAGATATTGATCCATGGAACACGGGCGTTATTAAGCACTAAATCTTTGTTATTAGATTACCAGTAAAAAGGATAAGTGAATGGTTGTTTAACTAAATTTACCTAAAACTAATTTAAAACATAATAGACTCCAAATATGAAAAATAAATATTATCTTGTTTCACAAACAACCTAAACATGTTATCTAGATATGTCACAAAAGCACTTAATCAATTTTCCAATTTCGAGACAGCTAGTTACCGGGTCTGGATTTCTAGCATTATGATTCTTCGGAAAGTTAACGCGATGGTCACACATTAACCACCTAAAATCATTCATTAGCGAGCTATTGATATTTATTCATGCGAATCTTTAAAGATAGGTTATTTACCGGGTCTGGATTCCTAACCTCACTTATCAAAGAAAGCAATACCGATGGTCACAATACTGCCACGAGGATAAGCAATTAAGTAGATCATATAACAAGTTGTTTCACCTTTACAAGTCTTAAACACAAATCTACCATGTAAGCAATTTCAGACCAAAACTACTAAACAAGGATCATAAACCGCATTCAAGAACATGTAATCAGCACCATATAATTCGTTAGAACCCTTACGTGTAAGAAAGCATTCTTAATCAAAATAAGATATATCTTGTATAAAACCAATACCTTGGTCCGGTTTCATGGTGTAAACAAAGTCTACAAACAAGTGATTAATCAAGAAATAGTTACCATCCCACTAACCACAGATTCATTATCTAAGATAATCAAACATAATCAGGAACTCAACATCAATGAAACATTCATTATATAATCATGAAGATTCAACATAAAAAGTACTAAAGAATCATATAAACAAGATTACAACATAAAGATTATTCAAGAAACAAGTTCATTACTACTATTACATAAACTACATTAAACATAAACTAACATCAGCTCATAACTTGCAAAATGATCAGAATACATGTATGAGAAGAAGGAATCGAACCACAAACAAGCAAGGAATTGATGGGTTGGATCGGTTATGCTTCGATTCGGTCTTGAAGCTTCAAAGTGGTCTGATCAGGACTGCTTCGGAACCCAGAAATCGCCCAGAAACATGGAGAAAAACCTAACATTTGAACCAGTAGCGAATGACTCTATTTATAGGAGTTTTTATGATCGGCACGGTCATGCGGCAGGTATTGTCAGGTGACGTCAGTTTGCCCGATTTGATGTCAGCCAAGTTGACTAGTGGACAAGTTGCCTGGGTCATCAGATCGGCACGGTCATGCGGCGGGTGGCACGGTTATGCGTCCCGGGAACAGATCGGCACTGTCAGTTGCACTGGCAGTGCTTCCGAGATCAAGAAATCGGCACGGTAGTGCCGTCGGATGGCACGGTCGTGCCACACCTGGCAGTCATCAGAATTTTGTCCGTTTCATCAGAAATGCATCAGAATTTATCCGTTTTCATTAGATTTTTATTTTGTGCTCCGTTTAAGACCTGAAAATATAAAAGTACCGAATCTGGTACCTAAACGTCGCGGTTTCAGTTAAAAACGCTTAAAATGGAAGTGTTTTGGGGTTTAAAAACATGTATAATTTAACAAATATCAGTGGCTCTTAAACGAAGTATTTCTTTCAATAATGTACCTCACTTACTAATTACTAGTACAAATCTTATTCTCGATTTGGTTATATATAAAAATAATACGTTTTTGTTTATTTTTGGCGATTAGTTAAATCTCCGGTGATCTTTTTCGGCCAGTTTGTCATTTTTATGGCCATTCCTTTTCTTTATATCTTTGCAATCTCTTCTTTTTCTCTCATGTTTTTCGATTTGCTTTCTATTTCTTCATCTATCTCTTTCTAAAAACTACTATAGCTGCCACTTCTTCATCCGATGTTATGTCGAATTCTTCATCTTCGACTACAACTTTACCTAATATCACAAATTTCGTTCCAATCAAACTCGATTAACACAATTTTTTGAATTGGAAGCACCAAATGCTCATGGTTCTGAAAACCCTCGGTCTATTTCTTGAATTAAAGCTTACATGTTCCACTAGAAGGTTCTAAAGATCGAGCACAATGAGACAAGTCTGATGGTTGTGTGTCTACCATTATCACTGCAAGTTTGTCTTCAATCTTCATGTATCTAGCACGAGGCACAAATATGTCATCAGAGTTATGGAAGAACATAAAGGATTCATTCAATCAACGATTATTTGCTAAAAATAATCAATATAGGATGCAATTTCACTTGTTAAAACAACATTCAAAGTCGATTAAAGAATATTTAAGTTATGCAAAGGAATTGGCTAATGCTTTAGAGGCTGTTGGTGATCCTATTACTGATCAATCACTTATTCATCAAATCCTTAATTGATTGAATGATGATTATAAGCTCTTTTGGTTAAATATAAAAAAACAATGAGGCACATCCTAACTTTCATCAGTTGAGTGCATGTTTGATGACCTTTGAAGTGACATTATCACAATACTCGCCTCTTCTAATTCATCAAGCCACCATGTCTGCTCTCAGCCTCCAGTCATAGCACAATGATTCACAGATGCAACTTGAGTGACAAATATATTCTAAAACTGGTCATATTGCTGCGAATTGCTACTTTGGATACACCCTGTATGATTCTCCATCTCGCGGACACAATTTCGGTGGTAGATGGAGAGATAATCATTGTCATTATAGTGGAAGATTTGTCTAGTGTTTGTGAGAAGGTTAACTCTTGGATTCTTGATTCAGGGGCTACTGCTCACATAACCGCTGATTGTTCATTAGTGTTTGATGCCACACTATACACTAGTTCGGAAAGTGTGATTGTCAGTAATGGTACAACTTTTTCATCTTGCATATTGGTACTGTTTTACTTCGTTTCTCTAGTGGTAGTCTTTTACTCAAGCATGTACTTATTGTTCCTAGTATCGCCAAGAACCTTTTATCCATTACACAATTCGTTATGGATCATCATCTTTCCGTTATTTTCTCATATTGTGGTTTATCCATTCAGACTCTAGATGGAAAGCTTCTCCACTACATGCTTGCTAGTACACAAAAGTTTTTCTCTCTGCCTGTCGTTGCATCAGTCTCTAAAGAGACCTTGCACTCTAGGCTGGGGCATCCCTCTAGTGATGTTTTGTCTCGATGTTCATTTGTATATTTAAAAAATAAAATCAACAATAAACATTGTACTGCTTGTAGCATTTCTAAGTGGACTAGACTACCATTTACATTTGTTGTATTACATTTGACTGTACCATTACATATGCTTCATTGTGATATTTGGTAAGCTTCCCCTATTATGTCTATAGATGGTTACCGATACTTTATTACTTTCATTGATGATTTTAATCAATTTACATGGTTGTATCTTTTGACTCATCGTTCTCAAGTGGTTGATTGCTTTTGGCATTTCTAACCACTTGTTGAGAACATCTTCTCTTATACCATCAAACATCTTCAGTGTGATGGTGCTCCTGTGCTTATTCGCGGTTTTATGGCTTAATTTCTCTTGGATTCTAGAATTGCTTATAGAATCTCGTGTCCTTATACTCCCCAACATAACGCGGTTGCTGAGTGGAAGAACCACCATCTTTTTAAAGTAGCACGACTTTTACTGTTTCATGCTCGTTTACCAAAGACATTCTGGTATGATGCATATGCCACTACTGCATTTCTCATCAATCGGCTACCTTCACCGGTTCTTCATCAATAGTCTCCTTATGAGTTTCTATACGGTTCTCATCCTGATTACGACATTCTTCGCACTTTTGGATGTTTATGTTATCCATATCTTGGTGATACTAAATCCGATAAACTATCACCCAAATCCACTCCATACATTTTGGTTGTCTATGCTCCTGATCATCTTGGCTATCTCTGTTGTGATCAACATACCCCTCGTGCTTATACATCATGACATGTTCGTTTTGATGAGACAATTTTGATATTCCTGCTCCTTCCTCTCTTATTTCTTCTCCTTCTGTTCCTATTTCCTCATTTTTATTCCCGCTCTTTCTCTATTTATTTCTTCATCATATCCTTTTCCTTCTTCTTATTCTTCTTCATCTTCTCCTATTCCTATGTTACTCGTTCTTCTCCTTCTCCTCCACATCCTCCTATTCAGACTCACCCGATGGTCATTCGCTCTCGTGACCACACCCGACAGTCTCGCAAGTTTCCTGGTCTTGTTCTTTTTAATGTTTCCATTGCTCCTACTACTAAGCCTTCCACATTTAGACAGGCTCAGCAATGGACTGTTTTGTGGGATGCGATGCATTCTAAGATCGGTGCTTTATATGCTAACCAAACTTTGCGTCTGATTCCGGCTCCTACTGATAGCAACGTTGTTGGTTGTAAGTGGGTTTACAGGATTAAGCATAACCCTCATTGTTTAGTGAGTTGATACAAAGCCCGACATGTTGCCAAGGGTTTTCATCAGACTTTAGACTTAGGGTGTTGAATATACTAAGACATTCAGGTCGGTGGTTAAACCCACCACTATTCTTATTGTTATCTCTATTACTTTCTCCCAATGATGGGTTGAGTATTCAACGTTCAGGTAGCTGTGATATATATGTTTATTCTGATGCAGATTGGGCCATTTGTCCTAGTGATCGACGGTCTACTACAGGTTATTGTGTTTTTCTTGCACGCAACCTCATTAGTCGGAGTTCCAAGAAACAAAATTCATTGGATTTTATCTATTTTACATGAGCTACGTATTGGGTTGACATGTCCACCTATTCTTTGGTGTGACAATATTGGTGCTACTTATCTTGCAGTCAACCCGGTGTTTCATTAGCATACCAAACACCTTGAGGTTGATCTGCATTTTATTCGGGATATGGTTTTGGATCGTGTTTCGTATTGTCGGAGAGATATGTTCCTACTATAGTGTGAATTATTGATCTTCTAACTAAAGGGTTGCCTTCCTTTAGATTTGACTCTCTGAGGTCCAAGCTTCATGTAGCTGCCTCACGTTCATCTTGGGAGGGCATATTAGATTGTATTAATGAAGTTGTCGTCAACTGGATTTGATTAAGAGTTAGTTAGTTAGTTTGTGTATGTTGTTAGTGTTCTATTGTAGGTATTGTTCTATATATACCTATCTCCTATAGACATTTATTCATTCTGATGAAATTATAGAGAACTCTCGGATGAGTTATTCACATTCTTCACTCATGTGTAAGCTTTTACAGCTAGATTTAAGAGCCTCACAGATGTGTTCCTTGAGGACATATAACTTCCTTTCATGTTTACAAACAATCCTCAAACTACGGACGCATTTCAAGAATTGGTGCCATTGAGTTACTCTTTTTCCTAGATTTGACAATCCGTATTAAAAGTGGCGAAACCAAGAATTTTTCCACGGGGGTGCGGGACATTTTTAAAAATTTTATGCCCCTAGGTATATAAGTTAAAAAATCGGTTCCTATCGGTTCGGGTTGGGTCATGTAAAACAAAAGAACATCAAACTAAATTTATATAATCATCAAAAACACGTCAAACCTTGTTACAAACATAATTAAAACGTCTCCCTACGGGTTTTCATTTTATGAAATCCATCCAAAACATCATCTAAAGCTACTTTCTTAAGCAAGTCTTTCTCTATATAACATATACAACTATCACTTAAATTCTCATGGCCAATCCGATTACGCAAGTCGGTCTTCACATTCTGCATTGCCGAAAAACATCTTTCAACGGTTGCGGTTGCGACGGTTAATACGAGAACAAGCTTCAATAACCGATATACCAATGTAGAAGTTACTTGAATATTTGTTCAAACTATTAACCTTACAAGACTTGACAAACCATCTAAGTTGGCGAATTGTTTATCTTTTTTTACAAAATCAATGTAGTTTCTGAGTTGAACCGGAAGCCTTCGTTTTTCGTCTTCACTGGAATTATATCGATACTTCTCGGCTAGCTTTAGTATATTTGGAATGTCAAATGCAATAAAATTGTCACACAGACTCAAATAACTCATACAAACAAGTAGTTCAGATGTTACCTCGTTAAAAAGGTTCCCAAATTCTTGAATTTGCAAATCTAGAACCGCATTGAAGCAATCACACTCGTAATAATGCTGATTTGTGATGTTCGTCTTTCTTCTTGGCCACCTTGTGTTAACGTATTCATCATTCAATTTTTTCACCTCAAGTTCATACATGTCACAAAATAAGTTAACCTTCTTCAAGAACTCATTAAAACCTTCCAACCTAAACTTTTCAAGTTGGTTTTTGGTGGAAGAAACCAATTTAACCACATTCATTAAATCTTTCTCTTTTCTTTGAAGACATTGGGACAATGCGTGTGTGAGGTTTAGAATATGCTCCATCTAGTGTATATAAAATACAAAGTCCTACTGTTTCATATCCTCTAGAAGTCCGTCCGCTTGTCTACTACAAGGAGGAGTTTGACCCGTTTCTACTAACCATCCAAGAACTTTCATAATGTTTGGATATAAAGAAATTAAACGGGAGGGATTCCAACGTGTATCCACAAGTCTTGAAAGTGTCATTTCTTGATTCAATCCGCTTGCCAATTTCTTATGCTTTACTATCCATAAGCTTAGGGGTGTAAACAAGCCCAGAGGCTCGAGAGCTTCTCGTGATCGGCTCGGTTAAAAGCTCAAACGAGCCGAGTCTTAATGATCCCGAGCCATAGCTCGAGCCTGAAATAGAGCTCGTTTTGTTATCGAGCCGGAGCTCAAGACTGAAATACAAAACTTGTTTAGGCTTACGAGCCTAAACGAGCCCATACAAAATTTTAATTTTTTTATATATAATATATTAATAATGATGATAACATTGATGAGCCGAGCTTAAGCTGAGCTTTGGCTCGTTTAAGCGGTGTTGAAGTGAGCTCGAGCCGAGCTTTTAGCTCGTTTAAGGTTGTTCTCAAAATAGTTCGAGCCAAAAGCTCGAGCTTTGCGTTTTACTCGCGAGCTGAGCTCGAGCTCAAAGAAGTAGGCTCGAACCGAGCCGAGCTCGAGCTTCATAAAAACCTAACGAGCCGAGCTCGAGCCTGGTCAAGCTCGGGCTCGACCCGGCTCGTTTACACCCCTACATAAGCTTTACTATCCTTTATATGAGACACTTGCCAATTCATAGTTTAGAATTTGTGATAGTTTAAAAAAATTAAAAGCTTTGTTACCATTCTATACATATGAGTCTCCTCTGGTTCAAGTTATCTTTTCACTTGTTTATAAGTTTATTTCTTGTGCCAAAGCAAAGCAAACTTGAAACCTAGGACCAATTGAAGTTTCACATTAAAACACGCATGTTCTACAAATGTCCTTTAGATTATTGAAACCTAGGGCCATAAAAAGTTACATAAATAATATTAAAGGGCATTTATAATACGTTACACTACTGATACTCCTGGTACAACAAAGCAAAGTAAAAATATGGTTTTATTCGTGTGTGTATCTATTAAAACTGAGTCTTGATAACTGTTTTCAAAGTAAATATATAAAGGGATGACAAAATAAAAATTGCGAAATATGTAAATGAAACTTTGATGTGTGTGTATATATATATATATAATATTTATTTATTTGTATTTCATCTTAAATTAAAACATTAAGCATTAATTCGAAGGATAACTTTGGGTACTTTTTTTCTGTCCTAATTAGACGATCCCTATACCCATGGTCAAGCTAATAATTATTATGAATTTGTAAGAAAATCATAAGAATAGTTATTTCCTCTAGTTTCTTATTCCATATATTCATGTTAAAATAAACCTATACCTCTAGTCATTTGACATGTAAATTCTCGGTTATATGTCTACGTTAGATTGCGTATTATAATTTATTGGTTCTAAAATGCATATTGAATATATAACAAATTGATACTACACCATTCAGATCACAATATAGTTTATTGCTCTATACCTTTTTTTAACTTTTTTTATTATGTTGAAGATGTAAGCATTCACGCATTCTCGCATTTTGTTAAGTTGATAGTTTATAAAGGTTATTCAACCTTATTAATTTAGAGAATGGTGTTAATTATATAATACAAAATCGACGACAAATTGCAGTTTTTCGAAGAACCCATTGAAATTATGGATCGGGAAGTCAAAGTCCGTAAGCATAGTCGAATTCCAATTGTGAGAGTTCGTTGGAACTCAAGACGTGGACCGGAGTTCACGTGGGAGCGCGAGAATCAGATGAAGCTCAAGTACCCTCACTTATTCCCAACTGACAAATCTAAATCTAATGTAACTGGTGAATTTCGGGGCAAAATTCCCTTTCAAGTTGGGGATGATGTGGTACCCACGGAAAATCCACAGTTATCCTGAGTTAACATTTTGCCGTTTTGGATTACCGCATGTGGTGACCCCGCCAGGCGTGTGACGTAGCAGGATCTAGCCACCAATCACAATGAACTAACTTTACATTATAAAATAAAGTTTCCATTTATAATGACAAAACATTCATAAACATAATCCAAGTTTAACGTGTTCAGCAGAAGCAAATAGTAAATCACTGTTCAAACTTCAAAAACCAATGTATGTGAAATCAGTAAACAAGTCTTGCAGGTCCAAGCAGTATGACCCATGACCAATCCAGCCATCCAGATAGCAAGTTCCTTATCCATAGTATCTAACGACCTGCGAGCATGCAACAAGTGTATCAGACAACGCTGGTGAGTTCATAGTTTTACGAAAACGTTGGTTACCAAGTAATTAGTTCAGTTCATTGATAATAATGTTGATAATAACTCGTATACAAGACGGCACCAGATTTATTTTGCCCTTTCCCCAATGCTCCTATCAAGCATTGGGCATGACTAGGTCATTAGTTCACACCCGTCCTCTCAGGTACGGGGTGAGGGTGCCAAACCTAGATAGCGCTACCAACTAATACCTCGTTACCTCTCAGGTAACAAACAAGATGGGACTTAATGGTTATAGGATTGAGTATATTATCCAACATTCCAGATTTTACCCACAAGGCGTATTCCTCTCATGAATACCCATTTGATTTACCCAAAAGACCTATCCCTCTCAGGGATACCCAATGACTGTCCCACCCACCGGGACGCATGCTCAAGAGGAATGAACTCACCTTTGATTTGCTCGGTATGTTAAATTACCCGTCCAAGTTGGTCAACCCAAACCCTACCGTGGTTACCAAACAATATCAGTTTCACAAACATTCAAGTCACATATTTGCACACAGTAAGTCACATATTGGTACACAGTTTCATCTAGCACTAAGATCACTGTTAACATGTAGCACATACCGAATTATCGTACAAGTCCACATCCCATGCACATTTCTCTTAACATTAAACAGTATGGTTACCATGCAACTACCGTATTTCATAAACAAGGTACACATCAATACATATATTCCGAATGTTTACTACTCCCATCTATACTCCTATGACGAAGTTTCATAGACGAAGAACATACTTCGTCAGAATGAGAGGTGACGAAGTCCTCAACCTTCATCGACACAGGCTTTGACGAAGTTCTCAATCTTCGTATTCACAAGCTTCGACGAAGTTCCCATTCTTCGTCGACACAAGGGTTGACGAAGTATCATAAGGTTCGTCAAACATCAACCTTATCATTTACAGATTATGGTTTATCAGATCAATCCACACTTTTGGTAACTGTCATAAGTAATCACATTCATCAACAAAAATTAATCTAATCGATCAATGTCCCTAACCATCCTAATCGGATCATTAACACAATCATTTCAAACATTAACACAATCATTTCAATCATTAACATGCAACCCTAGACCATCTGTTACTACATGACCATTGGTTACTGTTGATGCACTTTGTGGATGCGGCTTGGTTCGGTTCGACTCGGTTCGGTTAGGTTCGACTCAAGCCCGATGTCGCGACATTCCCCCGTCGTGCGCCCCAGAGTTCGACACACGAAGCACGAAGCGCCGCGAGTTAACATCACCATGACATCATCATCATGATGTCATGATGATGTCATCTTTTATATATTGTGAATGTGAAATGAATTTCATGAACATTTGAGTGTTCGTGGAATTTATGTTCTAAGACTACTGTTCGTGGAACTCCTCACAGTTTGTAGATATTGGATGGGAAGGAGAGTTCACCACGAACCCTTAACAGTTCGTGGCATATGAAGAGTTCGTGGGAAATGGAGAGTTCGTGGACTGAGGGGGTTCGTCGATGTTGTTAACAGTTCGTGGCCCAGTAACACTCTTCGTAGTGTTACTGGGTATCAGGGCCTATATAATGACATACTTGTTTCTCATTTCAGTCAAGAGAGTTTGAGAGTTCTGTTTGTAACTTTGTAAACACTGTGTGTATGTGTTACTAATTCTCTACACTTAATCAAAGTTGTGACTCTTTGGTTACTTTGTGTTTGTTCCATTTTGCTTTAGTTTGCATACTCTCGTAGATTCCGCACTCGTTAGTGTGTTAACAAACAAGGAAGTAGGTTTAATCTTGATCCTCCAAGTGGACCTACAAGTGGTATCAGAGCTTTGGCTCTCTTCCTTGTTTAAAACCAAGCAAAACTTTGTGTTTGAACACTTTGTGAAATTTCTGGAAGTGGTTTTTGAGTTTGATAACAAGAATTTCAAGTTTTTCTAAAAGGTGTCTAGAACTTAGTAAAAACTTGTTGGTTTGAAGATAATTTTTATAAAAACCCAGTTAAAACACATGGAGACATGCTAGGACTAGGTTTTTCTTAAAATTTCTTTCAAAATCTGTGTTCGTCAAATTTTTCCGGCAAGTCTGTTGACCGGAAAAGTAACCGGTTTGTGTTTGGTAGAGATATGTTTGAAAAGGATTTTCTGAAAAGGTAAAATCTTCGAATGTTTGTTTCTAACTATACTGGGATACCCATCTTTTATCTTTTCTAAAATCAGATAAAATGAATTACTATAAAAAGTTGAATCTCACCAACTTCCCTGTTGACGGTTGACAAGGCTTGTGGACGAACTGTTAAGAGTTCGTTGTGACAACTCGAAATTTAGAACCTTTCGTTGTATCTTGGTGTAACTTGCTTGAACGTTATGTGATTAGTTAACTTGTTGGTTCAATGAATGACCTAAGTGAAATTATGTGATTATGTGTTATGCTTGTATGTATGAGTGTGATTATGTGAACCGAGACACAAGGACACGACTCGAGACCATGCGGCCTCGAGTGAACAGTAACGGTTGGGCCGGATTGGGCCATGCACCTCTTTAGTCCACTAGTATATAACCATTGTGATTAGCCACACTTGTCATTTTTTGGGCAAACAAGTCACACTCTCCTACACACACACACTCTCACTCTCTCTCACTAAAACCCTAGCAACACCACTCTCTTCTCTTGTGCCAGATCAAGAGTAGCAAGCCAAGCTCTCGGATTTGCTTGTGTTCTCCACTCGGAAACTCTCGGACAACAAATCTACTCTCCTTCACACACACCTCATCAACCGGTTAGTGTTTTATGATGTTTGTTGTTAGAATAGTTGTTATGAATGATGATGTTCTTGTGAATCGGATGTGTATGATGATGTTATTCGGCTAACATGTTTTGATTTCGGATATATTGCATAATGAGCTAATGATATCTTGTGTCTAAATGTGATTTAAACCATTGATTGTTGATGTTCATGAAATAGGCTTACATATATGTATTAGATAATGCCATGATTAATCGGATTGTACACTCTTGTGCTAAGAACCGAATGCTTGTTAAACCGGCTACATGTGTGTGGAAATCGGATTAGTGTAGAGTCGAGTTTGAGGTGTTATGTGATGATTTGAAACCACTAGATGAGTATGTTCACGTGTTCTAATTGTTATATGATGAACAAGTTTGAATGATCATGATGAACTACTTGAATGTATGAAGAACAACATGAATATGATATGAAGATGTCTTGAATATTTGAAAATTGGCATGTTTGATCCATTTCGGTAAATAGTTAGACAAGGGAACATGTTTGTGCTCTACCATTGGATAGTACACCATATCATGAAATCAAAACTCTATTGGATAGTACACTGAAGGAGCCGTAGGCCTCCTCCACTGGTTTGAGAAGCTCGAGTCAGTTTTCGAAATGTGTGAATGCCCTGAGGCGCGCAGGGTGAAGTATGCTACCGGTACTCTCGAGGGTTTAGCCCTCACATGGTGGAACGCTCAGGTCCAAATGCTGGGGTTGGTTGCTGCCAACGCCACCCCATGGGAAACTTTTAAGGAAATGATCAAGGAAGAATACTGCAGTCGTGATGACATTCATAAGCTGGAAGTCGAGTTCTTCAACCTCAAGATGACGGGGTCAGAAATTGAGGCATACACTAAGAGATCGAATGAGCTTGCCTTACTGTGTCCTACTATGGTGGACATTCCAATTAAGCGAATTGAACTCTTTCTCAAGGGCTTGGTGCCAGAGATCCAAAGCCATGTGACTTCAGCAAACCTCGCTACTATCCAGCAGGTTGTTCAGTTGGCTCACCGTCTCACGGATCAGGCGGTGGAGCAGAACAGGTTACCAAAGCGCATGGGTGCTGCAACTACTTCTGGTGTCCCTAGTGACAACAAATGAAAATGGGATGGAGCTTCAAGTAAGGGTTCGACTTCAGTTCAGTCCCAGTCTCAGCAGAGAAAGACTGATGATTACAAGAGCCCTAGTCAGCAATCATCTGGTGGTCAAGGTCATGGTGGGTACAAAGGGAATCACCCCAAATGCAATCGCTGCAGCCTGCACCACAGCGGGCCGTGCACTAGGGGTAACTGTCATCGGTGCAACAAGCCAGGTCACGCTGCAAAGGATTGCAGGAGCTTATACCCCGCAAACCAGAATCGTCAACAACAGGCCCCACAGAACAAGCGCCAGCAGCAGCAAGGTGATAACAAAGGGTGCTTTCAGTGTGGAGCTGAAGGCCATTTCAAGAGGGATTGCCCCCAACTGAACAGGAACCAGAACAACAACAACAATAACAACAATCAGGGGAATGGTTACAATGGGAACAACAACAACAACAACAATGGAGCCAGGGGGCGGGCGTTCGTGATCGGCCAAGGTGAAGCAAGGAATGACCCCAATGTTGTGGCGGGTAAGTTCCTTCTCGACGACTTTTACGTTACAATTTTATTTGATTCGGGTGCCGATACTAGCTACATGTCACGAGAAGTTAGTCGAGTGCTTAAGCGTATTCCAACACCTTTGAACAACAAGCACACTGTAGAGCTAGCAAATGGTAAGAGTTTAGAGGCCACACACGTAGTCAAGGGATGTAAACTTGTTCTTGCTAACCAGACCTTCTCTATCGACCTCATCCCTATCGTCTTGGGTAGTTTCGACGTTGTCATTGGGATGGATTGGTTATCCCAACACCGAGCAGAGATTCTTTGCAACGAGAAGATTGTTCGTATTCCTGGTTCCAGTGGTGAACCTCTCATGATTCGTGGCGACAGGAGGAGTGCTGTTGAGAACGTCATCTCTCTCCTTAAGGCCCAGAAGTATTTGAGAAAGGGGCACATCGCCATTTTGGCTCTCGTTACTGACACCTCGGAGAAAGAGAAGAAGATAGAAGATTTTCCAATTGTACGCGACTATCCTGAGGTATTTCCTGAGGAATTACCCGGTCTCCCGCCTCATCGCCAAGTCGAGTTTCAAATTGAACTAGCTCCTGGAGCTGCACCTATAGCTCGTGCACCTTATCGCTTAGCTCCATCAGAGTTGGAAGAACTCTCTACGCAACTACAAGAACTCTTGGATAAGGGTTTTATTCGCCCAAGCTCATCACCCTAGGGGGCTCCAGTACTATTTGTGAAGAAGAAGGACGGTACCTTCAGAATGTGCATCGACTACCGGGAACTCAACAAGGTGACCGTGAAGAACCGCTATCCGCTACCACGCATTGACGACTTGTTCGACCAGCTGCAAGGGTCGAGCTACTATTCGAAGATCGATTTGAGATCGGGTTATCACCAGCTGAGAGTCCGAGAAGAGGACGTCTCCAAAACAGCTTTTAGAACTCGATATGGACACTTTGAGTTTTTGGTCATGCCCTTCGGGCTGACAAACGCCCCTGCGGTTTTCATGGACTTGATGAATCGAGTGTGCAAGTCTTATCTGGACAAGTTCGTTATAGTCTTCATCGACGACATCCTGATCTATTCTAAGAATCAGGAGGAACACGAGCAGCATCTACGACTCATTTTGGAACTCCTTCGAACAAAACAGCTTTACGCAAAGTTCTCGAAATGCAATTTCTGGCTTCGTGAAGTCCATTTCTTAGGCCATGTGGTAAACAAGGATGGGATTCATGTTGATCCATCCAAGGTGGATTCGATTAAGAACTGGCCTGCACCTCGTACACCAAAGGAAATTCGCCAATTCTTGGGATTGGCAGGCTACTACAGGAGGTTCATTAAGGATTTTTCCAAGATTGCACAGCCTCTCACCTCACTGACGCAGAAAGGCGTTGTTTATCGATGGGGAAATGCACATGAATTAGCGTTTCAGCATTTAAAGGATAGACTTTGCAGCGCACCTATCCTTTCATTGCCAGAGGGCACAGACGACTTCGTGGTCTACTGCGACGCATCAATTCAAGGTCTTGGTTGTGTATTGATGCAACGAGATAAAGTTATAGCCTACGCCTCACGCCAACTCAAAGTTCACGAGAAGAACTACACTACACACGATTTAGAACTGGGAGTTGTTGTTTTCGCACTTAAGATAGGGAGACATTACCTGTACGGTACTAGGTGCACCATTTACACCGACCACAGGAGTCTCGAGCACATCTTCAAACAGAAGGAATTAAACATGCGTCAACGACGATGGGTCGAGTTATTAAACGATTACGAATGTGCAATCAAGTACCATCCTGGCAAGGCAAATGTTGTGGCTGATGCCCTTAGTCGAAAGGACACTACGCCTAGGCGCGTGCGAGCATTGCAACTCACTATACATTCTAGTCTTCCTTCTCAAATACGAGACGCTCAGCTAGAGGCATTGAAACCGGAAAATGTCAGGGCTGAAGCCCTACGCGGCTCAAGGCAACGCATGGAACAGAAGGAAGACGGTGCTTACTACGTAACGGGGCGCATTTGGGTCCCACTCTATGGCAACCTACGAGAGCTTGTGATGGACGAGGCACACAAGTCTGGCTACTCGGTACACCCTGGTTCGGATAAGATGTACCACGATATCAAAACTACGTATTGGTGGCCTAGCATGAAGGCCCACATAGCAACTTACGTCAGCAAGTGCTTGACTTGTGCGAGAGGCAAGTCTGAATACCAGAAACCCTCAGGCCTGCTCCAACAACCTGAGATACCACAATGGAAATAGGAGCAAATTTTCATGGATTTTGTCACTGGCCTGCCTAGATCTCAACGTGGTAATGATACCATTTGGGTGATCGTGGATCAACTCACAAAGTCTGCACACTTCTTGGCTATCAAAGAAACGGATAAATTCTCCACTCTAGCAGAAGTGTATCTCAAGGAAGTTGTCTCGAGGCACGGGGTGCCCACCTCTATTATCTCGGATCGAGATGCACGATTTACTTTAGAACTGTGGCAAGCAATGCACAAATCCTTAGGCTCACGTTTAGATATGAGCACAGCGTATCACCCTCAGACGGACGGGCAGTCCGAGCGCACTATTCAAACCTTAGAAGATATGCTTCGTGCATGTGTAATCGACTTTGGCAACAGCTGGGAAAAGCACCTGCCACTTGTGGAATTCTCGTACAATAACAGCTACCACACCAGCATTAAAGCTGCTCCGTTTGAGGCATTGTACGGACGTAAATGCTGGTCACCTCTTTGTTGGGCAGAGGTGGGGGATAGTCAGATCACTGGTCCAGAACATGTGGTAGACACAACCGAACGAATTGCTCAAATTCGACAACGCATGGCGGCAGCTCGTGACCGTCAGAAAGTCTACGCCGATAAGGGCAGGAAACCACTTGAGCTCCAGGTTGGGGAGCGGGTATTACTCAAAGTTTCACCCTGGAAGGGTGTGGTTCGCTTTGGTAAACGGGGCAAACTTAACCCACGATACGTCGGACCTTTCGAAATCATTGAGAAAATAGGCAGGGTGGCCTACAGACTGAACTTACCAGCAGAACTCGGTGCAGTTCACAACGTTTTCCACGTGTCGAATCTGAAGAAGTGTCTGTCAGATGAGACCCACGTAGTTCCTCTGAAGGAACTCACTATCGACGAACAGTTAAGATTCGTCGAGGAACCAGTCGAGATCTCGGACCGGGATGTTAAGGTCCTCAAGAGCACTAGAATCCCCCTCGTTCGAGTTCGTTGGAACTCACGTCGCGGCCCAGAGTTCACCTGGGAACGCGAAGATCGAATGAAACAAAAGTATCCCCAACTCTTCGCAAACAGTACAACCACTACTGAGGCTGAAGCTACGGAATTTCGGGACGAAATTCCAGATCAACGGGGGGTGGATGTGACACCCCAGGAAAACCGGGAAAACCATACAACTTAACTAGCTTCCTCAGTGAGTGCTTACCAAATTTCGGGACGAAATTTCTTTCAACTTGGGGATGATGTGACAACTCGAAATTTAGAACCTTTCGTTGTATCTTGGTGTAACTTGCTTGAACGTTATGTGATTAGTTAACTTGTTGGTTCAATTAATGACCTAAGTGAAATTATGTGATTATATGTTATGCTTGTATGTATGAGTGTGATTATGTGAACCGAGACACAAGGACACGACTCGAGACCATGCGGTCTCGAGTGAACAGTAACGGTTGGGCCGGATTGGGCCATGCACCTCTTTAGTCCACTAGTATATAACCATTGTGATTAGCCACACTTGTCATTTTTTGGGCAAACAAGTCACACTCTCCTATACACACACACTCTCACTCTCTCTCACTAAAACCCTAGCAACACCACTCTCTTCTCTTGTGCCGGATCAAGAGTAGCAAGCCAAGCTCTCGGATTTGCTTGTGTTCTCCACTCGGAAACTCTCGGACAACAAATCTACTCTCCTTCACACACACCTCATCAACCGGTTAGTGTTTTATGATGTTTGTTGTTAGAATAGTTGTTATGAATGATGATGTTCTTGTGAATCGGATGTGTATGATGATGTTATTCGGCTAACATGTTTTGATTTCGGATATATTGCATAATGAGCTAATGATATCTTGTATCTAAATGTGATTTAAACCATTGATTGTTGATGTTCATGAAATAGGCTTACATATATGTATTAGATAATGCCATGATTAATCGGATTGTACACTCTTGTGCTAAGAACCGAATGCTTGTTAAACCGGCTACATGTGTGTGGAAAGCGGATTAGTGTAGAGTCGAGTTTGAGGTGTTATGTGATGATTTGAAACCATTAGATGAGTATGTTCAAGTGTTCTAATTGTTATATGATGAACAAGTTTGAATGATCATGATGAACTACTTGAATGTATGAAGAACAACATGAATATGATATGAAGATGTCTTGAATATTTGAAATAATGAGCTAATGATATCTTGTGTCTAAATGTGATTTAAACCATTGATTGTTGATGTTCATGAAATAGGCTTACATATATGTATTAGATAATGCCATGATTAATCGGATTGTACACTCTTGTGCTAAGAACCGAATGCTTGTTAAACCGGCTACATGTGTGTGGAAATCAGATTAGTGTAGAGTCGAGTTTGAGGTGTTATGTGATGATTTGAAACCATTAGATGAGTATGTTCAAGTGTTCTAATTGTTATATGATGAACAAGTTTGAATGATCATGATGAACTACTTGAATGTATGAAGAACAACATGAATATGATATGAAGATGTCTTGAATATTTGAAAATTGGCATGTTTGATCCATTTCGGTAAATAGTTAGACAAGGGAACATGTTTGTGCTCTACCATTGGATAGTACACCATATCATGAAATCAAAACTCTATTGGATAGTACACTGTGAAGGATCAGCTGATGTCCAGTCGAGGCCTCTGGTTTCGACTCGAGACCATCTCATGGCAACTCGAGAACATAGATTGCGACACAGGTTGCGAGTCAAGAACCCCTAGTCTCGACTCGAGACCACACTTGATCAACACACAAACATCATGACTCGAGACCATGCTTGCGAGTCCAGTTACGACTCGAGACCAATACATGCATGACCCGAGACCACCTCAGTTGCGACTCGAGAACTAGTAGGCTACAACTCGAGACCGCACAGTCTCAACTAGAGACCGCACAGTCTCGACTCGAGACCATATACATGTGCACGCTATTTGGACTTGCACCCTATTACGGGCTTAGGTGTTTGGGCCGGACTTTTGGGCTTTGTTTACTTGTATACATGATACTGTTCAACTCATAGGTGTTATTGTGAACCGCCATGTTTATACGTGTATGCCATGAATAATACATGTATGCAACTTGCCAGTATACGTGTAGAACATACGTGCACTACTTGGATATGAACCTGACTTGAACGGTATCTATGTTAGGACATAGTTGACCACTTACAACTCGATAGACCTTTCTGTGTATCTGCCGAGCAAACCAAGGTGAGTTCACGCCCTCTACAAAGCATGGGATTCCCTGGGTTGGGAATGGGGTTAAGGAACGTGGATTCCTCGTCCTCCTTGGGTAGGATAGCATTGGTTCAGGAATGTAATTCCTCGTCCTCATGGACAGATAACTCGTACTAGACCAAAACTCTATCACGAAGTCCCTCCTTTTTATATCGACTTAATCGCCGGGCCAATGGCGAGCGGGTCATTAGTTAGATAGCGCTATTTAGGTCTGACAAACCTCACACCGTTCCGCAGAGGACGGGCGTGAACTAATGGATCTGGGGCACGTCAATGATGATAGACATTGACAGTTTCAGGGCACATAAACATGACTACAGTCAGCAGTCGATATGGTAACGAGTCTAGTGTATACATGGGGTAGCCCCCACGGCCGGAGCGCCAGAGTAACCGGGAATAAACAAGTCACGTTTTTTTCAACTATGGGGTAACCCCCGCGGCAGGATGCCAGATAAAGGAAACTGTTTTCGAAACAACTTAAAACGAACACCCAACTGTGAACTCACTCAACTTGTTGTTGACCCGTTACTACATGCTTTGCAGGTCTTTAGGTGTTTAGCTGGAGCTTGCATGGAAGAGAGTCGTTGTGGGACATGGACAGCTGTGTGCCATGTTAAACTTTGAAACAATTATACTTATGTTGGATTTAAACGTTATGCTTCCGCTTGCAACTTAAACTATGTTTTGTTTGAACACCAATTGTATTGGTTGGATTTTATAACTACTTATATGCTTGTTCAATATGATTGGTGGCTGGATCCTGGTCAGTCACGCCTCCAAGCGGTAGTACTCCGCAGGTGGATTTTGGGGGTGTGACATTCGTGGTCAGTCCTTCTCAAGGGATAATGGACGAACTGTCAAGTCTTCGTGACATTACACCCTTCGTCAACCTTTGGGCTTTACAAAATTAATATTGGGCTACACAAAATTTTCATTGGGCTTCAAATTTTTATTAAGGGTTCGTGGTCCATCAAGTCTGAGAGTTCGTGGGTTGATTAAGTCGACGAACGGTCATCATTGACTACTAGTCTTCGTTGACTTCAAGGGTTCATGGACACTTAGTCTTCGTGGGGCCTATAGTCTTTGTAGACAAGTCAGTGGTTTTGGTGTTCTTTGTTCACAGAAAGCTCATATATTTGTGATAACTTAAAATCTTGTGTTTTAACTTAAAGCGTCTCTTATAAAACTTGATAATGAGTTCAAACCCTTAGAGTTGGAGTGAAACCTCAAGTATGCCACAAGATCCTTCATAATGGGTGAAAGGATTAATCCCGAAAAAAGGAAATTACCGAACATCAATGGGCATGTGTCGCGAATCAAAACAGTAGCATTCAAAATCTTCTCTTAAGCGAGAGTGAAACGGGAAGCAGCAATCGTCCACCAAAATTGAATCACATGAACGATTATCCATCATGGAAAAATCGTTTTCATATGTATGTTTTAGGGCAAAACACTGAATTGTGGACATGCTTTATCACACCGTACAATGAAGCTCTCGAAGAAGCAGGTTCCAATGCACAAGCTTTGGCGGGATTGAGCGAAAATGATAAAAAGGCTTACGATCTTGAGAAGAAAGCATTTTCTATCCTTATGCAAGCACTTCATAAGGATATCTATCATCAATTTGCGTATTGTACAAGTACAAAGAACTTGTGGGACGTCTTGGAAGCGAGAGGAGAAGGAAATGCTGCAAAGAGAAAGATTCGTCATGATTTGTTGAATAAGGAGTTCGAAGCATTTCGGTTCATGGAAAATGAAACACTCTACGAGATGGCTACTCGGTACTATCACTTGATTAGTGAGATGCACTCATACAAGGTTCAGGCTACACAATAAGAAATGGTTATGCGTTTTGCTGAGGCTTTGCCACCTAAGTGGAGTCAGTTCATCGACTTGTTGAAACATACTTGTGTTTTGGATACGGTTAGCATTTATGAATTCGTACAAAAGCTCGAGAAGAAGGATGAAGAAGAAATTCGAAAGGCTAAACGACTTCCAGTTCCATAAAATCCCGAGATATACTATGGAGGTATTAATATGGGGGTTAGTACCAGTCAACAACAACCGAAGCTTCGAGCGGCATTTGTATCAAATACAAATCCTTATGGTCTACAACAACCTTGTCAACCACCTCCTCAACAACAACCCTCTCCATTCACACAATCAACCCTATAACTACGTTGTCAACCATCTCCTCAACAACAACCCTCTTCATTCACACAATCTACCCTACAACTACCTTGTCAACCACTTCCTCAACAACAACCCTCTCCATTCACACAATCTACCCTACAACTACCTTGTCAACCATCTCCTCAACAAGCCTTTTATGGGAACAACAACACTCAATCTTCAAACCCCAACACTGTCAGATTCGATACCTCAAACTTCACCAAAGTAAGTGTGGAAGGTGCTCGGGAACATATAGAGCTTTTAAACACAATGGTGAGTGCCTATTTGTGGATTAGTTGCTGGTTAAATTGGGAACATTAATTTGACAGATGAAGACTATCAGCAAATAGACAGGGAGGAAATGGAATTGATGGATATTAAGTGGGCGTTTGCAAGTGCAGTGAAAAGAGCTAAGGACTACATGAGGAGAACGGGTAGAACAAGTTTGGAAAGCAAGAGGGATACTAAGTATGGTTTTGATAAGGATGCAGTTACATGCTTCAATTGTGGGGAGAAGGGCCATTTCAAACGGGAATGCACTCGACCGAGCAGACAAGGAAATCAAAATCCTTTCAGAAACCAGTCAAGCTCATCAAATGCCAATCAAGTGAGCAATGAAAGGGGCATTGTAGCAGTTAACAATCTGGGTAACTCAAACCAGTCAGGGCCTTCTAATTCAAACAGGGCCTTAGTAGTTCATGTAGATGAAGGATATGACTGGTCAGTGCAACTGGGTAATCAGGGAGCAGAAGGAAATGGAGGAACAACTTGTCATGCTAAGATCATCAAGTATATCAAGCATGTTCACAGTGAGGAGTTCTCAGAAGATGATGATAGTTCTGGTTATAGAGGTAGCTCGGATGAGGAAAGCTCCAATGCGGGTGGTTATGGTTCAGATCCGGAAGTAAAGGAAAATCTCGATGCGGAGGTTGATTGTCTGCTGAATGAAGCTGAGGATTTGAAAGAAGCCGAGGAGTTGAAAAAATAGAAATCGGTGCTGATAAAGAAAGCTGAAGTTGCATCAAAGGCAATGGAGGAGTTCTTCACCAAAGATGGATCTTCTTCTTATCAAACTGCCTTTATGGCAAATGTTGCAGCCTCGACTAGTCAGGTACGCACTGAAACTCCTAGTGTATGCAATGATTGTGTGGAATTGAAACGTAAGCTAGAAGTTGTTACTAGTCACAATCAGGGATTGGTAGTTGACCTTTCAAAATGCAAGGAGGAAAACATGGCTTTAACTCATAATGAAAAGGATTTCAAATCTATTATTGAAACACTTAAGCAAAGTGTATCTGAATTAAAAAAAAACAGTTTTGAATAAGCAAACGGGAATTAATAACTATATTAACATCATTGAGGATTTAAAGAAAGAGTTAGCCATTGCCAAATGCGAGCATTATGCGATCAAGCTCAAGTTGGAGGGTTATTCTAACTCCCGATATGTGCTTGATCATATCATCGAGGTCCAAAAGCTGAAAGGAGATGTGAAATGCATTGGGTATAAGTCATGTCCACCTCCGTTGAGACACAATTATACCAAACTACCTGATGAGGAAGAAATGCCACGGTTTGAACCATCTGTACCTCTTAATCCCGAAGAGTTTGCAGCAGGTTTAGGGTTCAAACTAGATGATTCATCAAAGGAATCAGAAAAGACATAAAATGTGTCTTGTGCTGTGGACCAAAGTCCTCCAATAATTGAGGATTATGTTTCATCAGATGATGAATCTGATGACGTATCGGATGACTCGGATGAGAGTTATCAGGATCAATCTCTTGACAAGAAGAAAGGAGTAGAAATTCCTATTGAGAATCATATTTTGTGTGATCCTCCTACTCCCGTTGCCCCCGTTGTGCAATCAATTGCAAAACAAGAGATTGATTCAATCAAGTCTGTGGAGAAATCTGTGTCTACGTTTGAGGGCGATAATGTGTTGTATACTTTGATTGGTGATGATAAAATTTACTCAAACAAGGATTTCCCAATTAAAAACGTTAATCCATCAATGATTGAACGAGTTTTGGAAGATTCTACCAGTAAGTTTTTGGGTAAGGCGATCCCGAGAGTTACATTAACTCAGTGTGATCCTATTCCAAAATCTGAAGTTAGAAAATAATACGGAAATCAAAAATTACCAACTGAGAAACAACCAATCGCCCCTAAAGGTAAACAACAGGAAAAACGAGCTCAACAACCTAAGTTTGAACCAAAGGGAGCTCGAAATAAGAAAAAGGGAAGGGATGTTAAATTTGTGGCCTCAAGCGGTACTGACAAAATTGAGACTTTTGAAAACAAATCTAATACTGCTTTTGCCCAACAAGTCAAAATTCTGAAATGTAACAGTGATAACAATTACACCCAACATACAAATGAGTGTGATAATGAAGCCAGTACCTCAAAGCCCGCAAGTTCAACATCAGGACATCGATCAGAATCTCCTAAATTTGTTGAAAGGAGAACATGTTTTAAATGTGGGGACTTTGGGCATATAATCAAAAATTGTACAAACCCACCGAAACCAAAGTTTTTTGAAAAAGCCCCTCCTGAAAAGGATTACCAGCGTCGTTCTGTGTCACCTAAACAAGACAAACGAATTGTTAAGGAACAAGAAGCAAAACAACAACGTAAAAATGTTAAGGTAATCGAGAAAGCGTTAAAACCGGATGTTGTTGAAAAGGGACCAAGTTCATCAAACACGTCAAAACCAGAAGTGTCTTAATCTGTAAATAATAATCAATCTGGTAAACGACAACAATCTTGGAAACCTAAAACCGTTACAGTTTCAGGGGGAGGCACACCATTTCCAAATCATCAAGAAATAGAAATAACATTTCTTGATGATAAGGGTCGACCCAAGACCACTAAGGCTTGGGTCCCCATCTCGAACTGATTGTGTAGTGTGTTGTGCAGGGTGTTCCAGGAGGAACTGTGAATAGTCTTTGGATTGTTGACAGTGGAGCATCCCGGCACATGATAGGCGACTTAAGGCTCCTGTACGATGTGAAAAGCATTAGGTGTGACAACCGGTAATTAACGGCTTCTAATTACGTGATTAACAAATGTTTAGACGATAATAACTAGTGTTTAAGACACGAATTAACTTAATTAGGCCTTTGGAGTGCCTAGGAATGCGTGTCGGACGTTACAGTGCGCATATGAGGATTTTCGGGAAAACTGCGTTACGATAAACGATAATGAACTGATGCTGTACAAAATACTGACCACGCCGACAATATGAAGTTTATACGTATAACTTATACTTATAAATGTGGTTTTGTGAAAATATTATGCTTTCGAATGACACAACACGCAAACGTGAACGAAAAACGCAGAAACAGTAACGCACCGACAATCAACGACGAAATGGAAGCACCAGACTAGAATTTTGTCTCAATATTAATGTATTATGATATATTTAGCTTCGTTTTTGAATTTTAATATTCGTAGTTGAAAATCAGATCGAAAAACGATGGACGAGGCTTTTACGCAATTTAACGCGACTATTCGAACGAACGCGTCTATTAACGACTTACGACGTAAATTTAAGGGCATTTGACCCTAAAACACTATCCTACGACAATTTATGACACTCGGTTGCGAAAACGGGCTTCAGGAATATTATTGGGCCGCTCAAAACACTAGCAACGGGCTTGTGGGACCTAGGCCCAAGCCCATTTGAAAAACTTTAGTATATAAAGCATCCTATAGAATTCAAAACCCTAAGTTCCATTTCATGTTCATCAGCGCAGACAACTACAGACATTTCCATTTCCCTCACTACTCTCTCTCTAACTCCGGTGAACATCTACGCCGGAGCCGGATTCCGACCGTCGCACCCCCCCACACTCCTCTTTATCTTCATACACACTAACCCCCTGTTCTCTCTCCCTCTCTGCGATAGTTTTGCCGAAAACCACCCGCACACCCAGCCTCACCTGTTTGTTTTCCGAGGTGGATGTCGAAGACGATGATTTACGGAGAAGGAAATGGTGCGTCAGAGCGGCGGCGGTGGTGCTTCCCTTCACGACGAGCTTTTCCTGTGACCCGAAATGCCGCTACGACGGTGGTGGTGGACGGATTCGGTTGGTTAAGGTCACCTTACGGTTCGTGTTTCAAGTTCTGGTCAGGTCTGTTTTGGTTTAGGAGGGGTTAGGTCGGTGAAGGTGGTGACGGCGACTGAAGGGTGAGGTGACGGTGATGAGTATCAGTTCAGGTTTGGTTTCATTTCGAGTTCGGGTAAACATGATTCAGTTACGGGTCTCGGTTCAAGATCGGGTTTCAGTTCGGGAGCTGGGTTTTGTCTCGAGTTACGCCCTGGCTTAGGTCTTGGTTTCAGTTAACTATAGTCAGACATCGAGTCGAGTTTCACTTTGTTTCGGGTCTTATCTTCGGTCTGTTTCGGTTCGGTAAACTCAGTACGGTTAGGCTACCACGTGCGACATCAACTTCTATTCGAGACTCGGTCAAACCCGAGTCAACTCGGGTCAACTCAGTCGGGTCAAACCCGGTTCAGCAGGCTCAGTTAGGTTCAAAAAGTTTCAGTTCAGGCTACACCTTGGTACGGGCTCACTTCGGTTAGGTGTGGGTCTGGTTTTAGTTTGGGTCAAAGGCAGTCAACGGTCCGGGTCAACTGTTAGTCAACAGGTCAACGCCTGGTCAACGCCAGTCAAACACAGTCAACACGTAAGAACCGGTAAAGTGTTAAGTGTAGCAGGTTATTCTTAGTTTAGATTTAGTTAGTTTACGCGACCGAGCTCGACCCGATTCAACTACGTTTTGATATATTTAACGAGAGATTTTATAGATTGATAATATTAATGAGTTGTTGAAAATTGTTGAATCTGGATAAAAATTATCGACACTTTGATTGTCGGGTTATTCCAAAAACAGAGGAAACTCTGTCCAATTTTCGTTAAAAATCCGAAATACCAAACATATCTATATTGTATAAGCGACACCTATCGAAGTATTTTCGCTAAATGAATATAAAGTATATCTATACTTTTGGCGACGTTTTATGTGTTACCAAAACAAAGTTATAACATCTCGACAAAACACGAGCTACTAGTTTACGAAATTCGCATACTTTTATAAAATAAATATAATTATTTATATTTATTTTAAACGTCTTTACTCGAAGTATGACACCTTGCCATAAGATATATAACAAACGATATCATTAACCGACTCGATACGATAACAACGAGCTATATATATAATTATCTACGCTTTTTATTCGCGACGACTAACACGATTTCATAAGTATATTTGAATATATACATATAAAATATATATTCTAAGTCACTCGAAAACTAAGTCGATCTCGAAACTTAGTTTTATCCCGATTATAAACGGGATCAATTAACCATAGAATGGTTATTCTAAAATCAAGATAGCACCTTAATAGAATCGTTTAGTTAACGATTCGGTAGAGCTCAGACACGTAGTTTAACTACGTTGTTTTATTAGAAAACTTATACGTATTCCTTCGTAGGAATGTCGTAGTTGCACGCTAGCTAAATACACGTTCTTGGAACGGCACTACGGAAACACACCAAGCTAGCTTTGCACAGGAATATCAAGGTGAGTTCATAACCCCCACTTTTTACTGTTTTACATTTTTATAAATGTTTTCGGGGGTGGAAAGACATGTAAGTTTTGCAAAAACACAATGTTTCGAGAAACAAAAATCATATGTTTCTAAACCATTTCGCAACAGGATTTCAACGAACTCAAATGGTTTACGAAAAGGTTTAAGCTAAACTTACCGGTTCTTACAACAAATACGTATTTACGAAACATGCATGATTTTCATGACTAAGGACGGGAATGTCCAAGTTACAACAATAGGACTGGGTTGGTCTGCGTACGAAAAACGAGACAACCCAGTGAGTTCATGTCCCTCCTTTCACTGATTTCAATGTTTTGTTTTCAAAAACATCGAGGGGAAATACATGCTAAACTATTGGTATGTTAGTTACGGAGTAGAATATAACATGATCAATGTGCATAAGTAGGACGATAACATTAGTAACCATTAATCACATAGTGACCAAGGTGCAAAAGGTGTAGATCTATTGGGCTTGAGGCACGCCCCACTCCTAGTTGTTAACCGTGGAGTGCTTTTGTGATCCCAAATGATAACAAAGTTTTCTCGGTTTGGTTATTTGCTTATGGTACATTTTGTCAGGGGGCTCGCTACCCACTGATAGATCCTTAAACAGACTCCATGTATGAATCAGAACATACCAGGATTACAATATAACATAAAACATTTCAATACCGGTTTACAAAGATATCAGAAAACATTTCAATACCGGTTTACAAAGATAACTGAAATTATTTCAATACCAGTTTACAAATACGACAGAAAACATTTCATTACTGGTTTACAAACTCAACAGTTACATATATCGGTTTATAAACATAACAGGAAACATTTCGTTACCGATATACAAAGATGACATTTCAATTGCTATGAGATATTAAGATCTCACAAACCGGTTTTTCAAATGCAAGATTACAAGTGTTTTAAAACGCATTTGATACAAAACAAACAAACTACGAACTCGCTCAACTTTATGTTGACTTTTTCGCATGTTCTTTCTCAGGTTGCATTTTCAAAGCTATGGAACGGTTGGAATAGGAGAACCCACGGGATTTCGAGTACTTAGCGGGCGTTCAATTTCTAGAAGTCTTAGCTCAAATACTTCCGCTATGCAATGAAGATACCGGTCCAGTCATGCCAGCTCTGATATTTCGGGGTGTGACAGATTGGTATCAGAGCTATAGGTTTCAGCGAATTAGGTTTCTGTAGAGATACCTAGGATTTAACCTCACTATCCTCTAGGGACTTAAATATCAAGAATTGAACGCATACAGAATGCCTAAGACTCAAATATGGGTTCCAACCGTTGCCAAGAACAATGAGTCAACTGTTTTGATTTTAAACATGCACAAGAGTTGCGTTTGATACACGAAACAATTACATGCGGTAAGTAAAACCTTGAGAGTTTTGATAACATGCATCTAGGACCTTTGGAATGTCAAAATCCAATAGAGGTCATTAAGTAGGAACTGTGACTGTTAACTCGGGCAAACGCCATTATATTATGTCGTCTATGCTATCTCACTTACCCGAGCAGGTAACCTACTCGGAACGAAACGTTAGTGCACAAGAACACATGAAACTCAAATTATACGTCAACGGATGTCGGAGCACATCACATTCTATGCGGAACGAAACGCTCGTGCACAAGTTTACATGAAACTTAAATTATACGTCAGCGGACGTCGAAGTATACCATACACGACTTTTGAGGCAAGGCCCTTGGAAAACATGATCGGGCACGATAACAACGATGCTAATCCCGGCAGCGGGAGAACTACCGACCGAAATGCAGCACTTTGCCACGTGATCCTGCAAACGACATGAATCTCGCTGAGGTACGTTAGAACAAGATTTCACAACAGTCGGTACTTAGTCTATTGAGACTCACAACTATTGGCGCTGCAAAAGAAGTCACATGTCTTCGCATTCCCCCTACTTCATTAATGGTGATTATGCTATGTTCGACATTCCATGGTAATGTCACTTAACAACGGTTACCACACGAAATTCCAGGTAAAGTCCTTACATTTCTTTTATTGAAATTTTGACTTTTTGCATATAGTGAGTGGATTCTCACAGTTCTACTCCTCCTAATGGTCATTGTACCACGAGGATTTCTTTTATAATAGCGAATACTCATTTACTTACTTCTTGACAAATACGTATGCTAAACATGCGTTGTTTGTTACGCATGTGGTTTCACTTTGAATGGTTGTTTTGTCAACATCTCATATATTATTTCGCTATACTCAATCTTTGCATTGTGATCTAGATGACTCGTATTATTGCAAAATGTTGACTCCTTGGTATCGAGTCAACGGATTTATTGGAAAACTCATTTTCTTTTGAGTGACATACATGGTTTTTCGTTGTGGCCATGTCGAAACTATCTTATTGATACATGAATTTATTGTTGGATTGTGTTTCTACCAAGTTCAATTGATTGAACTTGCTCGTAATATATATTCGATTCAAGATTCCATATGATGGATTGAGGCCATCATATTCGAAATAATCCCATCATGCACTTCATTTGCTTTGAACCATAACATGCTTGTTTGGTCTTCGACTTCATTGAATCGTTTCTTTGATCACGATCACCTTGTGGTGACGTTTTTCACAAGTTTGAAGCTTGCGCTAATCTCGTTGCTCACATAATGTACGGATTTAATCATTTATTTATTTGTTTATTTATATTAAATCCGCTTTGCCGATTTATCATATTAAAGCAATCTTAATACAATCGTGTGTTAAGATAATGATACACACATTCATTTCATATTTCGGTGTACCTCTTAACGGTTCTTTCAGCATCGATCGAATATTTTGTGATATTCATTGCTCTTTCATCGTCAATCGAATACATTATTTATGTGTTGTTTCATTTTCAGTCGAAAACCCTATTAGATTTGTTTGAAACAAATATTCAGATTACTTCGTTGAACCTTTCATCTGATTTCAAACACGGTGAACTTGTTTGATCACCACTATTATTGAATTGTTTCAATCACTACGACACCTTGTGGTGTCGGAATGAACTTGTAGCTTAGGCTAATCATGATCGAGCGTTTCATGCAAAACACGGTGATGCTTGTTCGGTCACCGTTATTGTTGAATTATTTCATTTACTACGACACCTTGTGGCATCGATATAAACTTGTAGCTTGTGCTAATCACGATCAACCGTTTCATATTCATTTGACACATCATGTAAACAATCATAATGCAACTGCGTATTAAGATGATGATAAACCGGGTTCGTTTGTATTTCATTTTGGTGTATCCTTGCAATTAAGTAATGTTAGCACGTTGACTTTATTCATTAAAAGATCCGATAGATTGACAAATCATTTTCATGCTTCTATGTCAAATGAATTTTGTCGAATTCGAGTTTCATTTATACAACAACTAACGCAAGTTTCCGTTGGTAGTGAATTCTATTGTTTCAAAAATTGAATTGCATATTGTGAACGTCCATTTGGAATTCTATTGGTCGAAATTCATCCCTTGTTGGACCCCTGTAAACATAGTCACATTGGTGATAGTATCACTACGCTTCGTTCACTTGACATCGATTTCTAGAACAAACTAAGTTGAACCATTGGGTTCCTACCGATGCAAAATGTATTTACACTCACGTAATCTGAATAAGTATTGATTCGATTATGCGGTCATTCACTTGGGTATTATTCGGACTTACCTGCGAACAACACAACTCTGAGGAGATAACATAGTCTAAATTTCGAGGACGAAATTTCTGTAAAAGGGGCAGAATGTGACAACCAGTAATTAACGGCTTCTAATTACGTGATTAACAAATGTTTAGATGATAATAACTACTGTTTAAGACACGAATTAACTTAATTAGGCCTTTGGAGTGCCTAGGAATGCGTGTCGGACGTTACAGTGCGCATATGAGGATTTTTGGGAAAACTGCGTAACGATAAACGATAATGAACTGATGCCGTACAAAATACTGACCACGCCGACAATATGAAGTTTATACGTATAACTTATACTTATAAATGTGGTTTTGTGAAAATATTATGCTTTCGAATGACACAACACGCAAACGTGAACGAAAAACGCAGAAACAGTAACGCACCGACAATCAACGACGAAACGGAAGCACCAGACTAGAATTTTGTCTCAATATTAATGTATTATGATATATTTAGCTTCGTTTTTGAATTTTAATATTCGTAGTTGAAAATCAGATCGAAAAACGACGGACGAGGCTTTTACGCAATTTAACGCGACTATTCGAACGAACGCGTCTATTAACGACTTACGACGTAAATTTAAGGGCATTTGACCCTAAAACACTATCCTACGACAATTTATGACACTCGGTCGCGAAAACGGGCTTCAGGAATATTATTGGGCCGCTCAAAACACTAGCAACGGGCTTGTGGGACCTAGGCCCAAGCCCATTTGAAAAACTTTATTATATAAAGCATCCTATAGAATTCAAAACCCTAAGTTCCATTTCATGTTCATCAGCGCACACAACTACAGACATTTCCATTTCCCTCACTACTCTCTCTCTAACTCCGGTGAACATCTACGCCGGAGCCGGATTCCGACCGTCGCACCCCCCCACACTCCTCTTTATCTTCATACACACTAACCCCCTGTTCTCTCTCCCTCTCTGCGATAGTTTTGCCGAAAACCACCCGCACACCCAGCTTCACCTGTTTGTTTTCCGAGGTGGATGTCAAAGACGATGATTTACGGAGAAGGAAATGGTGCGTCAGAGCGGCGGCGGTGGTGCTTCCCTTCACGACGAGCTTTTCCTGTGACCCAAAACGCCGCTACGGCGGTGGTGGTGGACGGATTCGGTTGGTTAAGGTCACCTTACGGTTCGTGTTTCAAGTTCAGGTCAGGTCTGTTTTGGTTTAGGAGGGGTTAGGTCGGTGAAGGTGGTGACGGCGACTGAAGGGTGAGGTGACGGTGATGAGTATCAGTTCAGGTTTGGTTTCATTTCGAGTTCGGGTAAACATGATTCAGTTACGGGTCTCGGTTCAAGATCGGGTTTCAGTTCGGGAGCTGGGTTTTGTCTCGAGTTACGTCCTGGCTCAGGTCTTGGTTTCAGTCAACTATAGTCAGATATCGAGTCGAGTTTCACTTTGTTTCGGGTCTTATCTTCGGTCTGTTTCGGTTCGGTAAACTCAGTACGGTTAGGCTACCACGTGCGACATCAACTTCTATTCGAGACTCGGTCAAACCCGAGTCCACTCGGGTCAACTCAGTCGGGTCAAACCCGGTTCAGCAGGCTCAGTTAGGTTCAAAAAGTTTCAGTTCAGGCTACACCTTGGTACGGGCTCACTTCGGTTAGGTCCGGGTCTGGTTTTAGTTTGGGTCAAAGGCAGTCAATGGTCCGGGTCAACTGTTAGTCAACAGGTCAACACCTGGTCAATGCCAGTCAAACACAGTCAACACGTAAGATCCGGTAAAGTGTTAAGTGTAGCAGGTTATTCTTAGTTTAGATTTAGTTAGTTTACGCGACCGAGCTCAACCCGATTCAACTACGTTTTGATATATTTAACGAGAGATTTTATAGATTGATAATATTAATGAGTTGTTGAAAATTGTTGAATCTGGATAAAAATTATCGACACTTTGATTGTCGGGTTATTCCAAAAACAGAGGAAACTCTGTCCAATTTTCGTTAAAAATCCGAAATACCAAACATATCTATATTGTATAAGCGACGCCTATCGAAGTATTTTCGCTAAATGAATATAAAGTATATCTATACTTTTGGCGACGTTTTATGAGTTACCAAAACAAAGTTATAACATCTCGACAAAACACGAGCTACTAGTTTACGAAATTCGCATACTTTTATAAAATAAATATAATTATTTATATTTATTTTAAACGTCTTTACTCGAAGTATGACACCTAGCCATAAGATACATAGCAAACGATATCATTAACCGACTCGATACGATAACAACGAGCTATATATATAATTATCTACGCTTTTTATTCGCGACGACTAACACGATTTCATAAGTATATTTGAATATATACATATAAAATATATATTCTAAGTCACTCGAAAACTAAGTCGATCTCGAAACTTAGTTTTATCCCGATTATAAACGGGATCAATTAACCATAGAATGGTTATTCTAAAATCAAGATAGCACCTTAATAGAATCGTTTAGTTAACGATTCGGTAGAGCTCAGACACGTAGTTTAACTACGTTGTTTTATTAGAAAACTTATACGTATTCCTTCGTAGGAATGTCATAGTTTCACGCTAGCTAAATACACGTTCTTGGAACGGCACTACGGAAACACACCAAGCTAGCTTTGCACAGGAATATCAAGATGAGTTCATAACCCCCACTTTTTACTGTTTTACATTTTTATAAATGTTTTCGGGGGTGGAAAGACATGTAAGTTTTGCAAAAACGCAATGTTTCGAGAAACAAAAATCATATATTTCTAAACCATTTCGCAACAGGATTTCAACGAACTCAAATGGTTTACGAAAATGTTTAAGCTAAACTTACCGGTTCTTACAACAAATACGTATTTACGAAACTTGCATGATTTTCATGACTAGGGACGGGAATGTCCAAGTTACAACAATAGGACTTGGTTGGTCTGCGTACGAAAAACGAGACAACCCAGTGAGTTCATGTCCCTCCTTTCACTGATTTCAATGTTTTGTTTTCAAAAACATCGAGGGGAAATACATGCTAAACTATTGGTATGTTAGTTATGGAGTAGAAGATAACATGATCAATGTGCATAAGTAGGACGATAACATTAGTAACCATTAATCACATAGTGACCAAAGTGCAAAAGGTGTAGATCTATTGGGCTTGAGGCACGCCCCACTCCTAGTTGTTAACCGTGGAGTGCTTTTGTGATCCCAAATGATAACAAAGTGTTCTCGGTTTGGTTATTTGCTTATGGTACATTTTGTCAGGGGGCTCGCTACCCACTGATAGATCCTTAAACAGACTCCATGTATGAATCAGAACATACCAGGATTACAAGATAACAGAAAACATTTCAATACCGGTTTACAAAGATATCAGAAAACATTTCAATACCGGTTTACAAAGATTACAGAAATCATTTCAATACCAGTTTACAGATACGACAGAAAACATTTCATTACTGGTTTACAAACTCAACAGTTACATATATCGGTTTATAAACATAACAGGAAACATTTCGTTACCGATATACAAAGATGACATTTCAATTGCTATGAGATATTAAGATCTCACAAACCGGTTTTTCAAAAGCAAGATTACAAGTGTTTTAAAACGCATTTGATACAAAACAAACAAACTATGAACTCGCGCAACTTTATGTTGACTTTTTCGCATGTTCTTTCTCAGGTTGCATTTTCAAAGCTATGGAACGGTTGGAATAGGAGAACCCACGGGATTTCGAGTACTTAGCGGGCGTTCAATTTCTAGAAGTCTTAGCTCAAATACTTCCGCTGTGTAATGAAGATACCGGTCCAGTCACGCCAGCTCTGATATTTCAGGGTGTGACATTAGGGGAGGTTATGTTGCCTTTGCTGGAGATAAGGACGGATACATCACTGGAGAAGGAATGATTTGCAATTGTGTTGTTGTGAGAAATAAACGAGATTGGTTGTCCAGGGCTTTAATCAGGTAGAAGGCATTGATTATAATGAAGTTTATGCACCAGTGGCACGTCTTGAAGCGATAAGGATTTTCTTGGCTTATGCGTCCTACAAGAAGTTCACTGTTTATCAGATGGATGTGAAAAGTTCATTTCTTCATGGTGTGGTCGAGGAAGAAGTATATGTTGAGCAACCGCCTGGTTTTGAAGATCTGATTCATCCTGACAGAGTTTGGCTTCTAAACAAGGCACTTTATGGTCTTCATCAAGTTCCGAGGGCTTGGTATGAAACGTTGTCTACCTATCTGTTGCAGAATGGTTTTCGGCATGGGTTGATCGACTATACTCTCTTCATCAAGGAAAGAAACGAGGATCTGTTGCTAGTTCAAGTGTATGTGGATGACATCATTTTCGGGTCTACAAATAATGAAATGTGCAAAGAATTTGAGCGGGTGATGCAAGAGAAGTTCGAGATGAGTGCTATGGGAGAAATGAATTTCTTTTTGGGTTTGCAGGTTCATCAGTCTGAGAAAGGGATCTTCATTCATCAGACAAAGTATGTTGGGGATATCTTAAAGTGATTTCAGATGGAAGACTCGAAGCCTGCGGGAACTCCTCTAACCCAGAATCATGGAATTACTCCTGACGGTATCGGTGAACATGTGGAACCTTCTCTCTATTGTGCTATGATCAGATCTCTCATGTATCTTACCGCTTCAAGGCCCGATATTATGTATCCAACATGTCTTCTTGCTCGTTACCAGTGTAATCCGAAGGTTTCTCATATGATGGCTGTTAAGAGGATTTTTAGTTATCTGAAGGGTTTTCCAAACAACGGTCTGTGGTATCTTAAGGATGATAACTTCTATTTGATTGCATTCAGTGATTCTGATCATGGCGGCTGCAAGATTGATGCAAAGTCAACATCAGCGGGATGTCAGTGTTTGGGGAATCGTCTAGTCACGTGGGAATGTAAAAAGCAGAACTGTGTAGCTACTTCAACCTGTGAAGCTGAGTACATTGCTGCCTCAAGTTGTTGCTCCCAAGTTATGTGGATCCAACAGCAAATGCACGACTACGGTTTTGAATTCCTAACTACTCCTATTTATGTTGATAATTCAGCTGCTTTACAGATCACTCGTAATCCTGTATAGCACTCAAAGACAAAACACATCAAGATAAAGTATCATTTCATACGAGACTGTTATGAAAAGAAACTTATCGATGTTGTGAAAATCCACACTGATGACCAACGTGCCGACCTTTTTACCAAAGCTTTTGACAAATCACGATTTGACTATTTACTAATGGTAAACGGCATTAAGGTCAAGCAAGAGTAAAACCAACATCGGAAAATCATTTTTGTAAATATTTATTTTTGTCTTCTTAATTTCTCGTACTTTTTGCATTTTAGGGGGAGTAAAAATGAAAAATAGAAAAACATTGAAAAATTTTAAAAATACAAAAACATCGAAAAATTTCAAAAACACAAAAGCAATAGAAAAACAAAAATGAGTTTCCTAGCGAGAAAAGAGAAAATGATAGTACATTAGTGGTCTTGTTGAAACCTCTTTAAACTTAAAATGAAAAACGATAAGCAGCTCTATATAAGATGCATCGGTAGGCTCACAATCATTTTAAAGTGTGCAGGGTGATATAAACCTAAATCGACTGAAGACCGTGTGGGAACCGCTCATTGGCATATGGTCTTGGTACCGAAATTTCGTTTGATAGATTGCCGAGATTCTCAGATACGTGGTCTTTATGCTATTTATCATCTGGGTATCATGGTTGTTTCTTTTACCGGAAAACAACGGGGACGCAAGTCTAGATCTTCCATGATAACATACATACGTGTAAATATCATACAAACATACATGATATATTCGACCTCAATAAGTGATAAACAATCACATGTCCAAAATCAATAAGTGATAAAATATCACAATTTATCCGGGAGTCAAGTTCGTCTCTTTGTCGGTACGATGGTACTAACCTGTTCACGGACTTGCTCCTATGCCCTCATGCATCGAATATCAAGTTCCTCATCAATAAGTGATTTAATCACACAGGGCTTATATTCATTCAAAAATAAGTGAGTATCTCACATCATATACGTTGAAAACAGATGATAAATGGTATACTCACCAGTTAGATGAACTCTCGTGCATACCTTGATAGGGGAATGTGTCGTGTGTGGATGAACACCGATCGGTAAGTATAAATCATACCTTAACGTATCCCCTAACCGCGAGTACATCTGATAAGTTGAGCTTAAGTGGACAACAATACCGATAATCGTTATAGGATGCTTATCTTAATATTAACTAATTGAACAACAAGAGCGTTTTGGCATGACCTTACACTGATATGATTATCTTTCCCTCGAAACTCGCAAAAAGAATATCTGTAAATATTTATTTAATGCTTTCAATTTCTGCATCTCTGTATATATTTATTTACTGCTTTCCGTCTTTACGTTTGAAATATTCAAAAATGGCAAAAACATTTTAGGTGTGTTTTAATATAAACTTTATAAAAGCCAAAAAGATTTTATTTCTATCTTATTTTTGATTGTACGATGTTGGATCTCGAGTCTTAACCTCCAGAAACCTGATTGTAAGGCGAAAAACAATTACACTTTCATAAACGGTCAAAATTTAGCAAGTTTTGAAAGTTAAAAAATCTAAATTGATCAAAATTTTCAACTTTCAAACTGTTGTGGGTCGGTAGTTGATTGAGAGTTGGTCTTATGTGTGTCATGTGATGTTTGACTATATTCCAAGCGGTTGTTCTCATTACGCGTTTAGCTCTGTTGTATGTGCAGATATGGCACTCGAACCAGCTAAAGGCAAAGAGAACATGTTAGATGATGAGCTTTGGAATGAAGACACGACATGGATGCAATCAAAGGATCAAGATGATCGAGTTGCTGCTGACCACTCACCAACACCAAAAGGATCTGAAGTCTTGAAGATCAAACCATCACGAGCAACATTCAAGGGGGAGTTTGTTGATACACCTCATGTTTGTTTCAAGTGAAGACGTCGGAAGATCCAACAACATGTGAAGATCGAACCATCACGAGCAGCATCCAAGGGGGAGTTTGTTGATGCACTTTGTGGATGTGGCTTGGTTCGGTTCGACTCAATTCTGTTTGGCTTAGTTAGGTTCGGCTCAAGCCCGATGTTGCGACATTCCTCCGTCGTGCTCCCCAGAGTTCGACACACGAAGCACGAAGCGCCGCGAGTTAACATCACCATGACATCATCATCATGATGTGATGATGCTGTCATATTTTATATACTGTGAATCTGAAATGAATTTCATGAACATTTGAGTGTTCGTGGAATTTATGTTCTAAGACTACTGTTCGTGGAACTCCTCACAGTTCGTAGATATTGGATGGGAAGGAGAGTTCACCACGAACCCTTAACAGTTCGTGGCATATGACGAGTTCGTGGGAAATGGAGAGTTCATGGACCGAGGGGGTTCGTCGATGTTGTTAACAGTTCGTGGCCCAGTAACACTCTTCGTAGTGTTACTGGGTATCAGGGCCTATATAATGACAGACTTGTTTCTTATTTCAGTCAAGAGAGTTTGAGAGTTCTGTGTGTAACTTTGTAAACACTGTGTGTATGTGTTACTAATTCTCTTCACTTAATCAAAGTTGTGAATCTTTGGTTACTTTGTGTTTGTTCAATTTTTCTTTGGTTTGCATACTCTCGTGGATTCCGTACTCGTTAGTGTGTTAACAAACAAGGAAGTAGGTTTAATCTTGATCCTCCAAGTGGACCTACAGTTACCATTACACATATAATTCTAATCAAGCACTTATACAGCCGATTATCAACGGAGTATTGTGTTCACAAGATCTAGACACTATCATGAATTAATCCTCATATTCATACCAAATCATCACAACAAAACGATCATCCTATTTTATCGTTGCAACGCAACATCAGTTTAGCACACAACAGTTTAATACTATTACAACCCTAAACAAGTATTGCGAAAGAACATAAATCATTCTATCAATATCTCACTAACCGTGATACGGGGATTAGATTACTTGAGATGGAAAAGAAATGCTTTGAGATTTCCTACTGCCGTCGCACGGGGAACAAGGAGAGAACTTTAGGGTTTCTGTTTACGTCTTAGCAGTTACAAGGGTTATACAAAAACATAATCCTAACAGTTGGGCCGTGAAACAGATTGGGCCGAGGCCACTTTCCGACGTACCTCTCCTTCGACGAAGATCCCTTCTTCGTCGAGGTTGGTGATGGCGAAGAATCCCATTCTTCGTCGGGGGAGACTAGTGGCGAAGAACCTTTATTTAAACCTTAATTAAACTATATTTAACACCACACATATAACCACCAAACATAACACATAAACTATTAATCATTCACATAAACTACACTCGACACCACGTGAATCAAATTGTAAAACAGGATTATGAAATCAGTGATGTGTATGGGAAAGACCTTGAAATCTCGGATTGTCACAAAATTGTTAGTCTAACTTGCCTTTTTTATTACCACATTTTACCCGTAGTGATGGACGTTTGGGGAAAAATACCCTAATGATGACTTTATAAGCACTTTAGTTCTTCTACCAACACGCCTATTTCTTTTAGTAATACATATGTTACATATGAAAATTATACATTTTCTTACAGCAAATGTATATAGTGATCAAATTAGGCTCCTAAAGTCAAACTCAACGAGGTTTAAAGCATAGAATTCTAAAGTCAACAGTCAACTGTAGGGAGATTAATTAGTTTATTGGTTAATTAGTTTGTTACTGTCAGCACTTAAATTTTGGTACACAAATTAACCAAATGTACTTAAGTTCCAAATGTTAGAACATAAAAAGTATGTATAAATACCTAATACTTCTTTGTTTTAGTTTCTTGTACATGAAAAAAACCCCATTAAAAACCTTCAAGTTGATATCTCTACGGATACCAACTTAGAGTGAGGCTCAACTAGATTTCGCCTTTTAAAAATGAGTTTTAACATAAACATAAAATAATACTTAAATGTCTCTTACTACAATAATAGAACTCTACATGATTTATTTCACAACAAAAACAGTTTGCTCCATCGAACCGGAACTATATGATGATAAAATAACGTACAATTTTCGTGTACATACATGTAGGTGAGATGCATTTGTAGTATACACAAGTATGTATGTAATATATATATATATAGGACAAAGATCCGTTAGGAACCACCCTTTATTGGGAGAACCGCGAGAACCAGTGTGAACACAAACAGTAATTCCTAAAAAAATCTAAAAAACACCCAAATTTTTTTTATTTTTTTACTATTTTTTTTGGAAAAATCGCTATATTTTGTTAATAAAAAATAAAAAAAATTTCAAAAAAAAAAAAAATTCGACTAACAGTTATCCATGCACATGTGCATATGTATCATTTCTTTGTCAAATTCCGTAATTCATTACAAATAATAGTCAATTGCACTTTCATTTACACGACCACGTGTAATACACTATTTTTTACGTTAACAATATTAGAAATGCACATGTGCTTCTATATGTATCAATATGAAATAAGGTGTTTTGGTACACTACATTCTCTTTCATATATCATTCCATCCATAATACACAAGCATGCACATGTGCATTTTTTTCATTTTTTTGACAAATTCCGTAATTCATTACACATATTAGACAATTGCACTTTCATTTACACTACCATATGTAATACACTACTTTTTACATTACTAATATTTGAAATGCACATGTGCATTTATATGTATCAACATGAAATAAGGTGTTTTGGTACACTACTTTGAATACCCTTTCCCTTTCATCTATCATACCATCCATAATACACTACCGTTCATACCATCCATAATACAATACCATTAGCTCCTACCATCCATAATACAATACCATTAACAATATTTTCACTTTATTACATGGATGTAAACACCATTTATACCATCCAATCAACATATTACATCATAAATTGATAACTATAACCAAACCATCAACCATTAGATATAACTAACCAAAAAACATATATATGGGCCTACTTCTCCATTCAAAATCACAAACTTTTTGTACCAAAACACATGTGCATTTTGAATATTGGTAATGTAAAAAGTAGTGTATTACAAATGGTATTGTAAATTAAAGTGCAATTGTCTATTCCTGATAATGTATTACCGAATTTGTCGAAGTAATGATACATATGCACATGTGCATGGATAACTGTTACTCGAAAAAAAAAGGTTTTTTTATATGGTAACGGAATATAGCGATTTTTTTTAAATAGTAAAAAAAATTCTATATGTTTTTTTGAATTTTTTTAGATTTTATTTTGTGTTCACATTGGTTCTCGCGGTTCTCGCAATAAGGGTGGTTCTCGCATGAACCTTACCCTCTATATATATATATATATATATAGGGTAAGGTTCATGCGAGAACCACCCTTATTGCGATATATATATATATATATATATATATATATAGGGGTGTTCATTTGAGAAGAATCTTCTTAAAAGAATAAAAGATGAATTAATCTAGACCCTATACTTTTTTGATCAATAGTTGTGAATCAATATATAATTTTTGTCCACTTTTAATTAATGTTTTAATTACTAAGGGTAGTATAGACATTTTGATATAGAATATTAATAAATATTTTAAAGAGTTACTCAAGTCTTATTAATGCAACCATAAAATCCTCCTTCACCATCATTAATGTATTGGCTCCTACACAAATTTTATTAGAATTGACAAAATTATTTAAAAATTTTGTGTCCTACACATGTTTTATTATAAGTCACAAAATTATTTAAAAGTGTTTGAGTCCTACACATTATGTATCCTACACCAAAATATTGTTTTAATGGTGGAGGAAACGTTGAAAATGTAAGATCATGTGCATGATTATTTTAATTGTGTAAGGTGCACAACTATTTTATAAGATAGACTCATTAAATGATTAGAGTTCATTAATTTGAATAGCAAAAATAAATAATAGACTCATTAAATGATTTGTTCAAATTACCTTTGTATCCTTCATTCTTTTTATTCTTAATTTTTAATTCTTCTCATTTGAACTCTCCACTATATATATATATATATATAGAGGCCGGTTATCATACAAATAACCTAATCGTACATTATGTACGCTTCATCCACAACCGTCAGATCATCTGATTTAAACAGCGTGTTTTACTATTAAATTTATCAAATTAAAATTAATACAAAGTAACCGCCAAGGTTAAAATTGTCTAATGCGAGATCAAAACCCTTGATAATCAGCAAACAAAAACCTCAAAAATCATAACGTAAGATTCTAAAATCAAAACCGAAATCGAAATTATAACACTTAATCAAAATCGATCAATTCCTATTCACCAAATCCTTTTATAAATTATGAACTAACACAAATCGATGGACACTTTTGTGAACTTCTGATGAATTTATAAATCGAAATTATAACAATTAATCAAGAAGATGATGCAGGTTGTGAGATCATGTGCGAATTCATTGACAATGCACATGCGATTTAAATTAAAAAAATTCTTTCAAATTTCATTTAGTGTGCGAATTCATATCAATGTACATGCGATTACGATAAAAAAGATAAGTATTCCTTAAAATTTCATATAGTGTGCGAATTCATGATAAAGCATTGCGATTTCAGTAAAATGTTAAGTATTCTTTGAGATTTTATATAGTGTGCGAATTTGTATCCATTCAAATGCGATTTTGAATAAAAAACATTGCAAAAACAATTAAAAAATTGCTTTCTCTTAAAAATGAAAAAAAAAAATAAATAATAAAAAAATAACTATAAAAAACAAATAACGAATCTAAAAAACTAAAAATACTTGATTTATAAAAAATACTTGATTTATGACCGATGTGACTGTAAAATGACATGTAATGATCAATTTTACAATAATTACTATTGAACTTACCACCCTACCTACATAATAAATTTACTATATTAATATAAAAAACCTAGATATAACTACCTTCCATATTAAGTCATACATAGAAGATTATCAAAAACACACACAAAACATACAAACAAAAATGGCATATGATGATTCAGAACAAATCAAAAACATTGCAATCAAATAACTATTGTCAACTCGCACGTTGACAGAACTAAGCACTGATGTCAACTCTTCTCATCTGGTTCTTGATGTGCAGGGTAAAATTCTTGAACAAATCAAGAAAAATCAAGATATATGGGAACGCCTACTTCAAGAACCACCATCAAGCTTCAAGGACAGAGCTTTGGATCACATAAAAGAGCAATCTCGAGCTGATGACTTGGCCTTCTCTTTCCTGACAGATGCACTGAACACTGTGAAGGAGAAGATGGAGTTCAGCTCTTCTGAACGTGATAAAATCTTTTCTTCAAGTAACTAAATAATCTTTTTAATCCTTTTGTGTTTGTGGCTCTGTTAGACAATAACAATTATTTTATATTTTGGGTATGTATTTAGAACACATATTATATATTTAGAACCCATATTATGCTTGCTTATAAAAATATTAAATCGCATGAATGATATTGCCCCTGTTTGTCACATGAAAAAAAATATAACTCAACAAATCGCATGTAATAAAAGTGAAAATCGCATGTTAGAATTATTATAAACTGAATCATATAAAATCGCATGTTTGTACATTATAAATCGCATGTGAAAAAGATATAAACAGATGAATATAAAAATCGCAAGTGTTTCGTATAAATTCGCATGTCCATTTAGAAAAAAACTACTCATCCTCATCATCTTCCGAAACCTCCTCCCACTGATCTTCTTCTTCAGATCCATCATCACTACTGTAATCTTCAAACTCATCTTCCTCTTCATCATCTTCAAACTCATTGTCTATGTCTCTAGCAACATTTTCGATCTGGATGCCCTTCTTCTTCTTTTTTTGCTGTTTACCTTGTAGTTTGGCTTTCAGCTCCTCACAAGTCCGAATGTCATGACCTTTTACATTACATACGCCACATGTCCTTGACCTTTTCCCCTTGCGGCTGATCATTTGTTCTTTCTTAGATTTAATCCTTTTATGCGAGCCGCGACCTTTGTTTCTTATACCAGCCGGCACACGGACAGTAGGAGGAGCATTAGTTACTGGTTGTTGATAACCAATCAACTTTGAAAATCGGTCAAATTTTGGATCAAGTTGCTTGGTTATGCGACTCTGATCAACTCTTTCTTTAAGCTGCATCATTTGATCCCTCACTAAAACAAGTTGATCAAGGTCGGAAATTAAATTGCTAACCAAATACTCCCCTGTGTGGATGATTTCACGAGCAATCCGTTTAGCCTTGTGTTGCACATCCTTGCCACCCACATTTAGATTGTACTTCACATTTAACTCATTCGGCACCACATCCTTCGTCCATCTCTTCGTAACATATTTGTTTGGTATTTCCTTAACACCAAACATCTTGAAAAGAAAATAGATGTGTTTGCATAGCAGCCCATACTGCTCAAAACGCAAACAGCTACACTGTGCAGTTACATCATTTTCAAGATTCTTGAACCACACCTAGGAAAAACCAATAAAAAAAGAATATATATATTCAAAATAAAAATCGCATGTGTAACAAGACAATTTCGCATGTCTTAAAAAATATGTAAATGAATAAATTTTGAAAATCGCATGATAAAAAACAAAATCGCATATTTTAAGATGATAATTTTGCAAAAAAAATTAAATTCGCAAATATTTATCAACAAATCGCATGTGTGAAATAAATATGCTATAATACCTCCAATAAACCATTTCCATGTGCTTTAAAGTCCTTCAACATTATCATGATCTGTGGACCCTCTACTTTGGTGTCCATCGGCAGACATTCAGAAATTGTACCACAAATCTCTATTTGCTGATCAAAGAATATAGACCTGGTGAATCTCTTAGCAGCATCTGCTTCCAAAGAAGTTCCGGTCAAATCAACAGGCTCAATATATCTTGAAATATGATCATTTTTTCTATGATTAAAACATTGGACATCCATTGCACCGTCGAAATGATTCATAAACTCTACGAGAGTGAGTTGTGAATTAGACACATGGCAGAAAAAATGGTTCTCACTCTCTGATCTTGAGGTTGTTCTCATAAGTCCCGACATTGGCTCTTGTCGGTAAAAAGCTGGAATCCACATGGATCTCATCACAAACATATCATCGATCCATTTGTTTTCTGTGAGACCAAACTCAATCATCACCAACTTCCACTGTCTCTCGAATTCTTCGGGCTCAATCGAATCAGTCTATACAATGTCGCACATCCTCCTTTTAAACTCATCGTTATTGCACAACTCGTGACCAACCTATGACAAATAAATGCTTTTTATATCAACCTATAACAAAAAGTATATGATATACAAAAAAAATAACACTAACATAAGACAATATAGCATACTATACCTTATCTGCCACTTTTTTCATTATGTGCCACATGCACAATCTGTGTCTGCTGACATGGAAAACCTCCTCAATAGCCTGTTTCATAGCAGGGTCTTGATCAGTCACTACAACCTTTGGCTGCTGACCAAATGACTTTAAAAATGAATTCAGAAGCCATTTATATGATTCAATGCTCTCCGATGCCAACAACCCAACTCCAAATGTTACATTTCGACAGTGGTTGTCAATGCCAGTGAACGGGACAAACACCATCTTGTACCTGCACCACAAATGCGAAAATACGATGAAAAACATGCGAATTAAAAAAAACACATGCGAAAACAAAAGTATAACATGCGATATAATAAACACCAATTTTACACATGCGATATACACAGCTCATGAAGACATATAACATGCGAAAATAGTAAAAAAAAAAAACATGTTTGTCTTCAAACACTAACCTCTTTGTCTTGAAAGTTGCATCAAATGATATCACATCCCCAAATTCCATATAATTAAGCTTGCATAAACCGTCAGCCCAGAACAAACCAGTTAAACGTTTGCCATCATCAACAGAATATTCAAACGAATAATCAGCTAAATATTGTTTTTTGTCAGTCATCCTATTAATCACCATGTCAGCATCATATTCTCCTATATAGCTGTTAATTCGCTTCCTAAAATTTTTGCAATCATCAACCGTGGCACCAACGTTCTCGAAACCACCATAACGTTTCCTCATTATATGGAAAGCTTTGACAGGACCAAGGTTTAAAGTGCCTAGTTCCCATACCATCTCCTCCTGGACATCTGACAATTGTCTGTAAGCTGGAAGCATGTGAATATCATCTTGACATACAAACTTATGATTATGGCCATCAACAAATCTCTTTGTTGTATATAATCTACCATCCACAGTGCAAATCATAAGTTGAGCTTTGCATCCAGTTCTAATAGTCCCCCTGTTCCTTGTTTTGAATTGCTTTTTTGACTTCGAACGATCGTCAATACAAATTGGCTTATGTCCCTCTTTAGAACAAACAAAATACTTAGTTTTGATTATACCACCACTGTTTACTTCACCACCTTTCCGAATAGAAAAACCAGCCAACTTAGCATATGATTGGTAAAACGCATATGCTTGTTCAATAGAGATAAATTGCATTCCAACCACAAGTGTAGCTGATGCTTGAACCTCCGGAGTGTAAACCCTTTCATCTAAATGAATCAAATCAGAAAAATCAAAAACATGCGAAATCTATGAAGAAAACATGCGAGATTGATGATTATGATTAATCTGATTTATCTATGCGATTTAATAAACCATAGCATGCGAAATACTTAGGGAAAAACATCAAATGCGAATTGAAAGACTAATAACATGCGAATTTGTACATGTTGCTTTCATATAAAAAATATACTCAACATTCGAACTTCAAAAACAGTTACAAAAATGTAAAATCAGAGGAGCGATTAAACAAAAAACAGGTATACGAACAATTTAGAAATCTGAATTAACATAATTACCATTAAAACAATCGTTTAGAGCACTTGAACTTGCAATTGGATTTGAATTTGCAGATGGCGGATTTAAAACATCCTCAATAGAAACTCTCTGATATTCAGATAATTGAGCATGATCACCGATCGGTCGACTTTCTTCAACATCAACAACATTTGCACGTCCACTGCTGCTCTGTGGATCCATCGGAAAAAAAACAACTAAATAAAACCCTAACACAGAAGAACGATAACTATAAATTGAGAATTATGAAAAATTTGAAATTGATTCGAATGATAAATACCGGGATATTAGTGTAACGAACTTCTCGCTCGCTGATTGAATGAAGAGACGAATTTACCCTCAGATGATTGAATTAATTGTCTCATTTAACCCTATATATGAAAAACCAATCAGGACACGTGTATGGCTATTATGTTAGCGTATATAATGTACGATAAGGTAATTTGTACCTTACTCTTTACCTATATATATATATATATTGTGATGCCAATGAGGTGGTAGTGGAGGAGTGGTAAGGGACAGACTAGGTGTTCTAAGGGACTCAGGTTTGATTCATGTCATCCTCATTATTTTCTATGGCACCTGGTGATAATAGGAGACTAGGCGAATAGGTAAATATCACTATTTCGATCCTTAAGGGTTCGTTGGTCGTTAATATATATATATATATATATATATATATAGGGGAAGTTCAAATGAAAACCACTAGTTATTGTGAAAACTCGAAAACTAATTAAAAAAAACCAAAAAAACATACCAAAAATTTTTTTTTTTTTATTTTTTTTTTTGCAACCCAATTTTCGCAGCTTTTTCTATATAAAAAAAATTTCAAAAAAAAAAAAAAAAAAGTTTTTTGTGTAGTGCACATGTGTAATACTACATATAAAAACCAGCGATTTTTATAAAAAAATTGAAAAAAAAAATTTTGTTCGTTTTTTAGGCTTTTTTTAGTTAGTTTTCGAGTTTTAACAATAAAAGTGGTTTTCATTTGAACCATTACCTATATATATATATATATATATATGCTGTGAAGAAAAGGTAGTCTCGTCATCTTATCTAATTAAATAGATGCTTCATCAAATCTTCTCTATTATTTGTTGATTGTTTCGGTACAAACCAATGGGAGTACAGATAAACATCATCACACACACGGTTGTGAGAGAGAGAGAGAGATAGAGACCATGCTCTCATTAGCCGGTATAGCACAATCAGTAAAAGGATTGGAGGATGCACTTAAAACTAGGTCCCCTCTCATGTGAACTCGCGCATCCACTTGCTCTCTTACACACTGTCTATATACATACGCATGTCGTATCTCTGTGTATATATATGTTCGTGTGTGCACATATACACATGTTGTGTTATCCATCAATAATTAATGCAACTTGTATATAATATACCAAGTCGCCATGAATCTTCTTGGTTCCTCACCATCTCCGAGTTGACCCACCACAACTACATTTCTTTCGTATACTTTACGTATAAACATATATTACCATAAGTGCAATTAACAAACAAGACTTTATCTTCCTTACAATTAGATTTAATATCTGAAACTGCCATATAAATATTATTTGTGCACCATATTAACAAACAAGATTTTATTATCTATGTCCTTAGTACTAAGAATATGAAAATTGTTAATACGAATATTATTTATACGAGGGTTCTTATATATACTCAACTCTTCTCCAACACCACTTCATAAACATCACATTTTCTTCTCTCTCTAAACACCCTCATTATCTCTTCTTGTTTCTCTCTCTAAGTAGTTTACAATGAATGGAAGCTCCACAGATGATCAAAGCACAACTACTGATACAACCTCAACGGTTGCGGCCCCGGTGACGATGACACCACCAATCGGAAGCGCTGGCAGCGTGGTTCTCGACCAAGAAGCCGGTTTAGAAGCCGAGTCAAGGTCTAAGTTGCCTTCATCAAGGTACAAAGGTGTTGTCCCACAGCCTAATGGTCGTTGGGGAGCTCAGATTTACGAGAAACACCAGCGCGTGTGGCTCGGGACGTTTAACGAAGAACACGAAGCTGCGAAAGCATACGATACGGCCGTGCAAAGGTTCCGTGGCCGTGATGCGGTCACCAACCTCAAACCGCTTCCTGCGGACAGCGAAGAAGCGAGTTTCGAATTGAGTTTCTTGAATTCTCATTCTAAATCTGAGATTGTTGATATGTTGAGGAAACACACATACAATGACGAGCTAGAGCAAAGTAGAAGAAACAACAGCTTACAGAAAAACCCTTTTAAAACCGGGTTTGGATCGGGTCACAAGTCGGTCAACGCTCGTGAACAATTGTTCGAAAAGGCGGTTACCCCTAGCGACGTCGGAAAGCTGAACCGGCTTGTGATACCGAAGCAACATGCGGAGAAGCACTTCCCTTTGCAAATTGGAAACACTTCAAAAGGAGTTCTTTTGCATTTTGAAGATATTGGGATGAAAGTTTGGAGATTTCGTTATTCATATTGGAATAGTAGTCAAAGCTATGTTTTAACCAAAGGTTGGAGCCGGTTTGTGAAGGAAAAGAATCTAAAAGCCGGTGACATTGTGAGTTTTCAGAGATCTACCGGTCCAGACAAGCAGCTTTACATCGATTGGAAGACGAAAAACGAGTCAGGTAACGCGAATCCACAACCGATCCAACCGGTTCAACCAGTACAGATGTTTAGGTTGTTTGGAGTTGACATATTCCACGGTGATGATAATCGTAATAGTAATAATAATAATGCTCATCCTGATAACATTTTCAATGGGAAGAGAAATAACATAGATATGTTGTTGGGGATAGGGAATTGTAAGAAACAAAGAATTATCCACCCTTTGTAACAATTTCTCTTTCTTTGGGGTATGTTTGATAATATTTTGGATTACTTTTTTTCTTCTAGAGATGATGATGATGATGATGGGGCTGGAAAGTGGTGGGAATGGAATAGAGGAGATGCAAGTTGCAAAAGTTTGTATATTGAATTTTAGAAATTCAACGATAATTGAGCTAAAGAAAGCTCATTGTAGGGATCATGTTGAACAGTTGTAAAAAAGGAAAAAAAAAAAATAACAAAAATAGAAACTTTTTTTCCCTAAATTCATCATCTCAGTTAGGTCTTTGCTTAACTTTTATTCTTCATATATGTTGTTGTTTTGATCTTAATTTGGTATTCAAGTATCTTATTAGCCTTTCAAGTAAGTAGTTCTCTATAATTAGGTCTCTATTCGATTAATATATGGTATTCAAATATCTCATTAACTAAGCTGTCGGTGATACAGATTTATTTTATAGTGTTATGTGCTTAATCTACACTTAAACTCACTAGATTTTCCTTCTTTTTGTTTCTCTAGATGATCTAAGATCTTCCATAATTATCTTTTCTCAACTCTTCAATTTTGTCGTAGTGATTCTCTAATTTCTAAATTCTTTGTTTTAACAAAAAAGGAAAAAGAAAAAAAAAGAACTATCTTATCTTTGATGTTGTTTTTCAACTCATCACTAAATTTGTGTTTAGGCCACGGATTGCGGTCTGCTCATATAATGTAATATATGTGTGGGCGCTCGGGGGGGCAAAAGCAAAAGTGCACTAATTTTTAACGTTATTTTACTAATTTCGTGAAAATAACGTTAAAAAGAGGGGATCGTTAATCAGGCATCATGTGGTGGCGTTGATAGCCGAAAGACAAGGGGGTACATGCACCAATTGGCGTTTGTCTCAATTGCTGAGTGTTATGTGCCTTATGTCCAAGGCTTGATGCAAAACCACAATCGAGCCGGGGGTCTCATTGGAAGCAGCCTCTCTATTCCTACGGGGTAGAGGTAAGGCTGTCTACATCCCACCCTCCTCAGACCCTACCTTAGCTTTGCAATAGGTGGGATATACTGAGTACGATGATGATGATGATGATGACTAAATTTGTGTTTGATCTTCCCTACTGAAAAGGGATGTATGTAATTCTTTCTATACATGTGATATACAAAATATGTTTTCTTAAAGAACCTTTCCAGTTTCGGTTGAAAATGTTTCATTGTCATTTCTTGTTTTAGTATAACAGCTGTTTAAATATCTGCTTATGTTTCATGGCAAGTCCCACACACTACCGCACACACAGTGCTTGTACAACAGAGTACAAGTATTCGTATGCAATGGGCCATAATTCAACACATGATAGATGGAGCCACCTTTTCACCTTTCCTGCTAAGATACTATAGCTTTACCACATGTGGAATAAAGAATTGTGTGGTTCTCATACTCTCACCAATATCTGGAACTGTTCTTCTTTTGAAACATATCTTGAAATCTATAACACATTTTTGCCTAAAAAAGTTCAATCTTGTACGAAATAGATTCTTGAAATCTTAAGTCTAACTTACTTATTATTCAAGAAAATATTAGGTGAAACTTAATTTCTTGTCTTCCATTTATAGATAGTTTAATGGTTTTTTATTTTACAATATTACAGAGTTTATCTCAAACTGTATAACAAACAAACAAACAAACAAACGTACCCACTCATAAAAATGATTTTTTTTTAACGGGGGTACCCTACACAAAGGAACATAATAAGAGGGTAGAAAACTGAACTTTCATCACAAGGGGAGTCATCGCCGGTAGCATTGGCGAGCTCTCCTCAATGGATTGATGTTGAAATCCTAGAGATTGCCCAAAGCAATGGCGATCTTTAGCCAACATTAGAACCATTCAGGAGAGGTCGGTAATGCTATGGATTGATGCAAGTCAAGATTTCTACCCCCTGTGATGATCCTTTGAGCGGGCCGCTGTCCAACAGAACTTCTACAATATCAGGATTTTAGGGGGGTGATAATGAGGGCAAACTTTAACTCTATCTCAGAATATAAAGAGGCTGCTCCTAATGAGACTCGGGCCTTAACAAACCTAAGGTTCATGTTAAACTATGTGCTCAAGTAGCAGAACCTAGTTTCATTAGGGCTCCATGTTAAGTCATCTTGTATTTATTTTCTTATTCAAGAAAAGGTAATAGAATATATACAATTGGGGTAAGGTAATTGAGTATAGACCATAGAAAAAGTTTATCTTTCCAGGTGAAGATAAAAGGACATGCACACACAAGCAAATCAGATATTATATGATTTGATGCTCTCAATCTAGGGTACATTAGATATTTGAATAGTTCCAGGTCTTTACAACCCTAAGATCATATACTATATCCAGAAAGATATTACACAAGATATTATCTGATCTAGTTAGATAACCATACCCATATATGCATACAATGAACCTGTGCATATAAGTTTTCTTAAAAGTTTCAAGGAATCAAACTCCATAAACCAAAATTCTCATTGCCTATCAACTCACCTAACATATTGAAATCATGAGTATTTTACTTTTATATAACTAAGCATAACTTGAATGATATTGTATAAGTTGAAATTATAATTTCAATAATTCCCGATCACTTTCTCATTGTTATCACGCCAGCTCTAACGAATACTCTTAATTGTCAATTTTCTCCTACTATGGACTTTTGGAGGAGAGTTTTTTTAAAGAATTTCTATCTCCATTATGTCCTTCACATATGAGTGAAATTTGTGAAGGAAGTAGTATTTCTTTCGAATATTGAATATATAGCATCATATTTGTCACTTAAATAAAACGACCTTTTCATTTAATCTATTGATTTACTTTATTTATTCTATTGATTTAGTTCATTAATATTGTATAAATATGACAAAAGTTAGTATAACACTTTTATTAACTAATTTAGTTTATTTAGTTTAATTAAATAATATATTGTACAAGGATGAATTTAATTTAGTATATGAAATTTTGGAATAAGGGTTTTTAGACTAAATGGTTGTACAAAAAAAACTGTGTATTTTTAAAAGATAATGATTTTGTTATATATATTGAGATAAAGAAATAAATGACTATTCGAGATGGCCTCAAACTTCAAAATATTTGATCTATGGTTCTTTCTGTGAAGAAAGTTAGCATTCCTAGCTATCGCTAAAGCTGTACAAGCTTTCACTATTGAAGAATCGTGTGAACTATAAGTTTGGTTTAATTAATGCGATCCAGTTATGATGAAACCGAGGTGTGCGCCGAACCATTTTAAGCTATTAGACCAAGCGGTATAGAGGTCAGCTTAGGCCCGGCGCCGGTGCCCCACACCGCCCCCTTGGCTAGTCCCGTCCTTTCCGGCTGCCAGCAGACAATCTTCACGGGCCTTATTTTTTAAAATGTAGCCGTTGAACGGCTATAAACATTTAATAAAAAAAATTCCCTTTTTTCTATAAAACCAATTCATTTTATACCACTTTTCACCATTTTCTCTCCACTTTCAACCCAAAACACTCTTATTTTTATACTATTCTTTTATAAAAAAAAATATATTTTCATCCACAATGGCATCTAATTCTTGGAGGTGCTCGTCTTCTTCGGACGAAGAGGAGATGTTTTTCGCAAACGCTGTGGTAAAGGCGGCGCAGATTCTTGTGGAAGAGGAAGAGGAAGACGTCTCGTCTGAAAGCGTTATTACCAGACGAATACGGGTTAACAGAGACCGCCAAGGTTTGTCATTAATAATTTTTATTATCCTTATTCCTTATTTACTCGTATTTATATATTTTTTACGACAGGAGCGAACGAGAAATTGGTGAACGATTATTTTTCGGATGCACCCGTTTACAATGCCGACATTTTTAGACGAAGGTTCCGAATGAGTCACCGGTTATTCACACGGATTGCTGATGATTTGGCGGGGCTAGACCCATTTTTCACGCAACGACCCAATGCTCGGAATTATGAAGGGTTCACCACGTTACAAAAGTGTACTGCGGCCATTCGCCAACTGGCGTACGGGACAGTAGCCGACGCTTTGGACGAGTACTTACAGATGTCGGCAAGAACTACACGGGAATGTTTGTATCGGTTTTGCCATAATGTGGTGAAACTGTATAGCAAACAATATTTGCGGAAACCAAACGCGTATGATGTTCAACAGTTGTACCAAGCTCATGAAGCACGGCACGGGTTTCCGGGAATGCTTGGTAGCATTGATTGTATGCATTGGGCGTGACATAACTGCCCGACTGCGTGGCGAGGCCAATATACACGCGAGGTGATCACGGCCATCCAACCTTATGTAACACCTGTTCCTTCACGGCCATCAAACAAATACCAAACCAATGAAATATTATATTTCACACTTGGGATTTGTAAAAATATGTGTATCATTTGCACATATCAACTCTTGTTCGATTTCAAACTCTAAATCGCTTTCTGGATAGTTATACGCGCACCGATGCGTAAATATAACCAGTTTAATGCAACAAACACTCCGGAATAGCGACATAGGCTTAACATACCTTAAATAACCTTTACATAACTTAGAAATAAGTTTTGAAGGCTTTGGTATGGCAAAAGCAAGCTAATTCGCTTACAGGGACTAAACTTGACAAACTGCGAAAGTATGCCAATTTGAACTGTAACAGACATTCCGGAACATGGCCATAAGTTAAACATACCATAAATATCCTTTACATAGCTTAGAAATAGGCTTTGAGGGGTTCGGTGTGCTAAAATAAACTTTTGGGACATTCAGGGACTAAAAGTGTCAAAAAGTGCACAAGTTTGCATTTTCGCGCATAACTTACGTTCTGAATACATCCGGACATCCAAAAATTTATGTAAGCATGACTATATTATATTTTAGTGTTCGCCATAAGAAAAATCCATTCGTCGCGTCATTTGGATCGTTTTTCGCGCTTATGCGCATTCCGTCGTAATTAAGCGAACATCGCGTTCGTACGACCAAACGAACCAACATCCGGCATATTTTTGAGCATGTTTTGAGTTCCCTATACTTTAACTTCATTTTAGAGCCTTGAAATGAGGTTAACGGGGTTCAAACGCATCAAAAAAGGCCTTAAAACACAATAGGGACCAAAACTGTAAATTTTGAAACTTTTCTGAAACTGGGGGGTCAGTGGCGTAGCGCGACTGCCTAGGCCCTCACCGTCGCGCTACGCGACTGCCTATTCTGGGCAGAAACATGCAGAAAACTCATTTTTCGCATTTTCGGGACCGGATTCGATGTATCGACAGCTGTTTACAGCTGTTATCCACTCCCTTATCCCTTGCCAAGTGTTGATTCCCTATGGTTAGTGGCAATTTAGTCACCATAACCTTCCGACACTTGTACGGACATGATTAAGGCACGATTTTCGACAAACGATCTTAACGGTTCGGGTATTCCTATAAATACCCCATCACCCCAACCTCATTTCTTACAAGAATTCTGATTTTGAGAGCTCTAAGTTGAAACCATTGTTTCATACCTGAGTTCTTGGATCGGGATTAGCATTCGGGGACCCTTCGTAAGTATTCTTTCGTTCTTTTCCTTATTTTACTGCTTTTCGAGTCAGAAAGTCAAACTTTGTTTGACTTTCAGCGTTGACCAGTAATGGTCAATGCGAAGTTCGTTTGAACTTCGCAACGTGAGTGTAATCACGTTGGTTATAGTCCCTTGGGACTATGCCCACTGATTACCACGTTGTCTAGGGTCGTAGGGTAGGCGATCTAATAAATCGCCTATACCTTCGAACCCGACCCAGTTTGGTCGATCATTAGGATCCGACCAAATACATTAGGTGACCCTAGTATAGGGCATAACCTTCCGAGGTTATACCCTATGGTCACATCGTTTAAGTAGTTGTATGATAGGTAGTTTATATGCCTTAGGTAAATTACCAGAATACCATTTTCATGTATAATTGGTAATTAAGCATATGTAACCTAAACTTTTGTCACATAACTGATTATGTAACATGTTTAGGCATATAACACTTGTCATAGGACTAGTTAGACGGTCCGAACGCGTTTCACGCGCACGACACGTTAAAGTAGCATATGTTACCTTAATGGGTCGCGATGGGTCGATAATACTTGGGTTAAGTTTCATTTAGTATGTAGGCTTTGTTAAACCATATCATATGAGTTCCTATACTCATTTGGTTTACAAACCCTCCTGCTACTCAGTCTTCCGATTTAGGTCCGGGTTAATTATGTAGTTACCTATATTAGGTACTGTTTGATTTCCGGGACTCCTCTAGCTTACTTGGTAGTTGTTCAAGACTCCTAAGCACTCCCAGGCGAGTACATTATTCCCCTCTTTTACTGTTTTCAACTATTTTGGGGTGACTCATATGTGCTAAATGTTTTATCAATGGTTTCGAGAACAATTACAATGTGGTTTCACGAACAATTACAATTATTTCAAGAACGCTAACAATGATTTCAAGAGCGAATACAATGATTTCAAGAACGAATACAATGATTTCAAGAACGAATACAATGATTTCAAAAACTAATAACAATTTCAATAAAGTGAACGAACTTGTTGGTTGTAGTTACATGACCGATGACATTCATTAGCAATGATCAAGCCGACCAGTATTAGGTTATGGTACCATAGGATCTGACAAATCCCGTTATTTACTGCACCCATTCTTATGTGTGGGGGTTGTGGGTAGCGACTGAATCTGTAATTATTAACTTATCCTTTGGTAAGGGTTTGTTAAGAACGAGAACGAGAGCGAGTTGGAACGAGGAACGAGTCAATAAGGTTTGAATGTTATTAGAGAATCGACCATAAAGTAGTTTCACAATTAAAACAAGAACGATTTGAACGATTAAAACAAGAACGATTTGAACGATTAAAACAAGAACGATTTGAACGATAAAAACAAGAACGATTTGAACGATAAAAACAAGATGGTTTAACGATTGGGTAAACATTTGTACATGATTGACATTTGATCATGTATTTCCCACAAAACATAACTTTGATTTAAACCAAGTTTTACTTCAATACTTTGTTTTTGTGCATATGGTTTAGTTGAGACATTTCACTTGCCATACATGGATATTTGACATAGACATTTGACATGGATATTTGACATAGACATTTGACATGGACATTTAAACATAGACATTTTACATTGTTTGGTTTGGTTTGATTAAGTGATTAAGTAACGATGCGTGTGTAATATGATACAAGCATGGTGGATACGCCGCTGGTACTTCCTATATATAAGTGTTTGTATGGTATTACATATTGTAGCGTTATTTGAATCATTTCAGTTTGAGACATAGAACATTTTATACAAGTAACATACTTTTCACAAGACATTGATTTACAAACAACTTATCTTACACAAACTCATTTACATGGTTATTCATTTAATCATGCATTATTCTCTTATTTATACTTATCATCCGAACTTATTATTTTTCAAATGATTTACAAAGACAAGGCAAATTACAAGGTTCATGACTAAACATTTTTTAAAACAGAAGTCATGAATCTTATTTTCACAAAACCTATGTATCTCGCCAGCATTTCTTTGCTGACCTCGTTTTCACATATGTTTCAGGTATTGTTGGATGATATCGATTGATAAGATGCATGCTCACATAGGACTGGACAAGGCCTTAGTGACTCAATAACAATGATAGACTATGTTTAAATAGTGTATTTAGATTTCAAGACGATGTAATTATTCAATGTTTAATAAAACGAAACACTTTTGATATCCATGGTTATGAAACATTAATTCTGTTGCAACACGCCCCGATGTTTCCGCCGCGATTTGTTGTTTTACGCGGTCGGGGTGTGACAGAAAGATGGTATCAGAGCCAATGGTTATAGGGAATTAGGTTATTAGTAATGCTTTGACCTAGTCTATAACCTTCTTAGGACCCTAACGCGAGTTTACTTGCGTTTAGTCATAAAACAATACTGTCACATATCCTTAGGCGACGACCACAACAAGAACATAAAATTCAAAACCGCTTTGAAAACTAATCATCTGTTCTAGGATGATTAATTTCTAGGTTTTGAACCCTCTACTGTTAGGTTTTGAACCCTCTGTTATATGGTTTTGAACCCCTTTGAATTTTCAAAATCTCGTCAAGGTTTTGGGTTTTAAATAATGTGAACACGTGCAAACTGGAAGGGTGAATGCCTGTATTCTGGGTTTTCTGTCTAGGCAAGCACTTCGTATACATCTCATCAGACGCGAGACCAGTTGTGCTTACCTGGGAATTCTTGGGATGAGTGTTCACTTATAGGCGAGCATGTCTTCGCGATACATTATTTTTAACCTATTTACTTTGACTAATCACCAAGGTCGTTTGTTGCTTTGTAGTAACAAACAAATGACCACTATCCTTGCTTTCATCAGATTTGTTTCATCTCATTCTTTTCGTCTAAATTCTCCCACTCGTTTCCTTTCATGTTTCCTCTTTTAGACAATGCCTCCTCGACGCGAAAACCAGATAGAGACTGCCGAGCTGGCAGAAATCATTGCGCAGCAAATGGCTGCTCAATTCCCAAACCTCTTTGCTCAATGGAACCAAGCCAACAACAACAACAATGTGCTATGCAAATACAAGGATTTCAACCAGGCTAAACCACTCAAGTTTAGTGGTTCTGAAGGAGCAACTGGGCTTCTTCAGTGGTTCGAAAGCATTGAGAATACTTTCCGCCACGTGCAGTGTCCTAACAATCGCAAGGTCGAGTTCTCCTCGAGCGTGTTTCAGAAGAGGGCTCTTACATGGTGGAATGGGGTAATGAGAGACCGAGGTGCGGAAGTTGCTCTCGCACAGACATGGGCTGAACTTAGGGCTCTCATGATGAGGGAATTCTGTCCTTGTCATGAGCAGCGAGCTTTGGAGAAGGAATTTGATGAGTTGAAGCAAGATAGTGGTGAGCACAAGGCGTATACTGATAGGTTTGAGGAGTTGAGTCTGCTTTGCCCGACAAAGGTTACCCCACTTGACATAGCTATCGAAAGGTACATCGACGGCCTACCTGACTCGGTACAAGACATCCTTACTGGTAGTAGCCCTGCCACACTCCGTCAGGCGATCGAGTTAGCTGCGACATTGACTGAGTCGCAGATTCGGAAGAATAAGTTACACAGAAAGGGTGACAAGGGTAAGAAGCAGGGGTCTGACAAGGAGGATAGCAAGAATGGTCAAAACGAGAAGGGAAAGGAAGGTGAGACGTCAAAGAAATCGAAGAAGCGGAAGGGTGCCCAGAACTTTGCTGTTACAGCACAGACTGCTCAGAACCCGCGGAACCCACCAGCTCAGCCACCTGCAAAGAAAGCATATGCCGGTACCGCACCTTATTGTGCACGCTGCAACGGTCATCACGCAGTACAACAAGCTTGCTGGCAATGCACGACGTGTGGTAAACTTGGGCATTTGGCCAAGGTTTGTCGTTTCGGACAAAATCAGGCTGCTCAGGTTCAAGCTCCGGTTCAAGGGGATGCTGTGAGATTCCCACTGGGTTCATGTTTCAACTGCGGAGAGATTGGTCACTTCCGCCACAACTGCCCAAGACTGGTGAATGCAAATGCTAACGCAAACCCTAATGCGAATGCCAACGTCAATGCGAATCCAGCACATGGTTGAGTGTTTAACATCAATGAGGCTGGCTATCAACGATGCAGCGATGAACGATTAGCATTTTGTATTTCCTCTGGTTGTTATCTTGTAACATTTAAAGACAATGCAGTTGTTATATAAATAAAATTTGTGGTTTTATTTTTAACTAATGCAATTGTATGAATGTTTGATTCAACCTTGTGATGTCAACACAAAGACAAAACTACTCGTGTGGTTCTGTCATTTTTACGATCACTTGAGATCTCCCTAAGAACCTCAAACACTTGTTTCTTTTAAATCTAAAACACCTTATCGTCTTGCACCGTTCAAAATGCAAGAATTATCAAAACAACTTCAAGAGTTGTCTGATAAAGGATTCATCCGTCCGAACTTTTCACCTTGGAGAAATTCCTGTTCTCCTTGTGAAAAGAAAAATGGATCTTTTCGAATGAATATCGATTAACGTAAGCCTAGTAAGCTTACCATCAAGAATCGATATCCCCTACCTTAAATCAACGATTTCTCCGATCAACTGCATAGCGTTCATGCTTTTCCAAGATCGATTTACGCTTTGGGTATAATCAACTTTGAATTCTCGAAGAAGATATTCCCAAAACGGTTTTCTTCACGAAGAATGGCCATTACGAGTTTACAGTCATGCCTTTTAGGTTGACAAATACTCCAGCCATCTTCAAGGACTTAATAAATTGAGTCTGCAAGCCTTATTTGGATCAGTTCGTCATTGTTATTAATGACATCTTGATCTATTCATATCCCGAGCTGGTAACGATCAACACTTTCATTGACACTGGAACCCTTAAAGAAGGAACAAATTTTTCGCTAAATCCTCCAAGGGGAAATTTTGGCTTAAAGAAGTTCAGTTCTTGGGTCATGTGGTCAACAAGCAGGGTATTCATATGGATCAATCCAAATTACCGCAATTAAGGATTTGATCCCTAGTATGCTTTAAATACCCGTGTCCAACGATAACAAATTAAACAATTAAACAAATTGAACGATTATGCGATTATATGTTATGTGTTTGTGTGTTCTCCTCTATGTTTTTGTGTGATACGATTTTCAAATCCTCATAGAATCTTTCATATATTCATATGAGGGATTCATAGTAGGATATTTAAAAGGTACTACCTTAATCTTTATGGGCTTCTACGTTGTAGTTAAGACCCTTGGGTTATATGGTACCACTCCATGGTTCGATAAGAGACCCTTTTAGTGGTCTAGTCAAAAAGATTGATTCACAATTTGGTTAAAGAACGACATCTAGTGATGTAGCTGGACAGACTCCTTGATAGTCTATTTAGATCATTTATTGATTTAATTAAAAGGACTCTATGGCGGTCTAGTCACACTCATCATAAGAATGTTCATTTGGTTTTCCCCTACACATTATAAAATAGACTGCGTGAACTGTGCAAGGAATTGTCTGATTATGGACGCGTACATAATTATGAAATTTAGTGCACAGAAACCCCGTAAGATTTATTATGTGTAAGAACCGATAGCGACAACAATAACAAAATGACAACGATGTAATGGAGGTACGGTGGACGCACCAATGACGCTTCATATACTTGTATATAAGTGTCCCTCTTACATTGCAAGCATAATGTTATTAAGGTTACTAGAAGTTCAAGAACCCTAACCAATGTTGTTCGATCTTTTCAATTTCATGTTTTCAAGCTCTCACAAGTTTCCTCTAAATAAATTTCGGGACGAAATTTCCTAAAGTAGGGGAGACTGTAACACCTGTGCCTTCACGGCCATCAAACAAATACCAAACCAATGAAATATTATATTTCACACTTGGGATTTGTAAAAATATGTGTATCATTTGCACATATCAACTCTTGTTCGATTTCAAACTCTAAATCGCTTTCTGGATAGTTATACGCGCACCGATGCGTAAATATAACCAGTTTAATGCAACAAACACTCCGGAATAGTGACATAGGCTTAACATACCTTAAATAACCTTTACATAACTTAGAAATAAGTTTTGAAGGCTTTGGTATGGCAAAAGCAAGCTAATTCGCTTACAGGGACTAAACTTGACAAACTGCGAAAGTATGCCAATTTGAACTGTAACAGACATTCCGGAACATGGCCATAAGTTAAACATACCATAAATATCCTTTACATAGCTTAGAAATAGGCTTTGAGGGGTTCGGTGTGCTAAAATAAACTTTTGGGACATTCAGGGACTAAAAGTGTCAAAAAGTGCACAAGTTTGCATTTTCGCGCATAACTTACGTTCTGAATACATCCGGACATCCAAAAATTTATGTAAGCATGACTATATTATATTTTAGTGTTCGCCATAAGAAAAATCCATTCGTCGCGTCATTTGGATCGTTTTTCGCGCTTATGCGCATTCCGTCGTAATTAAGCGAACATCGCGTTCGTACGACCAAACGAACCAACATCCGGCATATTTTTGAGCATGTTTTGAGTTCCCTATACTTTAACTTCATTTTAGAGCCTTGAAATGAGGTTAACGGGGTTCAAACGCATCAAAAAAGGCCTTAAAACACAACAGGGACCAAAACTGTAAATTTTGAAACTTTTCTGAAACTGGGGGGTCAGTGGCGTAGCGCGACTGCCTAGGCCCTCACCGTCGCGCTACGCGACTGCCTATTCTGGGCAGAAACATGCAGAAAACTCATTTTTCGCATTTTCGGGACCGGATTCGATGTATCGACAGCTGTTTACAGCTGTTATCCACTCCCTTATCCCTTGCCAAGTGTTGATTCCCTATGGTTAGTGGCAATTTAGTCACCATAACCTTCCGACACTTGTACGGACATGATTAAGGCACGATTTTCAACAAACGATCTTAACGGTTCGGGTATTCCTATAAATACCCCATCACCCCAACCTCATTTCTTACAAGAATTCTGATTTTGAGAGCTCTAAGTTGAAACCATTGTTTCATACCTGAGTTCTTGGATCGGGATTAGCATTCGGGGACCCTTCGTAAGTATTCTTTCGTTCTTTTCCTTATTTTACTGCTTTTCGAGTCAGAAAGTCAAACTTTGTTTGACTTTCAGCGTTGACCAGTAATGGTCAATGCGAAGTTCGTTTGAACTTCGCAACGTGAGTGTAATCACGTTGGTTATAGTCCCTTGGGACTATGCCCACTGATTACCACGTTGTCTAGGGTCGTAGGGTAGGCGATCTAATAAATCGCCTATACCTTCGAACCCGACCCAGTTTGGTCGATCATTAGGATCCGACCAAATACATTAGGTGACCCTAGTATAGGGCATAACCTTCCGAGGTTATACCCTATGGTCACATCGTTTAAGTAGTTGTATGATAGGTAGTTTATATGCCTTAGGTAAATTACCAGAATACCCTTTTCATGTATAATTGGTAATTAAGCATATGTAACCTAAACTTTTGTCACATAACTGATTATGTAACATGTTTAGGCATATAACACTTGTCATAGGACTAGTTAGACGGTCCGAACGCGTTTCACGCGCACGACACGTTAAAGTAGCATATGTTACCTTAATGGGTCGCGATGGGTCGATAATACTTGGGTTAAGTTTCATTTAGTATGTAGGCTTTGTTAAACCATATCATATGAGTTCCTATACTCATTTGGTTTACAAACCCTCCTGCTACCCAGTCTTCCGATTTAGGTCCGGGTTAATTATGTAGTTACCTATATTAGGTACTGTTTGATTTCCGGGACTCCTCTAGCTTACTTGGTAGTTGTTCAAGACTCCTAAGCACTCCCAGGCGAGTACATTATTCCCCTCTTTTACTGTTTTCAACTATTTTGGGGTGACTCATATGTGCTAAATGTTTTATCAATGGTTTCGAGAACAATTACAATGTGGTTTCACGAACAATTACAATTATTTCAAGAACGCTAACAATGATTTCAAGAGCGAATACAATGATTTCAAGAACGAATACAATGATTTCAAGAACGAATACAATGATTTCAAAAACTAATAACAATTTCAATAAAGTGAACGAACTTGTTGGTTGTAGTTACATGACCGATGACATTCATTAGCAATGATCAAGCCGACCAGTATTAGGTTATGGTACCATAGGATCTGACAAATCCCGTTATTTACTGCACCCATTGTTATGTGTGGGGGTTGTGGGTAGCGACTGAATCTGTAATTATTAACTTATCCTTTGGTAAGGGTTTGTTAAGAACGAGAACGAGAGCGAGTTGGAACGAGGAACGAGTCAATAAGGTTTGAATGTTATTAGAGAATCGACCATAAAGTAGTTTCACAATTAAAACAAGAACGATTTGAACGATTAAAACAAGAACGATTTGAACGATTAAAACAAGAACGATTTGAACGATAAAAACAAGAACGATTTGAACGATAAAAACAAGATGGTTTAACGATTGGGTAAACATTTGTACATGATTGACATTTGATCATGTATTTCCCACAAAACATAACTTTGATTTAAACCAAGTTTTACTTCAATACTTTGTTTTTGTGCATATTGTTTAGTTGAGACATTTCACTTGCCATACATGGATATTTGACATAGACATTTGACATGGATATTTGACATAGACATTTGACATGGACATTTAAACATAGACATTTTACATTGTTTGGTTTGGTTTGATTAAGTGATTAAGTAACGATGCGTGTGTAATATGATACAAGCATGGTGGATACGCCGCTGGTACTTCCTATATATAAGTGTTTGTATGGTATTACATATTGTAGCGTTATTTGAATCATTTCAGTTTGAGACATAGAACATTTTATACAAGTAACATACTTTTCACAAGACATTGATTTACAAACAACTTATCTTACACAAACTCATTTACATGGTTATTCATTTAATCATGCATTATTCTCTTATTTATACTTATCATCCGAACTTATTATTTTTCAAATGATTTACAAAGACAAGGCAAATTACAAGGTTCATGACTAAACATTTTTTAAAACAGAAGTCATGAATCTTATTTTTCACAAAACCTATGTATCTCGCCAGCATTTCTTTGCTGACCTCGTTTTCACATATGTTTCAGGTATTGTTGGATGATATCGATTGATAAGATGCATGCTCACATAGGACTGGACAAGGCCTTAGTGACTCAATAACAATGATAGACTATGTTTAAATAGTGTATTTAGATTTCAAGACGATGTAATTATTCAATGTTTAATAAAACGAAACACTTTTGATATCCATGGTTATGAAACATTAATTCTGTTGCAACACGCCCCGATGTTTCCGCCGCGATTTGTTGTTTTACGCGGTCGGGGTGTGACACCTTATATACTCGAGGACGTGGCGTCACAAGATTTGTGTATCTGGCATTCTTTCTTTGGTCTCCCTGGTTCACTCAACGACCTCAACGTGCTATACCAATCGGCGATCTTTAGCGATGTCGTTAATGGAACCGGTCCGGACACCCGTTTTACAGTTTCAGGGGTTGAGTATAGACTCGGGTATTATCTTGCTGACGGAATATATCCGTCTTGGTCTACAATTGCCAAGACTATTTCATTTCCCGAGGACGAAAAAAGGAAAAAATTCGCCAAGCGTCAAGAAGCTGCAAGAAAATACATCGAACGTTGTTTTGGTGTTTTACAAAAAAAAATGGGCCATCATTCAACAACCGGCACGTGCGTTCACACCGAAGAGGTTGCGCCTTTGTATGTACGCTTGCATTTTGCTCCATAACATGATTATTGAAGACGAAAGTCGGGCGATTTGTGAGTATGATGAGAATGCATCTTACGTGAATACTGTCCCGGTAGATCCGACGCAACATGATTTAAACTCGTTCGCGCTAATCAACGACTACACGCATGCAAACCTTCAACACGATTTGGTAGAACATATATGGAACAACGTAAACGACGGGGATGGTGACGAAGACGAAGACGAGTAGTGTAATTTTTTTAAATTTTTAAATGTTGTCTTTTTTTATAAATTTTAGGTAGTGTAATTTTTTTTTAGGTTATGTAATTTTTATTTATGTTATGTAATGGATTTTATTATCTTCTTTTATCTCTTATTTTTATTTAAATTTTGAATTGTTTTTATAAAATTAAACAAATAAAAAAGTTAAACAATAAAAATTAAACATTAAACAATAAAAGTTAAACAAATAAATAAATTAAACAATAAAAAATATGTGGGGTAGCCCGGCATCCTCCACCCCCCTCAAAAATGGAGGAGGCTCATCCTACATGGGATGATGATGTGACGCCTACGTAGCGGCCCATCTTCATGGGGATGAGTCTCCCCATACCCGCTAGTCTTATGTAAGACACTAACGTTTTGAAAACAGGAACAAAAGTTCAATTGATACAACCTTTAACTTCAAACCATTTAAGGCAATAAATACCATTTGACTAACACATCCTCATGAAAATTGAGTTAGATCATACGAGTCTCATTCTACAATAACACATTCTTATGAATGCTGGCCCTTTATATATGTATATATAAAAAGAGTGTTTGCCGTTAAAAAAAACACAATATTATGAAAATTGAGTTAGATCATACAAGTCTCATTCTACAAATATGTTGACTATCCCAATTTATACAATTGTATAGACATTAGGGGACACGATGTGGATGCGGTATCCTAAAGCAACCCCCCCCCCCCCCCCCCCCTCTAATTGGTACCGCAAAAATTGATCCTCGGTCGTGGCTAAGTCACTGCTCTCCATTTTCTGAACTTATAAGCCGTTGAGAAAAAATCCCTATTAAAATACCTATATAACTACCATTTAAACAACACAATTTTTTAGAACAGTTTTGCTTTCAGCATGCATCTTAAACTTCCTTAATATTTTACAGTTCTATTCAGTCAAAGTGGTTCCAAACAAACGGTAACAGAATCCTTTACCGTGGATAACAATTGAGAAAGTTGATTAGCGCTTGTAGGGTTCGCTATTGAGGATGATGTCGTTATTTTGGCACATTGTTTGCCTATATAACGGCATGAAGAGTAGTTAAAGATCATCTAAACTTTATTTAGGGAAAGATAATTCTTATCTATGCAATTTTTAATTTATTTACGTTTGTTTTTTTTTAATAAATGGGAGATGTGAAGAATGTCCACATTTATTTTCTTTTATATTTTTTAAATTAATTTGATATTACTATCTATTCAATAAAATTAATTAGTTGGAAATTATTTATTTCAGTTAATTAGCTAGAAATATTTGATGGAAAATTGATTAAGATCCATCTTTACCATCCCTTAATTATTTTTCCATCAAATATTTCTAGCTAATTAACTGAAATAAATAATTTCCAACTAATTAATTTTATTGAGAGACATAATGTTTAGTCCTAATGTACACTATTTAACTACTACCTTCAATGTATGTTTATGGCTAATTAGCACTTCTCGATTGATCTACGCATGCCTATGTTAAAATGAGCTATGCCAACACTATAGGGCTAGCTACCAATGTGGGACTATAAATCTTTATACCACATTATCAGACTGTAGGGTATGGGGCTGGGGTTTGGGCGTGGATCGGGAGAAAACGCCCAAGCCACCACCCCGGGTGGGCTTGGGTTGGGGTGTGGCCCTTGAGGCTTGGGTTTCAAGCGGGACGTGGGGCGGTCTTGACATCCTAGCTGGCGGCCTCCTATTCGCTGACCCCGCCATGTCATAGCGGGCAATTTATAATTTTTTTGTAATTTTTTTTTAAATAATCTGCCACGCGGTGCAACTAACCCAAGCCCAACCCACGCCCCGCCATACCCCGCGGACACGTCACTAGGCGGTGGGGGGCTCCCATTACACGTGTCAACAAATGCCCCAACCCAAGCCCCACTAAACCATTTGTCAGTCAAATTGGACCCACTTGCACCACTAAAGTCCCTTCCCATTGGTCAGTCAAATTGAACCATTTGTATGTTGAGCGTTTTTATTAAAACGCCGGGAAGAATTTTTTTTTTCAAAAAAAATTTAAAAATAACGCCCCATGTAATGGGGGTGGCAACGTTTTGAGGCGTTTTATTGCAATTTTTTTTAAGAATCACGCCCCACTACGGGTGATCTTACTGTCGTCAATAATTTTCAGCCCATACCTACGCAAGTCTATCCTCAAACTACGACTGCCACACTACTCCTCACTGTCAACTTCACATGCTCTTGCTACCATATTTGCTTTCTACATATTTTGGATATCCTGTTCTTTATTAAAAAAAAACAATGAAAAGAAGAATAAATTTATGTCTACTATTATTTATTTCTTTTGATGTATTTTTCCTTTGATATATATAACCAACTGGGGTAGTCCAGTTGGCCACCGACACCCACCTCTTCCCAGAGGTACTGGGTTCGAGTCTTGGGAGTGGCATATGTCGCCCAGGGTAAGAACTCGGCATGGGGAAGTCACCGCGGAGCTAGCTTGGTCGGGTAGCGGCTCCCAGAGTGAGATCACTCCTGCGGTTAGGAGGACCGTGATAAACAACACATATGGCCCAACACATTCATCGTAATCATAATGGGTGGCCTTCCCTCTTAGCATACCACGTACATTCACCTATATGTCATCTTACAATTAGGGATGGGCAAAATGGACCGGGTACCGGTACCGAACCGGTACCGGTACCGAATTTACCGAACCGGGTACCTTTTCGGTACCGATTCAGTACCGACTTTTGACATTTTCGGTACCGGTCCGGTACGGTACCGGTTCGGTACTGGTATTTACCGGTTTTTACCTTCAAATACCGGTACCGTACCGGTACCGAACCGGGTATATTCGGTACCGGTACCGGTACCCACTTTTGAGGATTTTCGGTACCGGTTCTTTCGGTACCGGTACCGGTTTGGTACCGGACGGTACCGAGCTTATCCCTACTTACAATCCAGACCATTGGCTTATGGATAGTCAATCTACCACGTATATTACTTCGAACACACGTAATCTTATTTCTCATTTAAATACTAGCACTGTTCAATTGGTTTTACTTAGATATGATCAATCAAGTGTACCAGTTAAACACATGAGCAATAGTCAGATACATACCCTAAACCGCCCTTTTTACGTTAAAAATGTCCTTGTTGCACAACCCATCACTAAGAATCTCATTTTGTTAGACATTTCATGACTGATAATAAATGTTTTATTGAGTTCGTCCCATCTGCATTTTATATAAGGATTTCTAAACTTAAGCACTTCTCCCTTGTGATGGTTCAAGTGATTTTTATCGAGTTTGTTTACATATTGCTTATGTTTCCCCTTCAGTGTCATTCTATTCCGAGTCAATGGTTGTAATATTGTTGAAATCATAGTCACAGAATTCGCTAGGTTGCCCACGATTTGCGATCCAGTTCGCGCGATCCCATTCGCGGTACGTTCGCGATCCCGGATCGACCCGGATCGCGATTTCAAAGTTGAAATTGGCGTTCCCAACTCATCAATTCAATCGTTTTGCACACTATTGGGATCACGATTTGCATGAATTAGAAACCCGTATTCAAATACATTGGAACATCGAACCGAACTAAAATTAGAAAGTCGGACAGAATTTGGAAAGTCACTAACTTGTAAAGTCCCTCCAATCTCATTCATTTGAGTTTAATTATTTCTGTTGAGCTTATATCAGTGTTATGACATTTGGCCTAGCAGGTTGTGAATAAGTTGTTGAGTTCGTTTGATAGGTTGGAAAGTTGTTATAACTTAGAGGGTGCAGTTGTAACTTGTGGAGGGTCGCGATCATCTCTAGCCAAAGATTTGGACTAGAGTGTAATATTTCAAAGTGCCTGGATATAAAAGTTCGAGATATTTCTGGACACTTAATTCTCCCCCAGTTTTACTCCGTCACTCTCTCTGTATAGTGATTAGGGTTTTCTGCGATTCTTCGCATCTTTGTGTTCTCTCATCTATGCTTGAGAGATTATTGTTGTTGTTTGGTATAGATGATCATCTGTTGATGATCATCAAGACATCTCTGTATTTCTGTATTGTTCATATCTTACATTTGTAAGATCATCGGGATATTGGGGGGTAAATCTTTTGGTTTGGGTTAATAAGAGATTTGTCACCTTGTTTTGTCGCTATACCTTATGTTCATATCTTATTGTTTGTTGTATTTGATCATCATACCATAGTTCTTAACATGGTATCAGAGCCATTGAGCTCCTGATTAATGATCATTATTCATCTTCTGTTGTATATCTGTGTGTATTTTTTACTGTTTGCTGTTGTTGTAATTTCTAGGGTTTCTGTTCTCAGAAACTTTTTTAAAGGCAGATCTGCTTAGATCTGTTTATTTTGAGGTGCAATTGTTATCGGTGGATGAAACCCTAACTTAGGGTTTCCAAGGCGTCTGTTCAGATCCACTCTCTGTGTTGGTCTCTGAACCCTAGAAGGTTCAAGGAAAACTAACCGGAAGTGTTATTTTAGGACTGTCTATATCAGATCTGGTAGATCTTGATATCTACTATTATGGTATTTTTTGAAGTAATACGCACCCACTGTAAGATCGTTCCTACTTCTTTTATTCATGTCTTTGGTTTAGTTAATGTCCGGGTAGATAGGACCGGTTTATTGGTGTTCTTGTTTGATTTTCTGTAATTGATGCCGGGGTAGAAAGGTCCGGCTTATCTGTGTTATTTGGTTGCTTTTGTTGTTGATTCTGTAGTTGTTGGAGTTGGTCTAGTTTTTAGGCTCCTAAGTAAAGGCATGTCAGACCCTGGAATTTTGTCCCTGACTCAGCTTCGCCTTAGGGTTATTGTTTATATGTTTGTTATTTATTGATAACTTATGTGTTCTTGTTGATTATTTTTTGTTCTGTGTATTTCTATCTTCTTGTCTGTTCTTGTTGGTGTGTCATTACGACTGATGCTAGTACGTCTGTTACCCTTATTAGCAAGTCAGATATAGGGAACCCTCTTTATTTTCATCCTAGCGACTCTAGTGCCCTCAATATAGTTAGCATAAAACTTAAGGGTACTGAGAATTATGTTGTTTGGTCTAGTGCAATGAAACTTGCACTAGAAGCTAAAAATAAGTATGGTTTTAAAGACGGTAAATGTGAAAAAACTGATAGTGATGATGTTTGGCTTCCACATGGGATAGATGTAACTATGTGGTTTTAACTTGGTTATTAAGTTCTGTTTCTGAGGAATGGTTTTTAGGTCAAGTCTTTTCCAAACTTGCTTCTGAAGTTTGGACAGACTTGAAAGAAACATATATAAGGTAGATAGTTCCGTTGTCTATGACTTATATAAACGAATTAACTGTATTTCACAAAATGGTAGTTCTGTGGCTGAATAGTATAACAAATTGACAACGATGTGGAAGCAGTTTGATACCATGGTGCATCTGCCTTCATGTTCTTGCCAAGTAGCCAAAGACTACAACGATTTTTCAACTTTAATAAAATTAATGCAGTTCCTAATGGGTCTTGATGATGTATATCAACCTGTTAGTACAAATCTATTGAGAAGAGAACCATTTCCTTTTGTTAAAGCAACTTATGCTTTGATTTCTAGAGAAGAGTCTCATAGACTTTCTAGTAGTAGATCTAAGGGTCAGTCTATGTCATTTGTATCTAAGTCTAACTAGTCTAATCAAAACTTTGACCCTAGAAGAAGGAATTTTAGGGGACCTAACCCAAACTTAAAATGTACTAATTGCAATATGTCAGGTCATACAGTTGATCGTTTTTTGAATTAATTGGTTATCCTCCTGGTATGAAAAGAAGAACTACTGGGTCCTTTGTTAGAAATAATAATAGTAGTAATAATAATAAATCTGGTATATCATCTGGTCCTTGTAGTTCTCCTATGTCTACTTTACTGTTTACTCCTGAGCAGATTTCAAAGTTAATAAGTTTAGTGGGTGATAAGTCTGAGGGGGATCAGGTGAAGTCTAATATGGGAGGTATGTCTTCATGTGTAACTGACTTTGTTAGTTGTTCTTGTAGTGTGAGTTTTAATCATGATTATAGTTGGGTAGTAGATTCGGGTGCAAATCAACACATGATTAAAAGTGATAAAGATATGTTTAATTGCGTTGATGTTTCTAAATGTGGATTAAAAGTTGGTCACCCTAATGGAACAAGTGTTAGTGTGTTGAAAATTAGGGAGTTAATGTTAATTAATAATGTTGAGTTAAAAGATGTGTTTTATGTTCCTGGATATAGTGTGAACTTGTTATCTGTGCATAAGTTAGCTAAGGATAATGCTATAACTGTCTTGTTTAATAAAAATAATTGTACGTTACAAGATTTGAAATCAAAGAAAATCCTGGTGATTGGTAGGCAAGTCAATGGGCTGTATTTTATAGGTAGAGATGGTAATTCTGTGAATATGTGTTTTAATAGTGTTGCTAGGTCTAATTTGTGGCAGAGTAGGTTAGGCCATCCTTCAGATCAGGTTCTGGCTATTTTAAAAGACAATTTAGGGGTTAATTCTGTTGAACATGGTCCGTGAGAAATCTGTCATAGGTCTAAACAGGTTCGTTTTCCTGTTCCTCTGAGTGAACATAAGTCTAAGGAAATAGGTGATCTAGTTCACTCAGATTTATGGGGTTCTTATAAAGTGTCTAGTTATGAAGGTTACAAATATTTTTTAACTATTGTTGATGACTTTTCTAGATCTGTTTGGTGTTACCTTCTTATAAATAAAATGGAAGTTTTTGAAAATTCAAAAGTCTTTTATCAAATAATTCTAACTATGTTTAAGAGAAAAAGTAAAGAAGTTTAGAAGTGACAATGGTACTGAATTTGTGAATAATCAAATGAATACATTACGGGGACTAGGCCATTGCTTCCGCAAAATCAGAAGTCCCGGGATAATACCCCAGATATCACTGAGTATAAAGACCTAGTATCTCAGAAAGAGGGACCTTTCAAACAAGATTTCGGGGGTTACCCATATATCCGAGAGATGTTCCCCACAATATAAGTAAGTTTGAAATTTAGGTTTATATCTCGTCCCAATCTTACTAAATGTGTAAAAACCTACTGGCACATCATCAGCGAGACCGTTTATCACATTTTGACTTTAAAAATCTTTAGCATGCTGTGATAGTCCACTGATGTACTATCATTTCCTCTTTTATCAACAAAACTCATTTTAGATTTTATCATGTTTTTGTCTTTTTCAAATTTTCAAATATTTTTTGATTTTCTGAAAAATTCTTACTCCCCCTAAAATGCAAAATCATTAAAAAAAATTGAAAACAAACTATACAAGCAAAGTGACAACTGATATCGAATCGCTTCAAATCGCCATCCACTTGGCATAAACAATCAGAACTCCCCCTGACAACAAACTATTTTCCCATTGATTTCAAAACACTTAAGTTTGTTTTAATCAAATGGTTTTTTCCGGAAAATTAGTTTTGTTGATTTTATAAAACCACTTATAGGTTAGGGGTTCAATTCATCATCTTGTTCTTTCAACCACTTGAAAAATATAACAGATTTTAAGATCAACCAACAAATACTACTAGTAGAAAATCAAATACAACTTAATGTCCCTGATTTACCACTTGTAAGACGAAATATCACCAGAGTGAATTTCTCAAGAAAGATGTCGATTCCTGCTCCACGCTTACCAACCTGGAAGCTCCGGCAAGTCATACTTTTCACTCATCATAATATGTTCCATCCCAGTCACAAACCTGGGACGACCTATCCTTACCTGGTTTCTTCATTTTCTTCTCATAAAATTCTTTCACCCCTTTGACCTTCCCATCAACCATTTTACCAAAAATATGTTGCACTTTGGGGTTAAATGCCTTTTCAATATCAAATTTTTTTCTTTTCAGAGAAAAATTGATTTGAAATCTCAACTTTACCAACTTTTTGTTTAAAATTCCCAGCCCGCAATGGTGGAAAATTGACATCATCCATTGGCGGCACTGATGTTTCCAATTTTAACTCAGCTTGTGGCTCCTCTGACTTTGTGGAATCAGATTCATCGCCTGAAAATAGCTCCTCTGATTTTGACGAATCAGAATCATTGCTAGAACTATCATCAGATTTCTTAACAACCCATTTTTGGTTATCAAGATTTGCTTTTCTCTTGTAAAACCTTTTTGAACATTCACCAACCTCAAACTTTGAATTTTTGAAAACTTTAAATTGTTTGATTGGTGATTCATTCTCAACAATCTTTTCTTTCAGTTTTTTAGAGACTCCCTATTTTGTTTGAATTGCCTTCAGCCAGTTCCTGGCAATATGACCAACAACTTTGCATTGAAAACAGGTTCTTGTCTCTTTTTTCTGTTGAGCAACATTTTTCTCCATTTCCTCTTGCTTCTTGGCAATGAATTCTTTGTTTGACTGATTTCTGAACAATTGCTCCATTTCCTCTTCAGATGATATTCCTGAAATAAACACAGTTTTTGGTTTATAAGTTTTCTCATTTTTATGATTTTTCGGAGGAATAAATCCTAATCCTTTTCTATTGAAATTACCATTATGGTTTGGTTTCTTTTGAAAACCAGAACCAGAACTATAACCTCTTTTCTTGTTTAAACGTTGTTGAACTCTTGAGGTGTAAGGTCTTGGTTTTTCAGAAAGATTTTCATCTTTTATTTCAGAAATATTAATTTCAGTTAGTTTGAAAACCTTTTTTATCATTTCAATTTTAACACCTCTTATTGGAAATTCTTGATCAGAATATAATTTGTCAGAATCATTCAAAGTATATGCCACTTTGATTGGTTCGCCATTCAAATTAGATTTTGATAACGAAAACTCTTTATTGTAAACTCGTTTGTCCTTTTTGACTGTAGGACTTGACTTGTCAGACTTTGACTCTAAGTTTGACTCCGACTTTGACTCTTCGGTTTCATCGTTGTCCAACACCTGATCGACCACTTTCTTTATTAACTCAGACTCATGATCAGTGTCAGATGACATAAAAGTGACATCAATATTATCTGGCAAATTATATGTAGCCTCATACTCCCATTGTAAATTGATTGCCTTTTTGACTCTTTCAGAATTTGGATTTCATGGAGAATATCCATTTTCAAGCGGGGGTGGACACTGGTTGTAACTGAAACCTTTTTTCTTACCAGAATCATTCACTTCAGTATCCTTCTTCTTTTCAGAAATCTTTTCATCAGACTCTTTCATTTCTTCAAACGCCTTCATGCCTTCCACCGTTGGATAAATCCTGTCAATAACATAAGAAGTACATGAGTAACTTTTTAACAACCTATTAACTCTTTCTGTTTCAATTCTCTGTGTTTCCAATTTTTGTTCAAGTACAGCACACTTCTCAATGTAATTGTTGACGACTTTCTGCTTTGTCATGAAAGCTCCTTGAAGTGTTTTCATGGTTGTTGCTTGTTCATCACTTGATTGATTGTACTGATTCATTGCTTTGTTCAGAACATCATATGATTCTTTCAATTTGTTCATGTTATGAATTAAAGTACTGTTCTGCTTCTTCACTGCTTCACAGTTTTCACATATCATTGAAATCTTTTGTGCATCAGCTTCTGCTTCAACTTTGAATTCTGGAATGTCTTTTACCTTTTTTATTATCACATGAACTTCTTCATCATCACTGCTAACAGGTTTCTTAATCTTTTTCTCTTTCTTTTTCTTTTGAGTCTTTCCATCATCACTGTCACTCTCTTCCATTATTTTTAAGGGCTTTTCCATTCTTCTTGCATAATAATCATCGTCATTATCACTGTCTTCAGCAAATCGAGCAACAAAAGCTTTATGATTTAACTTCTTGTTAGGATCATAATTATCCCAACTGAAATTATTCCAATTAAACCCTTCTGGTAATTTTTCATCATCTTGGTTTATCAGACATGCTTTATTATCAGCTGAAATATATTTATCCCAACTGAAATCTTTTGTTGACTTTTTACCATCCTGATTCACCATACATGCTCTCTTTGATGATTCTTCAATCTCCTTCCTGGCTTGAGCAGTTTGTGGTTGTTGTTGATGTGGTTGTTGAGCAACTTGATGATAAATTGCTTTCCGATAATAATCATTGTTGTTAAACGGATTTTGAGCTCCACTTGTTTCGTGGTTTTTGCATTCCCTCTTGAAGTGTCATTTTTCCCTGCAACGAAAACAAGTAACTTTAGATTTATCAAATCCTAAAGTAGAAACATTTGCATCACGGAAATCATCTCTTCCTGTAATTTGTTTAAACTTCTCAGCTCTCCTCAACACACTTGCCAAACACCATATTATATCCATCAATTCCAGCTCTTCAGCATCAATCTGGTCGTAATCCTCTTTTGTCAACATTGGATTCCCGATCCGACCTGCAACCAAAATCTCATATGATTCCAAAACAGTTCCCAACAACGACATGTGACCTTTAGCAATCTCTTCCGAGAAATTTTCACCATTTTCAAGATTTAAAACAATGTTGCATTGTAATCTTTTGCCATTCTTTGTTGCAGAAAAGTTTGGATCAAATGATGGATATGGAGAAAATCCTGTTTTGATGTTTGAACCTTGAAATGATCCACCAGATGAACTTTTAGCATTGAATGCAGTTTCGATCTTTGGTGACATATTGGTTTTATCACTGCTTCCTCCTTTGTAATACAACCCAATATCTTGTTCACCATCAAAATCTTTCATTATTGAGATCTTTCTTTGTTCCATCTCCTGAGCTTCAATCTTTTCAATAAACTTGCTGAGTGTTAAACTGCCAAGCCCTTTCTTGTTCCTTAACATCATAAGATATGTGCCCCAAGTTTCATGTGGCAATGCATCAGCCAGCTTTTCAATCAACTCTTCATTATCTTTTGTGATGCTCAACCTCTTCATGTTTGCTAATAGATTGCAATATCTTTCTATGATCTGCTTTGTGTTTTCATTTTTTAAACCCCGGAATAAATTGAATTCTTTTTTCAAAAGCGATTTTTTGTTCTTGACCATCTCTTGGCTTCTAACAAACTTTGATCTTAATGCTTTCCAAATTGAATACGCACTTCCATTGTGTTGCAGTAAGATCAAGATATCTTCTTTAACTGCTTGATGCAATAGACTAATCAGCATCTTTTCATTTTTATATTTCTTTCTATCATCAGCACTTAGATCTTTAATAGCAATCTCCTCTTCATCATCATTCGTTGGTCTAACATACTTTGTTTCAACACACTCCCAAGCATCCAAATAATTTGCTTGCACCCAATTTTCGAATCGTTCCTCCCATCCTTTATACTCTTCAATGTTCATAAGCTTTGGCGGTTTTTGCATAGTGCCCGTTTCATTTTCCATGGTCAAGTTCTGAGTAAGACTAGCCGGAGTAGTCGGGGTAGTAGCGAATGCGTTATAAAATTCCTCTTCCATGTTTTGGTTTTACAATTTCACAAAATCAGCACGTTCAAACGAAATCAATGTTTCAAGCGGAATAACCTCTTCACACGAAATTACACTTTCAAACTAAATACCCTCTTCACACGGAATCACACTTTCAAACGAAATCCCTTTGGAGCGGAATACCCTTTCAAACGAAATACCTAATTCCGTGTGAACTAACACCCTTTCAAACGGAATCACTAATTTCGTGTGAAATGTTCAAATGAAATCACAATTTGGAGCGGAATAGCTGATTTCAAATGGAATCACTCAAGCGAAATACCAGTTTCAAGCGAAATTAAGGTCTAATTCCGTGTGAAATGCTGCTGACATCATCATCTCGAGCTGTTTTTGTTAAAATTGAGTAGGTTTAATCCGATTTTAGATCTGAAACTTTCAAGGGTTTGTTAAAACTCTATTTCGCATATAATACGTGAAATTCAAGACATTTTGACCGTGAAAACTTGTTAATTTTGAAAAAGAAGGTGTAGAAATCAGAAATTGCAGCTAAATTGGTATGAACTCTTCCTCCTGAGCTCTGATACCACTTGTAGGATTGTTTTCAGACCCGAACGAGTCGGTCAGAAGAGTTTTTGCTCGATACGAAAGGCGGAAACAGACGTATCAAGTACAATTCAGCTAGATATTCACTTTAAACTGTCTTTTGATTGATTTGACAAAAAAATACAGCGAGTTAACACTTCGGCAGCACTTCGGTTCCGGAATCACACATACAAGACTTACTCAAACGAAATCAGACAACACATATATATAGGCAGGGTAATTTCGCTTGAAACTGTCTCAAGCGAAATCACATTTCAAACGGAATCAGTGATTTCCTTTGAAATGGTCTTACTGATTTCGTGCGGAATTACAAATGTTAATTCCGTGAGAAATTACCTCTTAACCTAATTTTGACATTTTTCTCGTACAACGTGCCCTGATCTATCTAAATATATACAAGACTCGATACAAGACGAAGTCGACAGACGGATGCACCAACAAACCACCACAGTGATAGTATGATGATCGTCGTGCCAGCAGTCAACTCAAGGGTCACTATCAACGAAATTAGCACCAACCTGTCAGGATTCAAATTTCGAGGAGTTTTCCCACCTAATTTCAAAAGAAACTTAATGATGAAGACAGCAAGAGCTGCGCCGCATGGATCATCAGTCAATGATCACGCGCGCCATCTCTCATATGGAAGCAAATAAATAACAAGGTAAAAACGAAGTTCATAGAAACAAAATCTTTCAAAAAGCAAGTATGTTAGTCGCGCCGTATTAATTTCCAAACATTTACATGCGCGCCACCTATCAAGACTTAGAAAGTGCTCGAAAGACCAACCCACTTAATTCTTTTTTCTGAGTCCAGAGCTCCAACCATTTACTTCGCGCATGAAAACAACACTGGACTAGGGGGACTTGAAGGGGTACGGTCCCAAAAAGTCGCGTAGACCAATCAGGTCGAGCGCAGGACCATACTTCTAATACATCACTCTGACAAATCTACAGACCCCGCGCGGACTACATAGGCACAACCTAAGTCGCGCGCGAGGCCCACGCAAGGTTGAAGCTCAGATTCTACACTTGCCATCCTGAATGAAAGCCCCCGATCCCTAGACCTTGCGCCGGCTGATTGGATACACTCCAGAGGCCGCGCGAGAGTAGCGGCGCAGGTTCATTCCAGGAAGCACAAAAGGTATGAGTGGCAGAGGAGTAAGCCAATCAGCGTCCACAAGTTATATCCTATCGTGCTCCAAGATCAACAATCGTGCAGGGGACAAAAAGTACACAAGGACGCCTACGTGGCACCAATCAGGGGGCGGCGACAACTTCCCCCATGATCTCAACTCACCTGCTGATGTCAGAGAGACAACAAGGACGACAACCCTGACACGTGGCTCCAATCAAGGTGCGCCAGCACCGACGATCTTCTAGAAGCACTAACGGTCGTCATAGAAGAGACAAAAATGATATTCCTTGTTGTCGACTTCTGGCCCAAGGCCCATCAGTCCATCTCCTTCTACACTACTCCTGCTATAAATAGGGACCTTCATGTACAGGTTAATGCATTCTGTTCTCTGCTCTCTCACTCTGAAAAACACACACTTATTTCCTCAAAACAAATACTTATTCTCACGCCGAATGATGGTTAAGAGGGAAACCCCCATATTCCCCTTTTAACGAGCTTAACGGGGTGTTGATTGTTTTACAGGAAGGATCAAAGCTTAGCTTAGGAAGGATTAAGAAGATTAACTTTTATGGTTGAAACATAAACCCAAGTCATAAACCTAAAATTAGTTATGTGTTTCTTCACTGTTTTATAACAAATTTGTGTTGTTTGTTTTTTTTTTTTTTTTATTGTGAGACTTAACTCAATTCTACCCAGAAGGAAAAATCTAAAATGGAGTGATATACATTCACGTACCAAAGATTTCAAACACCCAAAAATAACAACTAGTTTCGTCACTAAACGCGACTAAACTTGTATTAATATGCAGTCATATTCATCAATACCCTGACTAAAGTTGCTTTTGCTTAGCGGTCCTGACATAAATATATATCAAGATATTGAGGGCTGAGAGAGTTGCTATCAGAGAGGAAGAATCGAATGCATATTCAAACCCTAAAAAACTTGAGGCCCTTTGGATATATATGAAGCATCCAAGATTCAACTTATCTTTTTACATAGTCGAGCCACCTTTGCTGCTTGCTTGTTTACATATTTAGTGATTAAATTTAAGTAAAATATTCACCTTAAAACCAGCACCAGTAGTCTTTTGAGACAAAGGTTTAATTACTTAGCTAACCCTAATCTGGGTACAAATTAAATATTAATTCAGTATTCAATTAACTTGGGTGGCTACTTGCAGATTCAATTGGCAAGATCCGAACCCATCCACGGTATGGTATTACAAGTGGAGATCCAATGCCATCTTTACTCCTTCATGTGTGGCGTGCTACGAACTACTGACTGTCAAAATTAGGTAGGTCTACAGACTACAAAAATTTACATTTTGGTACCTATATTTCTGATTCATTTACATGTTGCCCCTCATCTAGGGTTGAGTGGGTAGTCATCACAACCACTTGTTCTATAAAAAAAAACACCTAGTGGGCTGTGGGCATATAGTAAATTTAATAAGAAGAATCACACCACCAAAGGGAGCGAGTAGTTTAGGAACTATAATCACTATTCAAAGCAGAATATTAATTTCAAACTCACATGCTTAATCGAGAAAATGATAGCTGATTAAATTAGTTTGTTTAAATAATCACAACTTGATCTTCAAAAGAATATATACAAACACCGCTGGAATGAGTCCAATCAGAGTTCGTTTGAGTTGGTACCCCATTGTTCCCCACTTTTTTAGTGTTCCCCAATAAACCTCACACTATATATATATATATATATATATATATATATATAAGGATCATTACAGAACACTAATTATTGCGAGAACAAAAAGAACAACTCTAAATCACTAAATTTTGGGGTTTAAGGTTCAGATTTCTTAAATTTTATGTTTCTTACATTCATACGTGTATTATATATACATAAAAAATCATATATTTTTTCGTACATATAGTCTAAATACATGTAGGTAATTTAGCCTACACATAACCTACATGTGTGTAGGTTATTTAGAAACTGAGGATTTTTCATATATTGTTTTAAATTCAAGTGTGAGAAACAATAAATCTTACATTTATAATATTTTCATTTACTTTTTAGGATTTTAGGATTGAAAAAATGAGTGATTCACTTTGTTCTGCGTGTTCTCGCAATATTTAGTGTTCTGCATAGAACCTTCCCCTATATATATATATATATATATATATATATATATATATATATATAGGGTCAGGATCATTTCAGAATCATAAATATTTACAGAACTCCTAATAAACAATCTTTTTTATTTATATATTTTTATGTTTAGGATATTTTCATCATTTATTATGTGTATTTTTACGATTACATACATGTTAAGAGTAATTTTATCATTTTTTATATGTAATTTTATAATTACACATATATATAATTTAGGCAATTAAACATATGTAAACTACTTTTAACATGTATGTAATCAAAGAAATTCATATAATAGATGATAAAAATATCATAAATACAAAAACTTATATATAAAATAATTGTTTATTTGGAGTTCTGTAGTTATTTGAAGTTCTGAAATAAACTCAACCCTATATATATATATATATATAGGGAGCCGCTAAAATAGAAACCACCTCCAGTTGTAAAAACCGCGAGAACCACTCTCAAACAATCAGAAAAATAGGTATTTTAGTCATTTACACCATACATCAAATCTACCTCTCTCTTCATTTAAGACTTTATAACATCTCCCATCTCTCTTATTAACCCCATCTCACATTCATCATCTTCTTCATTTCACATGTTTGTCCCTCTCTCTCTTGTTGCCTAACCTCAGTCAAGACGGTCACCGGTTCCCCTCTTTCCGGCGATAGTTACCAGTGTCCCACCCACACCTCTCGGTTCCCCTCTTTCCGACGACAACCACCAACCAAACACCCCCCTCCGTCTATGGTGGCGGCGCGTGATGCCGGTGGTTGAGTTTTCCGGCCAGCCACCCACACCCCGGTGGTTGAAAATCATGGCGACGGCGGTGACGGTTTGTGTGATATAAGAAGTGGGGTTCTTTTTTCTGTATTTTGTGGATTTTGTGATATAAGAAGTGGGGGTTCTTTTTTCTGGATTTTGATCGGTCGTTAGTAGGTGGTTGGTCGGCGTCGGAACACGTTGGTGGGAAGTGGTTGGTCGGCGGTGGTGGCGGCGAAGGATGGGACGAAGGGGGTGGGTGATCTGATGGCTCGGGGAGAGTGGCTGTGGGTGATCTGCAACCCCATCTCCGGTGACATGTTTTGATTTTTTTTAATCTCTGTTGTTGGTTTGTTTCTTTGAATCTGTGGGTTTGATCTGTGGGTCACGAACAAGAATCTGATGAACTTTGTGGTGGTTTTTGGCTTTCTAGTGATTTTTGATGAACTTTTGATTTGAAGTTTGATTTTTTGATGAACTTGGATTTTTGATATGTGGGTTTGATCTGATATGTAGGTTTGTTCTGTTTTGTGGAAATTTTTTATATGTGGGTTTGATCTGTTTTGATATTGATATGGTCGATTTTGGGCGGCGATGATGCAAAAAAAAAACGTAGATTTTGATGGTGCGGCAAAGGACGGCGGAGGGTAGGTTTTTTGAACCTGCAACCCCACTTTTTGCAGCCTTCTGATTATCGGATAATCTGAGCCAAACCCCGTTTTTTTTCGAGATACGCTTTGTTTTGATGTTGTTGGTTTTTTTATTTTTTCCCCCTAGTCGATGATGATAACAATATATCTGAGACACCTCCCGAGTTTTCGATTTCTGGGTGCGTTCGTTTTTGCGTAAAAAAGTTTTTGTAAAAAAAAAGTTAAACCGTAAACATTTTAACGTAAACTGTAAACTTTTTAACGTAAAACGTAAAACGTAAAAATTTTAACGTAAAACGTAAAAAGTTTTACGTAAAACGTAAAAAATTTAACGTAAAACGTAAAAAATTTTACGTAAAAAGTTTAACTTAAAACGTAAAAAGTTTAACGTAAAACGTAAAAAAGTGTAAAAAACGGCGCGTTAAAAAACGTGAAAAAAACGGCGCATTAAAACGACGCGTAAAAAAACATGTAAAAAACGCCGTGTAAAAAAACGTGTAAAAAAGGCGCGTTAAAAAAACGTGTAAGAAAAGACGCTTGAAAAAACGGCGCGTAAAAAACAAGGGGCGTGAATGCGGCGCATAAAAACGCCGCGAAAAAAACGTCGCGGTAAAACGGGACGCGCAAAAAAAAATCGCTTTGTTAAAAAAATCTGAATTTAAAAAATGCTTTTAATAAAAAAATCTTTTAAGAAAATAAAAAGTAATATAATAAAACTAAAAAGTAATATATAAAAAACAAAAAATTAATTAAAAAATAATAAAGACAAAAAGACAAAAAACAGTTATTTTACTAAACTACCATTTTGAATTAAAATATTAAAGACATAATAAGACAAAATGTATTTAATATTAATTTTTGTTACTTTTAATCTCATCCATCAATCTTGTTGATCTAAAGGCTAGAAAGTGGTTCCCATGTTTCTTACAACTAAATGTGGTTTTCATTTTAGCGATCCCCTATACGAATAGGGGACCTCTAAAATGAAAACCGGCCCCAGTTAAGAGAAGCATGAGAACCACTTTTCAACCATTGATCTTTAAAGATTATTGGATGAGATTAAAAGCTATAAAAACAATATTAAATTCTTTTTTGTCTTATTATGTTTTTAATATATTAATGTCAAAAGAATATATTTTAGTAAATTTGTTTGTTTTAACTTATTGTATATGTTGTTTTTTATTACTTTTTTTGTCTTAATAAACTAATTGTTTTTTTAAATCAGATATTTTTAATTAAAAAACATTTTAAAATCTGATTTTTTTTACAAAAACAATTTTTGTTAAGATTTTTTTACAAAAAACTTTTTTACGAGCCGGTTTTTACGCACCGTTTTTTACGACCCGTTTTTATGCCCCGTTCTTTTTACGCCCGGTTTTACACGCCGTTTTTTAACGCGCCCTTTCTTATGCATCGTTTTTACGCGTCGTTTTACGCCCCCGTATTTACGCGTCGTTTTATGACCCAGTTTTTTTACGGGACATTTTTTACGCCTGTTTTTACGCGCCATTTTTTTACACACACGTTTTTTAACTTTTTTTATAAAAACTTTTTTACGGTTTTAAACATTTTTTTTACAAAAAAAAACTTTTTACAATTTTTTTTTTAAACTTTTTAACAAAGAAAAAAAATTTATACGAAATGTTTTTTACGATTTTAACCTTTTTTTACGAAAACTTTTTTTTCACACACAAGTTTTTAAACTTTACGTTTTTTTTTTTACGATTTTTAAGGTTTTAAACTTTTTTTTTACAAAAAAAAAATTTCATAAAAACTTTTTTTACAAAGGACAAAAATTTTAACCAAACTTTTTCACGGTTTAACCATTTTTTACAAAAACCTTTTTTTACACACACGTTTTTAAATTTTTTTTACATTTTTACGAAAACTTTTTTTACGATTTTAAACCTTTTTTTTACAAATTTTTTTTTTACAAAATAACAAAAAGAGGAGAGAGAAATGTGAAGAGCGAGAAATTGAAAAGAATTTAAAATGAGACTTTAATAAGGAGAGAGATGATTTGATGGTTTTGATTAAATAACTATATTACCATTTTCGTTGTCATTATCTGATTGGTGGAGAGTGGTTCTCGCAACTGGAGGCGGTTTTCATTTTAGCGCCCTATTTATATATATAGGGAGAAGATCATGCGAGAACCACCTCTTATTGCGAGAACCGCGAGAACCAATGTGAACACAACCAAAAATGCCTAAAAATAGCTAAAAATAACACAAAAAAAAAAAATTTAATATTTTTTATATAAAAATAGCTACTTTTCGAAGCAAAAAAAAATTAAAAATTTTTTTTTGGCCACTAAAAGTAACGATTTGAGCATAAAAAATATTAAAAAAAAAAGTTAGATTTTTTTTTTTTTAGGTTTTTTGGGGGTTTAGTATTTAGCATTTTAGCTTGGGGGGGGGGGGGGGGTGGGGGGGTTTAGGTTTTTGGAGGGTGGGGGAGGGGGGTTTAGGTTTTGGGGGAGGGGGAGGGGGGTGGGGGTTAGGTTTTTTTAGCTATTTTAGGTTGTGTTCACATTGGTTCTCGCAATAAGGGTGGTTCTCGCATGAACTCCTCCCTATATATATATATATATAGGGGAGCGCTAAAATGAAAACCACCCCCAGTTGTAAAAACCGAGAGAACCACTTTTCAACCATTAGATCTTCAAGATCAATGGATAAGATTAAAAGTAATTAAAAAGTATTAATAAATATTTTTTGTCTTATTGTTTCTTTAATATTTTAATCCAAAAGGTTAGTTTAGTAAATTTACTCAATTTTGTCTTTTTGCCTTTATTGTTTTTTTATTACTATTTTTGTATTATTATATTAATTGTTATTTTTTAAACAGAATTTTTTTTATTAAAAAACCATTTTAAATTCAGATTTTTTAACAAAATAATTTTTTTTGCACGCCGTTTTTACGCCCGACTTTTTCACACGTCGTTTTTTTAACGCGCCGTTTTTTACGTCCAGTTTTTTTCGCTGTGTTTCTATGCGACGTATTCACGCCCCGTGTTTAGGCGTCGTTTTATCACACGGTTTTTTACGTTTTACAATTTACGTAGAAAAAGTTTTACGTTTTACGTTAAAAAGTTTTTACATTAAAGTTTACGTTTTACATTTTACGTGAAAAAGTTTACGTTTTACGTTAAAAAGTTTAGGTTTTACGTTTTATGTTTTACGTTAAAATTTTTACGTTTTACGTTAAACTTTTTAAGTTTGACGTTTTACGTTAAACTTTTTACATTTTACTTTTTATGTTTTACGTTTTACGTTTAACTTTTTACGTTAAACTTTTTACGCTTTACGTTAAACTTTTTACGTTTTACGTTAAAAACTTTACGTTTTACGTTAAACTTTTTACGTTTTACTTTTTAAGTTTTACGTTTTTCGTTAAAACTTTTTACATTTTACGTTTTATGTTTTTACGTTTTACGTTTTTACGCTTTATGTTAAACTTTTTACGTTTTACGTTAAAAACTTTACGTTTTACGTTAAACTTTTTACGTTTTACGTTTTAACTTAAAACTTTTTACGTTTACGTTTTTACGTTTTACGTTAAACTTTTTACGTTTTACATTTTTACTCTTTACGTTAAACTTTTTACGTTTTACATTTTACGTTAAAAAGTTTACGTAACCTTTTCTTCCAACTAACGACAATTCACCGAAAACAACGGAAGACAGAATCACAACCAAATCGATCTCTTCAAGTTATACGAAACCTTTTCTTACAACTAACAACAATTCAAACAAACGTGACACTGACAAGAATCAGTAAAAAACTTTCTTAAACAACGATTTGACCGATTAATAATTGGCCAAAAACTTTTGAACATGGGCGTGGAAAATACAACGCCAAACACCAAAAATGTAAAAAAACACTACTAGAAAATTCGGCAATTGTGACCAAAATTTGCTACCGAAAAAAATGATAACAGATTTAGCCACCGATTTGCCACGGAAATGAAAATAAGTGTATTTATCATGATATGGTAGCAAAGTGGTTGCAATTTTTGCCACCTTTTTATTTTCGGTAGCAATTTGTGAGAAAAAATATGCAAAAACATAAAAAATAAAAAGGTATTTGTTAATTATGACCTTGTTATCGGTGGTAACATGAAAATTCAAATATGTGGGTTATTATTTAGTGGATCTGCGCGCTTCAAAATTCAATTAGGGTTCCAACCAATGATATTGTTAATCATTTTTTTATTTTAGCCACCAGAACCTTCATCAAAAAAGCTCACTTCATTTTGCCTCTTCGAATAACCGACTCTGTTCTCTTCGTTTCCCTCATTCAATAACCAATCACACATCATGTCTCGCTTAATCCACTCCAGATTATCACCATCCAGATTATCGTAAGTTTCTCACTCTCAATCCCCCGTTTTCCACTAAAATCTGTCAAAAAATGAACCTAAATCGCCCAAAATGGTTCAAAAATGAATTCAAAAACCTAATTTAATCGAATCAGATGTGTTTTTGTTTGTAATTAGAGGAAAATAAGTTATTATTGGGGTATTTATGGTTATTGTTGTTTATAGGATGCTTTAATTTGGAGAATTAGGGTTTAGTTACTGTTATGATGATTTTGTTTTGTATATTTGGATATGTATGTGATATTGAAGGAATACATTGGAATCAATTGGAAGAAGAAGGTATTTTTCAACTGATTCTAATAAGATTGATGAGCCACTTAAAGTAGAGGAAGCTGAAACAGTACAGACTACACCTCCTCTGGTAGAAAAGGTATCTTCAGGTTTTGTGTGCGTGTGTGTGTTTATGTATATGTGTGTGTTATATTGAGTGAGATCATGTATATAGAGTGCCATTTGAGGATGATAAGATCACAATCCCTTACTAAAAAGAAGGTTTTATAAGTACAAATGCTAATCTCATTGTCACATAATTAATGTTGATTAGCACATAGTGTAATGTATTGATTGCGAGTTCGACCATTAGTTAAATATCTAAAGTGTTCTTCATCTTTGTCTAGCAGATAGTGTAATGTACGGGCTTTGTAGGCGATTTTCTTCGTGTACTTATGTCTATATGTTTTATGTCTACTTGACTATAGTTGCAAAACATGTTTATATAGTGTGGGGCTGTTTCTGCAAATACCTCCAAAAGTCTGATAAAGTGATAATTCAGATTCAATGGTTTGCAACTGGTTTTGCAACATGTCTAACAAGATACGAAGATAATAATAAAGAGTAAAGTCCTTTTTGAGTCCCTGTGTTTTGTGTGTTTTAACTATTTGAATCCAAAAACCAAACTTGTCTTGATTTGAGTCCATATGGTTTGTAATTTTAACCCTTTGAATCCAAAACATAAACCACACCCAAATTAGAAGTTAACCCCTCACCATGTGCCAGGCACGTGAGGGGCAATTTTGTCCATCTACCCTTTATTTTAATCCCAGCCCATATAATGCTTTCTTTACCAACCTCGTATGTCATCTTCCCCCAAAAATTAAGAACCCTAGACTTCTAAAGGTCAGTAAATAGATATGGTGTCTACTTTGTGTAAAATAAGATATGGTGTCTAAGACTTTTTTAGTATCTTTCTGTGTAATGAACTAACTTACCAGTTGACCGAATTTTGACTAAAAAATTGTAATGGTCAAATTTTAAGCTTGTATGAACTGTTATGAATGAAAAAAAAACTTGTTTTAAATTAGCTGTAATATGTTTTGCTTGTGTTTTGAATGGAGTGTGCTGAATTAGGTGAAACTTGTTTTGCGAGTAAAAAATGTTCTGCGAGTAAGCGAGTAAAACTTGTTTTGCGAGTAAAAAATGATTTGCGAGTAAGCGAATAAACTGGAAAAAAAGTACCAACTTAAAAAAAGAGTACCGGCTTAAAAAAAGAGTACCAGCTTAAAAAAAAAGATTGCCGGCTTAAATTTCCAAACAATTTACCATGTGCAGACCTGCATAAATGCTTAAATTTCAAACAATTTACCATAAATGCAGACCATGTGCAGACATATCTTAACAAAACACCATGTTCAACATTATATATCTTAACAATACACCATGTTTAAAGTAGCATAACAAAAGACCATCTTCAACATTATACACCATGTTTAAAAAAATGTATCTTGTTACTTGCAAAAACTGTAAAGTGATGTGCCATCCCCATATTATTCCTTTCCCAACTTTGCATTAAACATAAAACAGTCAAGTTAGTCGGTCAGTTAGTTAGTTAGTTACTTAGTAGGGGTGCAAACGAGCCGAGCCGAGCCTGAGCTCGTTTAACATATGAAAGCTCAAGCTCGGCTCGATTCGAGCTTTATTTCTAAAGCTCGAGCTCGGCTCGAAGGTAATTTTTCAAGCTCGAGCTCGGCTCGAGCTCAACTCGTTTAGTATTTATTAATTAGTTTATATTACTTATAATTATTATTATACATACAATTTAGTTATTTTTTATGTTTATATAAATGGTAATTATTATTATATAAATATATGTTTAATATATAAATAAAAAAAATATAAACAGAAAGCTCGTTTAGGCTCGCGAGCCATCTTGAGCTCGATAAGTGAAGCCCGGGCTCAGTCTCGTTTACTAAACAAGCTTGTTTTTAGGCTCGGGCTCGAGCTCCAGCTCGTTTAAGCTTGGCTCGTTTGAGCTTTTTTCGAGCCGAGCTCGAGAGCTCACGAGTAGCTCGGCTCGTTTGTACCCCTAGTTTTATGATGTTATAGTTATCTTTGTTTCTATCTTATTAGGTTACTCTTTCACTCATTGATACATACTTAGTGGTAATGTTGTAAAAAAATTAAGTTATGAATGGTGGTTTAACATCTGCTCTAATAACTATCCCCTCAAACATAATTAGTGGTAATGTGACCATTAACCCTTTTTGAGATTTATATTTGAAACCTAGCTAAGATTTAAAATTGGATATTGTATCCAGATGTAGGTTTAAAGTTGGATTAATAGGTTAAAGAAGCCAAGAGACCTTTAAGACCATCAAGTTTTCATGTACTGCGCGGTTTAACTTCAAGAAACCGCATGATCAGATCGCCATCTCCACGACAAGATTATTTTTTCACGTATGTATTTATGTTCAATGTCCATCCACTTGTATATGTAACATGCCTTATTGGGAAGTGTAAATTTGAAAGTATGAAAGGATTGTATATGGAATATGTTATATGTTTCCAAGTCAGCAAGATCAATGGCTGGAATTGCAACGCCAGCCAACCGGTCTTTTTTGTGGACAACAAGCAGTGGTTCAACTTCTGCAATGGTTGTTGATGATGATTCATCTTCGAGTCATCTGTTCGGATACCCAAGCCAGCCACCCAACCCAAGCCCATCCCACGCTCTGTAAGTCCATTTTGGGGGTTTTACTTGTGTACTTGCAAAAAAGAATTGTTGTATCATTATAAGTAGGCAACTTTTATATGGATTAGGATCAAATAAAAAGGATCCTAATTGTAAGAAGTGTAAGAATGATTTATAAAGTGACAAGTGTCCAATAACCTAAAAAAACTCATTACACAAAAAAAAAAAAAAAAAAAAAAAAAACTTAAACATCCAGAATTGGGTGGTGGTGGGGTGGGGTGGGGGTGGGTGGGTGTTTAGGTTTTGGGTGGTGATGTAGTGGGTTTAATTTTAGGTTATTGGACACTTGTCACTTTATAAATCCTTCTTACACTTCTTACAAATAGAAGCCTTTGTAGAATAACTTGACCCACTTTTATAGTATTTAAAGATCATTTATATATATGGTTGCATTAAGTGTTAAAGAATTACATTAACAGTATTCACTGGCAAGTTTTATGAGGATGATATAACATAGATGTGACAATTTTAATTCATGTATTTGGGCATTAGGTTAATTTGGGTTAATTTTTATCTCAAACGGGTCAACCAAACCTAACCCACCCCTTGTGACCCATACTTTATAATAACATATTTGAACATGATGTCTATTGACCAGTTACCCGATCCCTGAAACAAATAAAGACAATATAGTTTAAGACTGATTAAAAATCAATCAAATCGACCCATTTGGCGGCTTTTTTTTAAATATAATCGGGTTAACCGGGTAATGCGAATCTCCCTAAAGTTAACGGATTACCAATCCAAATACCATATTTGTGTTCACTTATTGACATTATTTGGGTTCGGGTTATTTGGATTTGGGTTCCTTGTATCTATTACTTTGTACATTGTTGTTAACTTCTAATACTTCTCACCAATACTTGACTTCTTTCGCCCGGTTGTGTGAATTTGTACCTTTTCTTTGATTCTGACTTCTTGATTTTGTTCATTGTTTGTTTTGTAGATTGAAAAGTTGAACTTGGTTATCAAGGAGCTCGTTAAGGAAAAGGATGAAGAAAAAGAAAGGTTAAATGGAGTTATTGTGGGCTTGTTGGTTGAAAAAGAAAAAGATAAGTTGGACAAAGATGTCATGCTCAATCGGATGTCACAAATTGAAGCTATGTTAACCGCTATGGATTGTGGGCTTGTTGGTTGAAAAAGAAAAAGATATGGTGGACAAAGATGTCATGCTCAATCGGATGTCACAAATTGAAGCTATGTTAACCGCTATGGTTCGAAGATAGGCTATAAACTCTTGGTTTTGAATGTTTTGATGTTTATCATATTAGGATAATTTCGGTAATTTGATGTTTTAGTTGACATTTATATTAGAATGTTTTATAATTTTATATATTTTTGGGATTTTGTAATTTTATTCGATTATTTTATATAAATTTGTAATATTATAGAAATGCATTATGATGAAAAAAGCATGGAAAATGAAAAATCTGGAAATAGAGAAACCGCTATGGTAGCAAATTTTTAATGAAATGGTAGCAAATATGTCAATAAATGGTAGCAAATTTTCAACGAAAACGGTGGCTAAATGGTGACAACATCGGTGGCTAAATGGTACCAAAACGGTGGCAAAAAAACCGTCACAACTTGGTAGCAAACAAGGCCATCCAGTAGGCGGTCACAAATAATTTTGACCGTTTTTGTGGTGGCAAAAATATGGTAGCAAAGTATAAAAGTGGTGGCTATTTGGTGGCAATAGGGCAATTGACACGGGGGTTTTTGCCACCGCATTTTCGGTTACAAAATGGTGGCAATATGGCAATTGCTACCGTTTTGCTACCGAATATGCGGTGTCAAAAGCCATATTTTCTAGTAGTGAAACAACCGCCCCGGGGGGCGATCCTGGGCGTGTTTGGGCGTTTTCGAGCAGAAGAACGCCCCAAAATGGAGCCACTACGCACGGTCTTATAAGCAGTATTCAACTGAACTAAAAATAAATAAATAAGTTACAATCCAGCAAGTTCTTATTCTTGCAAATATGACAGGAAGTACATAAATCAATCAATGCTTAAAATTACACAATTGCTAAACTTAATGAAAAGTGAAAATATATATAATTCATCAACAATGCATCAAATCAATGAACTGAACAAATGTAACCTAACAAAACACATAACACATAACACCTATCACCAATAAAAATAAATCACCATCGGTAACTGTGCACCCTACGTTTTCACCAATTCATCATACTAAAGACCTAAAACCGAGTGAATCAAATTACCAAACAAATTGATACAGTTACGAGCAGATTCAAGAAGATTGGAAACGTCGGCCCACACAGTCTGTTCACCGGACGGTATTGTTGGATTGAGAAGATTGGAATCCTGTTGTTGTTGTTGTTGTTGTTGTTCAACTCCAGTGTTGGTGCTCTGTTGTTGTTCCATTAATTATAGACAAAAAGGGGAACAAATCGAGAGCTATTTGTGTGTTGGTGGAAGAGTGCAGAGTGGTTTCAAATGTGAATGTTTGTAGATCGGCTCGGGTAAGGCTTGGGAATATGGGTCGGGTCAGCGACTAGACTTAAAGGCCATGTCAAACTAGGGTTACATGCATATTGTGTTTTGTTGGAGCTTAAGGATGTGTAGGAAGTACGTCTCTTGAGTCTTCGAATATGGTAACTCATGAACAAATGAAGAGATGAAGCTCCTGTCATCTGGTTTGGTTTTTGAAGATGAAGAAGAGAGACGAAACTGAGAGAAGACAAAATGAGGAGAGAGACGTGTCTGGTAGATTTAAATGAAGAGAGAGGCTAAGATTTGACATTTGGGGTAAATGACCAAACTACCATTTTTTCTGATTGGTTGAGAGTGGTTCTCATGGTTCTTATAACTGGAGATGGTTTTCATTTTAGCGGTCCCCTATTTATATATATATATATATATATATATATATATGTACATATATATATATATATATATATATAGGGGGCCGCTAAAATGAGAACCACATCCAGTTGTAAGAACCGCGAGAACCACTTTCTAGCCATTAGATCAAGTATATGGATGGATGAGATTAAAAGTATTTAAAAATAATATTAAGTATTTTTTGTCTTATTATGTCTTTAATATTATAATCCAAAAGGGTATTTAAGTAAAATCACTCTATTTTGCCTTTTTCACTTTATTATTTTTTATTACTTTATTGTATTATTATATTACTTTTTATTTTTTAAACTTAATTTTTTTATTAAAAACATTTTTAAATTCTGATTTTTTAAAAGATTTTTTTATACTTTTTACGGTTTAAGTTTTACGTTTTTTTGACGCGCCGTTTTTACGCCGGGTTTTTTCAAGCGCCGTTTTTTTAACACGGCGTTTTTTAACGCGCCGTTTTGCCTTTTTTTTAGGCGCCGTTTTTTTAACGCGCCGTTTTTTAACGCCGTTTTTTTACGTTTTACGTGCCGGTTTTTTACGTTAACGTTTTTTTTACGTTTTACGCGCCGGTTTTTTTACGCTGTTTTTTTAACGCCGTTTTTTACGCGCCGTTTTTTTAATGCCGTGTTTTACGTTTTACGCGCCGGTTTTTTACGTTAACGTTTTTTTACGTTTTACGCGCCGGTTTTTTTACGTTAACATTTTTTACATTTTTACGTTTTACGTTAAACATTTTACTTTTTACGTTTTACGTTAAACTTTTTACGTTTTACGTTTCTACGTTTTACGTTTCTACGTTTTACGTTTCTACGTTTTACGTTTTTATGTTTTACGTTAAACATTTTACTTTTTACGTTTTACGTTAAACTTTTTACGTTTTACGTTTTACGTTTCTACGTTTCTACGTTTTACGTTTTACGTTTTTACGTTTTTACGTTTTACCTTACGTTTATTTTAAAAAAAAATGCCTTGAATTCCAATAGGCGTCGTTTTTATAGCAAAATACGTTTCAATTGTCGGGTGTTAGAAAAACGGACAGAGGTTACTTTGTTTTTGGTCGATCCTGACAAATGAGTGTCGATATATTTTTCAAGATTCAACAATATTTCAATTGATTCAATCAATATATAATAATTTTCGACAAACTAAACATAGATAAACACTAGAGGTATCGGTCGAGCTCAATTCGCGTAGTCTATATCTAAAAATAACTATATCATTCTAAAACTAATTTTCGCGTCGTTAACTTTACCGGGTCGCGTGTGGACTGGTTTTGACGATCTTTGACCAGCGTTTGACCTGTTGACCCGACAGTTGACTGCCGTTAACTGGGATTTGACCAGTTGACTTTCGAGACTGACTTTGACCGTGTCGTGAACCCGAACCACCCAAAACTGATCCGAACCGTAATCTGAACCAACCACCAGATGATTGTTGTTGACCGAACCGAAACCCGACTTGAACCAAATTTTTTGTTTCTTTGACCAGGTCTGACCATCTCGAGCCTAACTAAATCTGACCAATACGGAACACAGTTGACCTGATTCACGAATCTGACCCGAAAGTGAAACATAACAACTCGAACTTGAAATAAAATAACCATCCTTAGCATTATCATCATTATCCTTCCCAACATCTCGACAGCATCAACGTGTTGCCATTACCGGAAAACAAAGAGAAACAAAAGAAACGTTCCGGCCAACTACACTTGAAAATATATAAAATAATGAACACGAGAGAGCTGGGGGGGGGGGTTACCAGAGAATTCGTCGAAGAACAAGCATAGGCCGCCGCCACTGCCGTCGGGAAGATCCACCGCCACCGCCGCTGCCGCGGCGGCGCCAGAATCCTTCGCCGTCTCCCCCTCATTATCTATCATCTTCAACATCATCATGCCGGTTATCATCATCCTCATCGAGTATTACCGGAAGCAAAAAGAAAGAAACAAGAATTAAAAAAAAAGGTAGAAGTAACAAATCTACCGATCTGCAATAGAAATAAGTGAGGGTGCTTACCGGACTGAAACTTGTTGACGTCGTTGACCGGATCGGAGCTCTCCGATCTCTCTCTCATCGAGATGGTGGTGAAGCTTCTTTTACACAGGAGAAAGGATGGGGTTTTATAATAAAGTTTTGAAGAGAGAGAATATGGAGAGATTTAAAATGTCTGGTATCATTAATGGAAGAGAGAGAGGGGGATTTGATGTTTTGGGTAAATGGCCAATATACCCTTTCTGTTGGCATATTCTGATTGGTTGAAAGTGGTTCTCGCGGTTCTTACAACTGGGAGTGGTTCTTATTTTAGCGGCTCCCTATATATATATATATATATATATCCACCAATCAGACTATGACACATATGCACTATTATTTTAAAACATAAAGCGTAATATAGTAATTTACTCAATATGTCAAATCTCTTTTAAAGTCTTCTCTCTTTCTCTTTCCATCACACATCAACAACATCAATTAGTTTCTCTCTCTTCTCTCATAATTTGGTTTTCTTTTCTTATTATATTTATTGTTTTTAATTACCTTTTTTTGTCTCTTTGCATTAATTGTTTTTTTATTAAAAATCAAATTTTTTTATTAAACAAAATTTTAAAATTAGATTTTCTTCAAGATTTTTTTACAAAAAAACGTTTTTACGAGCCGTTTTTTACACCTCGTTTTTATGCGCGGTTTTTTACTGCCCGTTTTACGCCCCGTTTTTTACAAGTCGTTTTTGCCCGGTTTATTTACGCGCTGTTTTTTACGCCCCGTATTTACACGCCGTTTTATCACCCGGTTTTTTACGAGCCTTTTTTATGCCCCGTTTTGAGCACCGTTTTTTAACGCCCCGTTTTTACGTCTCGTTTTTACTTTCGTAGAAAAAGTCGTTCGTAAAAAAAAACTTTTCGAAAAAAAAGTTTTTCGTAAAAAAAAGTTGTCCGTAAAAAAAACACGGCACGTAAAAAGAACGGCGAGTAAAAAAAACACGGGGTGTAAAAAAACACGGCGCGTAAAAACGGGGCATAAAAAACGCCGCGTTAAAAACGGGGCATAAAAAACGCCGCGTTAAAAACGGGGCATAAAAACGGCATGTAAAAAGGGGCGTAAAATTGCGCGTAAAAAAGGGTGCGTAAAAAACCGGGCGTAAAAACGGCGTGTAAAAACATGGCGAATAACGGCACGTAAAAATCGTGGCGTAAAAAAACATCTCGTAAAAACTTTTGTTATCTAAAAAAATTTTAAAAATATTGTTTTTTTGTAAAAAAAAATCTGATTTTAAAATGTTTTTAATAAAAAATCTGTTTTTTTAACAAAAAAACAATTAATATAATGAGACAAAAAAAGTAATAAAAATCATTAAATACAAATAAGACAAAAAAAGCAAATTTACTAAATTATCATTTTGACAATAAAATATTAAAAACATAATAAAAAAAAAGGATTTAATATTAGTTTTAATTACTTTTAATCCCATCCATCAATCTCCAAGATCCAATGGTTGAAAAGTGGTTCTTACGGTTTTCGCAACTGAAGGTGGTTTTCATTTTAGCGGTCCCCTATATATATATATAGGGAGGGGCTCATGCGAGAACTCCATTTATTGTGAGAACCATGAGAACCAATGTGAACACAACCTAAAATAGCTAAAAAAACCTTAACCCCCACCCCCCCCCCCAAAAAAAAAACCTAAACCCCCCCTCCCAATAAAAACCTAACCCCCCCCCCCCCCAAGCAAAATGCTAAAAACTAAAACCCCCAAAAAACTTAAAAAAAAACCTAACCCCCCCCCCCACCCCCCCAAGCTAAAATGCTAAAAACTAAACCCCCAAAAAACCTAAAAAAAATCTAAAAAAATAAAAAAAAAATCTAAAATTTTTTTTTTTGATTTTTTTAGGTTAAAATCGCTACTTTTCGTAGCAAAAAAAAAAAATTTTTTTTTACTTTTCGAAGCAAAAAATTTTTTTTTTTTTTGCTACGAAAAGTAGCGATTTTAACCTAAAAAATATTAAAATAATCAAAAAATTTTTTTTTTTTGTGATTTTTAGCTATTTTTAGGCATTTTTGGTTGTGTTCACATTGGTTCTCGCGGTTCTCACAATAAGAGGTGGTTCTCGCATGATCTTCTCCCTATATATATATATATATATACGGTTAGGATTATATATATACGGTTAGGATTTAGAGAAAACGGTAGAAAGTGTGAGAACGCTTATGGACTGTCCGATTAAAACAATATATGGACTAGATTGGCGCGGTGGCGTTTTCATAAATAAAATCAATTTTATTACATGGACGCGCTTCATAAAGGGTAAAAAAGGTAAAACTTCATTTTTCACATAAAACATCGTTGAAATATAAAACGCCAAATAAATACAAAACGCTAATTTTATCACTGCGTACTTTTTTCTGTGTTTTTATTTAAGCTCACAGGCTACAAAAACGTCACAAAATGTGAAACGCCATAATATATAACGCCAAGCCTTACATCCGGATAAATGTTAATTACATTTTTTGGTATAAAAATGATATCCCGGCTAAACTACGCGCCAAAAATCCTATAAATAGAAACGTCTCACCACCTTCCATTTATCACACCAAAAAAACACAGTGGTTCCTAAAAAAAATACAACTCTATGTAAAACGACAAAAAATACAACGATGGAAAACATCTTTTCTATGATACTCAGTAATGTTTTGCATGAAGTTTCGTTGAATGATTTGTTACATGAGTGTAGTGAGATTTTGCTGCATGAGATGGACAAAATTCAAAAAAGAGGGACTGATGACACCCATATGTCATTCTGTCATCTTTGTTCTTGAAGAATGTTTGGATGATTAGAAGATACCTATCCTAGTGTAAATGCTACTTTGTCCTCAATGATTATAATGAAGACGACGGGCAGATAGCATCCACCCACACAGGGTCGATTTATGTCTCCAACATCCACAAAGACACTTCAACACATAAACAAAGAAAATAAATCACGCCAAACCCAAAACACCATTTATTTGTGACAGTTCTTGTTGTTTCAAAAGAAAAAAAAAGAGATTGATGACATTGAAGATTTAGATCATAAATTGCTTCTATTTGTTTTTTTTTTCTTTATCTGTTGTTTGTTTTGTAATTTCAGCTAATAAACAACAAAAGTACATTAATACTATAATGAAAAATATAATAAAACGCCAAAACGAGCAAATGCTTGTAAAACGCCATCATGCCATAAAAACGCCCCCAAAAAACTACCAAACTATAATAAAATTACTTTGAACAAGTACTATTATAAAAAAAAAGCTTAAAACAATGTGCAAGGAAAATAAAACAAAAAATTCCTATCGTTATCTAAACGCCATTGGAAAACAAAACGCTATAATTACAGTCATCAAGATTAGACGTGTTACACCATAAAAACAGTTGAGTCTGAAAACAAAACACGGTAACTGAAAAAAAAAATGAAACGACGGAAAACATAATTACTAACATCTATTATATTGAAAGCCAAATACTTGGGAAATTGAATTTATTTATCTTTTTCAAAACGCCATAATGACATGTCATGCGCGGGAAAAAAATCAATATAAAAGAAAACCATGAGAACGCAAGCTCAAACACGCCAAAAACATTGACTAAAAACGCCACATATTATCAAAAACGCCAAAAACTTTAAAAATGGCTAAGGTTATTGCATGGAGGTTTGAAAGGAAAGAGCAACGTTTCATCATAAAGTTCTCTGATAGGAGAAGGGTGAAGGTAAGGACAATCAAAGTCATGCTTGGTATGAATGAAGGGGTTCAGAGGGATATCCAGGCCCTTGGGGTTCCAATGGCCAACGATTGTGAAAGAACCCGAACTGTAATAAAAGACTGGCGAGAAAATTTCTGGCAGAAGATGATGATGATATTGATGATACTCCTCTACCAACACTTAGTAGTTGGGTGATGCATGAGGAAGAAGGAACGCTTGAAGTGACTTATAAAACGGGGTGCAATATTCATTGCCAATTGAGGAAATGTTGAAGACAGGGTTGCTATCTATCATTGAACAACTCTGTGATTTAGCACATTCGAACGATCCAAAATCCATGGATGCAAATAGGCTGTAGCAAATAAGAGACGAGCTAATGGCGTTATACGCTAATCTAAAATTTGATGATGACGAATCTGAAGAAAGTGATGAACAAAGCGATGGGTACATCTCTGATGTAATCCCATCCACGGAAGACTATTAGTTTATTTTGGTTTCGTATTATTGTAATTTTATAAAATATTAATTTATGCTAATCATTTATTAACAAAAAGACCCAGAACGCCAAAAAAATGACATGGAAAAAGCCATAACGCCAAAAAAATTAACTATGTGACACAGAAAGAATTAATTCAACGAGAAGAAATCTGAGAAAAACAGTAAAACGCCAAGTAATTAATGATTCTAGATAACGCCAAAATTATCTTGCACGCCAAAAATGAAGCAACATGTCAATCGCGAAAATCGGGAAATGAGAAGAATACTAAAAAGACAAAAAAAAAACCCTTGGACCCTAATCATGTCCCGTGTTGGCCAGGATGCGTTCTCAACGTTCTCACATTTTTGGGCGTTTTCTCCTGATCCCGTTTATATATATATATATATATAGGGCCGCTAAAATGAAAACCACCCTCAGTTAAGAGAACCACGAGAACCACTTTCCAACCAATGATTTTTGAACATGGATGGATGAGATTAAAAGTTATAAAAACAATATTAAATTTTTTTTGTCTTATTATGTTTTGCTTGTTTTGTCTTAATGTATTTATTGTTTTTTATTACTTTTTTGTCTTATTAAATTATTTTTTTATTAAAATCATATTTTTTAATTAAAAAACATTTTAAAATCTGACTTTTTTTACAAAAACCAATTTTTGTAAGGATTTTTTTTACAAAAAACGTTTTTACGAGTTGGTTTTTTTACGAGCCGTTTTTTACGCCACGTTTTTTACGCGCCATTTTTTACGCCCGATTTTACGCGCCGTTTTTACGCGCCGTTTTTTACACCACTTTTTTACGTGCTGTGTTTTTTACTGGCCGTTTTTCACGCCCCGTTTTTTTCGCCACGTATTTACGCGCCGTTTTATTACACACACGTTTTTAAACTTTTTTTATGAAATTTTTTTTTACGGTTTTAAACTTTCTTTTTAAAAAAACTTTTTTACAAATAATTTTTTTTTCTTTTTTTAACAAAGAACAAAAATTTATACGAAATTTTTTTATGGTTTTAACCTTTTTTTTTTACAAAAATTTTTTTTTTACACACACGTTTTTTCTAACTTTTTCACATTTTTTTTACGAACAAGTTTTTTATGGATTGATTAATGGATGAGATTAAAAGTTATAAAAACAATATTAAATTCTTTTTGTCTTATTATGTTTTCCTTGTTTTGTCTTATTGTATATATTGTTTTTTATTACTTTTTTTTGTGTTTTTAAATTAATTATTTTTTTTATTAAAATCTGAATTTTTTAATTAAAAAACATTTAAAATCTGATTTTTTTACAAAAACCAATTTTTGTCAGGATTTTTTTTACAAAAACGTTTTTACGAGCCGGTTTTATTACGAGCCGTTTTTTACGCCACGTTTTTTACACGCCATTTTTTACACCTGATTTAACGCGCCGCTTTTTTACGGCCGGTTTTGAGCGCTGTTTTTTACGCTCCGTTTTTACGCGCCGTTTTTTTACACCCCTTTTTTACATGCTGTTTTTTTACGCACCGTTTTTTACGCCCCGTTTTTTCTCCCCGTCTTTATGCGCCGTTTTTTTACACACACGTTTTTAAACTTTTTTACGGTTTTAATCTATTTTTTTAAAAAACCTTTTTCACAAATAAAGTTTTTTACAAAAAAAAGTTTACAAATTTTTTTCTTTTTTTTTCTACAAAAAATTTTAACAAAGAACAAAAATTTATATGAGTTTTTTTTTTACAAAAACTTTTTTCACACACGTTTTTTTAATCTTTTACACGTTTTTTTTACAGAAACGTTTTTCATGGTTTTTTTTTACTTTTTGTTACAAAATCTTTTTTACCAAAATTTTTTTACAAATTTTTTTTTCATAACTTTTTTTTTGAGTAAATTGCCATTTTAGTCCCTGAGTTTTGTCCAAATTTGCCATTTTGATCCAAATAGTTTTTTTTTTGCATCTGGGTCCCTGACTTTTCACTTTATTGCCATTTTAGTCCCTGAGTTTTGTCCAAATTTGCCATTTTGATCCAAAAATTTTTAGTGTGTTGGATCAAAATGGCAATAAAAGTGAAAACTCAGGGACCCAGATGCAAAAAAAAACTATTTGGATCAAAATGGCAAATTTGGACAAAACTCAGGGACTAAAATGACAAATTTATACGAAAACTTTTTTACGATTTTTACCTTTTTTTTTCAAAAACCCTTTTTTTTACACACATTTTTAAACTTTTTTACATTTTTTACGAAAACTTTTTTTACGGTTTTAAACTTTTTTTTACAAAAATTTGTTTATAAAATAACAAAAAGAGGAGAGAGAAATGTGAAGAAAGAGAAATTGAAGAGAGATAAATTGAAAAGACTGTAAAAAGAGACTTTAATGAGCAGAGAGAGATGATTTGATTGTTTTGATTAAACTATGGGGTATGGGGCGTGGGTTGGCTGAAAACGCCCGACCCACCACCCCGGGTGGGCTTGGGTTTGGGCGTGGCCAAAGGGGCGGGAGTTTAAGGTCTGGCGTGGGGCGGGTCTATCAATATGACATGGCGGGCTCTCAATGGCCAAACCAACTAGCCGTTGGCCAACGGCTATGTGTAAAAAAAATTATTTTTTCACTATAAAACTCACACTTCTATTTTTTTTTTACAACATCCAACCACAAGACACTCCACCTCTTCTATAATCATCTCTATTCTCATTCTACAATACGAAAAATGAATCTTCATAATCATGGTTTTGACCCGAACAACCCGTGGGCATTCCAAGAAAATCCTAGCTCACCACCCAATCGTCCAATTCCTCCTCCATTTTTAATACATTCCACTATGCCCGATGTGGCGGTTACGCATTGTATCTCTCGAATCGTGTGTATACTAACTTCCCTCACACCGACGATTCTATACCTAGCCCGTTTTCACAAACGCCCATCAACCTTTCACCAACCTCCATCAACCTTTCCCAAACCGAAACCGTTCCCGAAACTTAACCCCCCATCGATGGTCCTTCCGCATCCCAACCCAGCAAGAAGAGAAGTCACAAGAAAAAAACTGAGGCCGAGAAAGCACTTGAAAGCGCCATACGAAAACAACAAAGATGGGTCATTAATGAAAAACTTGCATTGGCGAGGGCTTGGCTTCAACAATCTCAACATCCAACTTTAGGTATTTTTAAATATTTTGTAGCCCTTATTTTAATATTTATGTTTTTTATATAACTTTGTAATATAATAAATTTTGTTTTGAATAAAATAGAAAATTCTCAACATAGAAGCCATTTGTGGGAAGCGATTAGTAAACCATTCCATGATGAAATGGAAAGGGAGGTTTATCGTGAAAACGATAGCTTATCCTCGAAGTGGACCGAGATAAGCGGGCAACTCACCAAATTTAGTGGTTTTTTACATAAAGCAAAGCAAATCCCAAAAAGTGGTGAAACCGAAGCCGACTTTGTGACACATGCATTGGTTACATACAAAACAAATGTGGGGAGCGACTTACGTTTCATGCATTGTTGGGACATTTGTAAGTTCCATCCCAAGTGGGCGAATATCCCCAGTGGTAGCGAAACCAACACGTCTTGCAAAAGGTCAAGGACATCCTCGTCCCAAGCCCAATCGGATGCACGAGATCAAGAGTTGGAGGACTTTCTGGATGATTCGCTAAACCGACCTGAATACGGAAGAGATGCCGCAAAAAGCGCGCTCAAAAATCAAGATCGGGTACGGCATCGCCTTTAGTTGGGAGTTCGGGCTCGCATAGGGGAGTATACAGCGATCAGTTGGATGACATTGCAAGCAAGTTAGATACATTCAACGTATTCCAACAACAAAGTGCCGAAATTCAGAAGAACAAAGAAGCTCGGGATGCCCTGAAACAAAGATGAGATGATATGAAATTTCTAGCCCAGCCCATCGATCATCTATCAGGTGAAGAGTTGGAACTAATGTTGGAGAAGAGAGAAGAGATAAAGAAAAAATATTACAAGCACTAGGAAATTTTTATGTATTTTTCTTTATTTAAAAAACATTATTAAAAAAATTAATTTTTTTGTTTTAAAAATAATTTAAATAGCAGTCGGGCCGGGCACGCCCCAAACCCCCGCCCCACCATACCGTCTTCAATGTGGGTCACCCCAGCGAAGCCCACCCAAGCCACGTGTCAACCCATGCCCCAAACCCCCGCCCCACCATACCCCACGGTCTAAATGACTATATTAACCTATTGGTTGTCATTATCTGATTGGTGGAGAGTGGTTCTCGCAACTGGGGTGGTTTTTATTTTAGCGGCCCCCTATATATATATATACATATATGTGTATATATATAGGGTAGGGTTCATGCGAGAACCACCGTTATTGTGAGAACCGTGAGAACCAATGTGAACAGGGGGTAATTTTGTAAATACATAACAAAAACTAAATCACCTATCACTTCTCCTCTTACTGGACTTCAAACAGAAACTAAATCCTCCTTTTTATTCAGTTCACATCCGACACTCTAAAATTCTACAAACTTCGTCATCCCAGTTCACATCCAACACACCAGAATCTCCAAATTCGCCATCTCAATCTTACCATTCATTGTGTATTCGTCGTGTAATCGAAATTAAAGCAATAAGAACATAATAATCGATCATATATTCGTCATCTGCTCAAAATTAGGCCATTAAGAGCATAATCATCGAAGACTCTATCACAATTAGGAAGAATCTGAAGAACAAACGTCCAATTGACAGATTATTCAGCGTCGCTACACCGTTATGTAAATTTGTAAGTTTATACTCTTTGTTTTGCAGTTTTATATGATAACTGTGACACCCCGTTGAAACGTTCTCACTTATACTAGCTTGACAGTGGCTGCCTTAACTTTCGGGACGAAAGTTCTTAAAACTTGGGGATAATGTGACACTCTAGGTTTTCCCGAGCAACCTTCATATACTAACGTTATGTGTACATACATTATTAAATGAAAGTTTATGAATTATCTTGGTATGCTATGTGATCCTTGTATTAAGTCATGTGTATGAAATATAGGTATATGTGTATAAGTGTATATATGTGAGCCGAGACCACAAGGACCCGACTCGAGACCACTATGTCTCGAGTAAACCGAAACTATTGGGCCACAAACACACACACTTGAGCCCATTCAGAACCCGTTAGGGTGCACCGACTTAGAGCGGGTATAAAACCCTTACCCAAGCCAACATTTCCCCATTTTTGGACACTCAATCATCATCCCAAATCCCCAAACATTCCCTCACACTCACTCCCACACTCTCTCTCACTAAAACCCTAGCCACACCATTCTTCTCTCTCTCGGATCCAACCGGTAGCATTGAAGGTCCTCGGATCGGCTCGTGTCATTCACTCAAGAACTTCCTTTCAACATTCTTACTCACCTTCATACTCTCGGTTCTTTATCGGTTAGTGTCTTTTGCTTGTAGATGAAAATATTACATGTGTTGCTTGGTGACTACATGCATGTGAAAGTGTTCATCTTGAATGGTTGATGATGTGCAAATTGCTTATATGTTCACTCATGTTCTTCATTATTGGGAGATGCAAAATGATTGATGTTTTGGATAATAGTAGCTTAATAGGTTCATAACTAGTTGATTCATGATAAAAAATGTTGTGTTACGATATCATATGTTTAGGTGATAGAAGGCCAGTTATGATTCATAGTTGTTCACCTAAATGGATGAAAGATGGGATGGGTGGAGTTCATTGGTGTAAGAATCTAGAAAATACTAATGATGAACCGTATGAATATGTGATGAATATGTAGTGTTTTAAATATTTGAATATGTGATGTTTGATATGTTTTGATTAGAATTTAGACAAGAAAACATGTTTGTGCATTCTGGTTGGTTAGTACACAATTTCATGAACATGCAATTCCATTGGATAGTACATCAGAGGTTCTAGAAGGATCTCCACATCAAACAAACGAGTTGAGACCCTCGGTTGCGACTCGAGATCAAGCAGCAGACATCAAGGACTCGAGACCAGCAAGATCTCGGCTCGAGGTCTCATGATCTCGACTCGAGACTGAACTCGAGACCGCTGAGGTTGCGACTCCTGAATGCACCACTCGAGACTACCAATCCACAACTCGAGACATCTTGGTTGCGACTCGAGACCTCGTGTTCTCGAGTCGAGACCGTGTGGTCTCGACTGGGCTGCTTGTCTCCGTTATTGGGCCACAGCGTGTATGACTATATGTTTTGGGCTGCAAGACCGTATGTGGGCTTTGTGTAAACTATTACTGTTTGACTATTTAAGAATTAGGACTGGCCCAATAACGTAATGGATAACTATGCGATATGTATGCTATGTGTTAGATACGTGTAGGATATACGTGACTTATTTGTACCTAAACCTGACCCATACTGGTAACCATGGTAGGACGTGGTAACCAGCGTGTTTGACCAAGTAAACTAATATGCCGAGCAACCCAAGGTGAGTTCACAACTATTAAAGCATGCGTTCCCGGTGGTTTGGGAAACGTAACTTAAAACAACGTTATCCCCTTGTGAGGGATACAAACCTACTTTTCTCCCCTTATGCTGGACCCTTAGTTGATTACTATTTATATTGGATGCAACAAGAAATACTAAACGAAACTCTATCACTCAAGTGCCTACTACTTAATACCGATTAGTCGCCGGGGCCTGGCGAACAGGTTATTAGTTGATAGCGCTATTTAGGTCTCACCAACCTCACACCGTGCCCGTGTATGGGATCGGGAGTGAACTAATAGACTCTGGCAAACCGTCAATGATGATAGAACATTGGAAAACGGGGCACTCTACGGAAACGTATGGTCGCATAGTATTCGGTATTGTAAAACCAGTTTAGTAGCCTAGTTAAGGGGTAGCTCCCCTTGGCATGGTATAAATGAGTAAATTAACTGTTGAAACAAGTTTTTTTTTGGAATTAAAAACTGGACAAACTCGTGAACTCGCCAACATTATGTTGATACCCTACTGCGTGCTTTGCAGGTACCCAGTGACTCAGGAGCTTGCAACTTGGGGGAGCGTAGTGGTCGTCTTAACCCGTGTGTTGGGTTCTAAATAAACTCGAACTATGAACTTTGTTTACACTGTTTTGCCTATGCCTCCGCTACTAACTTAGACTGTTATTTGGACCTAAAACTTTTGAACTTTAACTATGGCATTTACTAACCATTATGGTTGGTGGACATTCCTATTATTAACTAAATGCTCAGTATAATTGGTGGCTGGATCCAGGTCAGTCACACACCTCGCGGTGATACACCGCATGTGGATTTGAGGGTGTGACAGATTGGTATCAGAGCCATTGGTTATAGTGAACTCGGTTTTAAAAAGAAAGTCTTTTTGAGAAAAACTAGACTGTAACCCGTGACTCGTGATGACACTACACTCCAAGTGCAAGACTCGACGTATTAGACCTCATGGCTCGGACTTGTGTTTACTTGCTTGTTGTGTGATGTTTATGCTCCACTATACGTACTAGTGTGCCTAGTTAGATAGATACATCTTCCTCTTCTATCTTATTCTCGCTACATTATGACATCACAGTCATATTGTGTTTTCTGGTTATGAAGACGATCAGTGGACGCGGAAGAGGAAACGTTAACATGACTCAGGCTCAGTTCACTAACCTGATCAACACGGTGGCTGCAGCTTTCACAGCTCACCCTGGAGGTAAACTCAATATTTTAGGATGTTTAGATCCTACCCCCGCATCGTCTTTTCACCCTTAAACCTATTCGCTTCGCTTCACACAACAGGTCAGCATGCGCCTGCACAACCACGTGTTTGTACTTTCAAGACCTTCATGGATTGCAAGCCTCTCCCTTTCAATGGCACTGAGGGTGCCATAGGTCTTCTGCACTAGATCGAGAAGGCCGAATCCGTGTTTGCTGTCTACGAGTGTCGCCCTGCTACTTGGGTAAAGTTTGCTACTGGTACGCTTGAAGGAAACGCGCTTTCATGGTGGAAAGCGCAGATTCAGATGCTTGGTTTGGAAACTGCTAATGCCACTACTTGGGAGGATTTCAAGAACATGATCAAGGAAGAGTACTGTCACAGGGATGACATCCACAAGCTCGAAAACGAGTACTTCGAGCTTAAGATGGTTGGATCAGAGATTGAGACTTACACCAAGCAGTCCAACGACTACGCTGCTCTCTGCCCAAACATGTCCCGACCTGCTTATCGAAGGATCGAATTTTACATCAAGGGGTTGGCTCCAGAAATCCAGAGTTTGGTCACTTCAGCTAACCTCGCTACCATTCAGCCAGTCATCCGTCTTGCTCACAGACTCACTGATCAGGCTGTGGAACAGGGCAAGCTGATCAAAAGGATCAGTGCTACTGCTGGAACTTCTGGTGATAACAAGCGTAAGTGGGAAGGAAACCAGAGCAAGGATGCTAACCCCACCCAGGCCCCAACTCAGCAGAGGAAAACTGATAACAACAAGGGCCCTCAACAACAGGGTGGCTATCGAGGAAACCATCCTAAGTGTAACAAGTGTAACCGACATCACAGTGGGCCATGTGGAAAAAGTCAGTGTCAGCGATGCAACAAGATGGGGCATGAAGCCAAAGACTACAGGAGCCAGCTTCCAGCTAGGCAGAATCAGCAACAACCACAACATCAGCAAGGAAACAACTGTGGATGCTTCAAGTGTGGAGCAGCGGGGCACATGCGAAGGGATTGCCCTGAACTGAATCAGAACAACCACAATCAGGGTGCTGGGAACAATAACAACAATGCTGGAAATGGTGCAAGAGGAAGGGCTTTTGTGATTGGAGCTGGAGAAGCTAGGAATGATCCCAACGTCGTAGCGGATAAGTTCCTACTTGATGATCGTTACGTTACTGTATTGTTTGATTCTGGAGCCGATGCTAGCTATGTATCCCTACGTATTAGTAAGAAGCTTAAGGGTACACCTACGTTGTTAAGTTCTAAGCATATTTTCGAGTTAGCTAATGGTAGAAACATCGAGGCCTCACACGTTATCAGTAATTGCAAACTAGTATTGTCTGGTCAGACCTTTAGTATCGATCTTTTCCCTATCGTTCTTTGAAGCTTCGACGTTGTCATTGGTATGGATTGGTTATCCAAACATCGGGCTGAAATCCTTTGTCAAGAGAAAATGGTTCGTATCCCTCGTCCTTCTGACAAACCCCTCATCGTTCAAGGCGACAAAAGCGGAGAAGTCACAGGCATCATCTCGTTCTTAAAAGCCCAGAAGTGTTTACGAAAGGGGCACACCGCTATCTTAGCACTTGTCACCGACACTCAGGAAAAGGAAAAGAGGATCGAAGATTTTCCAGTTGTACGCGACTATCCCGAAGTATTCCCTGAGGAATTACCTGGACTCCCTCCTCACCGTCAGGTTGAATTTCAAATTGAGCTAACTCCCGGAGCGGCACATATAGCTCGTGCGCCTTATCGATTAGCTCCCGCTGAGCTGAAGGAACTTTCTACACAACTGCAAGAGCTTTTGGATAAAGGATTTATCCGTCCTAGTTCGTCACCTTGGGGAGCACCAGTGCTCTTTGTCAAGAAGAAGGATGGCGCATTCCGTATGTGCATGGACTATCGTGAGCTAAACAAGGTTACCATCAAGAATCGTTACCCACTCCCTCGTATCGACGACCTATTCGATCAGTTGCAAGGATCAAGCTACTACGCTAAGATCGATTTGCGATCGGGTTATCATCAGCTAAGGGTCCGCAATGAAGACATCTCCAAAACTGCGTTCAACTCGTTATGGTCATTACGAGTTCCTTGTCATGCCTTTTGGAATGACCAACGCGCCTGCGATTTTTATGGATCTCATGAACCGAGTGTGCAAGCCTTACCTTGACAAGTTTGTGATTGTGTTTATCGACGACATCCTGATCTACTCGAAAAGTCAAGAGGAGAATGAATAACACCTGCGACTTATTCTCGAACTCCTTTGCAATGAACAACTGTACGCCAAGTTCTCGAAATGTGACTTCTGGCTTCGAGAAGTCCATTTCCTTGGACACGTAGTCAATAAGGACGAAATTCACGTCGATCCAGCGAAGATCGACTCTATAAAGAATTGGCCTACCCCTAAGACTCCGACCAAAGTCCGCCAATTCTTGGGACTGGGAGGATACTATCGTAGATTCATCAAGGGATTTTCGAAGATCGCTAAACCCTTCACGACTGTCACTCAGAAGGGTATTGCTTACAAGTGGAATGAGGCTCAGGAGTCTGCCTTTCAGAAGCTAAAGGATAACCTTTGTAGTGCTCCTATTCTCTCGTTACCTGGAGGTACCGACGACTTTGTAGTTTACTGCGACACGTCTATGCATGGACTCGGTTGTGTGTTGATGCAACGCGAGAAAGTTATCACTTACGCTTCTCGACAACTCAAAATTCACGAAAGGAACTACATGACGCACGACTTGGAACTCGGAGCGGTCGTTTTTGCACTCCAGATTTAGAGGCATTACTTGTACGGTACCAAGTGCACAATTTACACCGATCACAAGAGTCTCCAGCATATTTTGGAACAGAAGGAGTTGAACATGAGGCAACGCAGATGGGTAGAACTCCTTAACGACTACGAATGCGCAATCAAGTATCATCCAGGCAAGGCCAATGTTGTGGCCGACGCCCTCAGCCGTAAAGAAACTAAACCTAAGCGTGTACGTGTGTTACAACTTACCATTCACTCCAATCTTCCTATTCAGATACGAAATGCTCAAGTTGAAGCATTGAAAGCAGAGAACATCAGGGCCGAATCCCTGCGAGGATCGAGGAAACAGTTAGAACAAAAGCAAGATGGCGCTTACTATGTGACAGGGCGCATTTGGATTCCACTCTATGGAAATCTACGTGAGCTTGTGATGGACGAAGCACACAAGTCTCGTTACTCGGTACATCCTGGTTCGGATAAGATGTACCACGACCTCAAGACTACATATTGGTGGCCTAGTATGAAAGCCAACATAGCAACCTACGTTAGCAAATGCTTGACCTGTGCTAGAGTCAAGGCCGAATACCAGAAGCCGTCGGGCTTGTTGCAACAACCAGAGCTACCAACATGGAAATGGGAGCAAATCTCCATGGATTTCGTCACAGGCTTACCGAGATCTCAAAACGGGAACGATACCATTTCGGTCATTGTGGACCGCCTAACCAAGTCTGCACATTTCCTCGCAATCAAGGAAACCGATAAGTACTCGAAGCTTACTGCAATCTACTTGAAAGAGATTGTTGTTAGGCACGGGGTGCCGATCTCTATCATTTCTGACCGTGACCCACGTTTTACATCCGATTTATGGCAAGCTACGCATAGATCTTTTGCCTCACGCCTGGATATGAGCACTGCTTACCACCCGCAGACCGATGGTCAAACGGAACGTACCATCCAAACGCTTGAAGACATGATGAGGTCATGTGTCATTGATTTTGGAAACGGGTGGGAATGACACTTACCGCTGGTAGAGTTCTCCTACAACAACAACAACCACACCAGCATTCAGGCAGCACCCTTTGAGGCATTGTACGGTCGTAAATGCCGATCACCTCTATGTTGGGCAAAAATTGGCGAAAGCCAAATTACTGGCCCAGAACTTGTAGTCGAGACTACGGAAAAGATTTCCCAGATCAAACAACGCATGGCGGCAGCTCGTGACCATCAGAAAAGCTACACTGATAAGCGTAGGAAACCGCTAGAATTCCAGGTAGGTGACCGGGTACTACTTAAAGTCTCACCCTGGAAGGGTGTGGTTCATTTTGGTAAACGGGGCAAGCTTAATCCACGATATGTCGGACCATTCGAAATTACCGAGAAGATCGGTAGGGTTGCTTACAGATTGAAACTGCCTGAAGAACTGAGTGCAGTGCACAACGTCTTTCACGTGTCTAATATGAAGAAGTGTCTGTCAGATGAAACACTCATCATTCCTTTCAAGGAACTCACTATTGACGAACAGCTACACTTTACTGAGGAGCCGATTGAGATTACGGATCGAGAAATCAAAACCCTCAAACGTAGTCGGATACCTATCGTACGAGTTCGTTGGAACTCGCGTCGTGGCCCAGGGTTTACCTAGGAACGGGAAGACCAGATGAAGCGCAAATATCCCCAGTTGTTCCCTGACAAAACTCCCAACACTGAAGCTACAACTGAATTTCGGGACGAAATTCCAAATTAACGGGGGGATGATGTGACACCCCGTTGAAACGTTCTCACTTATACTAGCTTGACAGTGGCTGCCTTAACTTTCGGGACGAAAGTTCTTAAAACTTGGGGATAATGTGACACTCTAGGTTTTCCCGAGCAACCTTCATATATTAACGTTATGTGTACATACATTATTAAATGAAAGTTTATGAATTATCTTGGTGTGCTATGTGATCCTTGTATTAAGTCATGTGTATGAAATATAGGTATATGTGTATAAGTGTATATATGTGAGCCGAGACCACAAGGACCCGACTCGAGACCACTTGGTCTCGAGTAAACCGAAACTATTGGGCCACAAACACACACACTTGAGCCCACTCGGAAATCGTTAGGGTGCCCCGACTTAGAGCGAGTATAAAACCCTTACCCAAGCCAACATTTCCCCATTTTTGGACACTCAATCATTATCCCAAATCCCCAAACATTCCCTCACACTCACTCCCACACTCTCCTACACTCTCTTTCACTAAAACCCTAGCCACACCATTCTTCTCTCTCTCAGATCCAACCGGTAGCATTGAAGGTCCTCGGATCGGCTCGTGTCATTCACTCAAGAACTTCCTTTCAACATTCTTACTCACCTTCATACTCTCGGTTCTTTATCGGTTAGTGTCTTTTTCTTGTAGATGAAAATATTACATGTGTTGCTTGGTGACTACATGCATGTGAAATTGTTCATCTTGAATGGTTAATGATGTGCAAATTGCTTATATGTTCACTCATGTTCTTCATTATTGGGAGATGCAAAATGATTGATGTTTTGGATAATAGTAGTTTAATAGGTTCATAACTAGTTGATTCATGATAGAAAATGTTGTGTTGCGATATCATATGTTTAGGTGATAGAAGGCCAGTTATGATTCATAGTTGTTCACCTAAATGGATGAAAGATGGGATGGGTGGAGTTCATTGGTGTAAGAATCTAGAAAATCCTAATGATGAACCGTATGAACATGTGATGAATATGTGTTGAATATGTTTTAAATATTTGAATATGTGATGTTTGATCTGTTTTGATTAGAATTTAGACAAGAAAACATGTGTGTGCATTCTGGTTGGTTAGTACACAATTTCATGAACATGCAATTCCATTGGATAGTACATCAGAAGTTCTAGAAGGATCTCCACATCAAACAAACGAGTCAAGACCCTCGGTTGCGACTCGAGATCAAGCAGCAGACATCAAGGACTCGAGACCAGCAGGATCTCGACTCGAGGTCTCATGATCTCGACTCGAGACTGAACTCGAGACCGCTGAGGTTGCGACTCCTGCATGCACCACTCGAGACTACCCATCCACAACTCGAGACATCTTGGTTGCGACTCGAGACCTCGTGTTCTCGAGTCGAGACCGTGTGGTCTCGACTGGGCTACTTGTCTCCGTTATTGGGCCACAGCATGTATGACTATATGTTTTGGGCTGCAAGACCGTATGTGGGCTTTGTGTAAACTGTTACTGTTTGACTGTTTAAGAATTTGGACTGGCCCAATAACGTAATGGATAACTATGCGATATGTATGCTATGTGTTAGATACGTGTAGGATATACGTGACTTATTTGTATCTAAACCTGACCCATACTGGTAACCATGGTAGGACGTGGTAACCAGCGTGTTTGACCAAGTAAAACTAATATGCCGAGCAACCCAAGGTGATCCGTGTTAATGCGCATGTGCATAGTTATGCACATATGTATATTTTGCCAGATTAGGTTAATAAGGTCAATCATGTTGATGCAAATTTGTATAATTATGCATATGTGCATAATTTGTCAGGATAGGTTAATAAGGTCATTCATGTTGATGCATGTATGCATAGTTATGCCATGCACATGTGCATAGTTTGCGAGAATTTGTCAACAATGTCATTTATTTCGTTGTACATGTGCATAGTTATACACATGTGCAGAATTTGACATAATAATTTTATTACTGATTAATGTTAATTATGATTGGTGGTAATACAAATTTTGATTTGGTAAGGGTTAGGGTTTTTTTATCGAAGCAAACCTGTTGATAAGCTTAGTCATGTTAATGAGCATGTGCATAGTTATTCACAAATGCATGTTTTGCCAGATTATTTCAATTATGTCAGTCATGTGGATGCAAATATTCAGTTAGGCACATATGCATAATTTGCCAGAATATGTTAATATGGTAATTCATGTTGTTGTACATGTGCATAATTTGCCAGAATATGTTAACAATGTAATTTATGTTGATGCACGTGTACATAGTGATGCACATATGCATAGTGATGCACATGTGCATAATGTATATAGTAATGATAAAGTTAATGTTAATTCACATATTTATTGAGATTGTATGTTTGTTAATCCTATGTCTTCTTGTTTTTTTTATTATCATAGATCGATAACGGAAAAAAATCAAAGAAGGTAACTTTCGTTTTGAAATCAAGGATGAAGGGTAAAAAAATGCCGGATGCAATAGATGATGATTACGCAACGGTTAAACAAATAGGTAAAAAAGGTTGATTAATATTTGATGATGTTGTTGGGAGTTTATGCACTTGTGCATCCATTTATTACTTTCATGTTAAATGATATCATTTTTGTAAACGCATTAAATATATCACATGTAGGTGCACAAGAAGATTAAAAAAAAGCATAAAGAGGAGGACAAGTGAGCGAAATCCCGATGGAAAAATTGAACAAGTAAGCGAAATCCCTTTATTACTTCACAGAATGTAGGGTGTTCGCTATGCGACATATGGAGATGTATAAAGGGAGTGGTAAGAAGTTTGATTGCAGATTCAACAAAGATAAAGAAATTCAAGACTTGCAACTTAAGAACATGAGGGTGAAGATAGCAACAAAATTGTCGTTATCAGAGGCGAATGATCATGTTTGTTAATCTATGATGTATTATGTTGTTTGGTAGAGGGAATGTTGGTACTGCACATGTGCATAGTTTGAAATAGCATACATATTGGTATTGTATAATGTATTACAGTTGGTTATATTTGTTATTTTAGGATGTAATATGTTGTTTGGTATAGTATATGTTGGTGATGCATATGTGCAATAATGATTGTTGATCGGATTATGTGATTCTTATGATAATGGTGTTATATTTACTTGTTATAACACAAAAGTTGGTATAGTAAACATGTATGCACACGTGCATTGTTCAAAACAATAACCATGTGTAACACCCCGTGTTTTGGAAGTCAAAAGTACAAGTCAAAGTCAAAGGAATAAAAGATTGCTAATTGCGATCTGTCACTCCTTGCTTGACTATTAAATTGTGCTTTTTGACTTGTAATCGAATTCTATTATTTGTTTGCTTTAGTTATATTATGTGGAGTATTTATAACAAATCGAGGTTTAATCGCATGTTTAATCGCAAATCGACTTATCGCTAACCGCATCGCTATCGCATTCGCAACTCGAATTATAGGTTATGGATATTGTTTTACGTCTGTGTGCTATTATGTGTTACTTGTGCATGTTATGTTTATGTTGAGATGTTTAATCGATATCACAATCGTAACTCTATCGCAACGCAATCTAATCGCAAACGCTAAACGCAAGATATTTATAGTGATTGTATGTTAGATATAGTAGTTAGCTTATTTGTGTAACTAATGGGTAATATTACCGCATCGCTCACTCGAAACGCATCGCAACGCTCAACACGCAAAACGAAACACCAAAATGCAACTCGCCGGAGCCACTCGATCGAATGACCATTCGATCGAATGGTCATCCGAACGATCAGATGGCCATCCGATCGGATGGCCATCTGATCGAAGTGCCATCCAATCCGTTCCAAGTGCACACTTTCCTCTTTTGGCAACCTATAAATACCCCTTGTCACGTCACCAAAGTGATGTTGTCACAGCACCAAAGTGATGTGACAGCTCCCTCTCGTTCGACTAGCATTCCAGACCTCTTTTCTCTCGATTTCTCACGATTCTTGTAAGTTCTCAACTCACATCTTGTACTTCTATGATCTACACGCACTTCTTCATCACTTTCACCTTTGAATCTCAACTTTTAACTGTGAAATCAGCGGATTTGAGGTGTTCTAGGATGATGTCATCATGGGGTTCTTATGAACTTCAAGTTTTGGCATTATTCCACCAAGAACAACTCAGATCTACATGATTTCCACATGTTTTAACACTATTTTCGCATAGATCTAAACTTTTCATGGTTAAAAGGATTGAAAGATGGTTTCACAACTTTCTTTCAACTCTTTTACACTCAATGCACTCAAAACCGATAGAATCGGAGCTAGTCCAGGCTTTCTACTCATTCTCTAGTAAAGTGTCAGGTTGAGATCTGATTCCTATCAATGAGATAACCGATTTCGGTTGGACACGAACATCCGTCACGAACAGTTAACTGATCGGATTGAGGTGGTTCCCTTTCGATCGGATGACCTGGGTCTGATGGGGTTCCTGTTGTTCAATACGTTGTCATACCGTCTCGATCAACTCAAGATCCACGAGAAAAACTATACCACAAATGATCTCGAGCTTGGCGCAGTTGTTTTTGCGTTAAAGATTTGGCGACACTACCTTTACGGTACCAAGTGTACGGTCTTCACCGACCATAGGATCCTACAACACATCTTTGACCAGAAGGAACTGAATATGCGCCAACGCCGGTGGGTAGAACTCCTCAACGATTACGACTGTGAGATTCGTTACCACCCAGGCAAAGCAAACGTCGTCACTGATGCTCTCAATCGACGAAGCTATTTGCATAGCGTTCATAATATCCAAGCCCAACATAATCTCGAAGCTCTTATCCGCGACGCTCAGCATGCTTGTTTTACCGAACGTACTTTGAAGAAGGAAAGAATTCTTAACGACGGAGCTCAACTAGAGAAAAAATCGAATGGTATCTTTCACTATCTGGACCGAATTTGGATTCCCAAGCGTACCAATTTGCGACAAATTCTGAAGGATGAAGCCCACAAATCTCGGTATTCTATTCATCCCGGTGCCGACAAGATGTACCAGGACATGCCCTACAAGTACTGGTGGCCGGGCATGAAAAAGGATATCGCTATCTATGTTTCGAAGTGCCTGACTTGCTCGAAAGTCAAGGCCGAACATCAACGCCCCTCTGGCTTACTCGTACTACCCGAGATCCCGATGTGGAAATGGGAGAGGATAGCCATGGACTTCATAACGAAACTCCCGTGTACGACATCAGGTCACGATAGCATCTGGGTTGTCGTTGACCGTCTTACTAAATCTGCTCATTTCCTGTAGATACGAGAAGACTTTAAGGTGGAAAAATTAACCCGAATCTACACCGACGAAATCATCTGTCGACACGGGACGCCTCGTGATATCATCTCTGACCGCGATGGTCGGTTTTCCTTGCGTCTTTGGGAAACGTTTCAATCTACTCTCGGTACTACTCTCAATCTAAGTACCGCTTTCCATCCCCAAACCGACGGTCAGACTGAAAGAGCGATTCGTACCCTTGAAGACATGCTTCGTTCATGTGTCATAGATTTCGGTGGTAATTAGGACGCACACTTACCTTTAGTCGAATTCTCGTACAATAACAGTTATCATTCTAGCATCCAAATGGCACCATTTGAGGCATTATTGTAACACCCCGAAATCGGGATTTGGTAATTAAACCATGTAAATAATAATGAACGGGTAAATACCGTTAGTGGTGAAAATAAATCCGGTGAATATTAGGAAGTAAATAAATAAACCTAATATCGAATAAAAAGAGAATAAAAGGGTTTAATGAAATAATGTTTATAAGAGACCCGAGCTAACGGGACTTAAAAACAAAACGGGTGGTAATCTCCCGGAACCCACTAAGTTAACTAGGAGTAATTAACCTAGTTAATTAAAGGAAAATATTTCTAGAAATAAAGAGGTTAAGGCCTACTTGGAACAAACCAAATCATGAGGGGCTAAAGGTGGGTAATTAGAAAAGTGTTTTAATTAAAACACTAATATAAAAAAAAGAAATAAAAACACACACAGGTGTGTTCGATCGACAGGAGGAGTAGGGAGAAAGGGGTGAAACCCTAACTCAACAAAACCTTCAAATTGGAGGATCAAACGAAGGCCAAATTCGGATTGGAATATACATAAACGATCACCAAGTCAAGGGGATCGAAAGGTATGTCGAATTTTTGACATTCATGAAGTTGTGAAAAGTCGATCAACTTTACAAGATGCAATTTAGGTATGAATTGTAGAAGTTATGGCTAGATTAGAGATGTATACTTGCTTAGGAGCAAAACCCTAAGTGAAAATTCTGCATATATTGCTATGATTTGAATACTTAGATGAATTACCACACTTACATAAGTGGGTTTTAATGTTATGATGAAATTGATGGTCTAACTAGGTTTAGAATCATCATGCATGATGATGTTAAGAAGGTGTTTGATTAAATCATGAATTTGGGTACATGATCATAAATGACTTGAAATGGGTTTTGAATGTTAAGATGAAATTTGGTAAATTTGTTCATGGAACTAGGTGTATGAAATCATATTGTCTATCAATTGATAAGTAGAACTTGATTATATTAAGTGTTGGGATAAATGCTAGTGATATGATGAAACGGGTTTCACTCGTGTATGAGGAACCCTTAGTTCTTACAAAAATAAATGAATAAACTAGTCAAGATAATCGTTTAAACTAGTTTATTAGCCATGGAAATGGGTTGCAATTGATGGTTTGGGTCGAATTTGAAAGGACCTTAAACATGATTTTCGTAGCTTTTATATGTATTTTGACTAATCTTAAAAAAATCATATAAAATCAACCGTTTATCCGATTTGGGTGTTCTATACCTTTTCGGAAAGCTTATGAAGTAAATTTTTACTGTTTTCAATCATAAGAAACAAATGTGGTTGTTAAATAGGCCAAATAGGCGAATTAAAACTGTTGTTCAGAACTTGAAAGATGTTGAAAAATGAAAATATAGTTGCTGAGCTGATTTTATAAAAATGATATAAAATCATAGAAAAATCGTTAGAAGGTGTACCTTATATGCTTGCGAAGGTATTGGAGCGTTCTACGATCCATCTTTGAACACGTTGATCTAATTCAGATTTTAAACGGGTCAAAATGGTCAATTACAGCAGCTGAATAGAAAATCGCTGCACATAAATAATGTTCTTATTAACCAAGAAAAAGGCATAGGATTGTATATACTTGCTTCAGGCATGAATTATTGATTGTTGGGAACAAATAGCACTTTATGTGACATGCTTAAAATGTTTAAAATCACTTACTAACTAGTTGTATAAGTAACTTCACTAACGGGTCAAACGGTTAGTGAATGAAAAGAATTATGGTATGAAACTAGTTGTTGAATATTTGGCATGCTTTGATTGATAAGTGTGTAAAAAAAAAAGGGTTCCATAGGGTGATGGCCATTATATAGAATGACTAATCTAACCATCTTATGGATGTTATGATATAGTTGACTCTAAACAAGCTAGGTGGGAGCTTGGAAAGGAACGGGTCAAACGGATCATGGATGCAAAGAATGTTTGCGCGGACGCGAGGTAAGTTATGCTTACACTTCCTTTTTAATTACAATACACTTGTGAATATTGATTGTGAATAATGATAAGTAATTGGAATATGATGTTCCGGCAAGATACAATGCAAGTCAGAATATGTAAAAAGGTAAGAAACCATAAATTATGGTAAAAAGGGGTAAAATGGTAAATTAGTCGGGTGAAGACTAATAAATAACGAATTTTGAACAATACGTTATGGGGTGAATTGTAACGTGTAAAAGTGGTTTAGTAATACTCAGGACACGAGTTGACGGATAGAATAAAAGATGTGAAAAGACACCATTTGGTATAAGTCATAACGGGTCAAACAATTCAAGAAATGTCTTTTAAGTAGTAAGGACTCATGGTGCTAACCGGAATGGGTTCAAGGGGCGAAATGGTATCAAAATACCATCATATGATGATAAATGATCATTTTGACTAAACGGGTCAAATGGTGCGTTAACACCATTTGACACCATTTGACGATAATTTTTGACGATCGCTTGTTAAGTTTTGGTGATTACAGGAAAGTAATATTAGGTTCGCGACGCTATTAATTAGTAAGTTAATAGTGAAAGGTATTTTAAACGGGTCAAAACTTTGACCCGAGCCAGGTATGTGCAAATAAGATTATAGTTTTAAGTACGATTTTTGGTCAAACATGTTATTAAAAGCCATCGTCGTCAAAAGACTTGAAACTTGTCTTTTGCAAAATTTCTAAACCAGAGATTAGAACACGGAACAAGTAGTTTATCACATTATATCCACCACAAATATTGTTGTGGTGGAAAACAAGTAGAAACCATAGTGTGGAAATAAGATGCAAGCAAAGGATGGGTGTAATTTAAGCTTAAAAGTGCATAAGTACCCTTAACGGGTCAAAATAAGAGTATAAACAAAAACGGGTTAAGAATGTGTATAAACTCATGATTTGAACCTCGTACAATAGGAAATAATTATATTATAATATGTTACAAAAAAGAAAACAAAGGCGACAGACTACAGAACTGGCAAACTGATTATTATTTTGTGGTTTGATGTCTAAAACTTGTTTAACCTATTATTTAAGCATCAAAACTAACTTTTAGGTTGGTTTTGATCACAGGTAAATACCAAGTGTTCCCGGATGAAGATCAAGCTCAAGGAAGAACCGAACACGATCAAAGATACAAGCTTCCGCATATCGTTTCGTCGATATTTTAATCAACGAACTCTATTTCATTGCGTGTATTATTTTTTTTAAATTGTAAAAGTTTTAAATTACCCGTATTTTCCACGGATACGAAATATTAACTACATGTTTATTTTCGTAATTCATACGAAAACCATTAAATAATACTAAGGGTGTTACAATTATACGGAACAAAATGTTGATCGCCTATTGTATGGCATGAGACCGGAGACGCGCAAATTACCGGTCCTGAGCTGTTGCAAGAGACGACTGACAAGGTCCTCCAAATTCGAGACAATCTGCTGAAAGCTCGGAGTCGTCAGAAAAGTTACGCCGATAGACGCTGCAAGCCCCTTGAATTTAACGTTGGCGATCACGTACTCCTAAAGGTATCACATTGGAAGGGTGTGATCAGATTCGGCAAGAGAGGAAAGCTCGCGCCTCGATATGTTGGACCCTTTAAAATTCTGGAAAGGATTGGCAAAGTGGCCTACAGACTCGAACTACCGGAGGAACTTAGCAACGTCCACCCGACTTTCCACGTTTCGAACCTCAGAAAGTGCCTAGCCGAGCAGGATTAACAAGTGCCACTTGAGGATCTACAAGTGGACGAAACATTACACTTCGTGGAAAAGCCTGTCGAGATCATGGACCGAGAAACCAAGAAGCTCAGGCGCTCACGCATTCCCATTGTGAAGGTTCGCTGGGAAGGCAAACGCGGCGCAGAGTTCACTTGGGAACACGAAAGTGACATGAAGGCGAAATATCCACAGCTTTTTGTTATGCCTGCGCCTTAATTTCGGGACGAAATTCCCTTAAGTAGGGGAGGCTGTAACACCCAGTGTTTTGGAAGTCAAAAGTACAAGTCAAAGTCATAGGAAGAAAAGATTGCTAATTGCGATCTGTCACTCCTTGCTTGACTATTAAATTATGCTTTTTGACTTGTAATTGAATTCTATTATTTGTTTGCTTTAGTTGTATTATGTGGAGTATCTATAACAAATCGAGGTTTAATCGCATGTTTAATCGCCAATCGACTTATCGCTAACCCCATCGCTATCGCATTCACAACTCGAATTATAGGTTATGGATATTGTTTTACGTGTGTGTGCTATTATGTGTTACTTGTGCATGTTATGTTTATGTTGAGATGTTTAATCGATATCGCAACGCAATCTAATCGCAAATGCTAAACGCAAGATATTTATAGCGATTGTATGTTAGATATATTAGTTAGGTTATTTGTGTAACTAATGGGTAATACTATCGCATCGCTCACTCGAAACGCATCGCAACGCTCAACACGCAAAACGAAACGTCAAAACGCAACTCGCCGGAGCCACTCGATCCCATCCGATCTATTCCAAGTGCACACTTACCTCTTTTGGCAACCTATAAATACCCCTTGTCACATCACCAAAGTGATGTGACAGCTCCCTCTTGTTCGACCAGCGTTCCAGACCACTTTTCTCTTGATTTCTCGCGATTCTTGTAAGTTCTCAACTCAAATCTTGTACTTCTATGATCTACACGCACTTCTTCATCACTTTTACCTTTGAATCTCAACTTTTAACCGTGAAATCAGCGGATTTTAGGTGTTCTAGGACGATGTCATCATGGGGTTCTTATGAACTTCAAGTTTTGGCATTATTCCACCAAGAACAACTCAGATCTACATGATTTCCACACGTTTTAACACTATTTTCGCATAGATCTAAACTTTTCTTGGTTAAAAAGATTGAAAGATGGTTTCACAACTTTCTTTCAACTCTTTTACACTCAATGCACTCAAAACCGATAGAATCGGAGCTAGTCCAGGCCATCTACTCATTCTCTAGTAAAGTGTCGGGTTGAGATCTGATTCCTATCAATGAGACAACCGATTTCGGTTGGACATGAACATCCGCCACGAACAGTTAACTGATCAGATTGGGGTGGTTCCCGTTCGATCGGATGACCTGGGTCTGATGGGGTTCCTGTTGTTCAATACGTTGTCATACCGTCTCGGTTAAACCGCAAAACTTTCAAAATTTCCAAGTTGTGAAACTATCAGATCGTGGGACAGATTGCCGTCCTATCGGATTTCCATCCGATCGGATTGCCATCCGATCGAACGACAATCCGATCGGATTGCACTTGGACATCAACACTTAACATTTTTCACAAATTTTCAAGGATCATTAGTTCTAACGGATTGCCATCCAATCGGAAGACCATCCGATCGAATGACAATCCTGCTGTGAACTTGTTCTCACTAAGTGTCCAGCCGATCAGACCGCCTTCCGATCGAACGACCGTTCGATCGACGGCCTGAAAGGTGGAGATACTTCTTTGTTTTCAAAATGCTACAACGAAAACTTCAAAGCCATCATACACAAATACATCCATCCCAAACGAGTGTCAATCCGACCGAATGGCCATCCGAACGGATGACCATCCGAACAGATTGACATCCGATCGAATGACCATCCGTTCGGATTGCCATCCGATCAGATGACCATTCATCACTTGGTTCACTGGCACCATTTTACGCGCCGTTCTTCGCTTATGCTATCGTTAACTGTTCAGGCTAATCACTCTAGCTCTCCCTTCAATCCATTAACTTCCATCGCTGTGAGTATACTCGATCCCTTTTTGCTTTAAGCACTTTTGGGTCTTACATACGTTATCTATATCAAAACACATCGATCACACAACGCAAACACTTTTATACGCTAATCGTTACTGCATGTTATACATGTTACTCGATGAATGCTTGTATGTTATGTTTACATAGTGATTGTTGCCTGACACCTTAGCAACGATAGTACTATAGTTTGGACTCAGCACCTATTGTGGACAGGGGTTGTTAATGGCTTTACTTCACGTGTCCCAGTGGGGGGGGGATATGTGTTGCGCATTCTACAACTCGCAGTCACGTCTGTGCATATTTCATTGTCGATAACCTACTAGCTTCACTTTGCTACATGTTACATGTTGGTTATGCCTAAACGCTTTCGCAATCTATTATTACTATTAAACTTGTATGTTCACCTTTACACTATGTGTATTGACCTCTATTTTAACGTATGTGACAGGTTTTTGAATGCTTAGGATGCTGTGCTCTTACTTTTGTGGAATCAAGTAGGAGAGTCTACGAAACAAAAACAATTTATTTATTTTGAGTTGTCGGAACAATGATTTGCCTAGAGATATCTATGTCTGTAATAATTGATTTGCTTGATGGGTTATGGTATGGGACATAATATTAACTATCCGGTAATTTAGTTGTTAATTGTTATGGATTTCTCTTGGACAATCTGTCTCGCTCAGTGTCGCGCCCCGATGTTTCCGTCATCGGTTGGGGTGTGACACCATGTTGGTAATATATGTTAGGTGGTCAATAATGGAATTACATACGATTACATGTGCATTGTTCGAAACAGTAACAATGTAATCATAGTCTATGAATATGAAAACAAATAGTACAAAAAAATGATTGTAAACAAAAAATCATAAACAAGATGAATAATGATTAGAAATTGTTTGACATCATATATAGGCTAATAGAGGATCCTCGGTTGATTTACGACGCCTGGATGAACGTCTAAGGGATTGCCCATGTTCATATATATATATATGTGTGTGTGTGTGTGTGTGGTTGATTTACGACGCTTGGATGAACGTCTAAGGGATTGCTCATGTTCATATATATATATGTGTGTGTGTATGTGTATGTGTGGTCTTCTGGATCATCATCAGCATCTTCATTAGTGTCATTGGAATCCAGATCATTCATTGGAATCAACATCATTAGAACAAGAATTAGGTTCATCACCAGGGGGATCAGGAGTCCAATAGCATATTGTCATTAAATGTATACATAATGTAATTGTCAATATAATGCACATGTGCATAATGTAATTGTCAACATAATGCACACAAGCATTATCATTTTATATATAATGACATTTTTTGAACAAAATAAGATGCCATATATTTAAACCAGAACTCTAGCCAAGAACTAGAGAAGTACGCTTACAATAAACATATAAACTCATAATTTTCTATTACATTCTCACCACTGGTGTACCACTCTTCAGTCACTAAATTCTCCATTTTGGCTAGTCACTAAATTCTCCATTTTGGCTATGACTTTCATCCGCAATAGAGTACACCCATTGACTTGTTCCAGTCTTATATCATTTGAAAACTGCACGGCTTTGGATACCTTCTCATTTCTGCTCGACCATATGATCCATAATGTAGCCATCACTATGCAGTTGACTGCCTTTTTCTTCTTCTTAGGAAAAAGAGAGAATATATGCCACCGTTGAGCAATAATGTAAATCTTTTACTTCCAGCCATGATCCGACCATCCACACCATCCACCATAGTGCTTTCGACATCAAACACGTAATGAGGATGTGTTCAACAGTTTCTTGCTCGTATCCGCAACCCGGGTACAATGTGTTGCTGATCTGAATTCCCATTTTTTTTCCAGATCCGTCTTTGTCGGTAACCTGCCTTCGACGCCTTTCCATGCTAACATATTGGCTTTAGGTGTAGCCCAGTCGTCCAGGTCATTACAAAGCCACTCGATGGGTCCCCGCTTGTGACACACAAATATTCTCTAACGGTTTTAACATTGAAATTCGACTTATTTTTCCGAGTGCCAACCCCAACCATATTGACCCGTCTTCATTCTGGTATCTCTCAACAATGCCAAAAGCTACATAAACTCCACCAATGCCTCCCCGGTTGTCGGATTGTTCTTCCATTGCCAATCCCACATAGTCACCTCCCCTATTTTTTTTAGTTGTCCGCCACCCAACCCCCTTTGTTTGCTGCCATCCTGTACATAATTGGATAGTCATCCATAAGACACTTGTTCATAATCCATACATCAACGACATAATCTAATTTTCTACATAATGCACATGTGCATATAATTTAATGCAATATCATTTACTATCAACGTAATGCACATGTGCATATAATTTAATACAACATCATTTATAGTAAATATAATGCACATGTGCATATCATTTAATATAATATCATTTACAAAGTATATACATCATTTATAGTCAACATAATACCTTTCTGCAGCTCTTGATGTTCTGTATTGTAGGTGTATTGTGACTGTCAACTGTATTATTAGCAGATGGACCAACAATGTTACCAACACTGTCAGCATCAGATGTATGAGGAGGATTATTGGAGAATGTATGAGGAGGAACATCAGATGTGTGAGAATCGACACTTGATGAATCAGAGGATGCCATGTAGATATGAGGAGGATTAACAGAGAATGTATGAGGAGGAACATCAGATGTGTGAGAATCGAGACTTGATGAATCAGAGGATGCCATGTAGAGGGTGTAAATGGTGGGTTGTCGTAGTGAATGCCGCTGGAAACACCATGACCGGATGCCGCCACTGTGAACTCCGGTGAGTTACGTTAACGCCGTCAGCCACCGTCGTCGATGTATACAAAGTTCTTATCCGATGAATGAAACCCTAACTCTGGATCGTGAACAAAGTTGTGAAACAGAGGGGCGCGTGTTTTTATAATAAATATCACATAATTACAATTTTGCCATGTGTTCACACTGGTTCTCGCGGTTCTTGCAATAAAGGGTGTTCCTAACAGATCGTTCTCCTATATATATATATATATAGGGTAAATTTCATTTGAGAAACACCTTTATTGTGAGAACCATGAGTACCAATTTAAACATACAAAAAAAAAAACCCTAACCCCCCACCCCCCCCCCCCCCCCCCCCAAGCTAAAATGCTAAAAACTAAACCCACAAAAAACTAAAAAACACGCAAAAAAAATTTAATATTTTTTAGCTAAAAATCGCTACTTTTAGTAGCTAAATTTTTTTTAAATTAAAAAAATTTTGGTAACGAAAATTAGCTATTTTTAGCTAAAAAATATTAAAAAAAAAAATTTGTGTGTTTTTTAGCTATTTTTATGTATTTTTCGTTGTGTTCACGTTGGTTCTCACGGTTCTTGCAATAAATGGTGGTTTCTAACGGATCATTCTCCTATATATATATATATATATATATATATATATATATATATATAAGTCCTAGTCTATCCAGTCTTTCTAGAATTTAAGTATGAGATTAACCAAAGATTATAAGTTTGACTTTTCAAATAGCAAAAGTCAAGCTATGTAGCTGATGTTGACAAAACTACAGTCGAATTTTGGACTATTCAACTCTTATTTTACCGTATTTTCTTCATAAACTCCAAAAAGGCTGGCAATTTGCCAACTTTCATTGTCTTTTTTGCTTTAACTAGCACGTTTAAGGTGTACGTTTTGGGACCACATAATAAATTGTTAATCAACACAAGAACGTAACTTCTGGGGGTCATTAACAAATACAACTACACATAATAGTTGACTGTCACTTGTAGTTGAACTTTCTTCGATAACAAAGGACCATCTCTTTTATTGCAAATATATTACCATCACTTAAGTACCGCCCATGTAGATCCTTTCAACAATTAAAGAAATCACATCACTCCCCTTAAGTTTTCTTGCACCAAGGCAAACCCGATATGAACCCGAAAATCACGCCAACAAACATGAACCCAACCCAACACAACTCATTTATTCGTACGTTGACACAAATACAACCTGTCTAATCACAACCTACAAGAAATTATTTGTTTTACATATCACTTTAAATATATACCCTCAATTATCTTTGAATTACATAGTTGTCGTAAACTATTATAAATTTATAAAAATTAACAAGTCAACTTACAAACCACTGGATTAACCCGATGCCAATCTGATTAGCTAAACATGTATATAAGTTTGACCTGGAACTGGACTAGTGTTGTGTAGACTAAGACAAAGCCATGAATATATGTGTCTTGTCGTGTGTAAAGTTCACACCCCAATATATAGTTTTATCTAACTACAAAATTTAATTTGTATGATTCTAAACAAGATTGTAAGAATGGTGGTAAACTGACAGGACGATGGTACATAACTAAATATAATAAAAGCATATACACTTTAGTCTTATGAAAGGTGTGATAGGTGATCCACGACTGCTGCATGTCTCAATTCTAATGGGCCATAGCACTTAAAATTTGGCCCAGTGGTGTACCATTTATTCATGAATTTCTTCTTAACAAAAAAAATCTTGTTTCTTCATAAACCATATATTACCTAGTGGGTGTTTTACCCACGCTCCACTGTGGGGTTCGACATATAGATATGGCGAGTTTTTTAAAATTTGAAATGCTCAGTTTTGACTTATACATTAGTTTTCATCTCGATTTAAAAATTCAAAAGATGAGAATAAAAAAATAACTCCCAAAAAACAATATAACAGTAAAAGCAAAGCAAGAAAAAAAAAAAGAAAATCACAAAAAAAAAAAGAATCAGTCGGTTTCGAGGCAATCGCTATATGGAAAGAAAAAGAAAAAACAAACAAAATATAGTCGTTATAAACGTGTTCGATTTATTGTTTTTTTTTTCTATTTACTATTCTTGTAAGATAATATAATGAAAATTTTTCATTTCAAAAACTTAAAAAAAACTGTTTTGTTAAGGAGGTGTTTAGGATTCCTTATTTTAGTGACCGGAAATTACGAAATTGGGCAAGACCAGAGTTGCTTTACGAAATTGGCCACCTCATGCGTTTTTTGGAGCGGCGCATCATGGATTCAAATGCGCGGGATGCGTCTAAAAGTCCACGGGATGCGTCTTTGAAAATAATTCACTGACGATGCGTCTGAAAGTGCATGGGATGCGTCTTAAAGTGCCAGGATGCGTCTTAAAGTGCCGGGATGCGTCCGACGAGTTTTCCGGCGACTTGCAGGTTTCCGGCGGAATTTTCCCTTAAATTCTCGTCCCACATCACAAGAGATCTCACTCGCTTAGGCCTTTTTTTGAAAGTTTATATTATTTTTTTCAACAAAATTAAGCACCAATGGGAAAGAGTAGAAGAAGCAAGCACCAGTCGCTAGTAAGTTTATAAATCAACTTGTAGTAGATCATCTACAACTTGTAGTAAATCAACTCTTGTTGGGCAAGTTACTCTCCCCTCTAAACAGTCATAAAAAAATTGGATACATTTGGTTTTTGCATCTCGCCGGAAACCTGCAACTCGCCGGAAACCTCGACGAACGCTTTTGAAACTTGCTCGACGCATCCCATGCATGATGCCTCGCTCCAAGAACGCATCCCGTGGCCACGTGTCTATTTTTTATTGGGTTTCGCTCCAAAGACACATCCCATGGTTGAAAGACGCATCCCGCGCATTTGAATCCGTGATGCGCCGCTCCAAGGATACATGAGGTGGCCAAGTTCGTAAATCAACTCCGGTCTTGGTCAATTTCGTAATTTCCTCAAAGATTATTATGTGAGAGGAAAAGTCAATAAGTCACTCCATTGTGACTTATTAACTTTTTCAAAAAGTCATAAGTTTTTTTTTTGAAAAACTAAGCAAAAAATGACCTAAATTTAAGTTAAACTATTTAAAAAGAAAACAAACGACAAAAAAAAGTGAAAATATAAAGAAAAAAAAAAGAGAAGAAAAAGGAAAATGAAGTGTTTAAAAAACCACTTGGGGTAGTTTTGTAATTAGGTTGAACCAATATGGACTGTTTCAAAATCAAAATTCGAAACCGTGTGTGCCAAGTTCTAACCCGCAATAGGGTTTAAAAGAAAAGCAATCAAACAACCCGAACACAAACCCACCTTTATGGTCAATGAGTTAGTGGTGGAGTGGTAAGAGAGAGAGAACTAGTGTTCTAAATGACCTAGGTTCGATTCATGCTCACTACCATTTGGTTTTAGCGGCATATTGTGATGATGGGAGACTAGGAGAGTAGGCGGCGATCGCTAGTTCGATCTATGAACTGAGGTCTGAGCGTGTTTTACCTCAACGTATTGTCGTGCCTTCGGGCAGTGTTCACGGGCATTGGCCCTAGGTGAGGGTTTTCCCTGGTTTGGAGGCGAATGTATCCCAATTTGGTGAATATCGCCAACAAACCCACCTGTATGGCTGTATTATTTACTTGGTTAAAAAAATTGAAAAAAAAACAAGAGGTATAAAGAGATTAAAAAAAGAAGGCTAGTGTGGCGGCTATTGAACTTCAGATTAAGAAATAGTAGAGATAGTATAATGTTATGCACTACATAAGTGCATATATTAGGTTATGGGGGAAGGATCAAATACAAAACAATCTTAACCGATGAAGTGTAGGAAATCAGATAAAATGTGTTAACTGATGAACATGTACAGAGAATAAGAAAAGGAATACAGCTAGGATTTTATTTAATAGAAAAGCTTAAGTACAATGAAAAGAAAATAAACATTATATAGTCGGGCTACAGACTTACTAGCTAACGGGCCAAAGCCCACAATAAACTAATAAACTAAACTCAATTTCTTATGCCAACATCCCCTTCAAACTCACAATGCAACGGTAATAAGCATTAACAGTTTGTCACATAAAAACCGGAACCGAGAAGCCGACTGGACCTTAGTAAAAATATCCGCTACCGGCAACTCTGGTGGAACAAAAGGAAGCGAAATTGTCCCAAGTTGAAGATGTTGACGAGTTAAATAACAATCAATCTCAATATGTTTTGTTCGCTCATGAAAAACATAGTTCTTAGAAATTTGCATTGCACTTTGGTAATCACAATGTAATGGATAGGCTGAGAGATTGTAACACACATATCTGTAAGAAGCCATCTTAACCAAACAATCTCACACGTAGTCACAGCCATAACATGATACTCAGCCTCAGTAGAAAGTATTGAAACATCTTGTTTCTTACTTTTCCATGAGATTAATGAATCTCCTAGGAAAACACAAAAACATATGGTGGATTTGCGATCACTACGAACACTATCCCAATCAGCATCACTGTAGGCACGCAACTCCAGAGAAGATGTTGAGGGAAACTGAAGACTTTGAAACTGAGTGCCATGAAGATATCTCAGAATACGTAGAACAACTCCCTAGTGAACGGAATTAGGAGCAGTAACAAACAGGCTAACCACATGAGCATCATGAGCAATATCTAAACGAGTAACTGTAAGATAAACCAACCTGCCTATAACAGTACGATACAAACACAGATCAGCCAAGGGAACACCATCAGTGGGAGAATACATGACATTGGTTTCAAGAGGAGTCTCAACGGTTTTTTATTAGAAAGCCTTGCCCGTTGAAACAAATCAGAAATATATTTTGTCTGAGAAGGAGGTATCCTTTCTGAGACTGTGCCAACTCAATACCCAATAAATACCATAACATACCCAAATCCTTTAGAGAAAAGTGGTGAACTAAATCATGCTTCAGGGACTCAATACCTTCATAATCATCTCTTATAACAATCATATCATCCACTTATAGAGAAAAAATGTGTTCCACACTCGTACATCGAATAAACAATGTTGAATCGTGATAACTTGGAACAAAACCAAGGGAAGTAATAAGTGTAGAGAATTTTTCAAACCACGCACGAGGGGCCTATTTCAGACCATATAGAGCTTCCCGAATCCGAAAAACTTCACCATGCAGATGAGCAATGCCTGGGGGAGGAATCATGAAAACCTCCTCATAGAGATCACCATTCTGAAAGGCATTCTTGATATCCATTTGACAAATCTTCCATTGACGAACAGATGCAACAACTATGAGAGTACGAACTGTAGTCATTTTTCCACTAGGGCAAATGTCTCCTCATAATCCATACCATACTTTTGTGAGTATCCTTTTGCTACAAGTCTGGTCTTATATCGCAAAACAGACCCATCAGACTTTGTTTTAATCTTATATACCTAACGACAACCAATTGCATGTTTACCATGTGGTAGTGGAACCAAATGCCATGTATTTGTTTAATGAAGAGTAGTGAACTCTTCAGCCATAGCATTCTGCCAAATAGGACTAAATACAGCCTCTCTATTTGATTCATGTTCAGACAAATGATGTATATTTGCAATGAAGGAAGCAAACGAAGCTAAGTAAGTAAAGTCGGCAAAATCTGGTAGTTTGGTTGACTTACATTCACGAGAGGACCTCCTCAGAGGTTGAACTGTCTTAATAGATTAAGGAGTTGTCTTAGGCATAGTCGGACCTGAAGTTGTGTCTGGAGATGTATGGGTATCTTGAACTGACCCACCAGGTGCTACCTGCCCACTAGATTCTACTGGCCCATCAAGATCAGCAGATGTAGCAGGAACATTAGACGATTTTGATGCATCAATGTCAAAAGTGAAGGGGTCAATGTTTAGGAGATCTGACTTTGTTACATTGTGCGATTTTGATAGAATCGAATTAAAAGGAATATGATCGATGAAGATAACATGTCTCGACACATACAACTTCATACTTACAGGATCAAAACAATGATATCCTTTCTGTGCGATGCCATAACCTTTTGGACCACTGGCATAACCCAAAAACACACATAAGATGATTTATTTGAGAATTCATTGAAGGTAAGTACATCAACGGATAGAAGAAACGAGTAAGCAGTTTCCATAAGAAGACGATGTTTCCTTTCACCAAAGTTAAAAAACATAAAAGTGAGTAAATTTCTTTCGGTTGAGATGGTTAATTACGAATTCGACCATCGCATGCTTCTCATGTAACATGGATTTAACATCCATGTGGATGTAGTTAGTTTGGTGGACTTAAATTGCAATAAATTGAAACGTTAGTGTATTATTTGCAAGAGTTTTCATATTTGTAAAATATAGCACCATAGGAACCAAAACCGCAATTTACTCAATTTATAAAATAGTAATATATACTCTTAACAGCAAATTGAACTTTTTTAGGCTAAATTTCATTATCATACCCTTAAAAATAAAAATAAGCAATTATGAATAGAAAAAAGTTTATTTCGGCTAATTGGGGAGCACGCAGTGCATTGTAAAGAGCTCCCTAGATTCAAATACAGGCATCACTGGGTACGAGATGTTTTGTGGGACATCTTGAAAAGAGCTGAGATTTCGTATAAGAAAGAGGCTTCTGTGAATTTCCTTACGAACCCTATGGAAGGGAGATCTACTCTGCTACCAGCAGATCAGCTCGTCTTTGGTTAGGTTAGGGGGAAACATGCTTATGTGGACCTCACGGGGGTTTCCCCTCTAGTTGGTTTAAGGGAAAGCGGGTTTGTAGCTGGACAAGCAGCAAGAAAGGCAGAATCGAAGAAAGTTTATAGGCACGCTAAAGCTTGTGAAGAGAACCATCATGTTTTTGTCACTTTTGCCTTTGACACATTTAGGCCCCTAGCGCCACAAGCTATCAAATTTCTGATCAGGGTCTAACGGGCCATCCACAACAATTGCTTAGTCTCAGGGGGACGGAGTATTGTCTTTGGTAGATTAAGGTTTGCAATTCAGAAAGGGGTGGCGGCGCAGCTTATTGCCCGCCTACTTTCTGTTTTAATGTAACTTGACAAGTATTAATGAGATAAACTGATTCGCAAAAAAATTAAATAAATAAAAATAATCAAGAAAAAAATATGTTGACCCATATAGCGGAAAGCGGATAAGAAGGGTTTTGTATCCATCATAAATCCGTAACGTATATGCACTTACATAGCATTTCCTATGTAAAAATTGGTAATGCTTGATTAAAATGTAAAGTCATTGATTTGGATAAAGTTTGAATTAAGCTAAAGTTAAACTAAATCTGTATTACTATATAAAGCATTTCTTATGTAAAAATTGGTAAATTCCCATCAATTTTTAAGATGACATTTGAAGGGTCAACTTAAAATTAAAATGCCTATTTTTTTACCATTTCTTTCCATTCATACCTCTTTTTCCCTTGATCAATGGTATTTATGTCTAATAAATCTATCCTATATATTAGATTATTTATAAATAATAAAAAATAAACTTATAGATAATAAAGCCATCTCATTCATCAAGAACATATATTCAAAAATACATTCTATTGTATTTGTGTATTTGGACTAAAGGACTAATCAGTGAACCAAAATTAATCAAATTTAACATGTGATGTGTTTTGCAATTTTAGAGAAGTTGGTTAAAAGTTTATATGTAAATTGTCGAGTCCGTCGCAAAACGCAGGTTTCCCACTAAATAAAAAAAAATTGCAATATACTATATGATGTTTATCATAAGGGCTTCCCGTGCGTTGCAGTCGCGAAGCGCGAGGGCTTTCATATATATACACACACAACGTATATACGATTTTTTAACGTTTTCATATTTGAATTATGTTCTCCATCCATATTGTCGACTCTGTTGTAACGCGCGGGTTCCCTACTAGTTGCATTAAAATACATAAACATGGAATGTATAAAAATAAAATTATAAGAGAATTGAAATCAGGTACGAATACAAGAACAATAAATCTTTTTAGGTTCCGGATTTGGTTAGTTAGTTGCAAGACAAAATTAATGATAACACTGTTTAATCGACCACATAGATAGTAATTAATTAATCTTAATCTGTGATTAACCTAGATCACGAGGTCTACACATACTGACCATCCTATCCTTAACTAAAGTATATAAGGTGTACCGAGCACGATTGGATTGCATACTATAAACCGTCTACCCAATACATAAAATTAAAACCCGTTAAAAAGCTTAAGTACTATTATCATTTAATAAAGGTTGGGTTACCGCATGTTAACTCATGTTTGAGATAAGTCTTTGATTAGGGTGTCCGGGGCGCTTTGCAGGGAGGGGTGCGGGGTGTGTAGTCCCCAAGCGGGAACACCGCCGCCGACCCCTCGGGGAGTGTTTGCGGGGAGTGGGGAGCGGTGTGTGTTCACCGCACAACTTTTCACCATTTGAACGTTGGGCAACGGTCGGAAATAATAAAAAAAAAATTCAATTTTAACCTATATAAATAACCAACTTAAATCTAATTTTTTACCACACAAATTCTCAATCTTACTCTAAAAATCTTTCAAATACAACACAAAGCCAAACCGAGCAATGGAGAACCAACCCCGCGAAGCCAAGAAAAAGTCCGTCGGCTCTAACACTAAGGGACGCGGCTCGCAACCGTCTCGTGGTGGTTCGAGCGGTGCTAGTGCACAACCACAAGTACGGAAATGTTGCCGTTCATCCTCGCCCGAAAGCGCGAGATCGCTAACAAGTACGGGTGGCCGTGCAATTTCTAAAATTTTTATGTAGTATTGCGATGTAATTTTTATTTTATTAAATTAAATGTAACTTTTTATTTTATGAAATTATGTTTTACTTTTTATAAAAATATTTTCTTAATTAAAAAAATAAAAAAAAACAAGTCACCTAAGAGAGGAGTGTCACCATCAAATTGAGGGTGTGGGGGGAGTTAAGGGGGGAGTTGACGTGGCGCGTGCTGATTGGTTTTTTGTAAGAGAGGTCTAAGAGAGGAGTGCCCCTCTCACCCTTAGTCACATGCATATAACATATAGATTATTGACTAATTTCATTATGTAAATTCCTATAAATTTTCTTTTCTGTAACTGTATTGGATGGATATAATAAGCTATTAACAATTGTGAATTTTTCATAAAGAATCAAGCAGCCCCTTTGCTAAGTTGCTACAAAGTGCAAATAAGTTTTGCTGATAAATGCTTTAGACAGTAACTTAGCGACGATTCCCTTTACTTGACAGACTTTGAATTTTCTTCAAATCGAGCAACGACATGTTGCCATCATTGCTAATTTGGCTGCAACTACCATTTTATTGTAGTTTTCCGTAATTATCAACTGCCGTGTTAGTAGTGAATTCAGTGGTGGACTCAGGATTTATTTTTTGTGGGGGCGATCGAAGGGCTTAACCATATTTTTAAGAGGAAATTTTCTTTTTTACGGGCCCTCAACCATATGGGAGTAGGTTCGCCACCAGTAGTGATCAGTTTTCTTTGTTAATAACTGCAGAACTTCTAAGAGTGTTCAAGGTCGTTTGCAGATATTATTATATATTTCTAATGTTAGTAAAATATAAAATATTAATTAATATGAAAGAAGCAAAGAATAAAGTCAAAAACAAAGAAAGAAAGTGAAGGGATACCGGAAGAGATCGAGAGGCACCTTTCACCTTTGATCTTATCTGCAATTAATTGGTCACCTCAATGCAAACTTTCACGTTAAAAATCAGATTGTCGAATATTCAAACTACTCCCACCAACCTTCTTCCATGGACTTCTTAAAAAATGTGTATACCCTAGCGTCCTATAATTATTAGTATTTCTCTTTAGAAGATAAGTTAATTTAAGATGATAAAATAATCTCGTTCAATATTTTATAATCTGTCTTTGTAAGTATTTAATACTAAAATGTTGATTTTAATTTTTTAAATCTCAATTACAATGCAATAAATGTACCTATCACAATGTTATGTGTTGGTACTAGATATTATTGATAGTTAAGTTTTAATATTATTGGTAGCAATTGTATAGAGTGATTCTTAGGCTCTGTTGGAATTTAAATTAGAATTGAAAAACTTTCCTTAAAATATCATGTTTGATTGGTTTCTTATGGAACTGAAAATGGAAAATAATCCATTAAATTCCATCAATCAAAGGAAGTTCATTCCTTAGTGGAATTATAAGGTAGCGTTCGCTTCGTGGATTGTACAGGAACTGGAATTGGAATTTGCGTAAGAGTTGAAATTTGATTTAGAGTTTAGGTGTGTTTGTTTCACAGAATGGAATAAAATCCGGATGGAATTAGAATGTAGATTCTTTGTCTTATTTATCTATTTTTTTTGGAAACCAACAAAATAAGAAATGGAATCAGCATTGTAATTCCGTCATGATTTCATTCTAATTCCATTCTGTGAAACGAACGCTACCTAAACTTCCAATGGAAAATACAAAGATTACCAAAACAGTACACCCTTTCAATCCAAACCAAACATTAGATAAAACCTTCAATCGTGATTTTTTACTGTTTCTTCCAAATTGTTCCTTTTCGTGGAAACCCAAAAATAAGAAACCTTGAATCGAATCATCATGGCAGAAATCCAAACATTAAAACCAACGGATAGAAATTTAAATTAGCTCAAAGGCCAAAACCAATACCTGTCGAATCGATCAAAAACCAAAAATCCAACATATTCTTTTTTGCGTTTGATTTTTGTGCAATGGTCTTCCTTATAAAATTTTGAGTTTGAACCTACATAAAATTATTTTCCAGCTTTATTACAATCTGCTCATCATTGAATTATGTAAGGTATTATCACAAAGATTGATCAATAGCCAGTTAAGAAGACAGTAACACATTCTAATGATTTCTAGAGGGTATTGAGACACTTTGAAAAATTAAATCGACACCATCAATGAGCATCGTATAGGCCTATACGATGCGTATTGGGTTAAATTTAATTTCCAAGGTCAGTCAAAGGGTGATATTGTCTCCTCATGCGGACCAATACGCATCGTATAGGCCTATACGATGCGTATTAGTCCTAGGTTGTCCTTCAAAGCTGACAGATAGGGTTCACATCCAAACCTATACGGATCGTATAGGGCTATATGATCCGTATTATAGCACGAGGTTGCTTTCTGTCACTACAGTGACATAAAGTGATTGACGTCAGCCCTATACGGGTCGTATAGGCCTATACAACCCGTATTGGCTTGTGAATTCGCATTTTGATTGGCCTTTATAAACGATGAAGGAAGACAAAGACGATTCATATTCTATGAATTTGTCTTTGTTTTTTCTTTACATTCGATAACACCATGTCTTGGTTCAACCTTAATAACATTTTCGGCGAGTCGTCCGACATAAACACGAGCACGTTTATTCCGAAAAGTAGTGTGGTATAGCATTTTTTTAACTTGTTTTTTTTTATGAAATACTTAGCACACCGTTTGTATTAGGAGGGGTCTGTTGTCCCTGATTTTTACGATGGGAGAGGAAATGATGATCACACGGAGTAGGTCGTGTCCGGCTTTCGTCCCCATCATAATGAATCGTTGTTGCCAGACATCAACGAGGTAAGTATTTATTTACTTTTTTCTATTCGGCGTTAAACTTACCATTACCTTTTACCCATTGTTTTTTAGTTTGTTGTGCCCCACCAACCGTTGTTGCCAGATCTGAATGAGGTAAAAATATATTTACTTATTATTAGAAGGCTTTTAGATGTGCCATTATGATTTAACCGTTGTTTTTTTCAGTTTGTGCCTAGCGATCATGATGGTTATGGGTCTTCGTATTATGAAGTCGGTTACAGTGCCTCGTACAGACAAGAAGAATATGGCTATAACTTTTTTGTTAGTGGTGCCTCGGGCGTACAACAAGACGTTGGTGAGCCTTTTTACGCGCAAGAGTAATTGGGTGACGAGCAACCCGCTTACCCTGAAGTTTCGTACAAAACTGATCAGGTACAAATGATATATATTTTTGTTAAATCTTATATTTTTTCTGTTAAAAAAATATTATAAATGTTATATATTTTTTAAAATGTATTATAAATGTTATATTTTTTTGTTAAAAATTATTATAAATGTTATATATATTTTTCACTTAGAATTTTATATCCCGCAATGAGTTGGAAGGTTGGGTAAAAAGAAGGGGTTTAGCCAACGGATAAGCTATTGTTACCAGACGGTCCAAGGATCACTGGATATGGCTCCAATGTTGTCGTAGTGGCGAGTATGAGAGTAAGGCCACGATTAAGAAAACCGGCAGCAAAAAATGCACATGCCCTTTTATGGTGATATGTCGTGTCGACCAAAGTCGTCGAGCTTAGCGGATAGATTATCTGCACTAAAATTTTAACGAGAAGCATAACCACAACTCTGCTGAACATCTGGAGGGTTACGCGTATGCCAGGAGACTTACTCCTATTGAGTTTAGACAGGTGCAAAAGCTGACAGATCAATAATACAGCCCTATACAATCTGGAATGTCGCAACCGAACAGAACCCTGAAAACAAATGTGTTCCGAAAGATATACACAACGCTCACCAAAATATTAGGATGATACGATCCTTATTGGACTTTCAAAGTGGTACCAAACGGTCCAACGATATCATACGACATATCATAGATGAAGAGTTACGTACGTATATCTATTTGGAACATTTTTTATCATCAAAGATGTGGTCTGTGGTTACAAAGGCAGAAGCTTGTGATACGGATCGCCACGATACGCTATAATACGGATCGCCACGATACACTAGAATACGATACTTAACAATAAAAAATATAAAGATGTGATACACCACGATATGCTATAAAATGTATTACGATATGCCATGATACGCTATAATACGATACTTAACGATAAAAAAATAATAAAGATTTTAAAACTCATTAAAATAAAAATAACCAATAATAAACACCAATAACCAAACCCAAAACACCAAAAACCAAACACAACACAACACACCAAAATTCAACCTCAAAATTTCAGGGCCTTAATAAGCATCATATAGGCCTATACGATGCGTATAGGCCAGCCGCCTGACAAGCCCTGCACCTATCACTCTTCCATATCTTAACTTTACCCAATACGGATCGTATAGGCCTATACAATCCGTATTGGACTTTCAAAGTGTGCGGATAGTGGAGCCGGTGTGCCAATAGATTCTCCCTTTCTAGAAGTGACATGAAATGGGGAAGGGGATTAAAGGGTTATTTTGTCATTTTGTGTTTTAACGTTTCAAATCCTTTTTACAAATTTATCGACTAAACAACCTTATAAATTTGAATGGAATTAATTCTAATTTCTACAAATTCCAATTCCCTCAAAATATTATATGAACCAAACGTCCCTAATTTATAACTGATACAACAAGGTTAATAACTATTATTTTGCATCGTTACTCCTGTCGAATTGTATAAATGGGTTAAGCAAACTATAGAGTTAAATGCCGGATGGTCCATGTGGTTTTCTAAAATAACACCTATTGTCCCCAACTTTTGGAAATTACACCAGTGGTCCGCGTGGTTTGATGGTTTGTTACTCGAATAGTCTCTGGAGTGGGTGGGGGTTAGTTATCTCCGTTAAGTCCATCTGAAATTACTTATTTACCCCTTGCTTTTATTAAAATATAAAAAAATCACACACGCACACACACATATAAACACTCACTCTATCTAAAACCGACGAGGTTGAAGAGATTTGTTAGAAAGAGGAATCGATGAGAAAGAGTTAGACGATGGAAGAAGGGGCCGGGTGTAGGGCTGCAAACGAACCAAACGTTTGGTGAACAGTTCGTGAACCGTTTGGCGGGAAGTTCGTTTGTGTTCGTTCGTTCATTAAACAAACAAACATGAACAAGAAATTTCGTTCGTTTAGTTAAATGAACGAACATGAACAGAGGTTGTGTTCGTTCATTTATGTTCGTGAACGTTCGGTAACGTGTTCGTTTGTGTTCGATAATTCCTAAGTGTTTTTAGTTTTTATATTTTATTTAAATACTTCAAAATTCCAACAAATAAAATATTTAATAAGAGTCGGTGTATTATATATTATCTTCATGAATGCTTGTTTGTGTTCGTTTGTTTCCATTTGTGTTTACGAATATTAGTTTGTGCTCATTTGTGTTCATCAACGTTCATTTTTGTTCGTTGCCTAAATTGAACAAACAAACTCAAACAAACACGAACAATTTCAAAACCTTAACAAACGAACACGAACATAAAATCTTGTTCGATAAGCGTTCATGAACAGTTCGTGAACACATATATTTCTAAACAAACGAACACGAACAAGGTCTTGTTCGTGTTCGTTTTGTTCGTTTACAGCTGTCACAACCCCAAAAATACCCCAAGCGGAAACCCCCGCGAGGCGTGTGACGTACCAAGATCTAGCCACTAATCACACTGAGCCATATACATATATGATAAAATAAAACCTTTCATTAAATGTAAATGTATCATTCAAACACCGTTTAGTAAAATCAACATGTTCAGCGGAAGCAAAATAGTTCGTTTAAATAAAGTGTTTAACAATGCAAGATTTAGAAGCTTTCCAAATGCCACGACCCATGATCACTCCAGCTTCCCAAACAACAAGTTCCATAACCGTGTACCTAAGGTCCTGCAAGTATGCAGAAAAAGTGTGTCAGACAGGCTGGTGAGTTAACAGTTTGCTTAAACCGTTTAATACCAAGTAGTGAACTATGATTTGTTAAGTTGATAATAACTCGATACCGCAGACGGCCCTTTTTGCCCTTCCCCAATGCTCTATCAAACATTGGTCATGATTTTAAATTATTAGTTCACACCCGTCCTATCCATGTACGTCATGAGGGTGCCAAACCTAATAGCGCTATAACCTAATAACCCCGTTGCCCTACAAGCAACTAACCCGGTAGTAATGATGGGACTTAAGTGATAGAGAGTGAGTGTATTATCCAACGTTAACGTGTACTGAAAACCGTTGCATATCCCCTGTAAGGATAGCGTTGTGAAATCCGCCTCACATCCCCTACAAGGATGTGGGTACTTGAAAACCGCCTCATATCCCCTGCAAGGATATGGGTTTACGAAAATCCGTTTACAAGTTTGTCAGTTTGATTTGTCCCCACCGGACGCATGCTTGTTTTAAGAGAAGTGAACTCACCTTGGTTTGCTTGGTATGACTAGCTACTTTTGCACACTTAAACAGTCACAACCTATGGTATTCATGTATATATGATCAATTTACATTCACTTGATTCGCACATACAGTATATTGAGAGTATGCATTTCAAACAGTGGTTTTCGAATAGTACTAGCAGTTACATACACCCATACAATCCTCAGTTCACATGTATGTTTCAAAACAACATATAACAGCCAAGCATATTACTCATGACAATCCATTCATGTTTCCTCAGTCAATATTAATCATCATTGGCATGTAGCTAATGGGGTTTCATCAACAAAATCATTCATATTTACCTACTGTTCATGATCAGCTCATAAGCTTTCACGACGAAACACCCCTGTTTCGTCGAGGTGAGGGATCACGAAACACCCAGAATTTCGTCAAGACTATGGGTGACGAAACACCCAGAGTTTCGTCAAGACTATGGGTGACGAAAGTCCTAATGTTTCGTTAAGAACGAGATTAGTGATGAATCTAGTGTTTCGTCATCTCTCCAAACAGGTAATTACAGTTGCTTTCATTTAGTCGTAACGTATGCTATCAAGTCCATCCATACTTAATAGATCTAATCACAGATTAAACGATAATCATGTATTTTAATTAAGAATCAACACGCATTAACCTTGCACCCTAATCATAACAGTTACAGTTGGTTACCAGACAACCCTAGCCATTACTTGATATGCGATCATCGTGATAAAGCAACAATGCATCAATGGAACACAACACAGAATTACGTATAAGAAATCGTCCCTCATAGGGTTTTCTAACCACTAACCGCATGAATAAACCCAAAATCATTCATTCATTCTAACTACACAATGACACAAACGAAACTCTAATGTATCACAATAATCATTTACAGATCAAACATTATACAACATCATGTGTGGTGAAGTGCTAACCGGTTGGCGAGATAATCACGAGAATGCAAGAAGGCTTCGAGAGGGTGGTGATCGATTTCCGTCGCGTGCAAGGGAGGGGAGGAGAGTCTAGAGTTTCGTGAATTGTGGTGTGTGCAATATATAACGTAACGGCTGATTTAATTGGGCTATACTTGGGCCGAAGCCCATTTTGGCGAAACATACTCCCGACGAAACATGGTGATGGCGAAACACCAAGGTTTCGTTGAGTTGCATTGTGGCGAAACACTAGAGTTTCCTCAAGGTGGTTTAAATTAATTAAACAGTACAAAAATTCATATTAAATTTATATTAACCAATCAACCCATAATGCAACACATTATCCGCATATCAAACGTGCACAAACTACAATGCAAACGAATTATGAAAACACACACACGAGGAAAGACCTTGAAAACTCGGATTGTCACATCATCCCCATCTTGAAAGGAATTTCGTCCCGAAATTTGAGATTTCCCCCTGAAAGCGGCGAAATGTCAAATCAGGATGACTGTGGATTTTCCCCAGGTGCCACATCATCCCCAACTTGAAGGGGAATTTTGTCCCGAAATTCATTAGTTGCACCAGGTTTAGATTGCTTCTTTGGAAAAAGGTGAGGATACTTGAGCTTCATCTGATCCTCGCGTTCCCACGTGAACTCCGGTCCACGTCTTGAGTTCCAACGAACTCTCACGATCGGAATTCAGCTATGTTTATGAACCTTGACTTCCCGATCCATAATTTCAATTGGTTCTTCGACAAACTGCAACTTGTCGTCAATTTTGAGCTCTTGAAACGGTACTACAAGTGTTTCATCAGATAAACACTTCTTCAATTGTGAAACATGAAAGACATCGTGAACGTTACCTAACTCAGTAGGTAACTCTAACTTGTAGGCCACCTTACCAATTCACTCCAGAATTTTGAATGGCCCAACATAACGAGGGTTAAGCTTGCCGCGTTTCCCAAAACGCACCACACCCTTCCAGGGGGAGACCTTCAACATAACACGATCATTAACTTTGAACTCCAAAGGTTTTCTACGCTTATCGGCGTAGCTTTTCTGACGATCGCGCGCTGTCGCCATACAATTCCTGATCTGACCAATTTTCTCTGAAGTTTCAAGTACCAGTTCTGGACCTGTGATCTGGCTGTCACCCACTCTAGCCTAACAAAGTGGTGAACGACACTTTCGTCCATACAATTCTTCAAATGGGGCTGCCTGAATACTTGTATGGTAGCTATTGTTGTAAGAAAACTTTATCAACGGCAAGTGTTTCTCCCAACCCTTGCCAAAATCAATTACGTATGCTCGTAACATATCCTCAAGTGTCTGGATGGTTTTCTCACTTTGACCATCCGTCTGTGGGTGATAAGCAGTGCTCATGTTGAGACGTGAGCCGAATGATTTGTGCATCGACTGCCACAAATCTGAGATGCAACGCGGGTCACGATCAGAGATAATGGAGGTCGGCACCCCGTGCCTAGAAACCACCTCCTTGAGGTAAAGAGCGGCTAGTTGCGAGAACTTATCCATTTCCTTAATTGAAAGAAAATGTGCTGACTTTGTGAGACGATCAACGATCACCCAAATGGTATCATTCCTGCTTTGAGTTCTAGGTAGCCCAGTGACAAAATCCATGGCGATTTGTTCCCATTTCCACATGGGTATCTTTGGTTGCTGAAGTAAGCCTGAGGGTTTCTGATATTCCACCTTGACTTTCGAGCAGGTCAAACACTTACTCACATAGGTCACGATGTGCACTTTCATCTTCGGCCACCAATAAATGACTTTGAGATCCTGATACATCTTATCCGAACCTGGGTGAAAAGAGTATCGAGACTTGTGTGCCTCGTCCATCACAAGATCTCTAAGGTTACCAAACAAAGGGATCCATACCCTTTCCATAAAATAATAAATGCCGTCAGATCTCTTCTCGAGCCGTTTCTCCATGCCTCGTAAATACTCAGCTTCAATGTTTTCTTCCATCAGTGCTTCAGTCTGAGCCGAACGAATCTGATCAGGAAGGTTTGAATGAATGGTAAGCTATAAGGCTCGTACACGCTTTGGTTTCGATTCCTTTCGGCTAAGGGCATCAGCTACAACATTAGCTATACCGGGGTGATACTTGATGGTGCAATCGTAGTCATTTAAGAGTTCTACCCAGCGACGCTGTCGCATATTCAAATCCTTCTGGTCAAAAATATGTTGAAGGATTCTGTGGTCGGTATAAATAGTGCATTTAGTACCGTACAGGTAGTGCCTCCAGATTTTGAGTGCAAACACCACGGCTCCCAACTCTAAGTCATGTGTCGTATAATTCCTCTCGTGAACCTTCAACTGTCGTGAGGTGTAAGCTATAACTTTCTCGCGTTGCATCAACACGCAACCGAGACCTTGAATGGAGGCGTCACAATATATAACAAAATCTTCAGTTCCTTCAGGTAAAGACAAAATCGGCGCACTGCAGAGTTTCTGTTTCAGTAACTGGAAAGCATCCTCTTGTTTCGCTCCCAAGAGTATACAACGCCCTTTTGTGTTAACGAGGTGAGAGGTTGCGCGATCTTTGAAAAGCCTTTAATGAATCTTCGATAGTACCCAGCGAGACCGAGAAATTGTCGCACCTCCGAAGGATTTCTTGGTGCTGCCCAATTCCTGATTGAGTCAATCTTAGCAGGATCCACATGTATCCCCATTTCGTTAACTATGTGGCCGAGGAAGTTTACTTCTCGAATCCAGAAGTCACACTTAGAAAACTTCGCGTAGAGCTGCTCCTTCCTCAGGAGCTCCAAAATAAGACGTAGGTGCCGTTCGTGGTCCTTTTTGCTCTTAGAATAGATTAAAATGTCATCGATAAACACGATAACAAAATCGTCAAGGTAAGGTTTACATACGCGGTTCATGAGATCCATAAATACCGCTGGTGCGTTAGTTAACCCGAATGGCATGACTAAAAACTCGTAATGGCCATAACGCGTGTGAAAAGCTGTTTTTGGGACACCCTCCTCTCGAACTCTCATCTGATGATAGCCCGATCTTAGATCAATCTTCGAATAGTAGCCCGACCCTTGCAGCTGGTCGAACAGGTCATCGATGCGAGGTAAAGGGTAACGAGTCTTGATCGTCACCTTGTTGAGTTCGCGATAATCAATACACATGCGAAAGGATCCGTCCTTCTTCTTTACGAACAACACCGGGGCTCCCCAAGGCGAAGAACTGGGTCAAATAAAGCCCTTATCCAATAGATCCTGAAGCTGATTTGACAACTCTTGCAACTCCCCTGGTGCAAGACGATATGGTGCGCGAGCAATCAGAGCTGCTCCTGGTGTAAGATCAATGTGGAACTCCACCTAATGATGTGGAGGCAAACCTGGAAGTTCCTCGGGAAAAAAATCAGGAAACTCCCGTACGACTGGTATATCATCGATTTCCTTCTCTTCATGCTGAGTATCAGTAACAAGTGCAAGAATAGCAGGGTAGCCCTTTCGTAAACACTTCTGGGCTTTCATAGATGAAATGATGTTGACAGTTGCACCGCTTTGATGACCCTGGACAAATAATAATTCCCCGCTAGGGAGAGGTACACGCACGATCTTCTCCTTGCAAAGTATTTTTGCTTCGAGTTTGGACAACCAGTCCATACCAATGTCTATATAAAAACTACCAAGAGTGATGGGAAGAAGGTCAATGTCGAACACTTGACCTAGAAGATCGAGTTTACACCCTAAGTATACATGTGTGGCTTCTATCGACTTACCATCAACTAATTCCACTACATGCTTGTTCACAAGAGACGCATGAGTCGACCCTAGCTGACGACTGAACCCCAAAGACATATAACTCCAGTCGGCACCAAAATCAAATAACAAAGAAGCAATAATACCATTAACACCGGTCACGATGTTGCCATCGTTACTTGCATCGCCTGCCCCAATAGTGAATGCCCTACCACGAGCGCCATTCCTACCGTTATTCCTATTGTTGTTGTTTCCCGCGTTGTTGTTGTTGTTCTGGCGGTTACCCCCATTGTTGTTGTTGGCATTCTGGTTCAATTGCGGGCAATCCTTCTTGAAGTGCCCTTCACTGCCGCACTGATAGCATCCCCTATTGTTGCCCCGATTCTGCTGGGGTTGCTGCCTCTGTTGCTGTTGCTGAGATTGTTGCTATTGTTGATTGGGGTGTGGAGCTCTACAATCTTTCGCCATGTGACCCAACTTGTCACACCTTTGACATGCTCGACTACACTGACCATAGTGATGGTAGCCACACTTATTGCACTTTGGCTGTTTCCCTGTGTAACCGGAAGTCTGACTGTGATTCTGATTCTGATTAACCGAAGACGACTGACTAAAGCTGCGGCTGTTCTTGTTATCAGGCTTCTTTTGCGATTGATTCGAGTTTGCTGCTTTATCTGCATCGTTCCACTTACGCTTGTTGTCAGTGGAGGGGGCGGCAGTAGTAGCAGTGACAGTGGTAGCAGCAGCAATACGGGGTGGCAGAGAGCCACGCTCCACTTCCTGATCAGTAATCCTGAGTGCCAAACGGATGATCTGAGGTAGGTTGTTAAGATTCGTAGCAGTGACATAACCCTTTATAGCTGATGCTAATCCCTTAAGATACAACTCAATTCGTCGATGTGGAGGTCGAGACAGGTTAGGGCACAAGATTGCTAGTTCATGAGATCGTTTCGTGTAAGCCTCGATCTCCGATCCTTCCATCTTCAAATCGTACTACTCGTTCTCGAGCTTTTGAATATCGCCACGAGGACAATACTCTTCCCGTATCAACTCCTTAAAATCATCCCAAGTCGTTGCATTAGCCATCTCGATGCCCAACATCTGCACCTGGGCATTCCACCAAGTTAAGGCAGCATCCTCCAGAGTGCTAGTAGCATACTTCACCCGGTCCCCCACGGGACAGTTACACATAGCGAACACTGACTTAGCTTTCTCAAACCAACGTAGGAGTCCCACAGCCCCTTCAGTCCCACTGAAGGTCTGTGGCTTACAGTCCATGAACGTCTTGAACGTACACGCAGGCGGGTTGTTTTGATTCGGATTCGCTTGCAGACCCAATGAACGAAAGAAATTACAACACATGGGTAAGAATTTGGGTACGAGACACAAGAATAGTGAATAATTGGCACATATCGTACCAGCTTGATAGGCTGTAAATGCCTCAGCCACACGGGTGTTAATCAGATTTGTCAACTCAGCCTGAGTTATGGCGATGTGTCCACGTCCATGGCCTCTTCCACTCATGATTCTATATAAGGAGAGGGAACAAATTTAAGAATCGAGATAAGGTAGGAGTCAAATCTCACGTTGACATTTACAAGCTACGAAGTTTACACCAAATAATAGGGCAGAACCCTTCTCACACTCGTTAAGCCTCACTAGGACTCACATGCACCTCACGTTATTATTATGTGTCCACCCATAATAATAAGGCAATTTGCATGCTTATCTCAGTGCCTCTTAATTCGTGCTAAAAGTTTCCCCCCTCATTCAAATAGCATCACGAAAGGCATTACAAGATTAAGTATCACAAGAGTCGATGGGTAGTGCCACACTATCTAGCTTCACTAATACATGCAGCACAGGTAATCATATCATGGTATCTAGTATGTAGCTTCATGCAAGTCGTGAGTGTGTGACTGTTAAACGAGTAATGCATAAAGTAAACAGAGGACGAACGTGGCAATCTGGAGCTGAGTGTCATGGTCGCTTTCGATACTGTTTGGTTATAGTCTAGTTTTATGAAAACGTTTTAAAACCTAGTTCACTATAACCAGTGGCTCTGATACCAAACTGTCACACCCCCAAAAATACCCCAAGCGGAAACCCCCGTGAGGCGTGTGACGTACCAGGATCTAGCCACTAATCACATTGAACCATATACATATATTATAAAATAAAACCTTTCATTAAATGTAAATGTATCATTCAAACACCGTTTAGTAAAATCAACATGTTCGGCGGAAGCAAAATAGTTCGTTTAAATAAAGTGTTTAACAATGCAAGATTTAGAAGCTTTCTAAATGCCACGACCCATGATCACTCCAACTTCCCAGACATCAAGTTCCATAACCGTGTACCTAAGGTCCTGCAAGCATGCAGAAAAAGTGTGTCCAAACAGGCTGGTGAGTTCACAGTTTGCTTAAACCGTTTAATACCAAGTAGTGAATTATGATTTGCTAAGTTGATAATAACTCAATAATGCAGACGGCCCTTTTTGCCCTTCCCCAATGCTCTATCAAACATTGGTCATGATTTTAAAGTTATTAGTTCACGCCCGTCCTATCCAGGTACGTCGTGAGGGTGCCAAACCTAATAGCGCTATCAACTAATAATCCCGTTGCCCTACAAGCAACTAACCCGATAGTAATGATGGGACTTAAGTGATAGAGAGTGAGTGTATTATCCAACGTTAATGTGTACTGAAAACCGTTGCATATCCCCTGCAAGGATAGCGTTGTGAAATCCGCCTCACATCCCCTACAAGGATGTGGGTATTTGAAAACTGCCTCATATCCCCTGCAAGGATATGGGTTTACAAAAATCCGTTTACAAGTTTGTTAGTTTGATTTGTCCCCACCGGACGCATGCTTATTTTAAGAGAAGTGAACTCACCTTGGTTTGCTCGGTATGACTAGCTACTTGTGCACACTTAAACAGTCACAGCCTATGGTATTCATGTATATATGATCAGTTTACATTTACTTGATTCGCACATACAGTATATTGAGAGTATGCATTTCAAGCAGTGATTTTCAAATAGTACTAGCAGTTATATACACCCATACAATCCTCAGTTAACATGTATGTTTCAAAACAACATATAACAGCCAAGCATATTACTCATGACAATCCATTCATGTTTCCTCAGTCAATATTTATCATCATTGGCATGCAGTTAATGGGGTTTCATCAACAAAATCATTCATATTCACCTATTGTTCATGATCAGCTCATAAGCTTTCATGACGAAACACCCCTGTTTCGTCGAGGTGAGGGATCACGAAACACCCAGAGTTTCATCAAGACTATGGGTGACGAAAGTCCTAATGTTTCGTCAAGAACGAGATTAGTGATGAATCTAGTGTTTTGTCATCTTTCCAAACAGGTAGTTACAGTTTCTTTCATTTAGTCGTAACGTATGCTATCAAGTCCATCCATACCCAATAGATCTAATCACAGATTAAATGATAATCATGTATTTTAATTAAGAATCAACACGCATTAACGTTGCACCCTAATCATAACAGTTTACAGTTGGTTACCAGACAACCCTAGCCATTACTTGATATGCGATCATCGTGATAAAGCAACAACTCATCAATGAAACACAACACAGAATTACCTATAAGAAATCGTCCCTCGTAGGGTTTTCTAACCCCTAACCACTTGAATAAACCCAAAATCATTCATTCATTCTAACTACACAATGACACAAACGAAACTCTAATGTATCACAATAATCATTTACAGATCAAACATTATACAACATCATGTGTGGTGAAGTGCTAACCGGTCGGTGAGATAATCACGAGAATGCAAGAAGGCTTCGAGAGGGTGGTGATTGCCGTCGCGTGCAAGGGAGGGGAGGAGAGTCTAGGGTTTCGTGAATTGTGGTGTGTGCAATATATAACGTAACGGCTGATTTAATTGGGCTATACTTGGGCCGAAGCCCATTTTGGCGAAACATACTCCCGACGAAACAAGGTGATGGCGAAACACCAAGGTTTCGTCGAGATGCATTGTGCCAAAACACTAGAGTTTCCTCAAGGTGGTTTCAATTAATTAAACAGTACAAAAATTCATATTAAATTTATATTAACCAATTAACCCATAATGCAACACATTATCCGCATATCAAACCTGCACAAACTACAATGCAAATGAATTATGAAAACACACACGAGGAAAGACCTTGAACACTCGGATTGTCACAACAGCCCTAGCCGGGTGACAACAGTGGTCATGGGTTATGTTGATGGTGACAACGATGAAAGAGGATGATGATGGTTTTCCGACGATTGAACCGTTGGAGTGGTAGTGGTGATGATGATGATGATGATTGTTGACAGTGGTGAACCGTCGGACTGGTTGTGCATGACGGGTCTCAGTAAACTCTGGTCAACTAAGATTCCGGTGAAGGTATTAGTATTCAGATCATCATTTTCCGGCAATAATGGTAAACCTGATAACCTATGTTCTTTTAGATTGTTGTGGTGGTGTTGAATGATGGTTTAAGTAGACATTTGTGGGAAATGAAAACGGTGGTTGGGTTTCCGTATATCTCCCACAGAAGTGGTTGACAGTGTTGTCAAAGGTGGGGATCGAAGTTCTTGGGCGGTGGTGATCGAAGTTCTTTGGCTGTGGTGGAAGAGTTGATCGGAAGGGTGACCGGAGTTCTTGGGCGGTGGTGGAGGAGGTTGTTGAGAGTTTGAAGATGGTGGTGGTTGTGGGTGGATCCCACAAAGATGGCTGGAGAGGCTGATTGGATGAGGGGGTTTACAAGGGATGGGTGAATAAGTTGGGCCCCACACTTTTAATAATCTATATTAGTTTTTTTTATTTTATAGGGAGGGGTAAATAAGTAATTTTAGATGGACTCAACGGAGAAAACTAACCCCCATCCACTCTAGGGACTATCCGAGTAACAAACTGTCAAATCACAAGGACCATCGGTGTAATTTTCAAAAGTTGGGGACTATAGGTGTTATTTTACAAAACCACAGGATCCATCCGAGCATTTTATTTGCCAACTATATTTTATCGTTTTCAAGATAACTCTCCCCTATATATATATATATATGAACGGGATCAGGAGATAACGATTTGAAGTGTGAGAACGATTTTCAGCCATGGGATCTTTGTGATTTGTGGCTAAGATGATGCTGTGGCATTTTTTTAAATAATGGGAACCTTATAACTACCAGGAGGGGTAAAATTGGAAGATCCAAACAAGTGTGCACATGCTAATCACATGCCATTTTCCCCATCATATTTAAACGCCAATAACTTTTTTATACGTGATTATTTTTCTAAAAAAATTGCACCATAAAACTCAACATTTTTTTATCTTTCCAACGAGTATGCTATTGATATGCTTTTCGAAAAAAAAATGAAATGGGTTTTATAGCGTTTTTCTGAACTGGGTGTTTTATGGCGTTTTAGACTAGTTATTTTTATGGCATTTTTCTGAACTATGTGTTTTTATGGCGTTTTAACTAGGTATTTTAATGGTGTTTTTCTGAACTGAGTGTTTTATGGCGTTTTAAACTGAGTTTTTCATGGCGTTTTTCTGAACTGAGTGTTTTATGGCGTTTTAACTAAGTATTTTCATGGCGTTTTTCTGAATTTGGTGTTTTCATGGCGTTTTATTTGAACACCCAGTTCATGTGTGTGAGTTTTTTTGACAATATTACCCCTTAGTGTAATTTAGCATTAATGCCACATGTCAACTCCAAAATCGTTCTCACACTTTTCACCGTTCTCTCTAAATCCTGACCCTATATATATATATATATACATATATATACATATAGGGTCGGGTTCTAGAGTTAACAACCTCCTAAGAGTGAACTGTGTGAACTCATCTGGACCCTTGATTTTCTTTTTAGTTGTTAATGGTAGGATTGTAATTTTATAAAAAAAAATTAGATTTAAATAATTATCTTAATAACTGAAATCAGTTACATATTTCCTATTTTAAATCCTTATCCATAATATCTTTCCTATTTTAAATTCATTATCCATAATATCTTTTATTCCAATTTTATTTTTCAGATTTCATCATTAGAATTCAAATTTTGATTTTTAAGATCCACGTAACCTTCATATTTCAACGGTATACACATGTGTACTTGGATATAAATAGAACAGTACGTATGTATACTCAGCATCGTACATATGTGTACAGTAATTCACAAGTGTACATCAAACATTCAATACAAAAAAAATTATGAGATATCACAAAAACTGACGATATACACATGTGTACATCGCATTAAAAACAGGGCAAAAACAGAATACACATGTGTACATCGCATTTAAACAGAGCAAGGATAATGAATTTAAAACAGGAAAGATATTATGGATAAAGAATTAAAATGGGAAACATGTAACTGATTTCAGTTATTAAGATAATGATTTAAATCTAATTTTTTATAAAATTACTTTACTATTTAATTTATGAGAGAGAACATGATTTATGCAATCAATTTAAGATTAAAATTACACATATAACCTTTTTGTATTTAATTAAATGGAAAAAATTAACCACATAATTACCATCGCCACTCATCTAAATCTCAAGATCATAGAAATCAAGGGCCAAGATGAGTTCACACAGTTCACAACTGAGGGGGGTGTTCACTCTTGAACCTAATCCTATATATATATATATATATACATATATAGGACAAAGATCCGTAGGAACCACCCTTTATTGCGAGAACCGCGAGAACCAATGTGAACACAACCAAAAATACCTAAAAATAGCTAAAAAACAGACAATTTTTTTTAAATATTTTTTATAAATAAATCACTACTTTTCGTAGCAAAAAAAAATAATTTGTTTTGCTACTAAAAATATCGATTTTAACTTAAAAAATATATAAAATTTTTTTTTTAGATTTTTTAGGTTTTTTGGGGGGTTAGTTTTTAGCATTTTAGCTTGGGGGGGGGGGGGGGGATGGGTTAGGTTTTTAGGGGGTGGGGGAGGGGGGTTTAGGTTTTTATTTGGGGGGGGGGGGGTTAGTGTTTTTTGGGGGGGGGGGGCGGTTTAGTTTTTAGCATTTAGCTTGAGGGGGGTTAGGTTTTTTTTTTTTTGGGAGGGGGGGGGGGGTGGGGGTTAGGTTTTTTTAGGTTTTTTAGCTATTTTAGTTTGTGTTCACATTGATTCTTGCGGTTCTCGCAATAAAGGTGGTTTTCGTATGAACCTTACCCTACATGTATATACATATATATATATATACACATATATATATCTATTACTATATATAATGGATATAAGAGAGAGAATGTAGTGATGTTGAAAATTTAAGGATTTTACAAGAAACTAAGCTCAATGTACAACTCTAATATGCAAATCCTTATAAACTGAATTCCATTAATGTTGCACCCCAAAGAATCGAAAAGCAGTTTACCCTAAATGGTAAACTGGTTCAACTGAAAAAAGATTTGTCTGAAAATTAAACGGGCGGGCTTTTGACAAAGTTTTGATTTTGAATTTCCACTTCAAAGAGCAAACCCTAATCCCATTTCAAACTCAAACGCAGTCTTTCACTCTTTTTCTCTTATTTTCAAAAGTCACAATATTTGCTATCCCTCTCAAGCCTCAATCTTTCTTGAAGTAGGTAGAGAGAAAACACAACACCGGAAAATCCTTGCATATGGTGGTGATGATGGTGGTTCTAATAAACCACATAAACACTGTCACTGGTTGAAATGCGTCGAAAGACGATGACAGAAAACCCTAGCCGCCGCTTCCCTCGATGACGGATAGGGTTTCGGCGACGAAGCTCCGGTTAGTCCTTCTTCACTTACATGTCCCACCGGTTGTTTGTCACACCCCCAAAATCCACCTGCGGAATACCACCGCTTGGAGGCGTGACTGACCAGGATCCAGCCACCAATCATATTGAACATGCAAGTTAAAAGATAAGAAAGTTTAACCAATACAATTGGTGTCCAAGCAAAACATAGTTAAGTTGCAAGCGGAAGCATAAGTCTTAAATCAAAACATAAGTTAAATTGTTCCAAAGTTTAACATGGCACACAGTCGTCCATGTCCCACAACGATCCTCCTCCATGCAAGCTCCAGCTAAGAACCTAAGGACCTGCAAAGCATGTAGTAACGAGTCAACAACAAGTTGAGTGAGTTCACGGTTGGGTGTTCGTTTTAAGTTGTTTCGAAAACAGTTTCCTTTATCTGGCAATCCTGCCGTGGGGGTTACCCCATAGTTGAAAACGTGACTTGTTTGTTCCCGGTTACTCTGGCTATCCAGCCGTGGGGGCTACCCCGTGTTAGTTATCTGGCATTTCGGCCGTGGGGGCTACCCCATGTATACACTAGACTCGTTACCATATCGACTGCTGACTGTAGTCATGTTTATGTGCCCTGAAACTGTCAATGTCTATCATCATTGACGTGCCCCAGATCCATTAGTTCACGCCCGTCCTCTGCGGCACGGTGTGAGGTTTGTCAGACCTAAATAGCGCTATCTAACTAATGACCCGCTCGCCATTGGCCCGACGATTAAGTCGATATAAAAGGAGGGACTTCGTGATAGAGTTTTGGTCTAGTACGAGTTATCTGTCCATGAGGACGAGGAATTACATTCCTGAACCAATGCTGTCCTACCCAAGGAGGACGAGGAACCCTTGTTCCTTAACCCAATTCCCGACCCCTGGGAATCCCATGCTTTGTAGAGGGTGTGAACTCACATTGGTTTGCTCGGCAGATACACAGAAAAGTCAAACAAGCAATATTGTGGTCACTCACGTCCTATCATAGTTGTACCATACAAATCAGGTTCGTATTCAAGTAGTACACGTATGTTTCTAGCACATTGCATCCAAGTATCATTCATGGCAGTCTATTAACATTCACGTTCAATCAGGAACGTACAAGATCTATGCATCAGGCCCAAGAATCCGGCCCAATTACTTAAGCCCATAATCATGCAAGTCCAATTCAGCGTGCACAAGTGTGTGGTCTCGAGTCGAGACTGTACGGTCTCTACTCGAGACGGTGCGGTCTCGAGTTGTGCTCATGTGTTCTCGAGTCGCAAACGTGGAGGTCTCGGGTCATGCATGTTCTGGTCTCGAGTCGCAACCGGACTCGCAACTGCGATTTCGAGTTGTGCTGTTTTGGTCTCGAGTCGAGACTATGGGTCCTCGACTCGCAATCTGTGTCGCAACCGGGGATCTCGACTTGTTCCGTGGTGGTCTCGAGTCGAGACTGAAGTTCTCGGCTGGGGACATGTGCTGAATTCCACATTGTACTAGACCAATGTGATTTCACTGTTGTGATTTTATGTACTATCCAATAACAATGCACTAACATGTCTAATTGTCTAACAATTAACCAAAATGGATCAAACATGGCAGTTTCAAATGTTCATAACAATTTCATATCATCTTCAAGTTGTTCTTCATATATTCAAGTCATGTTCATGTTGATTATTCAAACTTGTTCATCACATTTCCGGTTTCTAGCATTAATCACAACATAATCATGAACAACAAATCATCACACTTGAACGTATTCATCTAAAGGTTTCAAATCATCACATAACATCTAAAATCAACTCTACACTAATCCGATTAACATGGCACTACACATATGCAAGCCGGTTTTCATGAACATCAAAAATCAATGGTTTGAATCATATTTAGACACAAGATATCATGAGCTCATTGTGTAACATATCCGAAAACAAAGCATGTTAGCCGATTATCAACATCACACACAACCGATTCACAAAAACATCATCAATCATACAACTACACTAGTTAGATCATATCATTCATACTACCAATTAACAACAACATCATAAGAACACTAACCGGTTGATGGGTTTCAAAGGTGAGTATGAAGCTTCCGAGTGTGTGTGTGTGTGTGTGTGTGTGCCGATCCGCGAGTCCTAGTGTCACCGGTTTGATCCGAGAATGAAGGAGGAGAGGTGATGTTGAGACTTAGGGTTTTCGTGAGAGAGAGGGGGAGAGTGTGTGTGTGGATTGTCCAAAGAATGGCAAGGTTAACATCACTAAGGGTATATACTTGTCCACATGATGCACCCTAATGGGTTTCGGTTGGGTTAAATGGGGTGCGTGGCCCATCCGGCCCAAGTGTTACTTGTTCACTCGAGACCGCATGGTCTCGGGTCGGGTTCTTGGTTCTCGGCTCACATAAACCTATACACATACTATACATACGAGCATATACACATAACACATAATCGCATAGAATGTTCGCTTATCTCATTAAACCAACATAGTTAACTAGTCACACGTTTAAGCATGTTACATTGAGATACAAATAAAAGGTTCTAAATTCCGAGTTGTCACATTGTTAGATCAACCCGTGTAATGACTATTTTGACCGTTTGTTACAGAAATTTCAGAGTGAAATCGAAATCAAAGATGGATAGGTTTCGATTAGAGATATCAGGTTGGATGTTCATCAAGATAGAGCATTTGTCTCTACTACAGCTTAATGGTGAAACGTATGAGAGCCCTAACTACCAGACGACGCTCCAGTAGGCGGAACATTTATGAGCTGAGGTGGCTCTGAGTGCACTTGCAAATCGTGGTTAGTCGAATTCATTGGTTGCTCGGATACTGGTGAGCTTTTCTTGTTTCCTAGGGTTTGTATGTCTTAATATGTGGATATTGGTGTTTAAACTTTTGATTTGGTTAAGTCTTTTGTGTAAGGTAGTGTTTGTTGCTAAATTCAGTTGATATGTTAATGTAATTAGTGAACTTATAGTGTGTTCTAGGGTTAATAAGGTTTAATATCTAGAAACTGGTGTTTTAGTTTTTTATTTGTTAATTAGTGCTTTTGTTAGTGAGTGTTTGATGCTATAATCAAGGTGGACATTCAAAAAAAATATTGGTGGCTTGTTTCTATTAACTTTTTTTTAGCTATTTTTCTCGGATACACTTTTTTCGGATTCCACTGGCTACAAAAATCATTGTAAATGGTCTATGGGTGAAAATTCATTGTGACCCCAACATGTGTGCGGCAGATCCAACAAACAGAAACGGGTCAGTTGCGAATAGCGGCAACAAGTATGTGAACTTCATATATGTATGCGAATGTTTAATGTTAATAATATACAATTATGGTTATTATATTTGAAAATGGGCCTACCATTTCAGATTTTAGTTAGTGTCAAGCAAAATTGCCTGGGTTCAAAAAGTTGTTCAGCAACAGATTTAGCAACAGCAAGAGGTCAGATGCCAAGAGTAGCAACAAGTATGTGAACATCATATATGTAAGCCAATGTTTGCATATAGAAAAGGTCATAATAAAGAATAACAACAATTGTAAATAAAAAAAATAACAAAATGGTTATTTAATACCAATTTTTGAAGCTTTTGTCGCTAGAAAACTATGACATGGGTTCTTATCATCAATAGACATCTGTTTGTTAATTCGTGTTTTGCTTTTACTCAGCCAATGGTTGCAAGAGTTGACGTGCAGAGCTGCGTATTGAAGAGGTTAAGTGATTGTTGCATGTAAGACTATGGGGTATGGGGCGGGGGTTGGGTACAAACGCCCAAGTCACCACCCCGGGTGGGCTTGGGTTTCGGCGTGGCCCCTTGGGCGGCGGTTTTCAGCCCGGGTGTTGGGCGGACCTCGCGGTCTTCCGTGGCCGGCTCTCATTGGCTGGGTTGGCTAGGCTATAGGTGGCTAGGCTATTTTGTGTGTATTTTTATAATAATTGAAAAATAAATTATAACACGCGGGCTAGCCACGCCCCGCCATACCGACCCAACATGCAACTGACTAGCGTTGCCCCTCGAAGTCCACGTGTCAACCCATGCCTCAAACCCCCGCCCCACCATACCCCACGGTCTAATGGTTTTCTATCATTACATATATAACAGAATCAGCAAGTTGGGTAACGGATTGGGTTGACCCACAAACACCATTATGTCCTTTTTTAAATATATAAATAATTATGCATTAAATATGATTACAAAAAAAAAAACTATACCATTAAGATAACAAATCTACTTTTAGTAAAGCAATTTGGTTGTAAGAATTTAAACCCGTTTGGTTGGTATTTAACTAGCTTGAATCGAGTTAATTACCGCGACATCATACATTTAGTTGAATTGAGTTACTTCATAATTAACTTGAATTGAGTTAATTATAGTGACTTCATGCCATGACTTCTGATTGAAATGTTATTTTTTGATTCACCGGATATGTTTCAGTTAGGTTTAATATTGACATTATATGACATAATTTTCTAATTTCTGGTCTGATATTTGCTTAATTAGGGGCATTGTGAAAGTGATCATCTAACTATGAATGCACTATTGGTGAATGTTTGGTTGTACTTTTGCCGTTTAGGTAATGTGAAATATAAATAGTGTAAGAGAAATCCCTATACTGTTGGATAATCTTATTAACCCATCTATTAAATTGGTTGTTTTAGTTTGATTTTGTTTCTTAAACTTGTCGTGTTCAGGTTAATCTCATCTTATAAAGTGGGTCATGTTAGATGGGTCAAAATATAATGAAAAATGACGAAACGGGTCAAAAGCTTACATCCCTGGATAAATTTGTTTCAACTTTGGTATACTGTAGAATGTTTATGCATTTTTTTTAAATTAAAAGCATGTTCGTATATTAAATCTATCATTAACAAAATACTAACATATTTATTTTTCTCTTACGTAAATTAGGAATCTGCTATGGACGAAAAAAAGGAAGAATTCAGAAGAAATGTTAGCTATCAATTTAATATCTTACTAAATATGTCATATTGTTGGTTTTTGTAAAACATATCTCAGAGACATAACTTTGTTTTTTTCAGTGGTCAAACCTGCTCCGGTAGATGTAGACGTTGAAGTTAAAGATAAGAAGATAGAATAATCTGATCATCCAACCACTAGAGCAAAAGAACCTCTTGGTATCAATTGGGATGAGGAGTGGTGGTCAAATAATGCATATGAGCTAATAAAGATGTGTAAGGGATGTGACTAAAGTTTATCTCATCACAATACAAGTAGTTGACACGCGGATGTTTATTTTTAAATGGTTATGTTTATAACCTATGTATTCTTTTTAAGTATTGGTTTATTACATTGCAATGACGTTCATGACTTACATTTTCTTATTCATCCTTTTGACATTTTACTAAATTAAGTTCTGTAATGCTTATGGTATAAATAAAGCTTGCATATGGCTTGAATTATAAACTAAAAGAAGTACTATACAATATATCACAGGATGATTGATAAACAAACGGAAACGAGTATCGTGTTGCAAAATGTCGCCCCGCCGCATCGCGCGGGTTTTCTACTAGTATATACATATATATATATAGTGTAAGTGTAACGTACAATTAGGGCTTATCATACGCTCGTACGATATTGTGAAATCGCATGTTATAAAAAAACATGTTGAAAATCGCATGTTGGTATTTTTTGATGAAATCACATGTTTTTTTTTGTACGAATTTCACATGTTGGTAAATATGATGAAATCGCATGTTGGTATATAAAGCCATTTCGCATGTTGGTTTTTCATCACAAATCGCATGTTCAAAAGTGAATTCGCACCAGATCAGACGACTAAGATGATCACATACATATTGTACGATAAGAGCCATTGTACGTTAACCTAACCATATATATATATATATATATATATATATATATATATATAGGGCCAGGATTTAGGAAAACAGTGAAAAGTGTGAGAACAGTTATAGATCGTCAGATCAAAACAATCTATGGACTAGATTGGCGCGGTGCCGTTATCGTAAATAACATCAGTTTTTATTAATAGGACGTACTTCATTAAGGGTAAAAAGGGTAAACATCCTTTCATACATAAAACGCCATTGAAATATAAAACGCCAAGTAAATACAAAACGCCAATTTTTTACTGCGTACTTTTTCTATGTTTTAGTTAAGGTCTTAGCCTACAAAAACGTCATAAAACTTAAAACGCCATAAAATATAAACGCCAAGCTTGAAAGATGGGACCTGTTACAGACTTAACAGATAAAGCTGAGCAAAACCGGATACTTTGTTAATTACATTTATTGTTATAATAATATTCTGCCTAAACTACGCACCAAAAACATTCTATAAAGAGAAACGTCTCAGCACCTTCCGTTGATCACACCAAAAAAAACACAAATAGAATGGTTCCTAAATATCACTCACTGTAAAACACCAAAAAGTTAGAAAGATCAACGATGGCAAACATCGTTTATTGGATACTCAGTAATGTTCTGCACGAAGTTTCGCTGAATGGTTTGTTAGGTGAGGGGAGTAAGATTTTGCTGCATGAGATGGACAAATTTTAAGAAAAAGAGACTGATGACACCGATATGTCATTTTGTCTTCTTTGTTCTTCAAGAAGGTTTGGATGAGGAGAAGTGTAACACCTCGCAAAAACGTATCCAATAATGTGAAGACACGTGTCATAAACCCTAAATGGATAATAAAGTTGACTTTGAAGGACTAAAGATGTCAAACAATGAAAAGATGTGTGCGGAGGGACTAATAGTGTCAACAAGAGAAACTAATACCTTCGGTTAAGTCTACATATAAACCGGGAGCCTTAGAATAATTATTCACGCTCCTATAAATGCCCATTATTGGCTAAAGTTGTCTTTCGATAAGTTACAAGATAATAATAGAGATTATACAAGTCAAGGGGCTAAATGTGTAGAGTTTTTAAATTTTTCCCGTTGGGCAGATCGTGTACGGACCGTATGAGGTCCTGGCTTACGGTCCGTAAGGACGGTAACTGGGCAGAAAAATTGCTTGGCTGCCACACAAACAACCAAAACGAGTGAGAATGATACCAGGGGCTGTTAGCTGTTTTGGGACACGTTTATGGACACTTGTTAGCCTCTCAGAACACCCCTGGACACCTGGTAGCAACATGAGGCATCCTCTTGCACTATAAATAGGGCCTTACTCCTCACTTTCAACTTGCTCACTTCAAAAATATCATCTCTTCTTCCTTGCTTGGTTTCTCTGATGTTCCTAATCAAAAGGAAGCTCTCCATAGTTCAAGTTTCGAGCTAGGACCCTTTGTAAGTGTCCTTAGCATCTTTAGTTCTGTTTTTATGCATTTAAAAGCCGAAAGTCAAAGTTGCTGCAATTCGGCTTTGACTTTTGGTTTAGACCTAAACGGTCCAGCTATTGTTCAAGGCGAATATGGCTACGTGATCGTAATTAGGTAGGTCTTAATCCCTCAAAAGGGCACCTCCTAATTACCACGTTTACTTAGTTAATTGTCAGGTCAAAGTAATTAACATAAAAAGTCAAACAGGTCAGTTTTTAAATAAATACAAATTCTGATAATGTAGAGGTTATAAAATATGTTTTATCACTTTAATAACTTGGTAAATATTATTAGAACATGTCTAAACATGTTCAACCTGACAATTCTAAGTTTAGGCTCGGTTCACAACCGAAAGTCGCAAAAGCTTGACTTTTGCTTTGACTTTCAGTTCTGACCTGAATTAGCTTATTTCCTTTATGTATTAAGGCTCCTTTGTGACCATATTATATTGTAGTATAACCCTCTGAGGTTATATTACATGGTCACCTAGTAATCTGAGTTTGTTTACTTGTTTCCATTATTATGCTAAATGTTGACTATTATGCCCTTTTAGTCAAAAATGAGATTTTTAACATAAACAAGCATGCAAATGAATTACATTATGATTAGTAATATTATTTAACATATTTTGACATTATAATCTGGTCATAAAATGAAGTTATATAATAAATCGCAAAACATGCTTTATAAGGACTAAAATACCCTTTTGCATGCAAATTAAGTTTTAAACACAAATTTGACTCAAAAATCTTTACCTACTATTGTGATATCATTTTTAAGGATTATTGGAATGTAGGGTTAGATTATACACTGACCTCAACCTTGGGTTCTTGTACAAAGCTTATAATTGACGATAATACCCTTTTTGCGAATAAAATGAGTTTTACATATAATTAACACGCAAAACCTTTTGCTACTGATTTAATATGAAGAATAAAATATTTTGACCGTTCAAGGCTGTTCAAAATCTCAGATTCACATAAACCTTGCAATTATCATCAAATATTGGCTTTTACCCTAATTAGGTGCATAGTATGGTTTAAAATCGTATTTAGCACCTAAAAATTATTACCTAATGATTTTAAAAATGATTTTTAATATTTTTACAGTCAGTATAAGTCATGAACTCAGAATTCCAATTATGTCCCTAAAGACATATGTGAAATGCCCAAAATGCCCTTTAGGGGCATCGTTTGGCCATAAATGGTAAACCACATATATATGATATCCTAATGTTAATATAACATAAATTAAATATTTTTACAGAAGGTTTATAACCAGAACCTAAGTTTGCATGTAAACCCCTTTTATAAATCATAAATTGACCAAAATATCCTTTTGAGGCTTAATTCGGGTTTAAAATATTTGTGGGCATATTTGTTGATATCTTACTGATATCATAACATATTTTAAGCATAATAACAAATGGAACTTGTACATGACTCCGGTTACGCGTTAATGCCTATACTATCAGACCCCAACCGATGGCGGAAACATCGGGGTAAGGCACTGTGCGAAACAGATTGTCCAGGAGAATCCATAACAACTATAATTTCCAAATATTTAACGTCATATCCCATACCATAACATATCAAGTAAAACAGTTATTACAGACATAGTGTTCTCAAAGACAAATATTGTTCAGACAACTCATAAATTATTTAGTTTGTTTCTAGACTCCCCTAGCTTGATTCCACAGGAATTCAACAACATAGCAAGCATCCTAAACACCTGTCACATGCGTTAAAATAGGTCAATACATAGAGTGTAAAGGTGAGCATACCACGCATAACCAGCATGTAACACGTAGAAATGTGAAGCATGTAAGCTATCGACAATTAAATATGCACAGACATGACTGCGAGTCGTAGAATGCGTAACACATATCACCACTGTGACACGTGAAGAAATACCCTTAACAACCCCTGTCCACGACAGGTGTTGAGTCCAAACTATAGTACTATCGTTGTTAAGGTATCAGGCAACACTCACTGTGTAAACATAACATACAAGCATTCATCGAATAATACGTATAACATGCAGAGCGGTTAGCGTATGAAATGTGTTTGAGTTGTGTGTCGATGTGATTTGATATAAGTAACGTATGTAACACCCAAATGTGCGTTAAGCAAAAAGGGATAGAGTATACTCACAGTTCGTGTTAAATAAATAACACAAGCTTGGATTGAAGGGAGCACTTGAGAGATTAGCCTGATCACAGTACGATAGTATAAGCGTTGAACGGTGTGTAAAGTAGTGTCGGGTGATGTGAGGGACAGATGGTGGTTCAGTCGGATGACCGTCCGGACAGATGACCATTCGGTCGGAGGGTCGTCCGTTTGGGAGGGATGTGTTTGTGTATTGTTTGAACTTTGAAGTTTTCATTGTAGCATTTTAAAAAGTGAGAAGTGTTTCTAAATATTGGGTCATCCGGTCAGATGGTCATCCAGACGGATGACCGTTCGGTCGGATGGCCTTTCGTTGGAAACTGATTCTCCTTGAAGTTTTGTAAAATAGTTTAAGTGTTGAGATCACTAGTCACCTGGTCGAATGGTCGTTCAATCGGACGGTGGTCCGATCGGAAGGCTATCCGTTTGAGTAAGCTGTTCCGTTTGAAAAACTGGTAAAATTGGTTAAGTTAAAAGTTTACGGTTTGACCGAGACGGTGTGGCAACGTGCTAAACAACAATAATCCCATTAAGTGCACTAGTCCGATCGGATGGGAATCACCCCGTCCGATTAGAACCAACTGTTCTTAACGGAGTTCATGTTTAACCCTGGAATCGGTCGTCTCTCCGGTAGAAATCCGTTCTCAGCCCGGTTCTCCACTTGAGAATAAGTAGAGAGCCCGAACGGGTCCAGATTCTAACGGTTTTGAGTAAGAAGTGAAGAATGTTGAAGAAAAATTTGAAATCAGTTGGAAGATGTGTAGATTTATGATGAAATCAGTGTTTAAACATGTTGAAATACTTTAGATCCGAACCGTTCTTGATGAGATTAGGTCACAATCCAATGTTCACAAGAACATCATGATAACGTCACCTTAGAACAGCCCGAATCAGTGTATTTCACGGTGGAAAAGTAAGATTTGTTGGTGAAATTGATGAGAAAGTGTGTGTAGATGATAGAAGTACAAGATTTGGAGAGAAAACTTACAAGAATCGCGAGGAATCGAGAGAAAATAGCCTGAGAACGCCCTGGGTCAGAGGGAGCTGTCACATCAATGAATAGTTGATGTGACAGGTGAGGTATTTATAGGTGAAGAGGAGAAAGGCGGTGGGGGTTACCGGGTCGGATGGCCTTTTGATAGGACGGCCATCCGATCGGATGACCATTCGATCAAACGGTCGTTCGATCGGATGACGCGTACGAGTTAGTTTCTGACTTCCGTTTCGTGCGTTGAGCGTTGCGTTGCGTTTGAGCGAGTTGCGGGTAAGCGATATGATAGTTTTAACAACAGTTACATAAATAACATAACTAACACATTACAACATACAAGTAAGTAAATCTGCGTTTAGCGTTTGCGGTTAGATTGTGATGTGATAGAGTTGTGATTCCGTTTGCGAATAACACATTTAACCATAACATCAGCACACACAAGTAAAGCACATAATTACACACACACGTAAAACAATATCAATAACTGCAATTTGAGTTACGGTGTGATGGCGATGATATAACGTTAAGTAGATTAGCATTTAATTACGTTTATCGCATTGTTACTTCACATATTACAAATCGTAAATAAATATAGCGTCAACTACAGTATCGATCATCGGGGTTGAGAGTACAAGCAATAATTAAGTTAGGAATGACAGATCTGATTAGCAATCTCTTCCTCCTTTGACTTTGACTTCTAAAAGTCGGGTTGTTACAGCCTCCCCTACTTTAGGGAATTTCGTCCCGAAATTAAGGCGCATGCGTAATGAATAGCTGTGGGTACTTAGCCTTCATGTCACTTTCTAGTTCCCAGGTGAATTCGGTGCCGCATTTGCCTTCCCAGCGAACCTTCACTATGGGAATGCGTGAGCGTCGAAGCTTCTTGGTTTCTCGATCCATGATCTCAACTGGCTTTTCCACGAAGTGTAATGTTTCGTCCACTTGTAGATCCTCAGTGGAACATGTAAATTTTGTTCAGCTAGACACATTTTGAGGTTCGAAACATGGAAAGTCAGATGAACGTTGCTGAGTTCCTCCGGTAGTTCGAGTCTGTAAGCCACTTTGCCAATTCTTTACAGAATTTTAAAGGGTTCAACATATCGAGGCGCGAGCTTTCCTTTCTTGCCGAATCGGATCACCCCCTTCGAAGGTGAAACCTTTAGGAGTACGTGATCACCAACGTCAAATTCAAGGGGCTTGCGGCGTCTATCGGTGTAACTCTTTTGACGATTCTGATCTTTCAGGAGATTGTCTCGTATCTGGAGGATCTTGGCAGTCGTTTCTTGTAATATCTCAGGACTGGTAATTTGCGCATCTCTGATCTCGTGCCATATAATAGGCGATTGAATTTTTCTTCCATATAGTGCCTCAAATGGTGCCATTTGAATGCTAGAATGATAACTTTTATCGTACGAGAATTCGACTAAAGGTAAATGCAAATCCCAATTACCACCGAAATCTATCACATACGAGCGAAGCATGTCTTCGAGGGTGCGGATCGTTCGTTCAGTCTGACCATCAGTTTGGGGATGGAAAGCGGTACTTAGATTAAGAGTGGTACCGAGAGCAGATTGAAACATTTCCCAAAGACGCGAGGTAAACCGACCATCGCGGTCAGAGATGATATCATGAGGCGTCCCGTGTCGACATATGACTTCATTGGTGTAGATTCGTGCTAATCGTTCTACCTTAAAGTCTTCTCGTATCGGCAGAAAATGGGCAGATTTAGTAAGACGATCAACGATAACCCAAATGCTATCGTGACCTGATGGCGTGCGGGGAAGTTTCGTTATGAAGTCCATAGCTATACTCTCCCATTTCCACATAGGGATCTCGGGTTGCACGAGTAAGCCAAAGGGTATTTGTTGCTCCGCCTTGACTTTCAAACAAGTCAGGCACTTCGAAACGTAGATAGCGATATCCTTCTTCATTCCAGGCCACCAGTACTGTAGACGAAGGTCATGGTACATTTTGTCGGCACCGGGATGAATGGAATATTGAGACTTGTGGGCTTCAGTCAACTATATCTCTCGAAGGTTATTGCGACTTGGAATCCCGATGCGATTGAGATAGTAATAGATTCCTTTCGATTTGGTGACAAGTTGAGTTTCAGCACCACACCTCTTCATTTCCTCTCTCAAGGTATTCTTAATGAAGTAGGCATGCTGAGCGTCACGAATTAGAGCTTCGAGATTGTGCTGGGTGTAAGTATTACGAACGCTATGCAAATAGTTTCGATGGCTTAGAGCGTCAGCAATGACATTTGCTTTGCCAGGATGGTAGCGAATCTCACAGTCGTAATCCTTGATAAGTTCAACCCATCGACGTTGGCGCATATTCAGTTCCTTCTGTTTCAAGATATGTTGTAGGCTCTTATGGTCGGTGAAGACTGTACACTTCGTACCATAAAGGTAGTGTCGCCAGATCTTTAACGCAAAAAACAACTGCACCAAGCTCGAGATCGTGGGTTGTATGGTTCTTCTCGTGGATCTTGTGCTGTCGTGAGGCGTACGTGATAACCTTGTCTCGTTGCATGAGGACACAGCCGAGACCAAGGTTAGAGGCATCGTAATAGACTACGAAGTCATCATTTCCGTCGGGTAAAGAGAGGATAGGAGCATTGAAGAGCATATGCTTGTGGGTTTGAAAGGCAGTCTCTTGTTTAGTTCCCCAAACAAAAGGCTTGTCTTTATGCGTCAGAGAGGTATGCGGAACGGCGATTTTAGGGAAGTCTGCTATGAATCGACGGTAGTAGCCCGCCAATCCGAGGAAAGAACGAACTTCGGACGGTGATTTTGGTGTAACCCAACTCTTAACTGCTTCAATCTTCGTGGGATTAACGTGTATACCTTGACTATTGACGATGTAACAGAGGAATTGAACCTCCTCTAGCCAAAATTCATACTTGGAGAACTTGGTATAGAGTCGATTCCCTTGGAGTAATTCGAGAACCAAACGTAAATGTTGCGCGTGTTCAGCCTTCGATTTCAAATAGACAAGGATATCATCGATAAACACGATGACGAAGCGGTCAAGAAAGGGTTTACACACGCGATTCATCAAATCCATGAAAACCGTGGATGCGTTGGTTAAACCAAAGGGCATAACGACGAATTCATAGTGGCCGTATCGGGTTCGATAAACGGTTTTAGGTACATCTTCCTCCTGGATTCGTAACTGATGGTAACCTGAGCATAAATCGATCTTCGAAAAACATGTAGCACCTTGCAATTGGTCAAACAAATCATCGATTCGGGGCAGGGGATAGCGATTCTTGATAGTCACCTTATTCAATTCCATATAATTGATGCACATCCTAAACGATCCATCCTTCTTTTTAACAAAAAGGACAGGGGCACCCCAAGGAGAGGTGCTAGGGCGAATAAAGCCTTTATCAAGCAATTCCTGGAGTTGACTCGAGAGTTCGCGCATTTCAGACGGAGCGAGGCGATTAGGAGATTTAGCAACCGGGTTAGCTCTAGGAATGAGATCAATACGGAAATCAATATCATGATTCGGGGGCAAACCAGGTAAATCGTCAGGAAAGACAGCAGGAAAATCACGAACCACAGGCACCTTATCCATTGCCTTCTTTTCCTTTTCCTCCGATACTACGATGTGCGCCAAGAAAGCTTAGTATTCCTTTCGGAGATACTTGCTTTCTTGTATGCACGACATTAGTTTGAGATCCTTCGATGAGACTTCGCCATAGACACATAGTTGATCACCATTAGCGAGAAAGAAACGAATCATTTTATTAAAGCAAACGTTTTCAGCATGATTTTCGCGAAGAAAATCCATGCCTACTGTGATATCAAAACTACTAAGCAGCATCGGAATAAGGTCGACAGGGAAGACGTGATTGTTGAGTTCAAGCGTACAATCACGTAGAACAGAACTAATGGTGACGGTTCTTCCAGTGGAAACTTCTACGTCGAACGTCGAAGGGAGATTAGCGTATTTACGTTTTAGGAGCTTTTCGAATTCTAACGATACAAAATAGATATCGGCTCCAGTATCAAATAAACACGAAGCATATATACCATTGACAAGAAACGTACCATTAACCACATTGTTGTCAGCTTGGGCCTGGCGGACATTGATGTTGAATGTTCGTCCGTGGGCCGCTGGCTGCTACTGCTGCTGAGGCTGCTGCTGTTGATGTTGTTGCTGTGCTGGTTGCTACTGTGGCTCTTGCTTCACCACTCTGTTCGGGCAGACATTTGCAAAGTGGTTAGGATCACCACATGCAAACAGGCTCTTGCGTGAGCAGGAGCTGGTTGCTATCCCTGAGGAGCGGGAAGAGGAGCTGGCAGTGCAGGAGATTGAACTTGAGCTTGAGCTTGACGGGGACCAGTACGGCAGTTGGTAGTAAAGTGGCCGTAAAGGTTACAGTAAACACAAAACCGACAAGCGATCCCAACAGGATGATGATAAGTATAGGTAGGGCACAGTGGGTGCGGACCAGTATATGCACGTTTCGCAGGAGGTGCATTGGTCACGGGTGCAGCTACTTGGCGGTTTTGGTTTTGGGGTTGAGCAGGAACGACATTGAGAGGTGCGGCGGTGATAGCACAATTCTTGTTGTTGTTGTTGTTCTTGCGCTTGTGGCGTGAAGACTTGGAAACTTTGCGGTGCGGCGGTTTCACTGGTGGTAGAAGCGGTAACTTGATGGAGACTTTTGGTGGTGTTCTTGAAGTAACCAGCCCTAACTCGCTTGTCATTGATTTTTGCAGCGAGTAGATAAGTCTCTTTGATGGTTGTCGTCTTGTCGGCTTGCACGAAATCTGCAACACATGCAGGAAAAGCGCGGATATACTTCTTGATTGTGATGTCGGGAGTTGAGACTTGGCCGGGACAAATGATGCTTAGCTGTTTAAAGCGGGCAGTTAGACCGGCATTGTCGCCACCTTCTTGCTTAATGTTCCAAAACTCGTCCTCCAGCTTCTGAAGCTCATAGGGAGGGCATAATTCTTTCATCATGATTTCCTTCAATTCCTCCCAAGTAAGCCCATAGGCTGCGTCATTCTCTCTCCTGTTACTTTCGGCAGTGCACCAGTCCAAAGCCCTGGACTGGAAAACACCAATTACGTTGACAGTGCGGAGGTTATCGGGACAACCGCTTAGTGCAGAGTGACTTCAATCGAATCGAACCATTGAAACATGGCAGTGGGCCCGTCTTCACCAGTGAAGTCTTTGGGGCCGCATGCCTTAAACTGCTTGAAGCTAAAAGTAGCTTTTGGAGAGTCAGTCCTAGATTCCTCAGGGGACTTGCTACCAGTTTCATTAATTTCGCTGACAATTTGTAGAATGACCTTAGCCATTTCCTTGGCGACTAGCGAGGCGATGAGTTTATCAACGTGGTTGTGACGGGTCGCTCGAGTAGTGTGAGATCCAAATGACGACATTGTCTGCAACAGACATCGTCATAGGATTCAGATGAGATCTCGTTTAAAACTAGTATAGTCTGGCGTATCACCACACGCTACTTTTATATGAAGCGCAGGAACACGTTCACACATAGGCACGTAATCACGTAGACACTTAAATCATGTAGGCACATAAGCACGTAAGCACATAGTCACATAACACGTAGAGCACAGAAGCACATATTCAACTATATTTTGCCCGTATTTACCTAAATATATTGCACGTATTCACCTATCATTCAAGTTTCGCGAGCGCGTTAAAGAATAGCGAGTGCGAGTAGCGAGTAATGTAGCATGCGATTTGAGATAAATGTGCAGTGCGAGTTGTGCGTGTTTATTTAAGCGAGGAGCGGAAAAGCGTATAGTTTCCAAAATCAAAAAACATAACCACATAAAACCACATAAAACACATAAAATCAAAGAATCAGTGGTTGCGAGTTCAGAATCGAAACACATCAAATCAGCAGGATTGCCCCGCAATCGCTGAAAAATAGATTGTCCTGGGTGATAGACGTCGACTACCCAAAGTGATTCGACTATTCTCATGGACTTCGAGTGCACACTTTGGCTTTAACATACTGTGCTCTCTCACCATCATACGGTGAATGGCACGCATGCTTTCGGTCAATGGGTGAACTGAGTCGTTGGAATCCATCGAGACTTTGGTGAGAGTTTTGCAAAACCAAAATAGAGAGCGGAACACGTCATCAGGATTCAGGTTTCACCCCTAACTTAACGACTGCATTCCTGTTTGTGTGATAGAATCACGAGATAGATATAGGGAGATCTGCGTCGAGATATGGATTTCACTCCTGACTCAACGCAAATTCTCGTGTTTATAGTAAAAGTGCACGTCGAACAAGCGATTTAATCGAGAGTTTGCGGTTTTCACACCTAATCTCGACCCAATCACTCGTTTGTTTTCAAAAGTCATGTGTGTCATGTCCGCCTTAGGAAAGGTGTTAGTGCGTTTCCAGTCTTAGGAAAGACCAGCCTTGCGCGAAGCTGTAGTATGCGGTGTTCGCGCAAGAATGAGTTCGAGAGAGCGTAACCGAAATAGGCTCGTGCAGAACCCCTACCGGGTTTGCACAAGGCGGTCTGTTGGTACTTAGACTATAGACTAGGTTATTTCTAAGACGTCGACCCAGACTAGGTCGAGTCCTGCCTAATTCCCTATAGTTATGGCTCTGATACCAATCTGTCACACCCCAACCGGTGGCAGAAACATCGGGGTGAGGCACTGAGCGAAACAGATTGTCCAGGAGAATCCATAACAACTATAATTACCAAATATTTAACGTCATGTCCCATACCATAACATATCAAGTAAAACAGTTATTACAGATATAGTGTTCTCAAAGACAAATATTGTTCCGACAACTCATAAATTATTTAGTTTGTTTCTAGACTCCCCAAGCTTGATTGCACAGGAATTCAGCAACATAGCAACGATCCTAAACACCTGTCACATACGTTAAAATAGGTCAATACACAGAGTGTAAAGGTGAGAATACAAGTTTAATAATATAATAGTAGCGAAAGCGATTTACGCATAACCAGCATGTAACACGTAGAAATGTGAAGCATGTAAGCTATCGACAATGAAATATGCATAGACATGTGCTGAGTCTAAACTATAGTACTATCGTTGCTAAGGTGTCAGGCAACAATCACTGTGTAAACATAACATACAAGCATTCATCGAATAATACGTATAACATGCAGAGCGGTTAGCGTATGAAAAGTGTTTGCGTTGTGTGTCGTTGTGATTTGATATAACTAACGTATGTAACACCCAAATGTGCGTTAAGCAAAAAGGGATTGAGTATACTCATTCGTGTTAAATAAATAACACAAGCTTGGATTGAAGGGAGCGCTTGAGAAATTAGCCTGATCACAGTACGACAGTATAAGCGTTGAACGGTGCATAAAGTAGTGTCGGGTGATGTGAGGGACGGATAGTGGTTCGGTCGGATGACCGTCCAGACGGATGGTCATCCGGACGGATGACCATTCGGTCGGAGGGTCATCCATTTGGGAGGGATGTGTTTGTGTATTGTACCATTCGGTCGGAGGGTCATCCATTTGGGAGGGATGTGTTTGTGTATTGTTTGAACTTTGAAGTTTTCGTTGTAGCATTTTAAAAAGTGAGAAGTGTTTCTAAATATCGGGTCATCCGGTCAGTTGCTCATCCGGATGGATGACCGTTCGGTCAGATGGCGTTTCATTAGAAACTGATTCTCCTTGAAGTTTTGTAAAATAGTTTAAGTGTTGAGGTCACTAGTCACCTGGTCGAATGGTCGTTCGATCGGATGGCTATCCGTTTGAGTAACCTGTTCCGTCTGAAAAACTGGTAAAATTGGTTAAGTTAAAAGTTTGCGGTTTGACCGAGACGGTGTGACAACGTGCTAAACAACAGTAATCCCATTAAGTCCAGTCATCCGATCGGATGGGAATCACCCCGTCCGATCAGAACCAACTGTTCTTAACGGAGTTCATGTTTAACCCGGGAATCGGTTGTCTCTCCGGTAGAAATCCGTTCTCAGCCCGGTTCTCCACTAGAGAATGAGTAGAGAGCCCGAACGGGTCCAAATTCTAACGGTTTTGAGTAAGAAGTGAAGAATGTTGAAGAAAAGTTTAAAATCTGTTGGAAAATGTGTAGATTTATGATGAAATCAGTGTTTAAACATGTTGAAATCCTTTAGATCCGAATCGTTCTTGATGAGATGAGGTCACACTCCAATGTTCACAAGAACATCATGATGATGTCACCTTAGAACAGCCCGAATCAGTGTATTTCACACTGGAAAAGTAAAATTTGTTGGTGAAATTGATGAGAAAATGTGTGTAGATGATAGAAGTACAAGATTTAGAGTGAAAACTTACAAGAATCGCGAGGAATCGAGAGAAAATAGCCTAAGAATGCACTGGGTCGGAGGGAGCTGTCACATCAATGAATAGTTGATGTGACAGGTGAGGTATTTATATGTGAAGAGGAGAAAGGCGATGGGGGTTAATGGGTCGGATGGCCTTTCGATCGGACGGCCATCCGATCGGATGGTCATCCGGTCGGATGACCATTCGATCGAACGGTCGTTCGATCGGATGGCACGTGCGAGTTAGTTTCCGACTTCCGTTTCGTGCGTTGAGCGTTGCGTTGTGTTTGATCGAGTTGTGGGTAAGCGATGCGATAGTTTTAACAACAGTTACTGAAATAACATAACTAACACATAACAACATACAAGTAAGTAAATCTGCGTTTAGCGTTTGCGGTTAGATTGCGATGTGATAGAGTTGCGATTCATAAAAAGGGGAAAGCTAAGTCCCAAGTATGTTGGACCTTTTAAGATTATTAGAAAAATAGGACCTGTAGCCTATCAGCTACAACTGCCAGAATAAATGGCAGGAATACATGATGTGTTTCATGTATCAAATCTTAAAAAGTGTTTAGCTGATGAATCATTGATAGTACCTTTTAAGGATATAGAGGTAAATGAAAAACTCAAGTTTGTAGAAAGACCTCTACAAATTAAAGACAGAAAAGTCAAGAATCTAAAACACAAGAGACTAGTTCTAGTCAAAGTGAAGTGGGACTCCAAAAGAGGACCTGAGTATACATGGGAGCTCGAGTCAGAAATGCAAAAGAAATACCCGCATTTATTTCAATAGATCTCGAGGACGAGCTCTAAAACAAGGTGGGGAGAATGTAACAACCCTCGGTAAAACCAACACCCTCATTATATTTTGTATACCCTATTATATCTTAAAATATTCCAATATGTCTCATATTACACCCCTTATGTGAAAACCGAGCCCAAATTATGTTATAGTTTATAAAATAAATCAAAAACAAGAAATAGTAAGCTGAGGCGGGCCGCGTAGGACCTCACTCAAGCTTACACGGGCCGTATCAGTGTTTAAAACTGATACCGTTTATTCCTTTAGTTCATATGGGCCGCGTAATACTCTTCATAAGCTCACGCGGGCCGCGCGGACTCATAAAACACGGATATACCAGATGCCGACACGTGTCGACATCGTGGCAAGTCTACAAGCTGACCCAGCTAAGCTATTATGTTGACCGGTGTTGACGCGGGCCGCGTAAGGCTTAGCCTTACCTTACGCGGGCCGCCTAAGAGTCAATATCAGCAACTATATAAAGGAGGCCTCGGGTTTCAATTTCCGTCGCTCATTCTAAATTCTCAATCTCGAATTCTCTGTTATTAGGCATATTTTGCAAGTATTATACCCCCTAATTAGCGAGGTTCTACTCCGTTGTAAGTATTATAACCCCAGTTTCATAATAGTTACGCTGCCCGATTGATTTAGGGTTCCGTAACAACTGTCGTGGTTCTGCCCGACGTAGTTGTTGGAATGCCGTCTCGGGGAGGGTATCATTAATAATTTCAAAGGGTTATGATACTAACCAATGTACATTTGTATAAATTATAGATTATACCCAGGAAACCCTTACAAGAAGCCTAAGATAGCAATGAGTTTATCCTCTTTTTGTTAATGTTTTTGGAATAAATTACAAAACCTTAATATTTTACAATGTGATTAAGCGGTGATTGAGTCTTTGTAGTTCTTCAATTACTGCCGGTATGTTGGGGTTTTGTATACAAAATTTACTACACTGTGAGTAGTAAGTCGAGGATGACAGTACGTTACCATTGGGACAATGAGTTAGCCAATGTGTAATATGACCCACAAGTCAGTGGATTGATAGTACCAGATGGAGTAATTATGTAGACATAAACATTGTAATCGTCCTCGATACTGTTTTAATCAATAAAATGTTTCTTGATTAAACTGGGATTCACTCACCAGTATTTCCGACTGACAAATGTTTTTAAAACGCGTTTCAGGTAACCCAATGTGACAGCCAACTAGTAGAAAGCCAGCTGGAGAGCACTAAAGGCTTGGGGATAATGTGGCTATAAAAGTTACCTAATAAACGATGTTTTTAATTAAATAAGATAGGGTTTATCCCTATAAATGTATTGTAATAAGAAACTTGGATTTTATCCATGTGATTATTAATATAAAATATGGTGGTTTTACTCTGATAAACATTTCCTAACTACGGTCCTGATGAACAATTCCGCTGCGAGATTAAATAACCTGATACCACCACAACTGAGATCGCGTCCGCACGTTCACGGGAATAAGGGATCGGGGGTTGCGACAGGAGGTGGTATCAGAGCCTAGCCACTGGTCTAAGCCAAAGAAGTGTTCTGCTGACATTTATGTTTTAAATTTTTGTTAGGAAATAAATTACGGAAATACGTGTAATTATTTGTTATGTGTTATTTGACTATTTGTTAGTTTTCAGTATGAGTGATCAAGGACCATCAGACGTGAATCGTCAGTTAGCTGATTCACCTAGGAGTGAAGGTACATCATCACAGCCTGCCCTTTCAGGGTATTCTGCTGATCAGGAGGAGGGAATATTTGCTTTTAGAGCCAAATCTGAAGAACCATTTCCTAATAAGAAACGAGGATGGTTCAGTAAAGAAGCTTTTGCTCGTAGGAAGAGAATGCGAAAATTGCAACAGCAAAGGGCTTTAGCAGCCATTAAGCGAGAAACATATGCCCATACTCAGGATATGCTTAATAGAAGCCTAGCTAATTTCCATATCCTAGCTACAATTGCTGCTGACCCAAGTCTGGAACAATTAGTAGCCCCATAACCACAAAACCCAGAACAACCCATGGAGATAGAAAATCAGGAAAACCAAGTGGAGATGCACGACTTTAATCCAGAAGAAATCCCTAGGGTGCCTGCACCGAATCCCCTAGACCCGAATTACGACCCCTGGTGGGACAATAATAGGGACTTTGTGCAACATTACCCTATTCAGGAATATCCACCCATACAAAACATAGAAGCTTACCCAGGTATGGACCCTTTAGATCCCTATTACCATGATAACTATATTAGGGAGATATTAGAGGATCCTTACCAATTTCAGGAACTGTCACCCCCATATCAGGAAATCGCACCCCAGATTCCAAAACCCAGTCCGAGAACCTGCACCCCCAATGAGTGCAGAAAACGTGCAAGAACTTAGGACTTTTGGGGAGGAAATTTTAAAAAGCAGTGAGAGAATGCGTCAGGTGGGAGAACGTCTCGTATGGAAATACGATGAACGTAATATGGATTTTTGGATAAATCTATATCCGTGAATGAAATGGAGAAAATGGTAGTAGTAATAATAAATAAAAAATATATATATATATAAAATAAAATATGTGTGTACGGATGCATAGTACTATTAGTGTAATTTTTTTTTTGTTGGTATTGTAATCTTTATTTCTGTACTAGTGTGTAATAGACGCATAGTATATGAAAATAGAGTACAAGTCGCAATGATCGACGATTTTAGTTAAATTGCGTGTTATGTGATTTACTATATTACCTATTATTTGTGATATTAATACGGGGTAAATGTTTAAAATTCAGATGGCCGACGAAGAAAATCATGGAAATCTAAATAACGATAATCAGAGTAACATTAACGTGGTTAATGAAAACCCAAGCATCAATAACAATGGAAATCAGATGGATAATAGTGCTATCCAACATATAGTGGCACAAGGAATTATAGACGCAATTCCATTTATTCTTCAAACGGTTCAAGAAGCGAATAATAAAAGTAAACATAGTAGTAAGCGACCAATTGAACCAGAACATAGCGTGAACAATGGACCTATTCTTCAAATGCCCATTCCCAAAAGAAGAAGAACCGTGCCTTACGGTTGTTCATACAAAGAATTCTGGTCCTGTAAACCAATAGAATTCTCAGGCAATGAAGAACCTATTGCAGCTCTACGCTGGATAGAAAAGACTGAGGCTGTTCTGAAAATAAGTAAATGTGCGGAAGAGGATAAAATAATGTTTGCTTCCAATTTATTTAAAAATGCAGCCTTAGAATGGTGGAACATTATCCTTCAATCTAGAGGAAGTGATAGGGTTTATAGTATGGATTGGGAAGAATTTAGGAATATGGTAGAAAGGAAATTCTGCCCTCCAAATGAAAAGGAACAGATAGCAAACAAATTCCTAAACCTTAGGATGACTGGTGTGGATAGTAAGGGGTACACGAAGTTATTCTTTGAATATGCTAGAATAGTACCAACTCTTGCTTCACCAGAACCGGTGTTAATTTCCCGTTATATTTGGGGATTAATTGGAGAGATTAGACATGTAGTCAAGGCAACTAGACCTCAAACTATAGAAGAAACTGTAGAACTAGCCAATACCTTGACAGATGAGTTAGTCCGTACTAGAGAAGAAGACCAGAGGAGAAACATAACCCAAAGGCTTACTCAAGAATTTCGTTCTGGAAATTTCAATCGTAGGAATATGGGTTCTACCTTTGCACCATACTGCAAAGTTTGCAAGAAAAAACACTTGGGAAAATGCTCAAATCTCTACAATTACTACAAGATGCCAGGACACAAGGAAGAAAATTGCAAGAGGAAATCCAGTAATGGATTATGCTACAACTGTGGAGAAAAAGGTCATATCAGGTTAAACTGTCCAAAATTGGCCCCAGCTGCAAACAACAAGAATACTAAAAATGCTAGAGCATTTGTTCTTACTGCAGATGAAGCCAAGATGATCCCAAACGTTATAGCTGGTACGTTTTTAGTTAATGATATATTTGCTAAAGTATTATTTGACTCTGGTGCAAACCAAAGTTTTATTAATACTTCGTTTTGCAAAATTCTAACTCAGTCATTAACTAAACTACCACAAGAATGTCTAGTAGAAACAGCCAATGGAGAAACCGTTAGAATTTCTGAAATCTTGCAGGGAGCAAGTATAGAAATTTTAAATCAGAAATTTATTGCAAATCTTTATCCTATGAATCTGGCAGGATTCGATGTTGTTTTAGGAATGGATTGGTTAATAGCCAATAAAGTCAATATTTTGTGTGATCAAAAGTTAATTCAATTAAATTCACAAAAAGGTAAAACGATCACAATTAAAGGAGATAAGCCGTTTAGATCCACTAAATTAATCTCTGTGATGAAAACTGCAAGTTGTATAAGAAAAGGTTCTATAGTGTATTTGATTTCTATAATCACTAACACTAAAGGAAAAGAACTAAAAGATATTCAAGTAGTATCTAAGTTTTCAGATGTCTTTCCAGAAGAATTACCAGGACTACCTCCAGACAGAGAAGTTGAATTCAGAATTCACTTGATAACAGGAACATCACCAATTGCCAAAGCACCTTATCAGTTGGCACCTGCTGAAATGCAGGAGCTAAAGAAACAATTAGATGAATTATTAGAGAAATGATTCATACAACCAAGTTCGTCGCCATGGGGAGCGCCAATACTGTTCGTTAAAAAGAAGGACGGATCAATGCGTATGTGCATTGACTACCGTGAATTAAACAAGGTCACGATTAAGAATCAGTACCCATTACCAAGAATTGATGATCTATTTGATCAACTACAAGGAGCTCGATTCTTCTTTAAAATCCATTTAAGGTCGGGATATCATCAATTAAAGGTACAGGAAGAGGGCATTCCTAAAACCACTTTTAGAACAAGGTATGGTCATTATGAATTTACTGTCATGCCATTTGGTTTAACCAATGCCCCAGCTGCATTTATGGACATGATGAACCGAATATGTAAGCCATATTTGGATAAATTCATAATTGTATTCATAGATGATATTCTAATTTATTCTAAGAATAAAGAAGATCATGCAAGGCATTTGCAAACACTTTTAAGTCTATTAAGAAAGGAAAAGCTTTATGCTAAGTTTTCTAAGTGCGAATTTTGGTTAGAACAGGTACAATTCCTTGGACACCTAGTAAATCATGAAGGAATTCATGTAGATCCAACAAAGATTGAAGCAATTACTAAATGGAAAACCCCTGAGTCACCAACTGAGGTTAGAAGTTTCTTAGGATTGGCCGGTTATTATAGAAGATTTATTCAAGATTTTTCTAGAATAGCCATTCCTTTAACTAAGTTAACCTGTAAATCTGTTAAGTTTGAATGGGGAGTAAAACAAGAAGAAGCCTTTAGAATTCTTAAGCAAAGATTGACCACACCCATATTGGCATTACAAGAAGGAACTAAAGACTTTATAGTCTACTGTGATGCTTCTAAATTAGGTTATGGATGTGTATTAATGCAACGTCAGAAAGTTATAGCTTACGCATCTAGACAACTTAAGAGTCATGAAGAGAATTATTCAACCCATGATTTAGAGTTAGGAGCTATAATTTTTGCTCTTAAGATTTGGAGACATTAACTTTATGGTAGTAAGTTTACCATATTCACTGATCATAAGAGTTTAAGGTATATCTTCAAGCAAAAGGAGTTGAATATGAGACAAAGACGTTGGATGGAAATGCTTAGTGATTATGATTGTGATATCCAGTATCATGAAGGAAAAGCAAATGTAGTGGCAGATGCTTTAAGCCGAAAGTATCATGAAAAGCCAAGAAGAGTACGTTCTCTTAAATTAAATATGCAAGTAGATTTAAATGATCAAATAAGAGAAGCACAAGAGTTAGTAATCAAGGAAGATACTGAAAAGTTAAAAGGTATGTTAAAAGAATTAAAACAAGGAACAGATGGAATTTGGAAATTCCATGAAAAGAGAATGTGGATACCTAAATTAGGAAATTTACGCCATCGTATATTAGAAGAAGCTCATAAGTCCAAATATACGATGCATCCAGGAAGTGATAAAATGTACCAGGATTTAAGGAAAAAATTATGGTGGATAGGAATGAAAAAGGATATAGCAGCTTATGTTTCTAAATGTTTAACTTGTTCACAAGTTAAAGCTGAACATCAGAAACCTTCAGGTTTGTTACAGCGATTAGAAATGCCAGTTTGGAAATGGGAATTAATAACCATGGATTTTGTTTCTAAATTACCCAAAACTAAGAAAGGAAATGATACAATCTGGGTGATTGTAGATAGACTAACCAAGTCAGCCCATTTCTTACCAATGAAGGAAACAATTAGTATGGAACAATTATCTAAATTGTATGTAAATGAAATTATTTCTTTACATGGAATTCCTTTATCAATTGTTTCTGATAGAGATAGTCGCTTTACATCTCATTTTTGGTCAAGTTTCCAAAAGGCAATGGGAACCAAGTTAAGGTTAAGCATGGATCGATGACGAACATCAAACATTGCACTTGATTCAAGACATGAAGAACAAAATATGAACAAGATAGAAATATGTAGAAGATGAACCCTTTATTATTGAATCAGTCATCACAGATTACACAAACCAAAGGAGTATACATTATCTACAAGCTGGTTTAGATCACAAAGATCTAAACCCTAGCTTTCTCTCACTAACACATAGTCTCTCTCTCTAGGATGTGCACACCAGGAGGAACAAGAAGTTAGGAGAGGTGCACAAAGCTTCTTGATGGATCCTTGCCCTAATCCTATACAACACATATATATAGACTAGGGACTAAAACCCGGACAAAATAATCTACACAAAAACCCTGACTTTTGCCTAAACACAAACCCCTGACAAAAGTCCTAGACATAAACTTGGACAAATTGTCCAAGGATAAACCTTGGACTAAGTTTCAAGACATGTACAATAAAGACCCTAACAATTGGAAAGCATGCACTTATCACCCAAAGTGCATTAACAAACTCCCCCTTGATTAGTGCATGGTCTTCATGTGGTCTTGAATTCTTCATTATCGTTGACTTTAACTTGGACTTCTGCTTTGGTTGACCAGAACTGATAAGCGACAGTTACCCTGCAGGAACTGCACTTACAGCTCCCCCTTAACTGTTGCTATCAGTTCTATTTGACATTGATATCTTTAGTCACCGAATACTGCACTTACAAACTCCCCCTTGACTGATGATATCATGCCTGCTTTTAACTTTGGCTGAGACTTGATCTTTCCGGTAGAGCACAACGATCTTCAACCCTTCTAATAAAAGACTTGCTGACGATCACTTAATGCCGCTTTGAGAAACCTGAAGAATCCAACATCAAACACTGTTGATCCTCCCCCTCAATCTACTCCTGAATCAAGTTAACGCGAACCGACCTACAACCACATGTAAGAATATCGCTTGATACATTAATCTTCAAACCTAACCAACAGCAGAAAGAAACATTGGATTTCCAATGCCCAGCCTTGAACACTTCAAATTTCGCAAAGACATGAAGCTCAGTTCGATAAGTTAATAACTAACTGAACTTTGTAAAAGTACATCCACCATCTTGATCAGAGTCTTCAACCGAGTGTCTGAAATCATTTCATCTCGAATCTTCAAGATCCAATCTCGTATCTTCACGAATCCACCAATTACCCAATGACTTTCGTCTCCAATCTCCCCCTCAATGTAAGAACCCTTATTTCGAGAATCTGATCTGTCACCAACTTGCAAGAGGGACCAAGAAGACTAATCTTCTCTACTCTAACCGGCATACGATAAAGGCTTGACCTTTAACTAGTTGCCAAACGAACAATTTGCTTCATCACGTCAACACTGGATTAAACCTCGAACAAACTTGACAAAACTCAATCATACACTAGCTCTAACTTGCTTCATGTTTTAAACACTTCGCCACCGGTAAGATTAACACTAAGTTAATCTCAAAGATAGTAAACATGAACTTGTTTCGATGTAGCACCACGGGCTTTTGATTTACAAAGAAAATAGGAACTTCAAAATTTTTACTCCCCCTTTTTCTTTGTAAACAATACAGAAGTGATAAACTCGGAGTATAAACCCAACACCCGGACACTCAAACCTGGAAATAGCTGTTTGAAAAGAATCTGATTCAATTGATATAAGACATGATTTGATGAAAACTAGTTGTTTCATGTATTGGCTGCTGAACTGTTTGTTAAAAACAACTCTGAACGAAACTCGGAACCTTTTGAACATTCTTTAAAACTCGGAGCAACTTGGTAGTTGAAACGTCGGAACAAATCCAAAATCTGTAAAGCTCGGACCTTTTTTTTTAAGCTCTGACTAACTTAAAGTTTCAAAAGAAACTCTGAATGTTAAAGCTCGGATTGATGTTTCACAAAGAAACTCTGTTGGAAAACACATATAACCTTTTATATTTCACAAAGAAACTCTGAAATGGTAGTCCGGGCACAAATGGACAGGTAAACTCGGAATAAATGAACTCGGACTGAAAAAGCTTAGACTTTAAAAGTTGTGACTGTGAACATCAGACTGTTAATACTCGAGCTACTAAAACTCGGACTTTAAAAAGTCGGACTTTGAAATCTGTGAATCATCAGACTTAAAACTCGGAATTTTCTGTCGATTTAAAACTCAGACTTTGAAAGGTCGGACTTTGATACTGTCGATTTAAAACTCGGAATTTGATACCTGTGAATCATCAGACTTAAAACTCGGACTTTGAAAGGTCGGACTTTGATACCTGTCGATTTAAAACTCGGAATTTTCTGAACCTTCTATAAGGCTCGGAACGAACAGTTAAAGCTCAAGAACTCTGAACATCTATAAAGTTTGGAAAACTCGGAATAAACAAAACCAGTTTGAAAAATCGGAAAACTCGGAATGAACAGTTAATACTCAGAATCTTAAAACTCAGAACAAATCCATATCTGTAAAACTCGGACTCCCAATACCTAAAAAGGAAAAGTCGGAATAGGTTGATCAGAGAGTGTTAAACTCAGACAAGTTTCAATAACCAGTCTCCGGACTATCTCCCCAGTGTGACTTCACACTGGTTCACCAATACCCGGAAACACAAACACAAAGTTTTAAACTCGGACAATCCTTTTTTGGATCAAAACCCTAGAACACCTTCATTTTCTTCAAGTTTTATGTAGAATCTTCACGTCTTCAAGATGTTTGGCAGAAACAAACATCAAATCAAGAGCAACGGTGATTCAGAAGGCGGTTAGACCATTCGGAATCGGTAACCATGCTCTGATACCACTTTTAAAGCACCGGATCGATGACGAACATCAACATTGCACTTGATTCAAGACATGAAGAACAATAAAAAACACCAAAGATAGAAAGATGTAGAAGATGAACCCTTTATTATTGAATCAGTCATCACAGATTACACAAACCAAAGGAGTATACATCATCTACAAGCTGGTTTAGATCACAAAGATCTAAACCCTAGCTTTCTCTCACTAACACATCGTCTCTCTCTCTAGGATGTGCACACCAGGAGGAACAAGAAGTTAGGAGAGGTGCACAAAGCTTCTTGATGGATCCTTGCCCTAATCCTATACAACACATATATATAGACTAGGGACTAAAACCCGGACAAAATAATCTACACAAAAACCCTGACTTTTTCCTAAACACAAACCCCTGACAAAAGTCCTAGACATAAACTTGGACAAATTGTCCAAGGATAAACCTTGGACTAAGTTTCAAGACATGTACAATAAAGACCCTAACAATTGGAAAGCATGCACTTATCACCCAAAGTGCATTAACAAACTCCCCCTTGATTAGTGCATGGTCTTCATGTGGTCTTGAATTCTTCATTATCGTTGACTTTAACTTGGACTTCTGCTTTGGTTGACCAGAACTGATAAGCGACAGTTACCCTGCAGGAACTGCACTTACAAAGCACAGCTTATCATCCTCAAACAGATGGACAAAGTGAAAGAACAATTCAGACAATGGAGGACATGCTTAGAGCTTGTGTAATTGACTTCGGAGGTAATTGGGAAGATCACTTACCTTTAATATAATTTTCTTATAATAATAGTTATCATACAAGTGTCAATGCTGCACCATTTGAAGCACTTTATGGAAGAAAGTGTCGAACCCCAGTCTGTTGGGCAGAAATTGGGGAAAAGCAACTATCTGGACCTGAGATAGTGCAAGAAACAACTGACAAGATTATTCAAGTCAAGGAACGACTGAAAGCCGCACGTGATTGACAAAAGAGTTATGCCAATAACCGACGTAAGCCATTGGAGTTTCAGGTAGGAGATAAAGTATTGTTGAAAGTCTCTCCTTGGAAAGGAGTAGTAAGATTCATAAAAAGGGGAAAGCTATGTCCCATGTATGTTGGACCTTTTAAGATTATTAGAAAAATAGGACCTGTAGCCTATCAGCTACTACTGCCAGAAGAAATGGCAGGAATACATGATGTGTTTCATGTATCAAATCTTAAAAAGTGTTTAGCTGATGAATCATTGATAGTACCTCTTAAGGATATAGAGGTAAATGAACAACTCAAGTTTGTAGAAAGACCTCTACAAATTGAAGACAGAAAAGTCAAGAATCTAAAACACAAGAGACTAGTTCTAGTCAAAGTGAAGTGGGACTCCAAAAGAGGACCTGAGTATACATGGGAGCTCGAGTCAGAAATGCAAAAGAAATGCCCGCATTTATTTCAATAGATCTCGAGGACGAGCTCTAAAACAAGGTGGGGAGAATGTAACAACCCTCGGTAAAACCAACACCCTCATTATATTTTGTATACCCTATTATATCTTAAAATATTCCAATATGTCTCATATTACACCCCTTATGTGAAAACCAAGGCCAAATTATGTTATAGTTTATAAAATAAATCAAAAAACAAGAAATAGTAAGCTGAGGCGGGCCGCGTAGGACCTCACCTCAAGCTTACGCGGGCCGTATCAGTGTTTAAAACTGATACCGTTTATTCCTTTAGTTCATACGGGCCGCGTAATACTCTTCATAAGCTCACGCGGGCCGCGCGGACTCATAAAACACGGATATACCAGATGCCGACACGTGTCGACATCGTGGCAAGTCTACAAGCTGACCCAGCTAAGCTATTATGTTGACCGGTGTTGACGCGGGCCGCGTAAGGCTTAGCCTTACCTTACGCGGGCCGCCTAAGAGTCAATATCAGCAACTATATAAAGGAGGCATCGGGTTTAAATTTCCGTCGCTCATTCTAAATTCTCAATCTCGAATTCTCTGTTATTAGGCATATTTTGCAAGTATTATACCCCCTAATTAGTGAGGTTCTGCTCCGTTGTAAGTATTATAACCCCAGTTTCATAATAGTTACGCTGCCCGATTGATTTAGGGTTCCGTAACAACTGTCGTGGTTCTGCCCGACGTAGTTGTTGGAATGACGTCTCGGGGAGGGTATCATTAATAATTTCAAAGGGTTATGATACTAACCAATGTACATTTGTATAAATTATAGATTATACCCAGGAAACCCTTACAAGAAGCCTAAGATAGCAAAGTGAGTTTATCCTCTTTTTATTAATGTTTTTGGAATAAATTACAAAACCTTAATATTTTACAATGTGATTAAGCGGTGATTGAGTCTTTGTAGTTCTTCAATTACTGCCGGTATGTTGGGGTTTTGTATACAAAATTTACTACACTGTGAGTAGTAAGTCGAGGATGACAGTACGTTACCATTGGGACAATGAGTTAGCCAATGTGTAATATGACCCACAAGTCAGTGGATTGATAGTACCAAATGGAGTAATTGTGTAGACATAAACATTGTAATCGTCCTCGATACTGTGTTAATCAATAAAATGTTTCTTGATTAAACTGGGATTCACTCACCAGTATTTTCGACTGACAAATGTTTTTAAAACGCGTTTCAGGTAACCCAATGTGACAGCCAACTAGTAGAAAGCCAGCTGTAGAGCACTAAAGGCTTGGGGATAATGTGGCTATAAAAGTTACCTAATAAACGATGTTTTTAATTAAATAAGATAGGGTTTATCCCTATAAATGTATTGTAATAAGAAACTTGGATTTTATCCATGTGATTATTAATATAAAATATGGTGGTTTTACTCTGATAAACATTTCCTAACTACGGTCCTGATGAAAAATTCCGCTGCGAGATTAAATAACCTGATACCACCACAACTGAGATCGCGTCCGCACGTTCCCGGGAATAAGGGATCGGGGGTTGCGACACATTGTTACTTCACATATTACAAATCGTAAACAAATATAGCGTCAACTAGAGTATCGTTCATCGGGGTTGAGAGTACAAGCAATAATTAAGTCAGGAATGATAGATCTGATTAGCAATCTTTTCTTCCTTTGACTTTGACGTTGACTTGTAGTTTGGCTTCTAAAAGTCGGGTTGTTACATATACGCATTCGGTTCAGTTTATGTAACTAGTTTGCATCAATTAACCGAAACGGGTTTAACCTTGTCATTTAAACTTAAAAATCCAGAATGTATTTAGTTTACCCATAATATACAAGTCTCCATACTTGTTGGGTCTAAATTACATTCCAATCTGGTCATCGCTTAATCTAGCATTTCGTACCGTAACTCGTTATTTAAACTAACCGGTCCAAGTCTACGACTTAAATAATACCCGTTAGTAGTCTAATAGGTTAATAAAACCTTCGTTCTAGATTAGGAAGCCCCGATAAAAACTACCTCCACGAGTCTAATTACATTATACGGCTGAGTAGATAGATCTTGCATTTAGAAACTCAGGTAAATACTTATAACTTATTTTCCCTTATACGGGCTTAGGATACAGTAAAATATTACCGCTTGGTCGGGTATGGGATCATTTAATCAGATTGTGATTAATAAATTCACATAACCTATTTTAATCCGTTTTGTTTGATAACATAAACATTGGGGGTTAATGGGACCGTGTCCTGGATATCCTTGGCTCATTTAATTGCAAATGGCCACGACTTAAGCACGGGGTGTATTCATACACCTGACAGTTGCGTATGTAAAAAGATATACCCACATTGTTGGGGATAACTCCTTGTGGGTGTATATTAGCGGTGTGTCAGTTAATCATGTCTCGGCTTCTATACCGAGCCCTAAATGTAAGACAAACATGTAAATCTGTATACAAGATTATAATATAATTGTCCCAAGTTATAAAAGAATATTTGTGCCTTGTGCATCTTAACCAATTTTCATAAATGTTTTTAAAAGAGTCGGTTAATTGTATTTTCCAGTGTAAACTGACGTATTTTCAAAAGACTAAGTGATAGGTTCTACACGTACTAGGCTGGGAGCTTCTGGGCGTTAAGTAGAGGATCTTACAAGTCCATAATGCCTTAAGTCTATTGAACATGTTTTTGTATTATATTTAGATCCGCTTGTGGATCCTTTCTTTACAACCTTCTGTATATTCTTTTATTCGTACTTTGAACTTTCTGTTTGTAATAGTAATTTACCTTCCAAGCCTTCCACTGTGCAATAACTGTGTATATTTGACTATGATGATATCAACTATGTCATGATACTCCCCACCGGTTTGTGGTTAAAATATTGGGGTGTGACAGGTTAGTATTAGAGCCAACATTGAGTGAATTAAACACTAGCCTTTTGTGTCTAATCTCAATGACACAGTAGCACATTCCTCAGACTTCCGAGTCTAGGCAAATGACCTAGGATTAATCTTAATCTTATTTGTTTTATATATTTTGTTTGTTTCCTCGTTTTTGATAGGTCCACATACTGAAAATGCCGCCAAGAATACGAGGAAGAGGAAAAGCACCCATGAGGGGAGGAACACATAGCCAAGCCAGGCCTTCACATTGGCGAACTCCCTCTGCAACCTTTAGCTCCGATCCATATGATGATTGGAGACACTCCCTTGAACCAGCGAGACGTTCTGTCTCACTTAGCACTTCGCCCTCATATCACCATTCATTTGGGCCGCAACAACCAAAGGAGCCCCAAGGCTCACACCATTCGCAGCACTCGCACCATTCCCATAACTCCTCCCACCATTCTTCTCACCACTCTCACTCCCAGGGTCACTTTGACCCTAACGACTACATAAATTCACCAGTAGGTCATAACTTGCTGGGTCCGGAAGACCATTTCCCGGAAGACATGGATGTGGACACGGATCCATATCCAGAGATGCCACCGTCTGGGACGCCCACGCATCCCATTTGTATTTCTAGCAGTTCTTCTTTTGCGCGATCTCCCTATTGAGGCCCTGATACCTATCAAGAGTGGTATGGGCAGTGGAAGTTTGCATACACTCCCTCTCAGCACGACTCACCACCACCACCACAACGGACTCCCTCTGAGGATCCGTACTTTCAAGTGGTCACGCCACCACCACTACCCGCACCAGAACAACCTCCGCCACCACCAGAACCATCAAGGCAAAGGAGAAACACACGAATGTCCGTGCGAGGGGGCTACACATTGGTACCCCACAAACTTCAAGCACCTACCCTCCCGTTTTGAAGATCCACAAATGGGTGGGCCTTCAAACACTTTTCCAGAAATTGACACTACACCGGCCACTTTTGCACCACCACCACCTACAATGGGTTTTGAAAACCCAATTCTTGCGTACCAGGATACAACTGGGTATAACCCGTTCGAGCCATAAGCTCCTACGGGTTATAACTACCAACCACCTACCTATGACCCATACGTCGAGGCAGTAAATTATAACGCCCTCTATCCCTCACCATTTCCACCTGCATACCCAACTGGGTATCCTGCTTATGGGTATCAATACCCACCACCCCAACCATAACCACAACCTCAGCAACAACATCATCAAGATGAAATCTTGCATAGGGTGGAAGAAGTTGAACGTAGGGTGGAAGAACGTGATAGAAAGACCCATAAGTTTCTTAAGGGTCTTGCAAACTTTATCAAAGGGAAGAAGAAGGATCATTGAAGACCCTTATTTTTATTTTGTAATTCTCATTTAAATTAAGTCCCTGCGTGGACATTTCTTTTAAGTATCAGTCCCTGCGTGGACAAGTTTATTTATTTAAAGACCCGTTTAGGGCAGTTTATGTAATTCTTAGTACTTTTTTAATGAGAAATTTTCTTTTGGAATTACATTTGTTATTATACATATATATGCAATATATCATTGATTAAACTATCATTTCAATTTATAATTGATCTGCCAATAAATTCCAAAAGACCGTCTTAATGATATAACCTAGGCTTTATGTCAATATAGACATGGCTGTGATGGTAAAACCCTCGTAAGATGCTAAAACCTTGTTAACATCTAAGAACATGTTAACACTCCTGACAAATGTGGTTCGAGAAAATCACACTAGTCATCTTAGTACTTGGATTCTTCCAAATTCCTTATATAGCCTAAATGATCAAGTAAATCATGGCTGATATCATCAAATAAGATGATCATACTAAAGCATTCATTGGTGATGTTATTGTTTCGCCTTCGGGCCAAGCTATACCAATTACATAACAACGACAGTAGTAGTCCATGACTCTCAGTCAAAGAGGTGAAGAACTATGTTCAAACCTTAATGCCTTGATCCAATAAGATCGTGGCCTATAATTTAAATTGTCCTTGTGACAAGGCATTTTGTGCCACCCTAATGCTCTTAAAGGTTTTTATAACCTAGGCTAACTATAATAAAAAGTTTAAATAAATATTCTTCAAAACTGGTCAATCGATTAACCAATGTGGTCTATTTATATCATGGTTTGTGAATCACCGAATAAGATGATTCGACATAAGACCACTAATTAAGTTGTTGTCACTTGATATATAGTAGACGGGAATATTGAAAACAAATTAAATGTAACGGGGCCCGATTTGCAATCTATGATTGACACAGCAGTAACTAAGGCCGTAGGACGAGTATTCAGGGAGTCGAGTGCTACTCGCTCCAAATCTCATTCTGTGTCCCACGCAAAGTCCCATTCCAAGACGCATACATCTAAAAAGGATGAATCTCAACATTCCTCAAATCAAAACACTCAACCATCCAAGAAGATAATGTTTGACCAGGAGCCACCTTCCAAAGCTTGTTCCTATAAGTACTTTGTCTCTTGCAAGCCAAGAGACTTCACTGGTGAAAAAGGTGTAATAGATTGTATGAAATGGCTAGACGAGATGGAGACAATTATTGACATTAGTGGGTGTGCCAAGGAGGATGTTGTAAAGTTTGTGTCTCAGTCTTTTAAGGGTAATTCCCTAGTTTGGTGGTGGGAACTAATACAGGCCTCGGGGAAAATTCCACTTTACAATCTATCATGGGATAAATTTGTAGAATTGATGAAAGAAACTTTCTGCCCGCAACACGAAGTGGAAAAAGTTGAAGCTAACTTCCTAACTCTGGTTATGAAGAACTTAGATTGTCGAGCTTATGTTACTAGCTTCAACTCCATGTCTAGATTGGTACCTTATTTGGTAACTCCAGAACCAAAGCGTATAGCACACTTTATTGGTGGTTTGGCTCCCGAGGTAAAAGGACAAGTGAAGGCTTCAAAGCCTGCCACCTACCGGTCAGCAGTGGATCTGTCTCTGTCCCTGACATTGGATATCATCATAAATAAGTTTGTAAAGACTACAGATGAAGGGAAGAGAAAGAGAGAAGATGATAGCTCGCATCATTCTGATAAGAAAAAGAAAGGTAACTCTGGGTTGAATAAAAACTCCAATCAGTCGGGTGAAAAGCCCTTGTGCAAGAATTGTAAAAGAAACCACTTCGGAAAGTGCACTATAGATCCGCAGGCTAAACCCTGTGGAATCTGCAAGAAGAAGGGTCATGAAACATTGGAATGCAAGGATCTGAAGAATGCAACCTGTTATGGTTGCAATGAAAAGGGGCACATCAAGTCCAATTGCCCGAAAAACGCAAAGAAGCTCGAAGAGGCTAAAAAGACAAATGCAAGAGTGTTCCAAATGAATGCCAAGGAGGCGATACAGGATGACAACGTTATAACAGGTACTTTCCTCATAAATGATATTTATGTTAGAGTTTTATTTGATTCAGGTGCAGATAAGTCCTTTGTAGACATTAAATTAGTAAACTGTTGAATCTGCCTATTAAAACTCTAGACATTAAATATGAGGTAGAACTAGCTGATGTTAGCTTAGAAACCGCTTCAACAATTCTAGATGGATGTTTCATATCCATTAGGAATCATTCTTTTCCGTTGTCATTGTTGCCAATGAAATTGGCGGGGTTTGATATAGTTATAGGCATGGACTGGTTATCTTTTAACCAAGCCTAGATTGCATGTGATAAGAAACAAGTTATCATCAAAACCATTTTTGATGAATCAATCACTATTCAAGGAGATACGCACTATGGATTGCCTGATCAAGTGTCTATGCTTAAGGCATCCAAGTGTTTGAAGAACGGCTGTGTCATTTGCATGGCACAGGTGACAGTAGACGTGCCGAAGCCCAAGATAGAAGATATTCCTGTTATTTCAGAATACCTAGATGTCTTTCCTGAAGAACTCCCTGGATTGCCTCCCGAGAGGCAAGTAGAGTTCAGGATTGATATTATACCAGGAGCAGCACCAGTCGCACGAGCTCCTTACCGCTTAGCACCAACCAAAATGAAGGAACTGAGAACCCAATTAGATGAAGTTTTGGAAAAAAGGTTTTATACAACCAAGCTCGTCACCATGGGGAGCACCCATTTTGTTTGTAAAGAAGAAGGATGCTTCAATGCATCTATTCATTGATTATCACGAGCTAAACAAAGTAACAATCAAGAATCGCTATCCATTGCCCAGGATCGACGATCTGTTTGATTAGCTTCAAGGGGTAAGCTTCTTCTCAAAGATTGATCTAAGGTTTGGGTATCATCAATTACAGGTCAGGACTGAAGACGTAAACAAGTCCGCGTTTAGAACAAGGTATGGCCACTATGAGTTCTTAGTGATGCCTTTCGGGCTCACTAACGCACCTGTAACATTCATGGACCTCATTAATCGAGTCTGCAAGCCGTATCTGGATAAGTTTATCATTGTCTTCATCGATGACATACTTATTTATTCCAAGAGTCAAGCCGATCACGAGAAACATCTATGGTGCATCCACAAACTTCTACAACAGGATAAGCTTTATGCGAAATTCTCCAACTACGAATTCTGGCTTCGCGAAGTCCAATTCCTTGGATACGTGGTAAGTGAGCGTGGTATCCAGGTGGATCGATTGCTCTTGATTTTTTAACTGTATATCTCTTAAATCTCTACATATACACGTGTGATTTAGTTTACGAAGATTTTTCAATGCCGAGAACCTCGATCAGAGGGTAAAAAAGGCGTAAGGTTCACAATGGTGTAAAACTAAAAAGGGATATACTGGGCTAGTATTCGAGTTACATAAACAAGGGACAAGCCAACCACCTAAGAATGGAATCGTCGAGCGAAAACACTTGACAACCTCCTGGAAGCAACTTTTCTTGCCACCAGACCCTTCTCCATCAATTAGGAATCTGATGCCGTCACTAAACACATTGCTTAAATTGTAGCCATTTTTTGAGTGTTTGTTTTTTGGTGTCTAATCCGTATATCACCATTGCTCTTGATTTTCTTGACTGTATATCTCTTAAATTTCAACATATACACGTGTGATTTAGTTTACGAAGATTTTTCAATGTCGAGAAGCTCGATCAGAGAGTAAAAAAGGCGAAAGGTTCACAATGGTGTAAAACTAAAATGAGATATACCGGGCTAGGATTTGAGTTACAGGAATAAGGGCGAAACCAACCACCCAAGAATGGAATCGTCAAGCGAAAACACTTGACAACCTCCTGGAAGCAGCTTTTCTTGCCACCAGACCTTTCTCCATAAATTAGGAATCTGATGCCGTCACTAAACACATTCCTTAAATTGTAGCCATTTTTTGAGTGTTTATTTTTTGGTTTCTAATCTGCATATATATCACCATTGCCCTTGATTTTCTTGATTGTATTTCTCTTAAATGTCAAAATATACACGTGTGATTTAGTTTACGAAGATTTTTCAATGCCGAGAATCTCGATCAGAGAGTAAAAAGGCGTAAGTTTCACAATGGTGTAAAACCAAAATGGGATATACCGGGTTAGCATTTGAGTTACAAGAACAAGGGCCAAAGTAACCACCCAGTAATGGAATCATCGAGCAATAACATTTGATAATCTCCTGGAAACAGCTTTTCTTGCCACCAGACCTTTCTCCATCAATTAGGAATCTGATGCCGTCACTAAGCAAATTCCTTAAATTATAGCCATTTTTTGAGTGTTTATTTTTTGGTGTCTAATCCGAATATATATCACCATTGCTCTTGATTTTCTTGACTGTATATCTCTTAAATGTCAACATATACACATCTGATTTAGTTTACGGAGATTTTTCAATGCCAAGAACCTCAATCAGAGTGTAAAAATGGCGTAAGGTTCACAATGGAGTAAAACTAAAATGGGATATACCATGCTAGGATTCGAGTTACAAGAACAAGGGCCAAACCTGTGACACCTGTGCCTCTGCGACCATCAAACAAATATCAAACCAATGAAATATTGTATTTCATACTTGGAATTTGTATAAATATGTGTATCTTTTGCACATATCAATTCTTGTTCAATTTCAAGCTTTAAATCGCTTTCTGGAAGGTTATACGCGCACTGAGGCGTAAATATAACCAGTTTAATGCAACAAGCACTCCGAAATAGTGAAATAGGCTTAACATATCTTAAATAACCTTTACATAGCTTAGAAATAAGTTTTGGAGGGTTTGGTGTGGCGGAATCAAGTTTATTCGCTTACAGGGACTAATTTCGACAAACTGCGAAAGTATGCCGATTTGTACTGTAACGAACTTTCAGGAACATGACCATAAGTTAAACATACCCTAAATATCCTTTACATAGCTTAGAAATAGGCTTTGAGGGGTTCGGTGTTCTAAAATAAACTTTTTGGTCATTCAGGGACTAAAAGCGTCAAAAAGTGCATAAGTTTGCATTTTCGCGCATATCTTGCGTTCTGAATACATACGGACATCCAAAACTTTATGTAATCATTAAAATATTTTATTTTAGTGATTAGCATGATAAAATTCCATTCGTCGCGTAATTTGGATCGTTTTTCGCATTCGTTCGTGTTTCGTCGTAATTAACCGAACAACGCAATCGTACGACCAAACGAACCGACATCCGAGATATTATTGAGAATGTTTCACGTTCCCTATACTTTAAATTCATTTTAGAGCCTTGAAATGGGATTAACGGGCCTTAAACGTGTCAAAAATGCATCAAAAACCATGTTTTGCACATTCAGGGACCAAAATTGACAATCTCCCATAGTTATCTTAGGAAGGGACCAAAATGAAAAATCTAAATTCCAGCTTGTTCTAGCTGTTCCCCTCATTTTCACATGGTTTTAATGATACTATGGGCTCCAATGGTTTCACAAAACCATGGGCACATGCGTACGGATGAGATCGAAGCTCGTTTTTCGAGGAACGATCCTAACGGTTGTGCAAAAACTATATAAACCCCACCCCCTTTGCTCTCAAACTCACATTTGATCTGATATTTCTCTAAGTTGAGGTGCTTTCACTTCATACCTGAGAATAATCGGGCCAAACTTCCGTTCTTGGACCTTTTGTAAGTCCTCTTTCGTTCTTTTACGCGTTTTTAGCATGAAAGTCAAACTTTGTTTGACTTTCTTCATTGACCAGTTTATGGTCAACATGAAGTTCGTTTGAACTTCATAACGTGAGCGTAATCTCAATGGTTTTGGTCTCTTGTGACTATACCTAATGATTACCACGTTATCTAGGCTTAGTGACGAGTCGTAGTTTCTGCCAAAATACGTATTCTTGCGTATTTTGTAACCAAACTACTTTTAGGTATCAAAACCGTTTGTTTTGATACCAAACCTGTTTTCAAACCTCGTTAAACATGTTTTAACATGTTTAGCTCGTCACTTTAGTTTTAGTGCTTATGTAGGGTCGTAAGGTAAGCGGTCTAAACAACCGCTTATACTTTCGAACCTGGCCCATTTGGTCGATCCTTAGGATCCGACCAAACACATTAGGTGACCATATTTGTATAGGGAATAACCTTCTGAGGTTATACCTTATGGTCACTTCGTTTAAGTAGTTGTATGATAGGTAGTTTATATGCCTTAGGTAAATGACCAAAATACCCTTTTTGCGCCAAAATTCATTTTAAGCATATGTAACATAATTTTTGACATCTAAAAAAATTAGGAAACATTATTAGACATATTAAGGTGTATAATACTTGTCATAGGACTAGTTATGCGTTCCGAACGCGTTTTACGTGAACGACGCGTTAAAGTGGCGTAAGCTACCTTAACGAGTCATAATGGGTCGTAAGCACTTAGGTTAGGTTTCGTTTTAGAATGTAGACTTTATTAAACCATATTACATGAGTCCGTACACTCATTTGGTTTACGAAACCTCATTTTATCCGATCCTCCGATTTAGGTCCGTTTATTTACATAGTTATCTATATTAGGTGCCGTTTGATTCCGTGATCCCTCTAGCTTTGCTTGGCTGTTGTTCAAGACTTCTAAGCACCCTCAAGTGAGTACATAGACCCTCTTTTATTGTTTTCCAAGCGTTTTGGGGTGAAACACATGTGCCTACTTGTTACTTTCATGCTTTCCATGTTTTCATATCATATACTTTCTATGTTCATTAGTACACTATTAGTACATGATTTCAATATGTTTTGCTATGTATGTTCACTTAACATGCTAGCACAATTGTTTTACGTTTTGAACCATTTGAAATCGTTGGATGTATGTGAACCATTTGTAATCATTGGATGTATGTGAACCATTTGTAATCATTGGATGTATGTGAACCATTTGTAATCATTTGATGTATGTAAACCATTTGTAATCGTTGGATTTACGTGAACCGTTTGTAACCATTTGATTTATGTGAACCATTTGTAACTGTTTGAGCCATTGGGTTAGGGAAGTGATTAGGTAACGGGGCGGGTGTAATGTGTTAAAAGTATGGTGGATACGCCACTGGTACTTCCTATATATAAGTGCTTTTAAGACATTATATATCGTTGCGTTATCTAGATCACTTGGGTAAACGATTTTGAAACGATGTCACACGATGATGTTTTCTGAATAATATAAACCATACGAGTTTTATTAACGAGTTTCTACAAGATGTTTTACAATTTGATTTAATAAAACAAATGTTTTGGAGTTAAGAATCATGGCTACGAGATTTTATCAATTATAACCAACTTGATTTGAGTTGGTTAATTATGTCGCAATACTATACTTTTCAAAACAAGGTTTTTATATAAGTATTGCAACATGTAAAATGAGCCATGAATCTTCCATTCATATAAAACCTATGTACTCGCCGGCATTTTTATGCTGACGTATTTTCACATGTGTTTCAGGTACCATAGTTGATGATGTTTGATGATGATTGATGATGATATTTGTGTACGCTCACATAGGAATGGACGAGGCCTTAGTGACTTAATAACAATGAAAGTCATTTGTTCATGTTTTGTTTCTAATTCCAATGTAATGTAATACATATAATTCAATAAAACGAATATGTTTAATCCATGGTTGAGAAACAATGATTCTGTTACAACACTCCCCGACGTTTCCGCCACGTTTTGTTGTTTTACGTGGTCAGGGTGTGACAGAAAATTTGGTATCAGAGCCAATGGTTATAGGGAATTAGGTTATTAGTAATGCTTTGACCTAGACTATAACCTTCCTAGGACCCTAACGCGAGTTTACTTGCGTTTAGTCATAAAATAATACCGTTGCCTATCTTTAGGCAGCAACCACAATAAGAATACAAAATTCGAATCCGCTTTGAAAATCAATCATCTGTTCTAGGATGTTTTATTGTAAGGTTTTGAACCTTCAAAGTTTTCGAAATCTCGTCAAATTTTGGGTATAAATAATGTGAACACGTGCAAACTGGAAGGGTGGATGCCTGTACTCTGAGCTTTCTGTCTAAGGCTAGAGTGTTCGTATAAATCCACATAATCGGACCAGTCACTCTTACCTGGGAACTCTTGGGGTGAGTGTCCACTTATAGGCAAGCATGTCTTCGCGATACATTATATTGACCCATTTACTTTGATTAGTCACCGTCTCATTTGTTTGCCTTAGGTAACAAACAAATGATCGCAATTTCTATGCGTTATCATTCTGTTGTGATTATCTGATTACATTTTACTTGTTTCCTCCCATATCTTTCATTATCTTCATAATGCCTCTTCATCGCCACAACAATGTCCGAACTAGGTGCTACAATCGCCCAACAAATAGGCGTCATACTCCAGAAGACCGTTGATTTAGCTATCACCATGAGTCGCCTCAGCAATGAAGCCATACAAGGGAACCACTTTTTGGTGCAATCAAGGTAACCGTCATCATCCAAATCAAATACCTTGTTTCAAATGTACCCATGGTGGATGATGGGGACATTTGGTTAACATGCGCCGCTTTGCAATCCAAAGCAAAGCTGTTACAAATCCTGCTACTGCTCAACCTTTAAATTCTGCTTCATATGTCGCCTTGGCATATCTAGCGCCTCAACCTCATGAATTTTCTACCTTGTGTATCGACTTAAGCACGCCTAGTGCAAGGTGTCGAAACACCTCTCGTTACACAAATTCCAAAATCCATATGGGACCTTTCTATCCTCATAATTAGATCCTTGTAGGTATCGTTCATCGGAGCCCTTAATTGAATTCTTTGCATGATTCAATACGTACATTATGATTCAATAAGGACAAAGCCGAATTTCTATTAAGAATTTCTTATCTTCATAGATAGATTCTTGAAAATGATTAAAATGCCAAATGAAATCCACGGATTGGATTCCTGGTGTGCTTTAAATATCCGTGTCCAAAGATAACAAATTAAAGATCAAGTTAAACAATTATGTGATTATGTGCTTATGTGTTCCCTTTTATGTTTTTGAGTGATCCAAGTTTTTGTTATCCAAATCCTCGTAGAATCTTCCATATCTTCGTATAAGGGATTCATAGTAGGATATCCAAAGGTACTACCTTAAACCCTTAATGGGCTTCTACATAATAGTAAAGACCCTTGGATTATAATGTACTATTCCATAATTAGACCCCTTGAGTGGTCTAGTTAAACAGATTGATCCAAAAATCTGGTTAGGAATATCATGTGATGATATAGCTGAAAAGACTCCTGGGTGGTCTAATTAAAGAGATCATTTGTCGATCTAATTAAAAGGGCCCTATGATAGTCTAGTCACACTCATCACATGTTTGATTTTCTTCCCCTTCACATTACAAAACAAACTGTGCGGACTGTGCAAGGAATTACGTAATTATGGATGCATACATAATTATGGAATTCAGTGCACAGAAACTACAACAAGTTTTGTCGTGTGTCTAGAGTTGACCCAGTTCATTTTCGTTCCTGAAGAATACCCATTGAGGAAAATGACTCATTCCGTGCATTTTCGTTTCTGAAGAATATCCACTGAGGGAAATGAATATCCTTGATTCTTCCTTCATTTTCGTTTCTGAAGAATACCCATTGAGGAAAATGACTCATTCCGTGCATTTTCGTTTCTGAAGAATATCCATCGAGGGAAATGAATATCCTTGATTCTTCCTTCATTTTCATTTCTGAAGAATGAGGAAAATGACTCATTCCGTGCATTTTCGTTTCTGAAGAATATCCATTGAGGGAAATGAATATCCTTGATTCTTCCTTCATTTCCGTTTCTGATGAATACACATTGAGGAAAATGACTCATTCCGTTCATTTTCGTTTCTGAAGAATATCCATCGAGGGAAATGAATATCCTTGATTTTTCCTTCATTTTCATTTTTAAAGATTGTCCGTTGAAAGAAATGACAGGATTATGCCTTGCATAATCTTTGGTGTGTTATTCTACGCAAATAGATAAACACCCTAGATTCCATGCAATAATCTTTGATGGGATATTCTACGCAAATAGATAAACACTCTAGATTCCATGCAATAATCTTTGATGGGTTATTCTACGCAAATAGATAAACACCCTAGATTCCATGCAATAATCTTTGATGGGTCATTCTACGCAAATATATAAACACCCTAGATTCCATGCAAGGAAATTATTTAACACAGCGTCACAGACAAACTCCAACGAATAAATTTCGGGATGAAATTTCCTAAAGTAGGGGAGACTGTGACACCTGTTCCTCTGCGACCATCAAACAAATATCAAACCATCGAAATATTGTATTTCATACTTGGAATTTGTATAAATATTTGTATCTTTTGCACATATCAATTCTTGTTCGATTTCAAGCTTTAAATCGCTTTCTGGAAGGTTATACGCGCACTGATGCGTAAATATAACCAGTTTAATGCAATGAACACTCCGGAATAGTGAGATAGGCTTAAAATATCTTAAATAACCTTTACATAACTTAGAAATAAGTTTTGGAGGGTTTGGTGTGGCGAAATCAAGTTTATTCGCTTACAGGGACTAATTTCGACAAACTACGAAAGTATGCCGATTTGTACTGTAACGAACATTCCGAAACATGACCATAAGTTAAAAATACCCTAAATACCCTTTACATATCTTAGAAATAGGCTTTGAGGGGTTCGGTGTGCTAAAATAAACTTTTTGGTCATTCAGGGACTAAAAGCGTCAAAAAGTGCATAAGTTTGCATTTTCGCGCATATCTTACGTTCTGAATACATCCGGACATCCAAAACCTTATGTAATCATTAAAATATTTTATTTTAGTGATTGGCATGATAAAATTCCATTCGTCGCGTAATTTGGATCGTTTTTCGCATTCGTTCGTGTTTCGTCGTAATTAACCGAACAACGCAACCGTACGACCAAACGAACCGACATCCGGGATATTTTTGAGCATGTTTCATGTTCCCTATACTTTAACTTCATTTTAGAGCCTTGAAATGGGATTAACGGGCCTTAAACGTGTCAAAAATGCATCAAAAACCATGTTTTGCACATTTAGGGACCAAAATTGACAATCTGCCATAGTTATCTTAGGAAGGGACCAAAATGAAAAATATAAATTCCAGCTTGTTCCAGCTGTTCCCCTCATTTTCACATGGTTTTAATGAAACTATGGGCTCCCATGGTTTCACAAAACCATGGGCACATGTGTACGGATGAGATCGAAGCTCGTTTTTCGAGGAACGATCCTAACGGTTGTGCAAAAACTATATAAACCCCATCCCCTTTGTTCTCAAACTCACATTTGATCTGATATTTCTCTAAGTTGAGGTGCTTTCACTTCATACCTGAGAATAATCGGGTCAAACTTCCGTTCTTGGACCTTTTGTAAGTCCTCTTTAGTTCTTTTACGCGTTTTTAGCAAGAAAGTCAAACTTTGTTTGACTTTCTGCATTAACCAGTTTATGGTCAACATGAAGTTCGTTTGAACTTCATAACGTGAGCGTAATCACGATGGTTTTAGTCTCTTGTGACTATACCTACTGATTACAACGTTATCTAAGCTTAGTGACGAGTCGTAGTTTCGGCCAAAATACGTATTCTTGCGTATTTTGTAACCAAACTACTTTTAGGTATCAAAACCGTTTGTTTTGATACCAAACCTGTTTTCAAACCTCGTTAAACATGTTTAGCTCGTTACTTTAGGTTTAGTGCTTATGTAGGGTCGTAAGGTAAGCGGTCTAAACAACCGCTTATACTTTCGAACCCGACCCATTTGGTCGATCCTTAGGATCCGACCAAACACATTAGGTGACCATAGTTTTATAGGGAATAACCTTCTGAGGTTATACCTTATGGTCACTTTGTTTAAGTAGTTGTATGATAGGTAGTTTATATGCCTTAGGTAAATGACCAAAATACCTTTTTTGCGCCAAAATTCATTTTAAGCATATGTAACATAATTTTTGACATCTAAACTGATTAGGCAACATTATTAGACATATTAAGGCATATAATACTTGTCATAGGACTAGTTAGGCGTTCTGAACGCGTTTTACATGAACGACGCGTTAAAGTGGCGTAAGCTACCTTAACGAGTCATAATGGGTCATAAGCACTTAGGTTAGGTTTCGTTTTACAATGTAGACTTTGTTAAACCATATTACATGAGTCCTTACACTCATTTGGTTTACGAAACCTCATTTTATCCGATCCTCTGATTTAGGTCCGTTTATTTACATAGTTATCTATATTAGGTGCCGTTTGATTCCGTGATCCCTCTAGCTTTGCTTGGTTGTTGTTCAAGACTTCTAAGCACCCTCAAGTGAGTACATAGACCCTCTTTTATTGTTTTCCAAGCGTTTTGGGGTGAAACACATGTGCCTACTTGTTACTTTCATGCTTTCCATGTTTTCATATCATATACTTTCTATGTTCATTAGTACACTATTAGTACATGATTTCATTATGTTTTGCTATGTATGTTCACTTAACATGCTAGCAAAATTGTTTTACGTTTTGAACCATTTGAAATCGTTGGATGTATGTGAACCATTTGTAATCATTGGATGTATGTGAACCATTTGTAATCATTGGATGTATGTGAACCATTTGTAATCATTTGATGTATGTAAACCATTTGTAATCGTTGGATTTATGTGAACCGTTTGTAACCATTTGATTTATGTGAACCATTTGTAATCATTGGATGTATGTGAACCATTTGTAATCATTTGATGTATGTAAACCATTTGTAATCGTTGGATTTATGTGAACCGTTTGTAACCATTTGATTTATGTGAACCATTTGTAACTGTTTGAGCCATTGGGTTAGGGAAGTGATTAGGTAACGGGGCGGGTGTAATGTGTTAAAAGCATGGTGGATACGCCGCTGGTACTTCCTATATATAAGTCCTTTTAACACATTATATATCGTTACGTTGTCTAGATCACTTGGGTAAACGATTTTGAAACGATGTCACACAATGATGTTTTCTTAATAATATAAACCATACGAGTTTTATTAACGAGTTTCTACGAGATGTTTTACAATCTGATTTAATAAAACAAATGTTTTGGAGTTAAGAATCCTGGCTACGAGATTTTATCAATTATAACCAACTTGATTTGAGTTGGTTAATTATGTCGCAATACTATACTTTTCAAAACAAGGTTTTTATATAAGTATTGCAACATGTAAAATGAGCCATGAATCTGACAATCATATAAAACCTATGTACTCACCGATATTTTTAGGATGACGTATTTTCACATGTGTTTCAGGTACCATAGTTGATGATGTTTGATGATGATTGATGATGATATTTGTGTACGCTCACATAGGAATGGACGAGGCCTTAGTGACTTAATAACAATGAAAGTCTATTTGTTCATGTTTTGTTTCTAATTCCAATGTAATGTAATACATATAATTCAATAAAACGTAACTGTTTAATCCATGGTTGTGAAACAATGATTCTGTTACAACACTCCCCGATGTTTCTGCCACGTTTTGTTGTTTTACGTGGTCGGGGTGTCACAAAACCAACCACCCCAGAATGGAATCGTCGAGCGAAAACACTTTACAACCTCCTGTAAGCAGTTTTTCTTGCCACCAGACATTTCTCCATCAGTTAGGTGTCTAATCCTCATATATATCACAATTGCTCTTGATTTTCTTGACTGTATATCTCTTAAATGTCAACATATACACGTGTGATTTAGTTAACGAAGATTTTTCAATTTGGAGATCCTCGATTAGAGAGTAAAGAAGGCGTAAGGTTCACAATGGTGTAAAACTAAAATGAGATATATCGGGCTAGGATTCGAGTTACAGGAACAAGGGTTAAACCAACCACCCAAGAATGGAATCGTCGAGCGAAGACACCTGACAACCTCCTGGAAGCAGCTTTTCTTGCCAAAAGACCTTTCTTCATCAATTAGGAATCTGATGCCGTCACTAAACACATTCCATAAATTGTAGCCATTTTTTGAGTGATAATTTATGGTGTCTAATCCGCATATATATCACCATTGCTCTTGATTTTCTTGACTGTATATTTCTTAAATGTCAACATATACACGTGTGATTTAGTTTAAGAAGATTTTTCAATGCTGAGAACCTCGATCAGAGAGTAAAAAATGCGTAAGGTTCACAATGGTGTAAAACTAAATTAGGATATACCGGGCTAGGATTCGAGTTATAGGAACAAGGGCAAAACAAACCACCCATGAATGGAATCATCGAGCGAAAACACTTGACAACCTCATGGAAGTAGCTTTTCTTGCCACCAGACCTTTCTCCATCAATTAGGAATCTGATGTTGTCACTAAACACATTCCTTAAATTGTAGCCATTTTTTGAGTGTTTATTTTTTGGTGTCTAATTCGCATATATATATGACCGTTGCTCCTGATTTTCTTGACCGTATATCTCTTAAATGTGAACATATACACGTGTCATTTAGTTTACGATGTGTTTTCAATGCCGATAACCTCGATCAGAGAGTAAAAAAGGCGTAAGGTTCACAATGGTGTAAAACTAAAATGGGATATACCGGGCTAGGATTCGAGTTACAGGATCAAGGGCCAAACCAGCCACCCAAGAATGGAATCTTCTATCGAAAACACTTGACAACATCCTGGAAGCAGCTTTTCTTGCCACCAGACCTTTCTCCATCAATTAGGAATCTGATGCTGTCACTAAACACATTCCTTAAATTGTAGCCATTTTTTGAGTGTTTATTTTTTGGTGTCTAATCCGCATATATATCACCATTGCTCTTGATTTTCATGACTGTATATCTCTTAAATGTCAACATATAAACGAGTGATTTAGTTTATGAAGTGTTTTCATTGCCGAGAACCTCGATTAGAGAGTAAAAAAGGCGTAAGGTTCACAATGGTGTAAAACTAAAATGGGATATACTGGGCTAGGATTCGAGTTACAGGAACAAGGGCCAAAACCAACCACCCAAGAATGGAATCGTCGAGGAAAAACACTTGACAACCTCCTAGAAGCAGCTTTTCTTGCCACCATACCTTTCTCCATCAATTAGGAATCTGATGCCGTCACTAAACACATTCCCTAAACTGCAGCCGTTTTTTGAGTGTTTATTTTTTGGTGTCTAATCCGCGTATATATCACCACTGCTCTTGATTTTCTTGACTGTATATCTCTTAAATGTTAACATATAAATGTGTGATTTAGTTTACAAAGATTTTTCAATGCCGAGAACATCGATTAGAGAGTAAAAAAGGCGTAAGGTTCACAATGGTGTAAAACTAAATTGAGATATACCGGGGTAGGATTCGAGTTACAGGAACAATGGCCAAACCAACCACCCAAGAATGGAATCGTCGAGCGAAAATACTTGACATCCTCCTGGAAGCAGCTTTTCTTGCCACCAGACCTTTCTCCATCAATTTGGAATCTGATGCCGTTACTAAACACATTGCTTAAATTGTAGCCATTTTTTGAGTGGTAATTTATGGGGTCTAATCCGCGTATATATCACCATTGCTCTTGATTTTCTTGCCTGTATATCTCTTAAATGTCAACATATACACGTGTGATTTAGTTTATGAAGATTTTTCAGTGGCGAGAACCTCGATCAGAGAGTATAAAAGGCGTAAGGTTCACAAAGGTGTAAAACTAAAACGGGATATATCGGGCTAGAATTCGAGTTACAAGAACAAGGGCCACATCAACCACCTAAGAATGGAATCGTCGAGCGAAAACACTTGACAAGCTCCTGGAAGCAGCTTTTCTTGCCACATGACCTTTCTCCATCAATTAGGAATCTGATGTCGTCACTAAACACATTCCTTAAATTATAGCCATTTTGTGAGTGTTAATTTTTTGGTGTCTAACCCGCATATATATCACCATTGCTCTTGATTTTCTTGACTGTATATCTCTTAAATGTTAACATATACACGTGTAATTTAGTTTACGAAGATTTTTCAATGCCGAGAACCTCGATCAAAGAGTAAAAAAGGCGTAATGTTCACAATGGTGTAAAACAAAAATGGGATATACCGAGCAAGGATTCGACTTACAGGAATAAGGGACAAACCAACTACCAAAGAATGGAATCGTCGAGCGAAAACATTTGACAACCTCCTGGAAGCAGCTTTTCTTGCCACCAGACCTTTCTCCATCAATTAGGAATCTGATGCCGTCACTAAACACATTCCTTAAATTGTCGCCATTTTTGAGTGTATATTTTTTGGTGTCTAATCCGCATATATTTGACTATTGCTCTTGGTTTTCTTGACTGTATATCTCCTAAACGTCAACATTTACACGTGTGATTTAGTTTATGAAGATTTTTCAATGCCGAGAACCTCGATCAGAGAGTCAAAAAGGCGTAAGGTTCACAATGGTGTAAAACTAAAATGGGATATATCGAGCTAGTATTCGAGTTACAGGAACAAGAGCCAAACCAACCACCCAAGAATGGAATCGTCGAGGGAAAACACTTGACAACCTTCTGGAAGCAGCTTTTCTTGCCACCAGACCTTTCTCCATCAATTAGGAATCTGATGGCGCTCACTAAACACATTCCTTAAATTGTAGCCATTTTTTGAGTGTTTATTTTTTGGTGTCTAATCCGCATATATATATCACCATTGCTCTTGATTTTCTTGACTGTATATCTCTTAAACGTCAACATATAGAGGTGTAACTTAGTTTACGAAGATTTTTCAATGCCGAGAACCTCGATCAGAGAGTAAAAAAGGCGTAAGGTTCACAATGGTGTAAAACTAAAGTGGGATATACCGGGCTAGGATTCGAGTTACAGGAACAAGGGCCAAACCAACCACCCAAGAATGGAATCGTCGAGCGAACACACATGACAAGCTCCTGGAAGAAGCTTTTCTTGCCACCAGAACTTTCTCCATAAATTAGGAATCTGATGCCGTCACTAAACACATTCCTTAAATTGTAGCCATTTTGTGAGTGTTTATTTTTTGGTGTCTAATCTGCATATATATCACCATTGCTCTTGATTTTCTTGACTGTATATCTATTTAATGTCAACATAAACACGTGTGATTTAGTTTACGAAGATTTTTCAATGCTGAGAACCTCGATCAGAGAGTAAAAAAGGTTTAAGGTTCACATTGGTGTAAAAATAAAATGGGATAAACCGGGCTAGGATAAGAGTTACAGGAACAAGGGCCAAACCAACCACCCAAGAATGGAATTGTCGAGCGAAAATACTTGACAACCTCCTGTAAGCAGCCTTTTCTTACCACCAGACCTTTCTCCATCAATTAGGAATATGATGCCGTCACTAAACACATTCTTTAAATTGTAGACATTTTTTGAGTGTTTATTTTTTGGTGTCTAATCCGCATTTATATCACCATTGCTCTTGATTTTCTTGACTGTATATCTCTTAAACGTCAACATATACACGTGTGATTTAGTTTACTAAGATTTTTCAATGCGGAGAACCTCGATCAGAGAGTAAAAAAGGCGTAAGGTTCACAATGGTGTAAAACTAAAATGGGATATACCGGGCTAGGATTCGAGTTACAGGAATAAGGGCCAAACCAACCACCCAAGAATGGAATCATCGAGCGAAAACACTTGACAACCTCCTAGAGGCAGCTTTTCTTGCCACCAGACCTTTCTCCATCAATTAGGAATTTGATGTCGTCACTAAACTCATTCCTTAAATTGTAGCCATTTTTTGAGTGTTTATTTTTTGGTGTATAATCCGCATATATATCACCATTGCTCTTGATTTTCTTGACTATATATCTTTTAAACGTCAACATATATACATGTGTGATTTAGTTTAGGAAGATTTTTGAATGCCGAAACCCTCGATTAGAGAGTAAAAAAGGCGTAAGGTTCACAATGGTGTAAAACAAAAATGGGATATACCGAGCAAGGAATCGAGTTACAGGAATAAGGGACAAACCAACTACCAAAGAATGGAATCGTCGAGCGAAAACATTTGACAACCTCCTGGAAGCAGCTTTTCTTGCCACCAGACCTTTCTCCATCAATTAGGAATCTGATGCCGTCACTAAACACATTCCTTAAATTGTCGCCATTTTTGAGTGTATAATTTTTGGTGTCTAATCCGCATATATTTGACCATTGCTCTTGGTTTTCTTGACTGTATATCTCCTAAACGTCAACATTTACACGTGTGATTTAGTTTCTGAAGATTTTTCAATGCCGAGAACCTCGATCAGAGAGTCAAAAAGGCATAAGGTTCACAATGGTGTAAAACAAAAATGGGATATACCGGGCTAGGATTCGAGTTACAGGAACAAGAGCCAAACCAACCACCCAAGAATGGAATCGCCGAGGGAAACCACTTGACAACCTTCTGGAAGCAGCTTTTTTTGCCACCAGACCTTTCTCCATCAATTAGGAATCTGATGGCGCTCACTAAAAACATTCCTTAAATTGTAGCCATTTTGTGAGTGTTTATTTTTTGGTGTCTAATCTGCATATATATATCACCATTGCTCTTAATTTTCTTGACTGTATATCTCTTAAACGTCAACATATAGAGGTGTAACTTAGTTTACGAAGATTTTTCAATGCCGAGAACCTCGATCAGAGAGTAAAAAAGGCGTAAGGTTCACAATGGTGTAAAACTAAAGTGGGATATACCGGGCTAGGATTCGAGTTACAGGAACAAGGGCCAAACCAACCACCCAAGAATGGAATCGTCGAGCGAACACACATGACAAGCTCCTGGAAGAAGCTTTTCTTGCCACCAGAACTTTCTCCATAAATTAGGAATCTGATGCCGTCACTAAACACATTCCTTAAATTGTAGCCATTTTGTGAGTGTTTATTTTTTGGTGTCTAATCTGCATATATATCACCATTGCTCTTGATTTTCTTGACTGTATATCTCTTTAATGTCAACATAAACACGTGTGATTTAGTTTACGAAGATTTTTCAATGCTGAGAACCTCGATCAGAGAGTAAAAAAGGTTTAAGGTTCACATTGGTGTAAAACTAAAATGGGATAAACCGGGCTAGGATAAGAGTTACAGGAACAAGGGCCAAACCAACCACCCAAGAATGGAATTGTCGAGCGAAAATACTTGACAACCTCCTGTAAGCAGCTTTTTCTTACCACCAGACCTTTCTCCATCAATTAGGAATATGATGCCGTCACTAAACACATTCTTTAAATTGTAGCCATTTTTTGAGTGTTTATTTTTTGGTGTCTAATCCGCATTTATATCACCATTGCTCTTGATTTTCTTGACTGTATATCTCTTAAACGTCAACATATACACGTGTGATTTAGTTTACTAAGATATTTCAATGCGGAGAACCTCGATCAGAGAGTAAAAAAGGCGTAAGGTTCACAATGGTGTAAAACTAAAATGGGATATACCGGGCTAGGATTCGAGTTACAGGAATAAGGGCCAAACCAACCACCCAAGAATGGAATCGTCGAGCGAAAACACTTGACAACCTCCTAGAGGCAGCTTTTCTTGCCACCAGACCTTTCTCCATCAATTAGGAATTTGATGTCGTCACTAAACTCATTCCTTAAATTGTAGCCATTTTTTGAGTGTTTATTTTTTGGTGTATAATCCGCATATATATCACCATTGCTCTTGATTTTCTTGACTATATATCTCTTAAACGTCAACATATATACATGTGTGATTTAGTTTACGAAGATTTTTGAATGCCAAAAACCTCGATTAGAGAGTAAAAAAGGCGTAAGGTTCACAATGGTGTAAAACTAAAATGGGATATACCGGGCTAGGATTCGAGTTACAAGAACAAGGGCCAAACCAACCACCCAAGAATGGAATCGTCGAGCGAAAAAACTTGACAACCTCCTGGAAGCAGCTTTTCTTGCCATCAGACCTTTCTCCATCAATTCGGAATCTGATGCCGTCACTAAACACATTCCTTAAATTGTAGCCATTTATTGAGTGTTTATGTTTTGGTGTCTAATCCGCATATATATCACCATTGCTCTTGATTTTCGTGACTGTATGTCTCTTAAATGTCAACATATACATGTGTGATTTAGTTTACGAAGATTTTTCAATGCCGAGAACCTCGATCAGAGAGTAAAAAAGGCGTGAGGTTCACAATGGTGTAAAACTAAAATTGGATATACCGGGCTAGGATTCGAGTTATAGGAACAAGGGCCAAACCAACCACCCAAGAATGGAATCGTCGAGCGAAAACACTTGACAACCTCCTGGAAGCAACTTTTCTTGTATAACAACCCTCCAAAATTATTTCCGACACCCCTAAGATACTTACAACATCCCTATCTGCCTTAAAATACACCCGTATATGAAAATCGGGCCCAAAATACCTTATATAATTAAAAATTAAATAAAAACAAATATTTGGTCACCATGGCGTAGCCCGGTGCTGCCACGTGTCAAACGCGTGTCGAAGCTAGGTCAGTGATTGGTCAAGGCTAGGGCCTACTACCCCTATGTCGTGGGCAGCGAAGGCTAAGCCTTTGGCTTACGCGGGCCGTGAGAAACCGGTCGATCAGAACTATAAATAGATGGCTTGGGCTGTCATTTGGAAATCGTTCAGAATTATAAACTCTCTCTCAATTTCTCTATAGTATACATAATTCCCGGGCATTATACCCCCTAATTAACGAAGTTCTGCCTCGTTGTAAATATCATAACCCCCGGTTACGTATTAGATACGCTGCCCGATTGATCTAGCGCTCCGTAACGGCTGTCGAGGCTCTGCACGACGTAGTCGTTGGAGTTCTGTCTCGGGGAGGGTATAACTAATGTAAATTTGGGTTATTATACTAACACATGTGCATTGTGTAATTAATAGATAATCACCAGGAAATCACAAAGGAAAACCCTAAGATAGCAATGTGAGTAATCCTCCTTTTTGCAAACTATTTTACAAAGCCTCAATGTTTTAAACTATATTTCACAGTGATTGAGTATTTGTATTCTACAATTATCGTCGATATGTTGGGGTTTTGTATACAATAGTTGTTACTACACTGTGAGTAGTAACATGACCACAAGTTGGGTTGATAGTACCGTGGGTGGTAATTAAAGTAGAAAAATAAACAAATGTAATTGCGAGATCGTCCTCAATGCTGTAAACTGATAAAACCTGTCTTGAGTAAATTGGGATTCACTCACCAGTATTTCCCACTGACAAAATGTTTTAAACGTGTTTCAGGTAACAAAATGTGAAAGCCAAATTGAAGTGAGCTGCACAACACTGAAGGCTTGGAAAAGTGGCTATAAAGTTACCTAAAATAAAGAAGATGTTTTATTAAATAAAATGGGGTTTACCCCAATAAAATGTTTGTAATGGAAACTTCATAATTTCCCATGTGTTTAATATTATAAAAGTGTGGTATTTTACTCTGATAAAATATTTCCTAACTACGGTCCTGATATAATTTCCGCTGCCAAAATTGATACACACCGATACCACTGATACTAGCTCGCGGCCTCCCCTTCCCGGGTAATTAGGGGATGGGGGTTGCGACAGAAGGTGGTTCAGAGCTACAGCCACTGATTCAGCCACAAAAGTGTTCTGCTGACACCAAAACATTATTCAATATGTTAGGAAATAATTTACATGGATACGTGTATACCTGTATATTATTGTTTTATGTTATTTGACAATTTGTTAGTTTACAGTATGAGCGACCAAGGACCTTCAGACGCTTACCGTCAGTTGTCTAGCTCTCCTAGGGACGAAGGTACCTCTTCATAGCCTACCCTCTCAGGGTATTCGGCTGACACTGAAGAAGGGATTTTCGTGTTCAAAGAACAATCTGAAGAGCCATTTCCTCCTAAGAAGAGATGATGGTTCAGCAGAGGAGCTCATGAACGTAGAAAAAGGATGAGAAAACTTCAGCAGCAACGAGCTTTAGCAGCCGCTAATAGAGAAATGAATGCTCAAACACAGGATATGATCAATAGGAGACTAGCCAATTTCCACATATTAGCGACTATAGCTGCAGACCCGAATCTAGAACAACTCATAGCACCCCCAGCAGTTACCACTATTTCCCACACAACTTATGGAATTGGAACCAAACCCTGTAGACCAAATTCCAATGCCTGATTTTGACCCAGTTGAAATACCTAGAGTATTAGCACCCCATCCCCCAGACTATGACCCATGGTTTGATGACCATATGGATTATGAACAACGCTACCCAATACCAGACGAACCCATGCAAAACCTAGCAGCCTACCCAAACCTAGACCCCCTGGACCCATATTTTGATAATGACCAATTCATCAGGGAAATCTTAGAGAACCCTTACCCACACGAAGAACCAATGCAACAGTTCCCAGACCCAATACCAGCACCCGCCCCACCCATGAGCACTGAGAATGTGCAAGAACTCCAAACCTTTGGTGAGGAGATATTAAAAGAAAGTGAGAGGATGAGACAAATAGGGGAGCGACTCGTTTGGAAATATGACGAGCATAACATGGACTTTTGGATGAACCCGTACCATCAGTAGTAATTTATATATATATATATATATAATGTGTGTATGTTTGAAAAAAAATATATCTAGATAACAACTACGATTTCCTTTGAGTATTGTATTTTCAATTCCAGATGTATTTGTAATAGATATAGATGCATAATATAAAATAGAGTAAAGGTCGCAATGTTCGATGATTTTGATCAATATGCTTGTTGTGTGATTGTTTGCATTAAATATTATCTTATGATATTAATATGTGGTAAATGTTTAAAATTCAGATGGACAATGAAGTGAATCAAGAAAACCAGAATAACAATAATAATGGAAACCAAGTAGATAACAGTGCCATCCAACACATAGTGGCACAAGGAATTATAGACGCGATGCCATATATTATCAAAACAGTTAAGGAAGCTGTAGGTCCCCGTAATCCCGTATGGATCGTACAAGACTGTTAATCTATCAAGGGTGCGGAATCCCCTTGAATGATCTTCGAACACAGAATCAAGATTATGTAGAAGAATAAGAACTCGAACACACAAACACACAAACTTTCAAACTGATCTTCTGTGATTATCAAACCTTAGAAAACGTTTTACAATCACTAAGATCTACAAGAACCTAACAGCCGATTCCTGTTTTGTTCTTCCACTCTCAAACTTGAATGCTCACTTGAATGCTCTCTTTTGTTATCTAAAGTGTCTAAGGTGTCTCCAATTAAAACTCAAGACAAAGGCTGTTTATATACACACAGCCAATATCTCGAATTGGGCTTTGCCCATATTACATTTTTCATATAAACTTGGGCCTAAGAGACTTAAAACAAACTTGGACTGATTGGGCTTCATAGAACTCGTTTTTCTTTTAGTCTTCATGATCCAATCTTCTGTTTAATATCCAAAGACCAATCCAAAGCTGTTGTCATATAACATGCACCAACAAACTCCCCCTTGACAATAGCTTGCAAAGGAAACTTTAGTCTTCAGAAACTCACAGTCTTTGGTCTTTGGATAGCGTCAGCTTCAACATGAATTCTGTCTTTGTCAGCAACAGGCTTCAACATGAATTATGTCTTTGTCAGCAACAGACTCCCCCTAAGCTGATGCATCCAATCACCAAATCTTCCAAGTTTTGAGACAGCATTCCATGTAAGTCTTCACAGCATCCACTCTGCATTGTAGAAGGAGGAATCTACCAAGCAGCAACAAACTCCTCCTCTCTTCACAGCAACTTCTCATCAACAAACTGCTTCAATCTGTATACTATAAAACAAACATCTCGAGAACCCATAAGAATTTTTCAACATAGTTAAAGAATTATTATTATTCAAGAGATTAGTTATACTGTATCAGATTAAGCTTTTTCAAATTAAGCACCAGCACGCACAAATTTTAACAAACACCTTATAACCTGCATGATAAAAAATTTTGAACCCACTTTCTAACACAGTCTCCCCCTATCGGTAACAATTCCTCCAAGAATAACAGTTTTCCGTACATTAAGAATTTTAACAGAAAAAGACACTATTTTTGGATTTTTATATTTTCTGAAAGCAGATAAATACGAAAAGCAATAAACACTCTATTTTTGTGAGAATCACCGGTAAGAAGATCATATCAGCACAATCAAACTGTTTCACACAATTATATAATTCTTTATTCAAGTTTTAGTGAAAAGCAGTTCAAGACGATTACCAGTATGTTTGTCCACCTAAACAAAATGCATGAACATTTCAAGTACCATTACCGTATGATACGTTAAGGTAATTTTAATACTGAAATACTAGTGTGTCCCACTTCAGGATATACCCCCGCGATCAAGGTATGCACAAAGATTCATCGTAGTAGGTGAGTATACTGATTATCATCTGTTTGATCGTATAAATGATGTGAGAAACTCACTTATTTTGATTGAAAACAAGCCCTATGTGATAGAATCACTTATTGATGAGGAACTTGATTTTCATATGCATGAGGGCACAAGAGCAAGTCCGTGAACAGGTCAGTACTTTCGTACAGCAGAGAGACGAACTTGACTCCCGGATAAATGTGATATTTTATCACTTATTTGAGGGACATGTGATTGTTGATCACTTATTGAGGTCGAATGCAGTATGTATACGTATGTATGGTATCACGGAAGATCTAGACTTTGTCTCCGTTTGTATCGGTAAAAGAAACAACCATGATACCCAGATGATAAGCAGCATAAAGACCCAAAACTTCAGACTTTGGCAATCTATCAACGCAAGATTTAAGGTCATTAAACCATACACCACTGATGTGTTACCCACTCATACTCAGTGCATTTAGGTTTATATCACTTTGGTAAGTTGATTATTTCATGCTTTTGCCTACTGGTACATCATATGATGAAGCTGCTATCACACTTAAGCAATTTAATGGTTCAATTTCAGTGTGACAGTCTAACTTGCCGATGTACTATCATTTCTTCTTTTTCACACAGTGATAACTCAATTTTTGATTTTCTATTTTTTTTGTTTTTGATTTTTCAAATGTTTTTGTATTTTTGATTTTTAAGAAAGCAGTAAACTATTTACAAAAATTCTTATGAAAAACCAGTTATTCAGGATTCCTCATCCCGTTGAGTTCGACTAAGTGTTCAAAGCGAGCTCGATCAAAAGCTTTTGTGTAAAGATCAGCAAGGTTATCTTCTGTGTCAAAACAGCACTTTGAACTTCAATTTAAAATAATCAATATATATCATCAATCTCACACCCCCCCCCCCTTCATGTGCCTAGAGCAGCCACTATCAACATAAGTCGATAATCCTCCTTAGCAGCTCCTGCACACACCAACTAAGAAATTAGTTATATTGGGGGACCCAAGCCTTAATGGTCTTGGGTCGTCCAAATTCACCAACTACTGGAACATCCATCCAATATCCATTACTCCTAACTGGAGTCTTGGATCTCAGACCTGTTGATGTAAATGGGTTTTGATTTCCATAAGGTCTATGGTCCTGAGGGTTCCTATATGTATTTGGACTATTTGACCTTTGAAAATTTTGATTTTGGTACCTTGAATTTTGATTCCAAGAAGCTTGATTGTTATAATTTCTAAGGCCATTGTTATAAAAAGTTCGACCACCATTATTTTGGTATCGATTTTGATATTGACCTTGACTTCTGAAATTATTTAAATTTCCATTAAAATTGCTTCTAGGTCTCTCAAATCTGCCTGGTGGAGATCTAGGCTGAAACCTTTGTTGATTTCTTTGAAAACGAGGAACTTGTGGAGTTCCTTTTTCAGCCTTATCTACACCAACAACAACATTCTTTGGTTGCTTAGGAGCAGATTTCTTTGGAGAATTTGATCCTTTCTCCTCACTATCACCTTCCTTCACTGGTAATTTCCCTCTCTGTTTTTCACTAAGTTGTGCTTCACTCTTTTTGTTAGGACAGCAGCTTGCTACATGTCCCTTGACGTGACATTTGAAGCACGATCTCTTCTTTGAAGACTTCTTAGCAGGAGTCTCTGAGGTAGATCCCTTATCAGATGGTGATGATCCCTTGGATGAACCTTGTTCAGTTTGCTTGATTTCATATTTTTCTATTTTCTTATTTTTTGCAAACTCTACATTCGATTCATTTTCAATAACAGCAGTTTCGTTTTTCATATCACTACCTTGAACAAAATTAATCTTTTTGACAAAAGCTTGATTTTTATTCTTAGGCGGTGAATTTTTCTTTTTAAAAGGTTCCCTGTTATTGTTTTCCTTGGCCTCATCATTCTCAGATCCATCACCTTGATTTGATGTGGATGCGAAACTACTTGGTGTAGATGCCATAAAATCTGCTAGCTCATTGTCACTAGGCAGGAATGAATAGTCATGACTATGAGGAGGTGGAACTTCATTAAATCCCTGGAAGCCCACACTGGTCTTGTCATTACTCTTCTTTAACCCACCCATCATGTGTTTCATAACAAAAGACGAATCTCTGAATTGACTCAATTTCTTTTCAAGTTCAACAATTTTAAGTTGTGCATCTGACAACTCATTGCATTTTTCAGAAATCTCTTTTGTTTTCTCAGCCATCATGTCATGAGCTAAATCTATTACTTGAAGTTTTTCATTTAGTTTGCAAGTTAAAGCTTCAATTTCAGCTTCACAACCTTTTATTTTCTTCAAGTATGATGATTCATTTCTTTTAACAAAAAAGTTTGCTTCTTTTATGTTAGACATCTCACTTACCAGACTTTGGTTTTGTGTTGTCAGCCTGGCAACCTCACCCTGTAGTTCACGACATTTCAAACATACTGAATTAGATTGTACCTTTTCCTCATGAACTTCTGTATTTTCATCAGGAACAAGCTGTTCAGCTTCACTCTTCTTCTCTACTTCAGCATTCACTTTTGCTTCAGCATTCTCCACTTGAGCTTCAGCATTCTCCACTTGAGATTCAGCATCACTCACAGTAGTTTCAGCCTCATCAACTGACACTATCTCTGCCATGAATGCCTGAGTGGCACTCTCATTTCCCTGATATCTTTTTTGTAATGCATCCCACATATCCTTTGAATTAGTGTACTTGTTGAAGGTATGCCTGATGCTATCAGGTAAGGACATTTTAATTGCAGCCAATGCTCTCTTTTCAGCATCATACTTCCTTTTATCATCTTCTTGCATGTTCACATAGTCTGTTCGACGTGGTCTGCCCTCAAAATCGTGTGTTGGGTTTATGTACCCATCTTCTATACAGATCCACATGCTAGCATCCTGAGATTCAATGAAGGATTTGAAGTTGTCCTTCCATGTAAGATAATTCTCCACCTTCATCATCTTAGGTGCATTCAATTTTGCCATGTTCGACATTTTAACGCAAACAGGCTGTTAAAACCGTACAAAGCCTGATGCTATCAGGTAAGGACATTTTAATTGCAGCCAATGCTCTCTTTTCAGCATCATACTTCCTTTTATCATCTTCTTGCATGTTCACATAGTCTGTTCGACGTGGTCTGCCCTCAAAATCGTGTGTTGGGTTTATGTACCCATCTTCTATACAGATCCACATGCTAGCATCCTGAGATTCAATGAAGGATTTGAAGTTGTCCTTCCATGTAAGATAATTCTCCACCTTCATCATCTTAGGTGTATTCAATTTTGCCATGTTCGACATTTTAACGCAAACAGGCTGTTAAAACCGTACAAAATTTTTCCGAACACAGTGGTTACCAAATTACACCGTTACAAATTTTTTTTTTTTGTCGTAAAAATCCCACGAGTTCAACGGTGCAAACAGTTTCTTCAGACGAGCTACGGATCAATTTCTATTTGCAAAACACTGAAATTTTTTCGACGCTTGCCAACTGAAATTCCACCCCTTGATTTCTCTCCTAATTTCGCTGAGTTCTGGTTAAATTCGCTGGACAAGTAGGTCAAGTTCGCTGCTCAACAGTTTGCTTAAATTCGCTGCTCAATTTCGCCGGTCAGGTTCGCGATTACGACGACCTGTAAGGTCGCTGAAAACCGTAATAATTTCGCTGTGGAAAATTTTACGATTACCAAAGTCGCCTTTGGATTTAAGATCGCCGAGTCAAACAATTTCGCTGGTTACGGAGATATTAAGCCTCAACTTCGCTGGTCAGTCTGCAAAATCGCCAAGAGCTGATTGGGCCACCCAGCCACCCAAACAGTCAAAACAAATAATCAAAACGGATTAAAATACACAAATTTTAAACTGTTCTTCAAGTGTTCTTCCTGTTCTTCGCAAAAACCCAGAAATATAACACGAAATTTCCAAATATCCAACTACCAAAACAGATCAAAACACAGATTTTTGAACTGTTCTTCCTTGTTCTTGCTGTTCTTCACGAAAGTTATGAGTGAGACACCAAAATTTCTTCAACCGAAACACAACTTGAATCCTTTCGATCAGTCTTGAACCACGCACAAGAGCAAATGCTCTGATACCAAATGTAGGTCCCCGTAATCCCGTATGGATCGTACAAGACTGTTAATCTATCAAGGGTGCGGAATCCCCTTGAATGATCTTCGAACACAGAATCAAGATTATGTAGAAGAATAAGAACTCGAACACACAAACACACAAACTTTCAAACTGATCTTCTGTGATTATCAAACCTTAGAAAACGTTTTACAATCACTAAGATCTACAAGAACCTAACAGCCGATTCCTGTTTTGTTCTTCCACTCTCAAACTTGAATGCTCACTTGAATGCTCTCTTTTGTTATCTAAAGTGTCTAAGGTGTCTCCAATTAAAACTCAAGACAAAGGCTGTTTATATACACACAGCCAATATCTCGAATTGGGCTTTGCCCATATTACATTTTTCATATAAACTTGGGCCTAAGAGACTTAAAACAAACTTGGACTGATTGGGCTTCATAGAACTCGTTTTTCTTTTAGTCTTCATGATCCAATCTTCTGTTTAATATCCAAAGACCAATCCAAAGCTGTTGTCATATAACATGCACCAACAGAAGCGGATAATAAAAGTAATTATGGCAGTAAGCGACCTATTGAACCCGAACACAGTGTAAACAATGGACCAATACTTCAAGTGCCCATTCCAAAAAGAAGAAGAACCATGTCTTACGGTTGTTCTTACAAAGAATTTTGGTCCTATAAATCAATAGAATTCTCGGGCAATGAAGGAGCCATTTCAGCTCTACGCTGGATAGAAAAGACTGAGGCAGTCTTGAAAATAAGCAAATGTGTAGAAGAAGATAAGATAATGTTTGCCTCTAATCTATTTAAAAACTCAGCGTTAGAATGGTGGAACACCATCCTCCAGTCTAGGGGAAGTGACAGGGTTTACAATATGGAATGGAAGGAGTTTAAGAACATGGTTGAAAGGAAATTCTGTCCTCCTAACGAAAAGGAACAGATAGCAAATACGTTCCTAAACCTTAGAATGACTGGAGTAGATAGTAAGGGTTACACTACTACATTCTTTGAATATGCTAGAATAGTACCAACCCTTGCATCACCAGAACCTGTATTAATCTCTCGTTACATCTGGGGATTAATCAGTGAGATTAGGCATGTAGTCAAGGTAACTAGACCACAAACCATAGAAGAAGTTGTAGAACTAGCTAATACCTTGACTGATGAATTAGTACGTACACAAGAAGAGAACCAGATGAGGAACCTAGCTCAAAGGCTTACCCAAGAATTTTGTTATGGAAATTCCAAACGTGGGAAAAACATAGGTTCTACCTCTGCACCTTACTGTAAAGCCTGCAAGAAGAAGCATTCAGGAAGATGCTCCACCTACTGCTACTTCTGCAAAATACCAAGATACAAAGAAGAAGATTGTAGGAAGAAACCTAGTAATGGAGAAAAAGGGCATATCAAGCCAAATTGTCCGAAACTAGCTCCAGCCATGAACAACAAGACTACTAAAAATGCTAGAGCATTTGTTCTGACTGCCGAAGAAGCAAAGATGATTCCGGACGTGACTGCCGGTATGTTTTTAGTTAATGATGTTTTTGCTAAAGTATTATTTGACTCTGGTGCGAACCAAAGTTTTATTAATACTTCATTTTGTAAACTTCTCAATCAACCATTAACTAAACTCCCACAAGAATGTCTAGTAGAGACAACAAATGGGGAAACCCTTAAGATCACTGAAATCTTGCAGGGAGCAAGAATAGAATTTTTAAATCAAAAGTTTATTGCAAATCTTTATCCAATGAATCTGGCAAGATTTGATGTTGTATTAGGATTGGATTGGTTAATAGCCAATAAAGCCAGTATTCTCTGTGATCAAAAGTCAATCCAAGTAAATTCACCAAAGGGTGAAAAGATCACAATTAGAGGAGATAAGCCATCTAGATCCACAAAATTCATCTCTGTGATGAAAACAGCTAGTTATGTAAGAAAAGGATCATTAGTGTATTTGATTTCTATAATCATTAACACTAAAGAAAAAGAACTGAAAGATATTCCCGTAGTATCTCAGTTTCCAGATGTGTTTCCAGAAGAATTACCAAGACTACCGCCAGACAGGGAAGTTGAATTCAGAATTCATCTGCAACCAGGAACGTCACCAATTGCCAACGCACCCTACCGTTTTGGCACCCACAGAAATGCAAGAGTTAAAGAAACAACTGGACGAACTGTTGGAGAAAGGATTTATATAACCAAGTTCATCGCCATGGGGAGCACCAGTATTGTTTGTCAAGAAGAAAGACGGGTCAATGCGTATGTGCATTGATTACCGTGAATTGAATAAAGTCACGATTAAAAATCGGTACCATTACCGAGAATTGATGATCTGTTTGATCAACTGCAAGGAGCTCGATTTTTCTCCAAAATCGATTTACGCTTAGGATATCATCAATTAATGGTATAAGAAGAGGACATTCCTAAGACCGCTTTCAGAACAAGTTATAGCCATTATGAATTTACTGTCATGCCCTTTGGTTTAACCAATGCCCCAGTCGCATTTATGGACATAATGAACCGAATATGTAAGCCATATTTGGATAAATTCATAATTGTCTTTATAGATGATATTCTCATTTACTCTAAGAGTAAAGAGGATCATGCAACGCATCTGCATGCACTCCTAAGTTTATTGAGAAAATAAAAGCTTTATGCTAAATTTTCAAAGTGTGAGTTTTGGTTAGAAGAAGTGCAGTTTCTTGGACATCTAGTTAACCATGAAGGAATTCATGTGGATCCCACAAAGATTGAGAAAATTACTAAATGGAAAACCCCTGAATCACCAACCGAGGTTAGAAGTTTTCTAGGACTGGCCGGTTATTATAGAAGATTTATCTGAGATTTTTCTAGAATAGCCATTCCCTTAACTAAGCTAACCTGTAAATCTGTTAAGTTTAAATGGGGACCAAAACAAGAAGAAGCCTTTGGAATTCTTAAATAATGATTAACCAACGCACCCATACTAGCGTTACCAGAAGGAACTGAAGACTTTGTAGTCTATTGTGACGCTTCTAAGTTAGGTTATGGATGTGTGTTGATGCAACGTCAAAATGTTATAGCCTATGCCTCTAGACAACTAAGAATCATGAAGAGAATTATTCAACCCATGATTTAGAATTAGGAGCTATAATTTTTGCCCTGAAAATTTGGAGACATTACCTTTATGGTAGTAAGTTTACCATTTTTACCGATCATAAGAGTTTAAGGTATGTTTTTGGGCAAAAAGAGTTAAATATGAGACAAAGACGCTAGATGGAGATACTTAGTGATTACGATTGTAATATCCAGTATCATGCATGAAAGGCTAATGTAGTAGCCGATGCTTTAAGTCGAAAGTATCACGAAAAGCCAAAAAGAGTGTGTTCTCTTAAATTAAATCTGTAGATAGATTTAAATAACTAGATTAGAGGAGCACAGGAATCAGCAATCAAGGACGATACTAAAAAACTGAAAGGAATGATTAAGGCACTAGAACAAGGGACAGATGGAATTTGGAGATTCCATAAGAAAAGAATGTGGATACCCAAACTAGGAAACCTACGCCACCGTATATTAGAAGAAGCCCATAGGTCTGAGTATACGATGCATCCTGGAAGTGATAAGATGTATCAAGATTTAAGAAAGAACTTTTGGTGGATAGGAATGAAAAAGGATATAGCAGCTTATGTTGCCAAGTGTCTAACATGTTCACAAGTTAAAGCTGAACATCAGAAACCCTCAGGTTTATTGCAGCAATTAGAAATGCCAGTATGGAAATGGGAATTGATAATAATGGATTTTGTTACCAAATTACCCAAGACAAGGAAAGGTAATGATATAATCTGGGTGATTGCAGACAGGATAACTAAGTCAGCTCATTTCTTACCGATGAAGGAAACTTTCAGTATGGAGTAATTAGCTAAGCTATATGTAAATGAAATAGTTTCATTACATGGAATTCCTTTATCAATTATTTCTGATAGAGATAGCCATTTTACCTCTCATTTTTGGACAAGTTTCCAAAAAGCAATGGGAACCAAGTTAAATCTAAGCACCGCTTATCATCCTCTAACGGACAGACAAAGCGAAAGGACAATTCAGACAATGGAAGATATGCTTAGAGCTTGTGTAATTGATTTCAGAGGTAAATGGGAGGATCACATACCATTAATAGAACTTTCCTACAACAACAGCTATCATAACAGTATCAACGCTGCACAATTTGAAGCACTTTAGGGACGGAAGTGCCGAACTCCCGTCTGTTGGGCAGAAATTGGAGAAAAGCAACTATCTGGACCTGAGATAGTACAAGAAACAACCGACAAGATTGTTCAAGTCAAGGAACGACTGAAAGCAGCACGTGATTAACAAAAGAGTCATGCTGATAACAGGCGGAAGCCATTGGAATTTCAAGTAGGCGACAAGGTGTCATTAAAGGTCTCTCCTTAGAAAGGAGTGGTAAGATTCATCAAAAGGGGAAAGCTAAGCCCTAGGTATGTTGGACCTTTTGAGATTATCAGAAGGATAGGACCTACAGCTTATCAGCTACAACTGCCAGAAGAAATGGCAGGAATACATGATGTATTTCATGTATGTAATCTCAAAAAGTGCTTAGCCGATGAATCATTGGTAGTACCTCTTAAGAATTTAGAGGTAAATGAAAAGCTTAAGTTTGTAGAAAGGCCGCTACAGATTAAAGACATGAAAGTCAAGAATCTCAAGCACAAGAGATTTGTTCTAGTCAAAGTGAAATGGGATTCTAAAAGATGACCATAATACACTTGGGAGCTTGAATCAGAAATGCAAAGGAAATATCCACACTTGTTCCAATTGATGATGTGTATCGGTGTGAATATATTTTTAATTATATTTTAAGCCCTTTTTAACACTTTAGTCAAGTTTTAAATTTATAAAACACGATATTTTACTAACACTAAACACACATATGGGCAAGTGCACCCATCGTGAGCGTAGTATAGTGTTGGTAAGATACCGAGGTCATCCAAGGACACAAGACCTTTTAGTACCGGTTTATCCTCAACGTCTAATCAAATCAAAAGTTTAGAAAAAGTTTTAAAAATGAAAATAAAAACTAAAAATGCTGAAAAATAAAATAAAATAAAAACAGATAGACAAGATGAATCACTTGGATCCGACTCGCCTTTAGTGTAACCTTTGATGATTTCCGCACTTTTGCACTTTTTAAGAGATTATCTTAGTTATAGTAGTAGGCCCCTCTTTTGAAGGTGACGTTACCCTCAACCCAGTAGTTTGAGTCAGCAACGATACAATCCTAAAGGGTTGGATTATTGAAAGATAATTAATTAAGTTATTAATGCGTAATGTGGTAGGCCCCTCTTTTGAAGGTGACGTTACCCTCGGCTAAGTGGTTTGAGTCAGCAGGGATACAATCCCAAGTAGCCGGGTTTATGTATTAATAGTAGTTTACATATGAGGGGATCAAGCCATTCGCACCCCCGCCATCCAATACCAGTGGGTATTGAAGGAGGTCCTAGTAAGCTTGACCCAGGTCCTTGCAGGATCTATACACTGAACAAGGCAATAACCTTACTAAACCATTCCCTTAACCCCCGACCAGGTAGCCAACATATCTCTATATAGACCGTAGAGATATGAATGGTGTAAATCTTTTATTTTATATAGACAGTAAAATAATGCCAAGACACCACAGACAAATGATAAGGAAGTTTCACCTTCAACATAAGAAACTTGTTATTAAAGTCATTAATACAAAACCAAATAAAAAGTGCAAAAAGATTAAAAAAACAAAAGTATTACACTAAATGCTTGTCTTCACCAAGTGATGTAAAAGACTTAGGCAAACATGGCCTTTGATTGTCAAGAACTCTTACTATCAATCTTGGATCCCGAGACTACTACACACACTCTATGATGGATGATGGTGGTGGATGTGGGTTGTGATGGTGGTGGAGTGTGGGTGAAGTGGGAGAGAGGTGGTTTGCCAAGGGATGCCTTTGAAGTGAACCAAGCACCCCTATTTATAGCCTGCACAGAAGCCCGGACACGGCCCCGTGTGCATCCACTTTCTCTTTCTTCATTAATTGCAATTTGTCTGCATTAGCACCACATGCCCCCGTGTCCGCTGGGCACGGCCCCGTGTGTAGAAGCGTATCTATACTATCAAGATTTGCTTGGATTCTGCGAATCTTAGTGTTGACCACGGCCGTGTTGAGATGGGCACGCCCCCGTGTTGGGAAATAGAAGCTTCTATGCTTTTGTCCTTTCTGCAGACACCTGAACACGCCCCCGTGTCCGCTGGGCCCGGGGCCGTCGTCAGCCTTCTGTTTACTTGTTTTTGCTTAGGAAGATGCTGTCGAGGGGTTGGTCATGCTACATTTATTCCTTTTCTTGTAATTATGTTAGATTTTGCTGCATATTTGCTTCTTTTGTTCATTTATGCTCATTTAATCCTGAAAATACAAAAGGAAGACAAACACACACTTTTTCCAACATTAGTACTAAAAAGGGTTAGTTTTATGCCTCATTTGATGTAATTTATATGTTGCATTTTACACATATCAAATACCCCCACACTTGAATCTTTGCGTGTCCTCAAGCAAAACTCTTTATAATGTGGCTTACACGCCCAAATGGAATGGGTAGAAGAGAAGTTTTGGGCTTGTCTTGAGTGTCGGGAATCCAAGATCTTTATTAAGTTTTATTTTTATGTTACTTACAATTCTATTCGTTATGATTTAATTAGAACATTTCATAAGATAAATTACTTATTTGGGCATAACATGCCTCTTTAAAATTCCATTTATATACAAATTCACATACCTCACGGGAGATCACTCAACACTCGGCCGGAGGTGTATTTTCGTGAAACACTCGAGACCGGCATGGAACTTACTTCTACCATATGTTTGCCAAGCAATCAATCCTCCTCCTTTTTAACTATACACCTTTGTAAATATCAAGAGGACTTGGGTAAGGGTTAGGCTTGGGTTAAAGGTAGGTGGTTTTGGGTTAGTGGTTAGTAAAAAGGGCGAAAGGCATAAAAAGCGTCGGTCTTCGTAAAACTTTTTATTTTTGTGACTTTTTATTCAAACGAAGCATTTTCAAACAAAGTTTCTTTTGAGGAACTTGTTTGTTTATTGTTATACTTCATCATATTTATATATATATTTTTAATAAGGATGTCACATAAAGACCGAGCTTTCTACTAAAATAAAGGGTTTAAAAATAAAAAGGTTTTGGTGGGTAAAGGGTGTTTGTTTTGTGGGTTTAGAAACGAAAAGGTTTAGGCTCAAAGGGGTTAACTAGGGGGATTTTGGGTAGGTGGTAAAAAAATGAAAAACAATGGTGTTGAAAAGAAAAAGGGTTAGTCCTAATGCCTCTATCATTTACTTACTTGGGTTTAAGTTGGTAAGGACCGGGAATGTATCGTCATGGCAAGTTCTAGAGTCGTAAGAAACCAAGCGGCTATTCACATAAGAAACGAAAGATGAGCATTTAATTTAAAGATGTGTATTTGTATGCTCAATAAAGGCTGAAAACTCACTTTTTGTGGGAATGGGTTTTTAATGTGATCAAGTATATATAATAAAATTTTAATTAGATTTGTCATGCCGTTTCATAATTTTCTTATGTTGGTTCTTTTTTTTATCACGACGCTATCGGTTGTAAATTTGTAAAAATATAACCTTTTTAGAACTTGTTATTCCCAAATTAAACGAAGACAAGTAAAAAAAATTGAAAAGCTTTTTGAAAAAAATTTGGGATGATTAGCGGTTCCAATAGAGTTTTGTGTAACGCTGGTTATTAGGACTTGGAAAATTCAAGGTTTTTTTTTTGCATCCCCTCACACTTAAATTACACATTGTCCTCAATGTGTCCCAAAAATAAGTTTTTAGGTTGACTGAATGTGTAAAAAGGTGTCAAAAAGCAAAATTTTATGTTACTTGGCATCTGGACACGGGCCCGTGTCGGATGAGCACGACCCCGTGGTCAGATTGCTAGTAACGAAAACTTACAGAAGGTGGACACGGGGGCGTGTTTGGTGAACACGACCCCGTGTTGGGCAGAATTTAAACAGCGATCAGTAGAAATTAAACAAACAGCAGGTCTGGGTGGTGGACACGGGGCATGCCGGCTGGGCACGACCCCGTGTGGACAATATGTAATCATTTAAAACAGGTTTCGGCTTTCGGTTCTACTGTCCCGGCTTTAGTAGCACTAATATTTAGTGCTTTAATCCTCGTAGGTACGTGTTTTACTTATAAATACCACACCAAAAATAACCAGCATCCAAAATTACCATAAGTTCACCATTTACATCACAAACTAAAAAAAAGAAATGCAGAAAATTAAAAAGTGTTAAGAGAAGTAAATTGTTCAACAAGTGGCACGCAGGCCATGAAATTGTTTTTGAGAGATAAAGGGTTAACCTGTTAGACCTTCAACTGTGTGATGCCACCTCCAACACCTCCTGCTCAATCCACGTCATCATCCTTGTCATCATCCCCTCCTCGGGCCGCCATATACTCCCGGATGTTGCCAATATCATCATGCATGTCGGAGATGTTTCTTTCTGTAGCTCCGACCCGGGCGTATGTGTTGCTGGCCATGTTGTAGGTATTCCAGGTACACATGAGATTTTCCTGCAATAAATCATGTAAGCTTTGAAAGTTAGGAAAACCACCTCCTTGAGAGGAGGATTGGCCTGGATCACCGTGAGGCTGGTAGTGGCACTGGGGAGGAGGATGGATATGTGGAGCTGTAGGTCCCCTAACCCGTATGGATCGCAACAGAATCGTCGATCTAACCTCGAGTGCGGAATCCCTTAGATCAGATTTCACAGAAAACGAGTAGAAACAGAATCAAGAACACGATGCACTTTCAATCCGGTCTTCTATTGATTATCCAACACGAAGTTTACAATCAATTCAAGACCCACAAGAAATCTCTCAGCCACTCTCTTTAGATTGCTCTAACTCTCTCAATTCCTCCAAGTGTCTCACCCCAAACCCTTATGCCAAGCTTTGTTTATATAGGACAAGGTTTGCACATGGGCTTTGGTCTGGGCTAGGGCATTCTCCAAGCCCATTACACTAAATAACTCCCTAACCAATAATTCTAAGCCCAATACAAAATATCCAAAGACTAAATAATCAAACTACTAAGCTGTTGTCACAGAATATGCACCAACAAACTCCCCCTTGACAATAGCTTCATAGTGTAACTTTGTCTTCAAACATCTTGCAGTCTTTTGGTCTTTGGATAGCGTCAGCTACACAGTTTCTGACATCAACAAACTCCCCCTTTGCTGATGCTTCCAATCTCCAAAACATTCATTCGTTGTAGATCCGTGAACTAGCAATCTTTGGTTAAGCAAGTAAGCTCCAACTCTTCTATATCTCTTTCTCTCTGCAATGTAGTAGAAGGATCCTACGATGCATCTTCACACATCTTCACTTCACTCTCAATCTGCACTTTACTTGTATTCTGCACTTCATTTTGATAGCTGCATCAATCTGTTTAGCAACACAAGCAAGTATCTTGAAAAACCATTAGTCTTTTTCACATTTAAAGATAAACCAATATTTTATCTTAGTTTGCAAAAACAACTACCTGTCAGTTCAAAATGGAAGTCTTTTTAAAAAGAAATCTTTTTGGTATTTTTGATATTTTTAACACAAACTAAACTAACTAAACTAAACCCAAAAATATTTACAATACTTCTTTTTGTGAGAATCACCGGTAAAAAGATCATATCAGCACAATCAAACGGTTTTCACACTATTAGATAATTCTTTATTTAATTTTTCGTGAAAACTAGTCCAAGACGATTACCAGTATGTTTGTCCACCTAAACAAAATGCATGAACATTTCAAGTACCATTACCGTATGATACATTAAGGTAATATTATTCTGATGTATTAGTGTGTCCCACTTCAGGATATACACCGGCGATCAAGGTATGCACAAAGATTCATCGTGTAGGTGAGTATACTGAATTCATCCGTTTTGTTTTTCAACGTTTAGATAATTGGTGATCAGGTCAGTACTTCCGTACAGCAAAGAGACCAAAATATCTAACGAGGGCTAAGACTAATACCATTTTTTTTTGTACGATTTATGCATTTTGCACTTTTTGAATAACTCTCTAGGAGAGCTTCTTCATTTTAAGGGTTTTGGCAGTTTTAGCTCTTTTAAGATATCCTGGTTGCATAAAGACCCAAAACTTCAGATTTTGGCAATCTATCAACGCAAGAATTAAGGTCATTAAACCATACACCACTGATGTGTTCCCCACACATACTCAGTTCTTTTAGGTTTATATCACACTGGTAAGTTGATTATTTCATGCTTTTGCCTACTCGTACATCATATGATGAAGCTGCTATCACACATAAGCAATTTAATTCAGTTTGAGTGTGACAGTCTAACTTGCTGATGTACTATCATTTCTTCTTTTTCACACAGTGAAATCTCATTTTTCCAAATTTTCAATGTTTTTGGATTTTTAAAATTTTATAACTTACTCCACCTAAACACACGCACTATCTTAACTCTTTTTGGCTTAGAGGAATTTCTCCCCCTAAATTTTTGTTTTTATGGAGTAAGTTTTAAAAACATAAACAGACTCCCACTCTAAATCCGATAAAAGTTTTTCACGTTTAAAGTATAGAATACTCAAAACAAACACAAAAGTAAATAGTTCGTTACCCATGTTAACCTACTATTCACCTCAGATGCTTTACAGGAACAACCACTGTTGAACACATCAACAGTCGTTCTTGGTCATCCTGCATTCACTCAACAACTTAGTTAGACTTGAGAACCCAAACCTTACCGGTTTTGGGTCGACCATGTAAATCCATATAAGATGCTTCTATCCAATATCCATAACTCCTGACTGGAGTCTTGGATTGCTTACCCATTGTTGAACAAGATTGATAATTTCCACTAGGTCTTTGATTGCGAGAGTTCCAACAACCTCTCGGATTTTCTGACCTTTGGAAATTATTATCTTGATACCTGCTTCTCCCATTATTATACCATGAATTTTGGAAAAATTTTGGATGTTGTTGAACATTTGAGTTACTAAAACCCCTATGTCCATTTCTTCTTTGAAAATTTCGATTACCAGATGTCTGGTATCGATTTTGATATCCAAAATTTCTATTTTGACTTTGAAACTGATTTGATTTACCATTATAATGACTAAATTTTATATAAATACTTCTTGGTCTATCAAATCTTTTCGAAGTTGAGGGTTTTGATTGAAATTCAGGTTTCTTCGTCTGACAACTTGTTTTTACACCATTGCTTTACCCAACCTGATTCCCATCCTTAACCTCATCAACCTTTTGTTTACCTTTCTTCAAAGGAAAACAACTCGCCACATGTCCTTTGTTGTGACATTTAAAACATGATATTTTCTTATAACTTTTCTTTTTGTTTGATCCTTTTTTAAATGTGTTTACCTTTTTGTCTTCAGTATCCCCATCCACTTTATGAGGTGTACTGTTAGACCCAACAGATTCTTTCAAAGAAATTGGACTATTTGGTAAGTCCACAGCTATCGGATCCACCACAACTTGTGCAGTGGTTACAAAATCAGTTAGCTCATCTTCAGTTGGTAGAAAAGAGTAGTCTTGATTTTCAGAAGATGAAGCTTTAGTAAACCCCACACATGTTTTATCATTACTCCTTTTTAAACCTTTTTGAATATGAGTCCTGACTAACGAAGAATTTCCAAATTTTTCTAACTTACCCTGAAGTTCTACAATTTTGGCTTGTGCATCAGCCAATTCTGTTCACTTTTCTGAAAGCTCGTTAGTCTTTTCTTTCAGAGTTTCACGAGCCAAATCAATGATCTGTAACTGTTCATTGACTTTGCTTGTTAAACTGCTAATATCTTGTTCATTTGATTTGAGTTTATCTAAACAATTTGACTCTCTTTTAATCAAAAGAACATTTAACTCTTTTCGGTTTTCCAAATCGGCTAACAGAATTTTGTTTTGCTCCGATAGTCTGTTAACTTTACCCTGTAGTTCAGTGCAATTAAGCCATGTATGACTTACAGATTCTGATGATACCTTCACCTCTGATGTAAGTCCATTCACATCCTTCAAGCCCTTTGAAACTTCTGCATCCTTCTTCTCAATAGTTTCCTTATCAGCTTTCTTCTTCTCCTATACCTCAGCAGCTACTTCTCCTATCTTCACAGCTGCAAGCTCAGCTACACATGCTTGATCACATGTATTCAATCTTGAAGGAATCTGATAGCGTTTTTCTAAAGCTTCCCACAGCTCTTGAGAAGTCCCATACTTATTAAATATGTGTTTAATTCCAATCGGCAAGGACATCTTTATCGCTGCTAAAGCTCGCTTTTCAGCATCAAACACAAGTTTCTCAGATTCATCCATCTTGTCATAAGAAATAACTTTATCCCTTCCTTCAACATGATGTGTAGGAGCAACATATCCATCTATCATACAGCACCACGTTCTGGTATCCTCACTTTTCACAAATAACTCAAAATTCTCTTTCCAGTCAACATATTCTTTGACGTTTAAAAGCTTTGCCCAGTTTTTAACAACCTCACTTCCATTATTCATCTTATCCATCACGCAGCGTAAAAGTTTAAATGGATTTTGGTAACCTGAATCAAAATCCAAATCTAACTCCTATATTGGTCCTTGTCTAGCTTTTACCTTAAGCGAACTGATAAAACCGTACAAAATTTTGTCCGATATCGGGTTTTTTTTTGCCCTAAAAATCCAAGGATTCCAACGGTGAAAACAGTTTCCTGAGATGAGCTACGGATAATTTTCTAAACGCGAAACAATGAAAATTTTCTTACGCAAGCCAAGAAAAATTCCACCCCTTCCGAAATGATTCGAAATTGTCCGAAATGGCCCTACACCCGAAATGGCATCCGAAATGGTCCGTAATGAACACCTACTGGTCCGAAATGGACAACTCTGATCCGAAATGAACACCCTCCAATCCGAAATGATCCAGGATCCTTCAAATTGTTCCAAAATGCAACTAATCTGGTCCGAAATTCAACAGTGTGATCCGAAATGGTTAAATTCTGGTCCGAAATGCAAGCCTTTAATCCGAAATGCAACTTTTTGATCAGTAATGGATCTGAAATTGATACCGTTTTATCCGAAATTGATGCAACTAATCCGAAATGACTGATTTCTTGTCCGAAACTGATCTGAAATACTTGATTTCAATCCAAAATGGATCCGAAATGCAAGATTTGTATCCGAAATCCTTGTTATTTGTACGAAATCAGCAGCAGAACCCTAGAACAGCCGTAAAAAACGTCCAAAACTTTGAATTTTCAGCAGAAAACGATTCTGAACCAAGCCAATCAAGAGCCTAATGCTCTGATAGCAATTGTAGGTCCCCTAACCCGTATGGATCACAACAGAATCGTCGATCTAACCTAGAGTGCGGAATCCCCTAGATCAGATTTCACAGAACACGAGTAGAAACAGAATCAAGAACACGATGCACTTTCAATCCGGTCTTCTATTGATTATCCAACAGGAAGTTTACAATCAATTCAAGACCCACAAGAAATCTCTCAGCCACTCTCTGTAGATTTCTCTAACTCTCTCAATTCCTCTAAGTGTCTCACCCAAACCCTTATGCCAAGCCTTGTTTATATAGGACATGGTTTGCACATGGGCTTTGGTCTGGGTTAGGGCATTCTCCAAGCCCATTACACTAAATAACTCCCTAACCAATAATGCTAAGCCCAATACAAAATATCCAAAGACTAAATAATCAAACTATTAAGCTGTTGTCACATAATATGCACCAACAAACTCCCCCTTGACAATAGCTTCATAGTGTAACTTTGTCTTCAAACATCTTGCAGTCTTTTGGTCTTTGGATAGCGTCAGCTACACAGTTTCTGACATCAACAGGAGCGTGTAGGACGAGAGCTTCTTAAGGGTTCCATGCATGCCCTTGAACCGTCTGAAATCTGACCGTCCCGTCATCCGCTTCATTGATTAAGTTCATGGAGTGACATATGACCATGCCCATTTTACCCGACCACGGGCACTTTTGAAAGGAGCTCAGCATCCTTGGCACAAAATGTTTGAAGAGGCGGTAGATCCACCCTCCAAAAAGGATAGGAGTCGGGGGAGTGGCAAGTTGGTTCAAGTGCATGTTGCGGAGTAGCATGTATGGAACATCGAGGTTGATACGGTTGTGAATGCAATGGAGGACTAGCAGATCTCGCAACCCTACAACACCACAGTTGTCGTGTCTCTGGCAAAGAGAGTATCCGAGGACCCTGTGGATGTAGTGGTAGAGAGGGTCCCTCAACATTGTGCTCTTAGTTCGGCTCGGGTAATAGTGGCCCTCCCCGATCTAAGCCCAAGCATATTGGCGTTGATCTTCTGGAAGCTCGCGAAGACCACCGGTGTTCTCTTCCTCTCCAGCATCCTCTTCCGAGTACAACCCGACAATTGCCCCAATTGTGTGATTGAGAACGAGTACATAACCCCTGCACAACGAAACTCTACCCCCTCATTGTCAAACAGATCCGCTCTTGTCTTAAAGACAAACGTGCTGTAAAATTCCATGTTGTATTCATGCACGGAGTGAAGCCGAATGCAAAGAGCTGCTCGTACACTACGCCAAATATGACCTATGGCCACACTTTTTCAAAAACCGTCATGCCACACTTTCAAATAAATGTGTGGCTAAAGGTCATTAATGACATTTTAAAACCTTCTAGCCTACTTTTAGCCACACATTTTATTATTAATGTGACTATTGTATAACAACTCAAAACATTTAGCCACACTTTTTAAAAAAAATGTGACATTTACTTGCTAGTCTAGCCACACCTCAAAAAGTGTGTCCAAATGTGACCTATTGCCATGATATTTGTTTGATTTTATAGTTCATGTGACGGAAAAACATCTTTTAGAAACTTTTGGTCACACTTTTAATAACAAATGTGGCAATCATTAGCCACAATAGAAAAGTGTTGTCAAATGTTACTAAATGCCACATTAGGTTTTTAAGTATGTGACGAAAGAGTATTATTTACTAGCCACTTGTAAGTTTTTTATGTGTGGCTTTTATAGATGGTGACCCCAAAACAAAAAAACGTGACCGTATGTTGTCTACCATCACGCTTTAATTAAATATGCTTTTTGTGACCATCTTTACTTGCCCATCCTTCCGCTCCAGTACCTTCGTCTGCAACCAGGAACTCTACCCTACAGTATATCATGAAGATGCTCTTCTCATGTCCTCCAATTTTTAGACACGGTCTCTGCCCTTCTTTTCAATTCACTTTCTCATCTAAATCTGTAACCCTAATTCAATTTCTTTACCTCAAATCTCAACAAAAAAAACCCTAAATTCCAAAATTATTCATCAAAACCCAACCCTCTGACTTTATTATGTTTAAGTTCTTCCTTATTTCGATCGATTCGCAGTGTATCCAGCTTGAATATCATCGATTAACGTTTAAACAAAGAATTAAGGTGTTCCGTTGTTTGAATCTTGAAATTTGGATTTAGCTGCTACAACGAAGTCGGATGCTTACATCAGCAATTTGTATTCGGTTGTGCGTGATGATAATGGGAATGTGAAGCTTGATTGTCCAGCTATTGGGAAACATTTTTCTGCTGAATAAATTTCAGCACAGGTATATGTTATTATTTACCAGTAGTTGATAACTAATTAGGTTAGAATGTTAAATTTCAGCACAAGAAACAGTTTGCTGCCGGAGAAAAGTCATCGAGATGATCATCTCGAGTCAATGTTTCTAGACACATACACTTTTTCTACAAAGGGTCACCAATTACTTCTTCAAGTTGTCGGATTAATACATTGTTAGGAGAGGTCTCCCATGGTGAGCCCCAAAAGGAAGCAGTGTTGACTTTATGGTGCTGGTACAACCACCAGTGGGGAAAGACAACTGCTTACCAGTCAGTCCGTCAATGTTTTCAAGTGCACATTAATAAGAAACAAGTTGGAACCTGAATAGGAACAAATCAATGGAACAAAGTCCGACTTGTCTAAAACAGTTTAACTTGGTGATTCTTGACTTTATGCTCACCACTAGTGCGATCTCAACATAATTCATAATACTTGGATTGTTTATTTATTATATCTAGCATTCGGAACTGAAAATAGTGATTAAATGTACAATCTTTTCTTAGAATAAGAAGTTTAATACCCAAAAATTGTCCAACTTGATCATCTGCTTGATTTCACGATTGATTTTGTATTTGGCCTAAGTTGTTGTGACAATGATTCCATAATCTAATTTTGTATATGCATGAACTTCCTATTACTAAGACTGTGGGGTGTGGGGTGGGGGTTTGGGCGTGGGTTGGCTGAAAACGCCCAAGCCACCACCCCGAGTGGGCTTGGGTTTCGGCGTGGCCCCTTTGGCGTGGGATTCAGCCCGGGCGTGGGGCGGGGCTACGAGCTTGACATGGCGGGATGTCATTGGCCAACAAAACTAGCCGGGATGTCATTGGCCAAAAAAAATTTGATATGGCTTGGCCACGCCAGCCCAGCCACGCCCACCATACCCCTATGAACTTGAGTTTGTGTATTGGGTGCCCTATAATCCACGTGTCAACCCATGCCCGAAACTCCCGCCCCACCATACCCCACGGTCTAAAAGGCCAAAAGTTGCAGTTGTGGGCAGCGGTCCCGCGGATTTGTTTGCATCTCTTGTACTTGCAGAATTTGGCGTTGATGTTACTTTGAAGGAAAGAGGGAGCCTGTAGAGAAACGTGGGCGTGATATTGGTGCTTTGGTGATCAAAAAAATACTACAATCAGAAAGCAATTTTTGTTTTGGCGAGGTTACAGTTCGTTATTCGTTGTTGCATTATTTTTGTTGCATAACATATTATTGCAAAAGTTAGAACACTATTAATGGACTCTTTATCTTTCTTATTTAAATCTTTCTTATTTAAAGACTTGTGGTTAACAGGGTGGAGGAGGTACTTGGAGTGATGGAAAGTTGGTAACTAGAATCGGGAAGAACAACAGAAGTGTTTTGTCGGTTAGTGTTCCTTCTCCATTTTAGCAACGAATGTTTTTTAGTAAGTCATTGCTTTTCTTAAGCAAAGTGGGTCGGGCGGGTTGGGTAACCAGTCTAGGGATGAGCTCGGTACCAACGGCTGGTACTGAAAATGTCCTAAAACGGGTACCGGTACCGAAAATAGCCGGTACGGTACGGTTCGGTACCGATATTTGAAGGTAAAAACCGGTACCGAAAACATCAAAAGTTGGTACCAAATCGGTACTGAAAATATTTCGGTTCAATAAATTCGGCTCGCGAGCCTAAACGGGTCCAAACAAAATTTTATTTTTAGTATATATTAGTATATATAATATTATAATAATAATGATGATAGCATTGGCGAGCCGAGCTTTAGCTCGTTTAAGCGATATTGAAACGAGCTCAAGCCGAGCTTTTAGATCGTTTGAGGTTGTTCTCAAAATAGCTCGGGCCGAGCTCGAGCTTTTGGTTTTACTCGCGGGCCGAGCTCGAGCTTCAGAAAAACATGATGAGCCGAGCTCGACTGAGCTCGGGCTCGACCCGACTCGTTTACATCCCTAGCTCAAAGTGTAGTATTGCGAGATTTGCCTCTCCGTGATGTGGGATCAGCATCCTCTCTATCATTATGCCTTGTTTTCGCTGTTCTTTTAATTTAAACACTCACGAACCACATTTTTATGAGGTACTATTTCCCTAATCTATTTTTGTTGTTCTTTGTTTTCTTCCTAGAACGATTTATTATAACCCAGAGTCTATTTTGGTCAACTCGTTTGACCAGTTACCTGACCAGACCACCTGTTTTGCCTGACTTACTTCAGATTTGTATCTTAACATTTTGTCATCTGATTTTCAGTTTACAGAAGCATTTGGAAAGTTCTATGGCAGCTCAAAACAGGGAACCAGCAATGATAAACATGGTGCTGGTGTTCATGACAACTACATCAAGTATGTCATTTTGCCATTCTTACCTTCTTATTTCATTTTTTTCACATTTTGTTTAATTAACTTCCCACATGTTGTATTCGTAGTTGCATTGTGCCACTGAAGAAATCGGAGGGTACCAAATTGACTTGCTCGGAGGGTAGTACCAAATTGACCAGCTTAGCACTTCAGGTAAACATATTGCATGACCAGATTTTACACATGTGTTAACTAAGTCCCTGCATTTATGTAACAAGGTTGAAGCATCATATATATCCACATTAGGGGTAGTATTAGAATATATTTGCTTCTGACATTTGTTTACTAGTCATGGCGTTGATGTTCAGGGGCGGGCCTATGTTGACGCCTACGGGTTCACACGAACCCACTCGGTTTCAGATTTTTAGTTGAAATGCTATTAAAAAATATGGCATGAACCCATAAATAATATTTTGGATGAACCCATCAACTGAAGTCAGGAAATGGTACAATGGTTAAGGCGTCTACTACTTAACGCCTCATCCCGATTTCGAAACTCGTTTGAGGTTATTTTTTGAAACTTTTATCTTTTTACCTTAACTCTGAAACACAAATTAGGATTTAAACGAACAGAACACCACATCTGAAACCACCCTTAGTCATGATATTAATTAGGATATATCATGGTATTAATCAAACAAGTTGAATTGTTTTGGCAAATATGATTTGGTTATTTCCTTTGATTGATGCAGTCTTGGAAAACAGGTAAAGAAAGTTTGCATTTTCTTTCCGTTCATGTTATCTGTATTGAAAATATTCATGCCTCATAGGTGTTTGATTAAATGCCAAGAAGATGAATTCATATGGTTCTCGTTCAAATGCTTAAAGGGGATGATTTCTACAAATAGTACATCTGTTTTTGGTTTTCTTTTGAGGGTTTAGGTTCTAGTAACTGTTCTTAGCGACTTGAATTAAATGTTTTGCTTCATACATGTCAATTCATGAAGACTTGAATTAGTCTTCTCCTTGCCTTCGCATATTAACATAATCATGTCAATGAAAGTGGTTTGATGTAATTTGTTTTGAACTGTTACCAGATATGCAAAACTAACAGCTTAGATCATATGTGATTGGCTAATTCCCAGCAAAAATTCAAATTCACAAACTTCCAATTTCTTCCAATGTGTGATTTGTTCCACGATTTTTTTTTTTTTTAATTTTGTTTGTCTAACATAAGGTAAAGAAAACAATAGGTGAAAACTGAATATGACATAAAGGTAAAGAAAACAGTAGGTGAAAACTGAATATGATATAGAAGTGAGAAATAGACAAGTAAACAATGCTTATTAAGAATCATCATAAACCTTACCCGACCTGAACCATTGAACCAACCCGAATTTTTTTATGTCCAGTCCTATGAAATTGGAGCACCGTAAACTACTGAACCCACTGGAAAAAAAATTCTAGATTCGCCACTGTTGATGTTAATAAAAAACATTATATGTGTGCTTTTTGTTCTCCGATATTTTTTATTTTTATTTTTATCTGTTATTGTTAGTTGTTTATAGTAAAGTCATATTTATTATTTTTTTTTTTCAAATTTTTAGTGAAATTTGCAGATAGTTGAGGAGGTTTGTTGCAAGGTGGCTCCTCTCCAAAAAGAACCGTATACTCACTTTATATCATGGTCTAGAATCTGAACATCTGAGCAGACATGGTTTTTCCCTTTCAGTACATAGGTGAAACAAGCAATTGCTGAAGATGAACAAACAAAAGTGTTGACCTATATAACTGCCCCGAATAATATGTGTAATTGTTATTGGAATGGCTGGAGTGATTGATTATTTAGTTGTATAACTTCATGTTTTCATGTTTCACATGTAATTGCTCACTAGTTTGTTTGCACTTTGCATGCCAACTTGTGTGAGAGATATCACCACTTTATGTTGCACGTTGTTTATACAAGCCCAATTACTAAACTTTCGGTCTTTGGTTTTTTGTTTTCATTGTATAATGTAATCTTTTTTTTAGTTATTTATATTTCAGTTCAGTTCCTATTCTAAAACTAGGGGTGTGCAAAAAACCGAATTAACCGAACCATAACCGAATTACCCGACAAAACCAAACCGAAAAAACCGAACCAAATAAAAAACCGGTGGGTCGGTTAATGGTTTTTTTGAAAACCGAAAGTAGCGGGTCGGTTATGGTTATCATTTCTTCCATACCCACCATAACCGAACCGACATGTAATAAATCTTTGTATGATTTAGGACTTTTCACCATATTATAATATTTGATGTTTTTGACTGATGATTTTTAGTACTTATGGGTTTTTCATATCATTTTGTACTTTTGGTTGAAAGTTTATTTGAATTTATGAAATGTATCATATCACTTTATTTGAATATTCGATACTAATTGGTATTAATAATATAGATTATATGTATTTTTTAATACTATGTAATATACTAATATATACAAATATGCAATAACAATTTATTCCATGTTAAAAAACATTAAGCCTTAATGGACCATAATGGGCCTTAATGGACCATAATGGGCCTTAATGGTTCAAAATTGACAATAGTATATCATACATGCTTTAATGGACTACATTAGGCCTTAATGGATCATGATAGCTAACAGTATATCATATATATCTTAATGGATCTTATTGGCCTTTGTGATATGGGCCTTTTATGGATCACAATGAACAATAGTATATCATATTGGGCCTTAATGGCATGATGGACAATAGTAGATCATATATGTCTTAATGGACCTTATTAGGCCTTAATGGATCATGATAGACAATAGTAGATCATATATATCTTAATGGATCTTATTGGGCCTTTGTGATATGGGCCTTTATGGATCACAATGGACAATAGTATATCATATTGAGCCTTAATGGATCATGATGGACAATAGTAGATCATATATGTCTTAATTGACCTTAGTGGGCCTTAATGGATCATGATAGAAAATAGTAGATCATATATATCTTAATGGATCTTAATGGGCCTTATTGGGCTTTTATGGATCACAATGGCCAATAGTAGATCACATGTGTCTTAATGGATCATATTGGGACTTAATGGATCATGATGAACAATAGTATATCATATATGTCTTAATGGACCATATTGGGTCTTAATGGATCACAATGGACAATATTATATCATACATGTCTTAATGGACCATATTAGGTCTTGATTGATCAAAATGGACAATAGTAGATCATACATGTCTTAATGGACAATAGTAGATCACATATGTCTCAAAGAACCATATTAGGCCTTAATGAATCATGATGGACAATAGTAGATCATATACGTCTTAAAGGACCATACTGGGCCTTAATGGATCATGATGGACAACAGTAGATCGTATATATCTTAATGGACCATATTGGGACTTAATGGATCATGATGGACAATAGTAGATCATAGATGTTTTCATGGATCACAATAAGCAATAATAGATAAAGTTGTAAGGAACATTATACTACATACCGGACAATAATAGATCATATATGTTTTAATGGACCATGTTGAGCGTTAATAGTCACAATAACTTTTAACAGAGCATGTTAGGCATTATCAGAGGCGTATTTGAGAATTCACGTACCTTGTTCGAGCTCGAAGAAATGTGCCATTCCGTAATGTTTATTATTATTGTAATAATTTTTAAATCAAATTAGTACCGGGCTCAATAAACCTAATGCCAAGTGAGCTAAATTCTAAACCATAAAAAATTATCCGTAAATGGGCCTATATTGGAACTGTTATCTATTTACAATTTAAAAAAATTAACATATATGTATCGGAATTTTTTTACAAATCATGTACCCCTCAAATTATGGGCCCTGTGCGGAGGTCATCCCCACACACCATCAAAGCCGCCACTGGGCTTTATGATACATTGTTAAGTATTAAATGGCTACGTGTTTTTTAGTATTAGTTGTTTCGACAAGTTTTATTTGAATTTTTTTTTAATAATAAAATACTTTTTATACGTAACATGTAATTTATATTTATATATCTTTAATAAATGTATAATTTTTTTATTAACTTTGTATAACTTTTAATTATTAAAAGTTTTGAAAATAATTTTGCTTCTAAAATTTTCACCCCCAATAATTTCCCTCCCAACCCAATCCCGGTCTCAGTTTCAACTCCCCCAAAAATTTCACAAGAATCCCAACCCCAAACTTCCAATTTCACACCATTTTTCTCACATTCCTCCATCAGGACCACCATATCCAACTCGACTCTCCGAACACCATCGTTCCCTAGCCCCTCCATCGCCTCTCTCACCGTCATCAGATTCTCTAACGGCACCATATCCATATAATGAAGTTCCCCAATTAATGATCCCAAATCCTCCCGATGGTGCGTTTGGTGCTTAGGGTTCTCAATCAGGTTCGTTGGTTTCTGAATCATGGAGATTTGGGATCAGATTCGTTGGGTGTGATTAAGCAACGGAATGGGTTGGAATTTCATCAACAATCGTCAATTCACAGCTGGATCTGGTGTTCCGGTTAGACCTTTCTCCCCGATGTTAGCTATGACGATGGGTGTGATCAAGCAAAGGTCTGTATTCTTCAAATATAATCCATTAACTAAGATTTGTGATTTATTTTAGATATTTTTGCTTATTATGTTAAGTTTTTTTAGAGTCTATATATATAGTTTCCCAAATAAGTCTTAATGGACATTGCTGAGTTTTTTAGTCTTCTTCACCTTCAATCTATTTATGCTTTCTTTACGATTTCTTTTTGTTTAGTTTATCAGATCTATTTTGGATGTAAGTTATGGATATAGATCCCTTTCGGTATTGATTTTATGCTGTATAAAATGAATTCTATGATATTAAGTTAAGAAAACAACCTTTTTTTTTGCTTCAAGATGTCAAAGTGTTATTTTATATGAGGGTAAAGGAATATATTTATCCTATATCTATAGGGATATTCACAGTTCGGTTTAAAATAGTGAAACCGCCTGAACCGCTCATCAGTTTGGTTCACAGTCGGTTTTTCTCTTTAACTTTCAGTCGGTTGGTTAAAAAATTTTAAACCAAAACAAACGGTTTGGTTTACGGTTTATAAAAAATCTGACCGAATCGTTTGAATAAATATTAATAGTTTTAAATATTTACATTATGTATATTTGATTTTTATATTATTCTTGGTTAAAATAAAATTAGACTAAAAGTTAAATGGTTGATATAAACCATTTAACTGGGTTTATCTAGCATAACGTGAAATCTCCCATCTCAATCCTTATTTCTCATCCTGTATGTGACTTAGAGTTATAATCTATGAACTTCTTTTTTTTCTTTTATGAATGGAAAATATTTTTGAACTAATGCCCTGTTACTATCAAGTTGCTAGAGTAGAGGCAATCATGCTAACCCCACCAGTTACATAGTCGCCTAATCTTTTGCAGTTTGCTGTGTGAATTTTAAATTGTTAAGCTTTATGTTCCTAATGTTATGTTATGTTAGGTTTGACTGCGCCTACTATTTTGGTTAAATTTTATCTTCTATGTGATAACGGCTGACAACATGTTTATCAGTTTTAGGTAATCTTTTTTCGGCTAACTGTTTAGTTATCTGTCTTTGCTTTTATGCATTCTATATAAAGCCTAATAAAGCCCAAACCGTTAGTAACAGTTTGGTTTGGTTAGATATAAAAATTCAATGGTTCGGTTTCGGTTTTCAATAATAAACAACCGTTACTAACGGTTTGACCTAAAAACCGTCAAAACTGGACCGCGGACACCCCTAATGTATATGTGTTTGGGTTTTGCTTGTATTTGGGATTTTTTAGTTATATCCGTTTTATGTTTGCATCTATACTTAACTTTTTTTTCGTGCTTGTTTCAAGAATTGTCTTACTGGTGGAAATCTTTTGTAAGTAAAGCTACTTCACTTGAAATACATTTACGTGTTAGCTAAGAACCACCATATCATTAGTGTAGTTATTTAAGTCATTTGTTTGTTACATCTCATCGCATTCCTACATAGACACATAGTATGCTGTTTCTGTGTGGTTGGCATCGTATTCTCTTGCACAAGTTGTACCTTTGAATTTTTTGTTTGGCACGTTAAAGGTTGAAGTCTTACTAAACTACTTTATATGTATACCGGAATGGATCTATATCTGTAACATACTAACCCATTCTCTTGTGTTCAACCTTAAGTGGATACATAGCTGGAATCAAATCTTGGTGAGGCCCTACCTCGGCAAAAGCAAAACCATAAAGAATAAAATTGGAGCTCTACAGGCACAAATGTGTTGGACCAAGAACAATCACCAGTAGATGATGCAAATCATTGTTCTAAATTAGCATTTTGTGCTGCTCATAGTTTTAATTGGCGAATAGCGACAAATAGCGATAAGGTACCTATATGCTATATAGCGAATAGCGATAAATAACAGGCGGCTATTTTATAAATAGCGATATACTAGGAAAAAAATTAAAAAAATTTATATGTATATTATATCAAAATACCCTGGTATATATGCTATTTTAGATGTATATTTAACAAAAACCTAAAATCCAGCTATTTTATAGCTATATTAAATTGCTATTTGTATTAAAAAAATTTGTTTCTATCTATCGCTACAACCCTAATAGCGAGCCTAGACCTATTCGCTACGTAGCACGCTATAGCAATCTCTACGCTCGCTATTGACAACTATGGTGCTGCTTCACTTAGTAGACAATTTCGGAAAGTGGTGGCTGACAGTGATGATCTTACTCCAAAGTCTACAACTACATGTATTATCTTTATTTTACTATTGTATTATTTCACTTACATATATATATTCTTTGATTTTAATGATTGGTAATGTATATGCCAGTGGGTTCTAGTTATCTACACATACATCCGAAGTTTCTTCATTCGAATGCTACTTCTTACAAATGGGGATTTGGTGGTATGCTGAACTTAACTTGATCTTTTTTTATTTGACTGGAATTTTAACATGTCTAATGAATTCTGTTAATTTTCATCCCTTACTGAAATGGAGGAGAGACTTGCTATGGCAGAATCGATGTTGGAGGCTACCTTGCAGTACCAATCTGGCCAACATAAGGCACTGCCTTCCCCAAGGTATTTCCGTCTATAACTTATATTAGGGCTGAAATGGTAAAAAAAAATTAAATTGTGTTATGTAACTATGTTACACCCTTCATCCGATGAAAATTGGGATGTTTTTTTTGGTCAAATTTTAAAGAAAATTTGACCAAAATTTACCCATTGGTCAAATTCTATAAAGCAAAAATGTTTTAAACTGACCATTTTACAAAGCAAATTGTTTAGGCTATTATATTGAAGCAACCAAATCTACTGTGTAAAGGATTCTCGATAGATTATTAGCACCTACATAAAACTATCGACATGTTAGACCACCACTCTCACTTCACTACACCATCTGGTCCTTTCATTCTCTCAGATAATGGGCTTCTTAACAAAAGAAAAAGGCCCCCTGCAGGCACTCCATGTATAACCCTCCTCCAGGTAAACTGTTTTTGTTACATTTGTTGATGTACAATCCAGTTTTAAGTTCATTTGTTCGAATATATTTTGTTAAGTTTAATTATTATTAATTTCTAAAACATTACTGACTATAAAACTAGTTATATGATGTATCTTGATATTCTTTAAATTTGTGAAATTGTAGATCCAGATGCCGTGAGGTGGTGTCGTTGTCACCAAAGATCTTGCTTTAATCAGATCAATACGCATGTGAGAATTGTAACAAAGGGTTCCAAAGAGTTCAAAATCTACAGATGCATCTCAGAGACGACACAAGGTGATATGGAAGTTGTTGAAAACGGATTCAACCGAGATGAAAATTTTTTTGTTCGTCTGTCTGGAACTGAGTTTTATGGCGACATGGAAGTTTTTTTTTGTTCCTTAGGTTTCTCCATATCAAATTTGGTCATTGATTTTATTGATTGTTTTTGATGTTTTCTACAGTCTTAATGGATATAATGGGGCAACACTAGCTATATATACCAAGGAGAATCTTTTGAACATTGATTGAGCTCATCTAAACAAGATGTAAGTGTAATATAATCAATTCAGTTTGCATGTACTTGTTGGTATATCTTATAACTTTCCTTTAACTTCAACTGAACATAACATGCAGACAAAACATGATGAACTGCATGAAGTTGTTTCGCAAAGGAGTTTTGATTGGCTGAGACAAAAAAGACCAGCTAAGGGCCGAAATGAAAGTAGGGAGACTCTTTTAGAGAATGAGAGGAGTTTATGTTGTTGCAAGTGTTGCTAGGAGTGATGCAGGCTGAGACCAAAGTGCTCTTGTTGCAAGTGCTGCAGGTTATGTTGTAGTTGCTGCATCATTTGTAGATAACTTTTGATTAGTCGTTTATGTATTTATTATTATTAGATAACTTTTGATTAGTAGTTTATGTATTTAGTATTAAAATTGAAAACTTATGTATGGATTTTGGTTTATTATTATTAATATCAATAATTTGGTTTTTAGACTTGTTCATGTTTACTAGAATTTTAATTTTACAAAAAAGTAAAAATAAAATTGATAATTACACAAAAATGGCCACATAAAACTGTAACAAATACGTGTGACAAAAGGTTAGACAATAGTCACACTTAAATTTACAATTTTCTATGTGTTTGTATATAATTTTTAGCCACGTTTATAATAAATTCTTGTGACTATATAATAGTTAAGGTCACACTTACAGTGAATTTGTATAACCGTTGATACCATTTAGCCACACTTACATTGAATTCATGTAGCTGTTGATACTATTTAGCCACACGGAATGGACCATTTACTTGACTTCAACAACTTTTTCGCCACAGTTTCTTTAAATTAATGTGGCTAAAACAAACTTTTTAGTGACTATATCATATAAACGAACACACTTATAGTAAATTCATGTGACTATATAATAGAAACGACCACACTTATAGTAAATTGTGTAACCGATGATACCATTTAGCCACACTTAATGGACCATTTGCATGATTACAACAACCATTTTGCCACATTTTTTTAAATTAATGTGACTAAATCAATCTTTTTAGTGACTATATAATAAAATCGGCCACACTTACAGTAAAATCATGTGGCTATATAATAGAAACGCTCACATTTACATTAAACTCATGTGGCCGTTGATACCGTTTAGCCACATTTAATGGACCATTTGCTTTATTACAAAATCTTTTTGCCACATTTTGTAAAAATTAATGTGGCTAAAACAAACTTATTAGTGACTATATAATAGAATTGGCCACACTCATAGTAAATTCAGGTGGCTGTTGCTACCCTTTTAGTCACACTTATCAGACAAAATGATTGATTTTCAATAAGACCTTTTAGCCACAGTTTAAGTTGCTACGGTCACACATAAGTGAGTGTGGCCGTATGATACCTACGATGACTCGACCTTTGGTCACACTTGAGAAGGAAAAAAAAGTGTGGCGAAAGGCGTATGGTCACACTTTTTTTATGTGGCGGTAGACCTTTTTTGACGTAGTGGTAGTGGGCCGGTAACAATGTTGTTGAAGCGGTCTATTTGGTTCACTGCTTCAAGAGTATCCATGTACACTTGTCGGGGATTCTCTTTCGGCCTAGTCTTGAGAACCTCAAATCGTGCTTGGGCAGCCAACTCACTTGCGTTGAATCTGGTAAATCTCTTGGCCATCTAAAAGAAAGCACCAAACAATTAGGATGAAATAGTAAAATTTTCAAAGAAAACTGAAAATAGTCAGCTGAACACGACCCCGTGTTCAGCGGACACGCCCCATGTTCGCCTGAAATTAGTTGGACACGCCCCCGTGCTCGTTGAGCACGACCCCGTGTCCAGCAGTCTGTTTCCCAAAAATCCTATTTTTCGACCCGATCCCGAAAACTTGAAAATTTTTGGTCCAGTAGGGGCGGTTTTCCCTGAAAATGAAACCCCAAGTGCCGCTTTTCCCAAAACAAATCGTTTACCCCTTCAATTTCATCATTTTCGGTTCAAAAACAAGGGTTTGAGGTTTTTGTGAGAAATCGGGCAAATCTACAAACAATACAAGTTGATTTATTTCCTATAACATGTATCTATACTAATACTAACAGATCTAAGTAAAAATTTGAGGTTTGATTCGGTTCAAGTTGAAGAACCCTAGATTTTCCCCAAATTTTTTATGTTAAACTACATGCAAGTGATTAAACTAACTAATTATGATGATAGAATCATACCTTAATGTTGTTAGAAGTCGGGGGAACGTTGAAATCTGCAGAAAATTTCGCCAGAACCAGAGAGTTTCTGGGGAAACGGGGCGTGTTGAAATGAGAAAATGAAAGAAAAAGGGGTTTTATCCCCGATAGTTGTGCGGACACGGCCCCGTGGGTGGGCAAATTAATTTTTTTAGTGCTCGTGTGAGTGCCCCTGTTTCCCAAAACTTGGTTTTAGAAATCTTACCGATTTAGATGTTTTCCCAATGTTTGTAACTTATAAGGTATGATGTTGATGCTTAAACCTTCGTTTCATTCTTCGGCTGCTTGTAGGGAGATTTCTTCCTCTTCACCCTCAATAAATCCTTAATAGAGCTTTAGCTGTTGGCCATTGACTTTGAATGGGATTCCACTTCGAGATTTAATTTCAATTGTACCGTGTGGAAAAATGTGGGTGATGGAAAAAGGTTCTGACCACCTAGACTTTAATTCACCAGGAAATAATCGAAGTCGTGAATTAAACAATAGAACTTGATCTCCTACCCGAAATTCATTAGGTTTAACGTGTTTATCATGCAAATTTTCATTTTTTCCTTATAAATTTCGGAGTTAGAGTATGCATGATTTCTTAATTCGTCTAATTCATTTAATTGACAAAATCGATTTTTACCGGCAATTTCTAAGTCTCGGTTTACGTTTTTAATTGCCCAGTAGGCTTTGTGTGCTATTTCTACCGGCAAATGACAACGTTTTCCATAGACAAGCTTATATGGGGTTGTACCTATTGTTGTTTTCTACGCTGTTCGAAAAGCCCATAAAGCATCGTCTAATTTATCGGCCCATTCTTTTTTTATTTAACCCTACAGTTTTTTCAAGTATTCTTTTTAAACCTCTCTTAGTCACTTCGGCCTGTCCGTTTGTTTGAGGGTGATATGCTGTTGAGACCCGGTGATAGACCCCATACCTCGTTAAAAAAATTTCAAGTTGATGGTTACAAAAATGGGTACCTCTATCACTTATTAATGCTTTTGGAGTTCCAAAACGAGAGAATAATCGTTTCAGGAATCTTACCACAACTCTTCCATCGTTTGTTGGAAGTGCTCCGGCCTCGGCCCATTTAGACAAGTAATCTACCGCCACAAGTATATATTTGTGTCCTCTTGATGGTGGGAAAGGTCCCATAAAGTCGAGTCCCCACACATAAAAAATTTCACAAACAAGAATGCCATTTTGTGGCATTTCGTTTTTGGAAGAAATATTACCTGATCTTTGGCAAGCGTCACATGTCTTGATAAGACTTTGAGCGTCTTTGAAAATGGTTGGCCAATAAAATCCTGAATCAAATACCTTTCGTGTGGTACTAGCGGCACCATGATGTCCTCCGTATGGACCTTCATGACAATGGCGGAGAATTCTTCTTGCTTCCATGTACGCATCGACGGATGAGTTATCGGCACACATTTTGAAAAGATAAGGATCTTCCCAAAAATAATGCCTTACATCAGCAGAGATTTTTTTTTTCTTTGATGATGTGGCTATCCTTTTGCGACTATACCGCTAGTTAAGTAGTTAGCGTAGTCGGCGTACCATGGCTCTTCTCGGTATTCCACCATTTCCAGGGACTCCGTTGGGAACTTTTCATTGATTAGCTCGTCCCTGGTTGCCTCCAAAGCTGGGTCTTCCAAGCAGGAAAGATGATATGCTGCGGTGTTTTCTGCTCATCTTTTGTCTTTTATTTCAATGTCAAATTCTTGGAGGAGTAGAATCCACCGAATCAAACGTGGTTTAGCATCCTATTTCTTAAAGAGATATCGAATGGCTGCATGGTCTGTATAAACTACCGTTTTAGAAAGAACAAGATAAGAACGAAATTTATAAAAAGTAAATACCACGGCTAGTAATTCTTTTTCTGTTGTTGTGTAATTTTCCTATGCATCATTAAGTGTTTTTCTAGCGTAGTAAATTGGGTGAAAATGCTTATCTTTTCGTTGTCCCAAGACATCTCCAACTACAAAGTCACTTGCATCACACATGATTTCGAAGGGTAGTTTCCAATTGGGTGCTATCATGATAGGCGCATTGACTAGCATTTCTTTTAGTGTTAGAAATGTGTGGTTTCAATCCTTCTCAAAGATGAAAGGGGCATCTTTTTCAAGTAATTTTGTTAGAGGTCTTGAGATTTTTTAAAAGTCTTTGATAAAACGCCTTTAAAATCCGGCGTGACCTAGGAAACTTCTGATAGCTCTAACGGAGGATGGGGGTGGTAAGCGAGAAATAGTGTCTATTTTTGCTTGATCAACCTCCATTCCTACGCTTGAGATTTTGTGACCGAGTACTATTCCCTCCATTACCATGAAATGGCATTTTTCCCAGTTAAGGGCGAGGTTAGTTTCCTCACATCGGGATAGCATTCATTCAAGGTTATTGAGGCATTGGTCGTATGAATCTCCAAAGATAGAAAAGTCGACCATGAAGACTTCCATTGTCTTTTCTATCATATCATGGAAGATGGCCACCATGCAACGTTGAAAGGTTGCGGGGCATTACATAGACCAAAAGGCATCGATAAGCAAAATTTCCGTAGGGACATGTAATTGTTGTCTTTTCTTGGTCTTCCGGTGCTATCGGTATTTGAAAGTAACCTGAAAAACCATCTAAGAATCAATAAAATTTGTGACCGGATAATCTTTCTAACATTTGATCAATAAAAGGTAAAGGAAAGTGGACTTTCCTTGTTGCCTCATTTAATCGACGATAATCTATACTTACCCTCCATCCTGTGACGGTTCTTGTTGGTATTAATTCATTTTTCTGGTTAGTTATTACCGTCATACCTCCTTTCTTTGGAACTACTTGAACAGGACTTACCCAAGGACTATCGGAGATTGGGTAAATGAGTCCGGCGTCAAGTAATTTGATGACTTCATTTTTAACCACTTCTTGGACATTTGGATTTACTCTACATTGTGGTTGTATTACTGATTTGTAGTCATCATTCATTAAAATTTTGTGCGTGCACATGGAAGGACTTATTCATTTAATATCTACAAGCTTCCAAGCGATCGCGTTTTTGTGTTTTTTCAAAAGTGTGACTAATTTTTCTTTTTCTAAGCTAGTTAATTTTGACGAAATATTTACAGGTGATTTACATCTTTGTCGAGAAAAGCATATTCCAAACCTTTTGGAAGTTCTTTGAGCTCAAGAGGTGGGTCTTTAGGAGACTCCTTATTTGGTTGCTCGCTTCGGTCAAGAACCATAAAGGTTTGCTCTATGGCAACCTCTTCTTCAACAAAGTGGTTAATTTCTTCTCTTGTATCGGGTGGTTCAACTTCATCTTCAATTAGGGGGTCATCATTGCCGAATGGATATTTCATAGAACGCTCAAGATCGACACTTTTTTTTAATGCCCCTAATTGAATAGGTAGGTTGTTATACTTTCGATTTTTCAAAGCTTCGTGGGTCTGAACAAAAGGTCGTCCCAACAGTAATGGAGCGTCATCAAGGATGACGAAGTCGGTTGGGATTACCAATTGATTGGACTGGACCAACACATCCTCAACTACCCTTATTTATTTTATTGTTTTCTGATTGGATAGAAAAATTGGTATTTGAAGTGGAGAAAAATCACCAATACTTAATTTTTCGAAAATGTAGTTTGGCATTATATATTTACACAAAGATCTTTATCAATTGTAATATTACTAATAAAGGAATTTTGAAAAAAACATGGAACCGGTGTAATGTTAATTTCAAATGGATCTTCCTTTATTAGCGTAGTTTGATCATTTGTTAACTTAATGCTTACCGTTTCGTCAATTTTAGTGTTAGTATTTAACTCTTTTAAAAACTTTGCATGAGTGGGAACTAAACAATGATTTTCGAAAGAAGGTGACAAGAGATTAATTTCTTTAAAATTAGACTCTTCTTGAATTTTAACATTGTCGGACTCACCTTTTTCGTTGTTTAACTCATGTGTCGGTTTTTCACTTACTTGTTCTTCCATTTTTACCTTTTCAACTATCTCTTCTTTATTACGAGTTAATTCTTCCCTTTCACGGGATTCCTCTTCCCTTGTTCGGGCTTCTTTTATAGAGCGCTCGATAGTTTTAAGGTGTTCTATTATCTTTTCGGTTACATGTGAAATAGTTGGTGGTTCGTCAAATTGAGTTGAATAAGTATCCTCAAAGCTTGAAGTCGGAAGTTCGATCCTTGGTTCCTCATAATACTCATATGAGGTAGATGGTTCATACCATTGTTCTTCATTGTAAGTATATGATGGATAAGGGTCATAAATTTGTTCTTCATAATACTCATAGGAGGTGGGTTGTTCACTCCATGGTTCCTCATAGTAAGTATATGAAGGTGGAGTCTCATATCTTGGTTCCTCAAAGTATGAGTATGAAGGCTCATACCTTGATTCACCAAAATATGAGTATGAGGGAGAAGGTTCATACCTTGGATCTTCATAGGATGTATATGAAGTTGATGGCTCGTACCAGGGCTCCTCATAGTAGTTGTATGAAGTGGATGGTTAAAAGATATCACAATATTGTACCGAGTGAGGGTTACCACAAATGGTGCAATAGTCTTCCCTATAATCATCCTCGTCCTCATAGTGGTAGTTGTAATCTCCTGAGTATTGATCCATAGGAATCACTCAGCAGACCACAACAGAGTATCGGGGCCAGAAAACAAGAATAAAAACGGAAACAGAGGCTGGACACGGCCCTGTGTTCAGTGAGCACGGCCCGTGTTCAGGTTCTGTATCTGGGCGTTTTAATAAAAGTGACTATATGTGTGTCGGTGTGAATATATTTTTAATTATATTTTAAGCCCTTTTTAACACTTTAGTCAAGTTTTAAATTTATAAAACACGATATTTTACTAACACAAAACACACATATGGGCAAGTGCACCCATCGTGAGCGTAGTATAACGTTGGTAAGATACCGAGGTCGTCCAAGGACACAAGAGCTTTTAGTACTGGTTTATCCTCAATGTCTAATCAAATCAAAAGTTTAGAAAAAGTTTTAAACATGAAAATAAAAACTAAAAATGCTGAAAAATAAAATAAAATAAAAACAGATAGACAAGATGAATCACTTGGATTCGACTCGCCTTTAGTGTAACCTTTGATGATTTCCGCACTTTTGCACTTTTTAAGAGATTATCTTAGTTATAGTAGTGGGCCCCTCTTTTGAAGGTGACGTTACCCTCAACCCAGTAGTTTGAGTCAGCAAGGATACACTCCTAAAGGGTTGGATTATTGAAAGATAATTAATTAAGTTATTAATGCGTAATGTGGTTGGCTCCTCTTTTGAAGGTGACGTTACCCTCGGCTAAGTGGTTTGAGTCAGCAGGGATACAATACCAAGTAGCCAGTTTAATGTATTAATAGTAGTTTACATATGAGGGGATCAAGCCATTCGCACCCCCGCCATCCAATACCAGTGGGTATTGAAGGAGGTCCTAGTAAGCTTGACCCAGGTCCTTGCAGGATCTATACACTGAACAAGGCAAGAACCTTACCAAACCATTCCCTTAACCCCCGACCAGGTAGCCAACATATCTCTATATAGACCGTAGAGATATGAATGGTGTAAATCTTTTATTTTATATAGACAGTAAAATAATGCCAAGACACCACTGACAAATGATAAGGAAGTTTCACCTTCAACATAAGAAACTAGTTATTAAAGTCATTAATACAAAACCAAATAAAAAGTGCAAAAAGATTAAAAAACAAAAGTATTACACTAAATGCTTGTCTTCACCAAGTGATGTAAGAGACTTAGGCAAACATGGCCTTTGATTGTCAAGAACTCTAACTAGCAATCTTGGATCCCGAGACTACTACACACACTCTATGATGGATGATGGATGATGGTGGTGGATGTGGGTTGTGATGGTGGTGGAGTGTGGGTGAAGTGGGAGAGAGGTGGTTTGACAAAGGATGCGTTTGAAGTGAACCAGGCACCCCTATTTATAGCCTGCACAGAAGCCCGGACACGGCCCCGTGTCCATTGGGCACGACCCCGTGTCCATCCACTTTCTCTTTCTTCATTAATTACAATTTGTCTGCATTAGCTCCACACGCCCCCGTGTCCGGTGGGCATGGCCCCGTGTGCAGAAGCGTGTCTGTACTATCAAGATTTGCTTGGATTCTGTGAATCTTAGCGTTGACCACGGCCATGTTGAGCTGGGCACGCCCCCGTGTCGGGAAATAGAAGCTTCTATGCTTTTGTCCTTTCTGCAGACACCTGAACACGCCCTTGTGTCCGCTGGGCACGGGGCAGTGGTCAACCTTCTGTTTACTTGATTTTGCTTGGGAAGATGCTGTCGAGAGGTCGATCATGCCACGTTTATTCCTTTTCTTGTAATTATGTTAGATTTTGCTGCATATTTGATTCTTTTGTTCAGTTACGCTCATTTAATCCTGAAAATACAAAAGGAAGACAAAAACACACTTTTTCCAACATTAGTACTAAAAAATGGTTAGTTTTATGCCTCATTTGATGTAATTTATATGTTGCATTTTACACACATCAATAGACCTCGAGGACGAGTTCTAAAACAAGCTGGGGAGGATATAACAACCCTCCAAAATTATTTCCGACACCCCTAAGATACTTACAACATCCCCATATGCCTTAAAATACACCCCGTATACGAAAACTGGGCCCAAAATACCTTATATATTTAAAAATTAAATAAAAAAAAAGAATTTGGGGTCGCTCACGGGCCGCGAAGACCTTCATGGTCTTCTACGCCGGACGCGACAGCTGGTCACCAGGGCGCAGCCCGGTGCTACCACGTGTCAAACGCGTGTCGAAGCTAGGTCAGTGATTGGTCAAGGCTAGGGCCTACTACCCCTATGTCGCGGGCCGCGAAGGCTAAGCCTTCGGCTTACGCGGGCCGCGAGAAACCTGTCGATCAGAACTATAAATAGATGGCTTCGGCTGTCATTTGGAAATCGTTTAGAATCATAAATTCTCTCTCAATTTCTCTATAGTATACATAATTCCCGGGCATTATACCTTCCTAATTAACGAATTTCTGCCTCATTGTAAGTATCATAATCCCCAGTTACGTATTAGATACGCTGCCCGATTGATCTAGCGCTCCGTAACGGCTGTCAAGGCTCTGCCTGACGTAGTCGTTGGAGTTCTGTCTCGGGGAGGTATAACTAATGTAAATTTGGGTTATTATACTAACGTGTGTGCATTGTGTAATTAATAGATAATCACTAGGAAATCACAAAGGAAAACCCTAAGATAGCAATGTGAGTAATCCTCCTTTTTGCAAACTGTTTTACATAGCCTCAATGTTTTAAATTATATTTCACAGTGATTGAGTATTTGTATTATACAATTATCGTCGGTATGTTGGGTGTTTTTTTTTCAAAATTTGTTACTATACTGTGAGTAGTAATATGACCACAAGTCGGGTTGACAGTACCGTGGGTGGTAATTAAAGTAGAAAAATAAACAAATGTAATTCCGAGATCTCCCTCAATGCGGTAAACTAATAAAACATGTCTTGAGTAAATTGGGATTCACTCACCAATATTTCCCACTGACAAAATGTTTTTAAACGCGTTTCAGGTAACAAAATGTGAAAGCCAAATTGAAGCCAGCTGGACAACACTTAAGGCTTGGAAAACAGGCTATAAAGTTACCTAAAATAAAATAGTGTTTACCCCTATAAAATGTTTGTAATGGAAACTTGAGAATTTCCCATGTGTTTAATATTATAAAAGTGTGGTATTTTTCTCTGATAAAATATTTCCTAACTACGGTCCTGATGTAATTTTCACTGCCAAAATGGACAAACACCGATACCACTGATACTGGCTCGAGGCCACCCGTTATGGCTAATTAGAGGACAGGGGTTGCGACATCTTGCCATCAGACCTTTCTCCATCAATTAGGAATCTGATGCCATCACTAAACACATTCATTAAATTGTAGCCATTTTCTGAGTGTTTATTTTTTGGTGTCTAATCCGCATATATATCACCAATACTCTTGATTTTTTTGACTATATATCTCTTAAATGTTAACATATACACGTGTGATTTAGTTTACGAATTGTTTTCAATGCCGAGAACCTCGATCAGAGAGTAAAAAAGGCGTAAGGTTCACAATGGTGTAAACCTAAAATGGGATATACCGGGCTAGGATTCGAGTTACAGGAACAAGGGCCAAACCAACCACCCAAGAATGGAATCGTCGAGCGAAAACACTTGACAACCTCCTGGAAGCAGATTTTCTTGCCACCAGACCTTTCTCCATCAATTAGGAATCTGGTGTCGTCACAAAACACATTCCTGAAATTGTAGCCATCTTTTGAGTGTTTATTTTTTGGTGTTTAATCTGCATATATATCACCATTGCTCTTGATTTTCTTGACTGTACATCTCTTAAATGTCAACATATATACGTGTGATTTAGTTTACGAAGTGTTTTCAATGCCAAGAACCTCAATTAGAGAGTATAAAAGGCGTAAGGTTCACAATGGTGTAAAACTAAAATAGGATATACCGGACTAGGATTCGAGTTACAGGAACAAGGGCCAAACCAACCACCCAAGAATGGAATCGTCGAGTGAAAACACTTGACAACCTCCGGGAAGCAGCTTTTCTTGCCACCAGACCTTTCTCCATTAATTAGGAATCTGATGTCGTCACTAAGCACATTCCTTAAATTGTAGCCATCTTTTGAGTGTTTATTTCTTAGTGTTTAATCCGCATATATATCACCATTGTACTTGATTTTCTTGATTGTATATCTCAGAAATGTCAACATCTACACATGTGATTTAGTTTACGAAGTGTTTTCAATGCCGAGAACCTCTATCCGAGAGTAAAAAAGGCGTAAGGTTCACAATGGTGTAAAACTAAAATGGGATATACCGGGCTAGGATTCGAGTTACAGGAACAAGGGTCAAACCAACCACCCAAGAATGGAATCGTCGAGCAAAAACACTTGACAACCTCCTAGAAGCAGCTTTTCTTGCCACCAGACCTTTCTCCATCAATTAGGAATCTGATGCCATCACTAAACATATTCCATAAATTATAGGCATTTTTTGAGTGTTTATTTTTTGGTGTCTAATCCGCATATATATCACCATTATTCTTGATTTTCTTGACTGTGTATCTCTTAAATGTCAACAAATATACGTGTGTTTTAGTTTATGAAGATTTTTTTAATGCCGAGAACCTCGATCAGAGAGTAAAAAAGGTGTAAGGTTCGCAATGGTGAAAAACTAAAATGGGATATACCGGGCTAGGATAAGAGTTACAGAAACAAGGGCCAAACCAACCATCCGAGAACGGAATCGTCGATCGAAAACACTTGAAAACCTCCTGGAAGCAGCTTTTTCTTGCCACCAGACCTTTCTCCATCAATTAGGAATATGATGCCGTCACTAAACACATTCTTTAAATTGTAGCCATTTTTTGAGTGTTTATTTTTTGGTGTCTAATCCGCATATATATCCCCATTGCACTTGATTTCTTGACTGTAAATCTCTTAAACGTCAACATATACACGTGTGATTTAGTTTACGAAGATTTTTCAACGCCGAGAACCTCGATGAGAGAGTAAAAAAGGCGTAAGGTTCATAATGCTGGAAAACTAAAATGGGATATACAGGGCTAGGATTCGAGTTACAGGAACAAGGGCCAAACCAATCACCCAAGAATGGAATCGTCGAGCGAAAACACTTGACAACCTTCTGGAAGCAGGTTTTCTTCCCACCAGAGCTTTCTCCATCAATTAGGAATCTGATGCCGTCACTAAACTCATTCCTTAAATTGTAGCCATTTTTTGAGTGTTTATTTTTTGGTGTCTAATCCGTATACATATCACCATTGCTCTTGATTTTATTGACTGTATATCTCTTAAACGTCAACATATACACGTGTGATTTAGTTTACGAAGATTTTTCAATGCCGAAAACCTCGATCAGAGAGTAAAAAAGGCGTAAGTTTCACAATAGTGTAAAACTAAAATGAGATATACCGGGCTAGGGTTCTAGTTACAGGAACAAGTTCCAAACCAACCACCCAAGAATGGAATCGTCGAGCGAAAACACTTGACAACCTCATGGAAGCAACATTTCTTGCCACCAGACATTTCTCCATCAATTAGGAATATGATGCCGCTACTAAACAGATTCTCTAAATTGTAGCCATTTTTTGAGTGTTTATTTTTTGGTGTCTAATCCGCATATATATCCCCATTGCTCTTGATTTTCTTGACTGTATATCTCTTAAACGTCAACATATACACGTATGATTTAGTTTACGAAGATTTTTCAATTCCGAGAACCTCGATCAGAGAGTAAAAAAGGCGTAAGGTTCACACTGGTGTAAAACTAAAATGGGATATACCGGGCTAGGATTCGAGTTACAGGTACAAGGGCCAAACCAACTACACAAGAATGGAATAGTCGAGCGAAAACACTTGACAACCTCCTGGAAGCAGTTTTTCTTGCCACCAGACCTTTCTCCATCAATTAGGAATCTGATGCCGTCACTAAACACATTCCTTGAAATGTAGCCATTTTTTGTGTGTTTAATTTTTGGAGTCTAATCCGCCTATATATAACCATTGCTCATGATTTTCTTGACTGTATATCTCTTAAACATCAACATATACACGTGTGATTTAGTTTACGAAGATTTTTCCATGCCGTGAACCTCAATCAGAGAATAAAAATGCGTAAGGTTCACAATGGTGTAAAACTAAAATGAGTTATACCGGGCTTGGATTCGAGTTACAGGAACAAGGGCCAAACCAACCACCCAAGAATGGAATCGTCAAGAAAAAACACTTGACAAACTCCTGGAAGCAGCATTTCTTGCCACCAGACCTTTCTCCGTCAATTAGCAATCTGATGCCGTCACTAAACTCATTCCTTAAATTGTAGCCATTTGTTGAGTGTTTTTTTTTTGGTGTCTAATCCGTATATATATCACCATTTCCCTTGATTTTCTTAACTGTATATCTCTTAAATGTCAACATATACACGTGTGATTTAGTTTACGAAGATTTTTCAATGCCTAGAACCTCGATCAGAGAGTAAAAAATGCGTAAGGTTCACAATGGTGTAAAATTAAAATGGGATATACCAGACTAGGATTCGAGTTACAGGAACAAGCGCCAAACCAACCACCCAAGAATGGAATCGTTGAGCGAAAACACTTGACAACCTCCTACAAGCAGCTTTTCTTGCCACCAGATCTTTCTCCATCAATTAGGAATATGATGCCATCACTAAACACATTCCTTAAATTGCAGCCATTTGTTCAGTGTTTTTTTTTTGGTGTATAATCCACATATATATCACCATTGCCCTTGATTTTCTTGACTGTATATCTCTTAAATGTCAACATATACATGTGTGATTTAGTTTACGAAGATTTTTCAATGCCGAGAACCTCGATTAGAGAGTAAAAAAGGCGTAAGGTTCACAATGGTGTAAAATTAAAATGGGATATACCGGGCTAGGATTCGAGTTACAGGAAAAAGGGACAAACCAACCACCCAAGAATGGAATCATCGAGCGAAAACACTTGACAACCTCCTAGAAGCAGCTCTTCTTGCCACCCGACCTTTCTCCATCAATTAGGAATCTGTTGCCGTCACTAAACACATGCCTTAAATTGTAGCCATTTGTTGGGTGTTTTTTTTGTCTAATCCGCATATATATCACCAATGCCCTTGATTTTCTTGACTGTATATCTATTAAATGTCAACATATACACGTGTGATTTAGTTTACGTAGATTTTTCAATGCTGAGAACCTCGATCAGAGATTAAAAAAGGCGTAAGGTTCATAATGGTGTAAAAGTAAAATGGGATATACCGGGCTAGGATTCGAGTTACAGGAACAAGGGCCAAACCAACCACTCAAGAATGGAATCGTCGAGTGAAAACACTTGACAACCTCCTAGAAGCAGATTTTCTTGCCACCAGACCTTTCTCCAACAATTAGGAATCTGATGCTGTCACTAAACACATTCCTTAAATTATAGCCATTTGTTGAGTGTTTTTTTCTTTTCTTTTTGGTGTCTATTTCGCATATATATCACCATTGCCCTTGATTTTCTTTACTGTATATCTCTTAAATGTCAACATATACACGTGTGATTTAGTTTATGAAGATTTTTCAATGCCGAGAACCTCGATCAGAGAGTAAAAAAGGCGTAAGGTTCACAATGGTGTAAAATTAAAATGGGACATACAGGGCTTGGATTCGAGTTACAGGAACAAGGGCCAAACCAACCACCCAAGAATGGAATCGTCAAGCGAAAACACTTGACAACCTCCTAGAAGCAGCTTTTCTTGCCACCAGACCTTTCTCCATCAATTAGGAATCTGTTGCCGTCACTTAACACATTCCTTAAATTGTAGCCATTTGTTGAGTGTTTTTTTGTGTCTAATCCGCATTTATATCACCATTGCCCTTGATTTTCTTAACTATATATCTCTTAAATGTCAATATATACATGTGTGATGTCACACCCCGACCACGTAAAACAACAAATCATGGCGGAAACGTCGGGGAGTGTTGTAACAGAATCATTGTTTCATAACACATGGATTGAAGTTCTGTTTTATTGAATTAAATGTATTACATTACATTGAAATTAGAAACAAAACATGAACAAATAGACTTTCATTGTTATTAAGTCACTAAGGCCTTGTCTGTTCCTATGTGAGTATGCATCAATATCATCATCAAACATCACCAACTATGGTACCTGAAACACATGTGAAAATACGTCAGCATAAAAATGCTGGCGAGTACATGGGTTTTATGTGAGTGTCAGATTCATGGCTCGTTTATGTTTTGAAAATATCTTGTACACATTTTTTAATTGATAATTAGAAAACCAAGTTTTATAAAATGTCTGTAATGTAAATTGAAATAATCATGTCAAAACAGATTTGTTTTATAAAACCTCGATACCATAAATCTTAATCAAAACATTAGTTTAAGTAATAAATCGTTTTTGAAATAAAACTCGAATGTTTTATATTGTTAGAAAACCCTTGTAATATAAATTTATTTTGATAACCTTGCCCAAGTGATCTAGATAACGCAACGATATATACTGTGTTAAAAGCACTTATATATAGGAAGTACCAGTGGCGTATCCACCATGCTTTTAACACATTACACCCGCCCCGTTACCTAATCACTTCCCTAACCCAATGGTTCAAACAGATTCAAACGATTAACATAAATCAAATAGTTACAAACGGTTCACATAAATCAAACAGTTACAAACGGTTCACATAAATTAAACAGCTTCAAACGGTTCAAAATGTAAAACAATGTGTCCATATACTGGATGAGCATATGCAACAAAATGTAATGTACGAAAATCAATGTGCTAGCATGCTAAGTGAACATACATAGCAATACGTAATGAAATCATGTACTATCTACGTACTAATGAACATAGCAAGTATATGATATAAAAGCATGAAAACATAAAAGTAACAAGTAGGCATATGTGTATCACCCCAAAACAGTTTGAAAACAGTAAAAGAGGGGACTATGTACTCACTTGAGGATGCTTAGAAGTCTTGAATAACAACCAAGCAAAGCTAGAGGGATCACGGAAAATCAAACGGCACCTAATATAGGTAACTACATTAATAACCAGACCTAAATCGGGAGATCGGATAGAATGAGGTTTCGTAAACCAAATGAGTATTGGAACTCATATGATATGGTTTAACAAAGCCTACATACTAAAACGAAACATAACCTAAGTGCTTACAACCCAATATGACTCGTTTAGGTAGCTTACGTTACTTTAACGCGTCGTTCACGTAAAACATGCTCGGACCGCCTAACTAGTCCTATGACAAGTATTATATGCCTTAACATGTCTAATAATGTTGCCTAATGATCGCCCAAACGGGTTGGGTTCGAAAGTCTAAGCGGTTGTTTAGACCGCTTATCTCACGACCCTATATAAGCACTAATCTAAAAGTGACAGCTTAAACATGTTGAAACATGTTTAACGAAGGTTTGAAAACAAGTTTGATATCAAGACAAAGGGTCTTGATACCCAAAAATAGTTTGGTTGCAAAATAGGCAAGAATACGCATTTTGACCGAAACTATGACTCGTCACTACGCCTAAATATAATGTGGTAATCAGTAGGTATAGTAACACGCACTACATGAAAAAAGGGCTACAACCACACTTTTGGCAAAACCGCCATGCCATACATTTAAATAATGTGTGGCTAAAGGTCATTCATTACATTTTAAAACAAATTTAGCCACATATTTTAAAATAAATGTATCCATTAATACTAATTCAGAGCCTTTAGCCACACTCTTATAAAATAATGTGACATTTATTAGCCACAATTCAAAATGAGTGGCCAAATGTGATCTATGTCCACATATTTTTGTTTCATGTGACAAAAAAACACATGTATTTGAAAACTTTAGACACACTTTAAGAAAAAACTATGACATATCCTAGACACACTAGCAATGTGTGGCCAAATGTTATCTACGGTCACAGTATTTGTTTTCATGTGAGCAATAACATATGTATTCAAAATTTTTAGCTACACTTTAAGAAAAAACCCGTGACATTTATTAGCCACACTAAAAAAGTGTGACCAAATGTGATCTACGAGAACAATATTTGTTTCATGTGACTAAAAAAATGTATTCCAAACCCTTTAGCCACACGTCAAGAAAAAACTGCCACACTAGAAAAGTATTGCCAAATGTGATCTATAACCACATTATATGTTTAATAATGTGGCTAAAATCTAATACATATGGCCACATATATTATTTTGTGTGACCAAAAGTTAAACAATATCTACACTTAAAATTACAAAATTTCATATGGCTTTACATAAACATTCGTCACACCATCCTCACTTTGTTTATTTTGTATGATGAAATGTTATCAAATGTCATGAAAAAATCGTGTGACCAAATTTTAATTTACTACATCTTTAATTGTGTGACCAAATGTTATCAAATGTGATGAAAAAAAAATGTGTGACCAAATGTTAAATTTACTACATCTTTAAAAATTCCCCCTAAAATATTTCATCCTAAAACTTAAATTTCCCTCCTAAAATATTTCATCCTAAAACTTCCCACCAAAATAGTCTACTCAAAAACTTAAACTTCCCCCCAAAATATTTCACCTAAAATTTCCCTCTCAAATAATATTCTCATTTAAAAATTTATATTATTTAATACTAAAAAACAAAAAAAAAAAATCTTCCTACATATTTAAAAATTCAAACTATTATTAAATTTCAAATCTTCTAAAGCATATTCTTTTTCTTCTAAATAATATGTTAATGTATTTATATTAGTTACGTTTATATACGTTTTTAATTTGTATATATTACTACCGATACCGAATTGTTTTCGGTACCCACTTTTTGGCGTTTTCGGTACTGGTACTTTTGGCTCGGTAAAGTACCGATATTTTACCAAATTTTACCTTGAAATATTGGTAACGTACAGTATCGTACAGAAGATTTTCGATATCGGCACCTGTACCTATATTTGATGATATTTGATATCGTTATTTTTCGAACTGGTACCGAGCTCATCCCTAATCATATATGTGTTAATAGACTATATTGGGTCTTAATGGATCACAATGGCCAATAGTGGGTCATATATGTGTTAATGAACCATATTGGGCTTAATGGATCACAATAGACAATAGTAGATTAAACATGACTTACTGGACCATATTTAGCCTAAATGGATCACAATGGCCATTAGTGGGTCATATATGTCTTAATTGACCATATTGGGCCTTAATTTGTCAAAATGGACAATAGTATATCATACATGTCTTAAAAGACCGTATTAATGAATGCTAATGAACAATAGTAGATCATACGAGTTCTAGTAGACCATATTGGGCCTTAATGGATTAAAATAGCTAATAGTAGATCATACATGTCTTAATGGACCATCTTGGGCCTTAACATATCACAATGGCCAATAGTAGATCATACATGTCTTAATAGACCATGTTGGGCCTTAATGGATCACAATTTACAATAGTGAATCGTATATGTGTTAATGGACCGTATTAGGCCTTAATGGATCAAAATAACAATAATAGATCATATATGTCTTAATGGACCATATTGGACCTTAATGGATCATAATGGTCAATAGTAGATCATACATGTCTTGGTGGACTCCACTAGGTCTTAATGGATCACAATGAACAATGGTAGGACAAACATGTCTTAATGGACCATATTGGGACTTAATGGATCATAATTTCCAATAGTGGATCATACATGTCTTAATGGACCATATTAGGCCTTAACGGATCACAGTTGACAATATTATATCATATATGTCTTAGTGGATCATATTGGGCCTTAATGGATCGTAATGGCCATTAGTGGATCATATATGTCTTAATGGATCATATCGGGCCTTAACGGATCATAATGGACAATATTATATCATATATGTATTAGTGGATCATATTGGTCCTTAATAGATCACAATGGAGGATAGTAGATATTACATGTCTAAATGGACCATGGTGGACCTTAATGGACATATCCGGTTTGTAAACAAGCCGAGCCTAAGCCTAGGTAAGGTCAACTCGTGGTTCGCTCCATAGTTAGCTCGTTTAAATTAACGCTCGAATATCTTATATGTGTATATATACATACACTTGGACATAATCATATTTAAATTCTAAATCATACATATAAATTATCAACTGAATTATTTTATCTTTAGTAATTCTAATGAGAAATTTACGTTTTAACATAAATTAATGTTTTTTTTATCACAGGTTGGGATAAGCTTATATTAAAATTATCTCAGATAACAAGTTTGTATTGTATTTTTAATTGTTTTATTAAAAATTGGGTTTTTCATTTAACTTAATATATTTGATGGATGTGATATTATTATAACTTAAAAAGTAAAGAAAATAATAATTATTATTATAACATTAAAATAATAATAAACTTAAAAAGTAAAGGAAATAATTATAATTATAACTATAACTTTAGAATAAAAAAGCATAAAAAACTATATATAATATTATAATATTAAAGTTACTATTTATTGACTTATTTTTAATTTTTAATTGTTTTATTAAAAATTGGGTTTTTCATTTAACTTAATATATTTGATGGATGTGATATTATTATAACTTAAAAAGTAAAGAAAATAATAATTATTATTATAACATTAAAATAATAATAAACTTAAAAAGTAAAAGCAATAATTATAATTATAAGTATAACTTTAGAATAAAAAAAGCATAAAAAAACTATATATAATATTATAATATTAAAGTTACATTTCATTGGCTTTATAAAAAGTAAAGAAAATAATAATTATTATTATAACATTAAAATAATAATAAACTTAAAAAGTAAAGGAAATAATTATAATTATAACTATAACTTTCGAATAAAAAAAAGCATAAAAAAACTATATATAATATTATAATATTAAAGTTACCATTCATTGGCTTCTATTTTTAATATATAGATAATGTTATATTTTTTATTATACTTAATATATTTGATGGTTGTGATATTATTATAACTTAAAAAGTAAAGAAAATAATAATTATTATTATAACATTAAAATAATAATAAACTTAAAAAGTAAAGGAAATAATTATAATTATAACTATAACTTTAGAATAAAAAAGGCATAAAAAACTATATATAATATTATAATATTAAAGTTACTATTCATTGGCTTATTTTTAATTTTTAATTGTTTTATTAAAAATTGGGATTTTCATTTAACTTAATATATTTGATGGATGTGATATTATTATAACTTAAAATGTAAAGAAAATAATAATTATTATTATAACATTAAAATAATAATAAACATAAAAAGTAAAGGAAATAGTTATAATTATAGCTATAAATTTAGAATAAAAAAAGCATAAAAAACTATATATAATATTATAATATTAAAGTTACTATTCATTGGCTTCTATTTGTAATATATAGATAATGTTATATTTTTTTTATTATACCAACAATTTTGGAGGTTTTGAAAGTCACGTAGCTTTTGAATTTTTTAGAGCTTTTAAAATTTACTTGTGCTTTTATTATTTCCTACTTTACTAACCCTAATGTGAAAAGTCGCCGCTCACTACCTCTCTCACACCACACAACCATAAACTTCTTCAAATAATATATACAACCTTCTTCAAATAATATATACGATGAAGAGGATGATGATGAACCGATGTGAATCGCCAACGAGGAACAACAAGCAGTGGAGGAGAATTCACAGATTGATACGATTGAAGACCGATTGGAAGATATCTCGATTCAGAACAACAACAACAACAACAACAACAAATGGTTGAAACGATCGTTATCGTAGGCGTCCGATAAATTATTTTCAACAGTATGTTCTCATTTCCCAACCTAGACCGATGGATATTGTGTGGTGGTCCGATGGTTCTTTTAAATGTTTGTTAGTCGATAGTAAACTGATTGTTAGCTCACGGAATTGTTCTTTAGTAGACGGTTGTTTCAGATGTTCGTTAGCTGACGTTTCAGTTGCTCCGATCCCGATGACATTAAAATTTTTTTTTCTCGTTCTAAAACCTTTTTTTTTTTTTGAAATAGTGATTGTTTCAAATGTTCGTTAGTCGACATAGCTTACATTTTGGTATATCTGAGTTTCTTTTAGTTTTTGTTTAGGTTTGATGATTGGTTAGTTGATTATGTTTTGATGGTTGTTGAGATTGTATTGAGGTTATGGTTTAGGCATTTAAGTGATTTAAATAGTGGATTTATGTGGTTGTTCTCTTGAAAGTGATTATTTGTTGGTGAATGGTTGCATTAAAGGGGCGTTTGATGGTTAGATGATGGTAGTGGACTTGGATTTGAAGGCGATGGGTGCTGGTTCTCTTCACGTGGTCAAAGACTCTGCGTATGCATTTTCACTTGGCAGTAGGTACCTTTGTGTTTGATTCGAATAGCGTTAGTGATTATGTGTTGTGACTGATGATTGTTGGTTTGTATTTGCTAGTTGCTCATTTTGTTATTGTTGATTTGAATGCTCGATCTTGTTTCACATGCTATAGATAATGTAGACCCATTGTGAAATTACACCAAGTGAATTAATTGAAAGCAACCAAATACTTGTTCTTGAATGGAGTGACAACTTGGTAAGTTTTTAGTTGTTTTTTTGTGCTTGCTTTATTCTAAAGATTCATTTACTTGTTCTTGTTATTGTATTCACAAATTATGAACTTTTTGGTATTTCAAAGGGCTGAAATTGTGAGGCTTGAGATCAGTAAAGATAAACTAAAAGAGAGAATCGAAGCAGAGGTGGTCAAGTTATTGATTATATGTCTTATTCTTTTTAATTTTCAAAGATTGATAAATGTTTATATGCAGGCCAGGTGAAACACCATATTGAAAGAGGATTTGGTGAGCAAGAAGAGAGCTCTGAAGATAAGCCGGTGTAGCTCTCTTGGAAGAGGCATTATGATCAACGTCAACATTAGTAGCAGTTTCAAGATCAATATCAACAGCAGTTTCAACATCAACATCAACTACCGGTGTAACTTCAACCACCTCATTACCACTGCAACAGAACCAAATGATGGATGACTTCATCTGAAAATTGTGTTGTATTAAAAAAACATTAGAAATAGTTTGTAGTTTATGTGTATTGTCATTTCCCTTTGCAACTTTTCTAAATAATTTTTGGTTAAAAGTTTATGTATGGATTTGGTTTATTATTGTTAATATTATTTTTTTTGGTTGTCTCATGTTTCGAGCTGTTTTTTTAATCTGAAAATAAAATTGCTAGTTACACAAAAATGGCCACATAGATCCACAATAAATATGTGCGGCCAAAGGTTAGATGATAGCCACAATTAAATTACAAAATTTTGTGTGACTGTAAATAATAATTAGCCACACCAGTCACTCTTTTTTTGTTTGTGTGACGGAATGACACCGAACGTCATAATAAAACAAATATGTGTGGCCAAAGGTAAGACAATAGTCACACTTAAAATTACATAAATGTTTTGTGTGTCTAGTAAAAATTTTTTGCCTCACTTACACTAAATTGATGTGACTATATAATAGAACCGACCACACTAATAGTAAATTCATGTGGCCGTAAATACCCTTTAACCACACTTAATGAAAATTCATATGGCTGTTGCTACCCATTAGCCATACTTAATGGACAAAATACTTGATTATAACAACCCTAATTGTCACATTTTTTTCATTGATGTGGCTAAAACAAACTTTTAGTAAGTATATGTGACTATATTATAGAAATGGCCACATGAATTTACTTTAAATGTGGTCGTTTCTACCTTTTAGCCACAGATTTAAGTTGCAACGGCCACTAAAAAGTGAATGTGGCCATATGGTACCTATCATGACTGGACCTTTGGTCACACTTGTGCTGAAAAAAATTAGTTTGGCGGAAGACATATAATCACACTTTTTTTGTGTGGCCATATCCCTTTTTTGACGTAGTGATGGGACTATAACTATCGTGATTACGCTCACATTACGAAGTTCAAACGAACTTCGTGTTGACCATTGACTGGTCAAAGCAGAAAGTCAAACGCAGTTTGACTTTCGTGCTTAAAAAACGCATAAAAGCATGAAAGAAACTTACAACGGGTCCAAGCAATGGAGATTTGATCCAAGATTTCTCAGGTATGAAGGTTCTTAGGCTCCAACTTAGAGAAATCAGATCAAATGTGAGGAACAAATGAATTGGGTTTGGGTATTTATAGGAAATCCACCACCGTTAGGATCGTTCCTCGCAAAACGTGCTTCGATCATGACCCTCCATGTGGGCACATGGTATTGTAATACAAGGGGCACACTAAAAACCATCAAATCTAGCCCAAGGTATTGAGAATATTACATAAAAGCCCCTGAAATTCAACCAAAAAGCTGAAAACATGATTCTGATCTGGGCATGCTGTCGCGGCCCGCGTAGCCAGACCCTAAGGTCTACGTGGCCCGCCTAGACACTTTCAGAAACTGTCAATTTTGGTCCCTGCAATGCATAAAACTTGTTTTTGGCACGTTTAAGCCCCATTTGTCACACCCTGACTTTTGCGGAAGCATGGTTATTGGTGTGACTTCTTAATACCATAGCAATCAATCATAACGATGCTATATGATAAAACCAAAAGATATTCATACATAAAAGTTAAGTTTGAAAATACCACAACATAAATTGTCTGAAATGTTGACACCGAATTTAAGTTACAAACCACAACAAGTTTTAAGGAGTTCACCAAGACTCGACAACATAACTTAAACCAACCCGAGCTTAGGACCATGTATCTCATCCAGGAGTAAGATACATCTCCTAAACTCTAAAGACTTGGATGGCATCTTTTATTATAACGCAGCTTGAAAACATGCAGACACCTGCCAGATCCACTTAGTTCCCTGAAATACATATAGTTTAAAAATATCAACAAAAGTTGAGTTAGTTCATGCGTTCGTGAGTATGTATAAACCTTTGTAAACAGTGTAAGTATGAAAGTCCCGGTATGATAGCAAACAAGGAAAATATCACCAATGGTTTGCAAGGCTACTGATATGTGTGACGGTGTAGGAAGACTCAAACCTAGCAAAGTTGTACCGGGCTTCCGGCTGGAAGACATAGTCACCCTATGGGCCACCCTGGTCCTCATGGGTGTGGGCTCGCTACACCCAAATAGATCTATCACTCATGCCCCTCGGTCCTTATACGAGGATTAATGGTCCCAAGTATCCGCCTTGTGACAACCTGAACTTCCAAGGCTAGTTTTGTAATCTTGGTTCCCTGTTAGTTTTCTTGCGCGTGCTTGTTTCGATTAATTGCTAAACGTAACGTGTCGGGTTTCACTCGAGTGAGTTATTGGGCCATCCTTTGTGTTGATGTTATGAGGTTTGGGCCGTCACCACTGTTATCAAATCTCGGCCCATACACATCTATTTATGAATTTTAATCTTTGATTTGTTTCGGCCCAATGATATCTTATCTTGTCTCGGCCCAAATAAGTTTTGAAGTGAGCCCATCTTGGTTAAAGAAGGAACCGCCCCAAACTATTTTCTTTTAAGTATACGTATGATGTTTTAAAAGATCATAAAAACTCAAAACACCAAACCCTATTCCTTCTTGATTGTTCGAGCAGTGGAAGTGACCCCCTTATCGAAGCCCTTTTCTCTTGAAAGTCGTTCTTTGTGTTGTGCTATACATCGGCAGGTTAGCAATTATTGAATAATTACTTGAGTTTTCTTGTGATATTTGTTAAGACTGTGAGGATTATTGCTATGTGATAAGTGCATGATGAATTTATTTGTTCAAGTCAATAACTGATGGATCTTGGTGAAGTCTAGGAATATGATTTATGCTAGTGATTATTGATATAGGATTTTCTTATGAATCACAAATCGATAACATGCTAATTGGTCACTAAAACAGGCTGGTCGTTTTAGGCGTTAGATTCAGGATTATATGTGATTTGTAAGTGATGTTTTAATGGTACATGATTAGTGCAAGCATAGATAAATACGAATTAATGAAACAGTTGAAGTTTGTGATGAATGATAGCATCTAGGGTGGTATGGATATGGATAACGATTGCTAAATTATATTAGTGGATTTGGTTTGAAATATAAATCATGAATCAAAAGATGGATGTTGTATGAATGTGATTTGGTAATGGTTAATTGGATTCGGTAATGTATACAGAAAGTTGTTTGGATTGTGCTAACTAATCTATGAATTCAGAATTGGGTTTTGGGCCACGCACACACACGATTTGCTGAACATGAAAATTTAAATAAATCTGGGCCACACATAAGTGGAGTAATTGGGCCGCTCCATTAAAAAGCTGGGCCACGAATTTAAAATGTTTGCTTATAGGGGAGGGGGTCGGGGTGTATACCTGAATTGGGCCGCTGGGCCTGTTGGATTTTCGTAGGGTTACGGGCCAGCTGTGTTGCCGGTGGTTGGGCCGTGTGACCGGTGATTGGGTCGAGCGGCTTCAGTTAGGAAGTTTTGTGTAGATGGGCCCTATGTTTGTTTGTTTGTTTGTCTAAGTGTTATAGGATAAAGAGTGTGGTTCGTTAAGTGTTGATTAATAAACAACATTGTTCGTTTAAGTGGTGCGTGCTTAACTATTGATGATTGCTACATGAGTTCTCAAAAATGCAAGATGAATATATGTGGTAAGTTTGGTGCTAAATGTTGAACGTAGTCCTAACTGTGGTCAATAATTGGAATATGACACACTTGATTAAATACGAACAAGGAATTAAATCTACTGAGCAAACCGAAGGTGAGTTCATTACTTTTGGGCATGTGTCCCGGTGGTTGGGACAGTCAGTGGGTATCCCGGGGAGGGATAAGTCTTTTGGGTAAAAACAGAAATGTTGGATAATATACTCTTCCTATCACCTTTAAAGTCCCTCCGTGTTGTTTGGTTACCGGGGAGGTAACATGGTATTAGTTAGTAGCGCTACTTAGGTTTGGCAACCTCACCCCGTACCTGGGAGGACGGGTGTTGAACTAATGACGTAGTCATGACCAATGCTTTGATAGGAGGATTGGAGAAAGGGCAAAATAATCAAAAGTCGTCTTGTATTCGGGGTATTATCAACATTACTTTCGAAATTAAATTCAATGGATTAACTAAACACTTGGTAACCAACGTTTTCGTAAAAACTATGAACTCACCAGCATTGTCTGATACACTTGTTGCATGCTCGCAGGTCGTTTGATGTCTTAGTTTGGAACTTGCTGTCTGGAGTAGCAGGAGTGGTTATGGGTCGACTGGAGAGATTCTTGTGATTGAATTCTTGGCATTATGCATTGGTTTTGAAACTGTTTAACTTTGGTTTAACATTTGCTTCCGCTGAACATATTGGTTTTCATTTGAACTTGATGATGGTATTTTAATAATGATTGAGAACTTTATTTAGAAACTTGTATGGGTTCAATGTAATTAGTGGCTCATTGTTGGTACGTCACACGCCTATCAGGGTCACTCCCTAGGTGGTATTTTGGGGGTGTGACACGCCTACTCATTCACATGATCTATGGTTCTTTCCTAGGCTAACCATACCAAATGTATTTGTATGTAATCCTTTTGTAACATGTATTTCACCCCCGAAGTAAATAAACTAAACAGTTTAAAGAAAAGGGGGACATGAACTCACAGTAATGCATCTTCAGTACTGGTAATTCAAATCTCCGCAGCAAACACGACTACCTACAGTGTACTAACGTCTATTAGACGAACGGGCCGTGCCTTGGCTTAGAGTTCAACGTTTTTGAGTTACGTTTCTTATGTTCCCAATATTATTCCAAGTAATATTACTGGTTAAAATAATTATTTTAACTTTAAATTATATCTAGTTTTGGAATAATTGTTTAAACAATATTTTCCTAACAATATTTCTCAAGTATTTATGTTCGTATTTTCCTTCCCAAGGACGGGGGTATTCCATACATGTAATTTCGTATCATTGTATTTGTAGTTCCAAAATATTATATTTTCAAATCCCACTTTAGAAAATATATAATAACTTGTTTTGTCCCAAAAATAATGAATTGTCCAGAAAATATATATTTTTCTCAAAAATCATATATCTTCTAAATATACTAAGAAAATATATATCTTTACTTCCCAAAATAATATATTTTCTCCTTGTTGAAAATATGATATAACTTAGTAATATTTACAAAAACATATTTTCATCTCTTGTATCCAAAATAATATTTACCAAAAATATATTCATAACAGTATTTTCCGGAATATTTTGTAAGTTACGTTTTTGCGTTCGGTTTCACAAGATTAAGTGAGTAACTTATATATTTATTCCTTCTGATTTTTGGTAATATTTCTGGATTGTAATTCTCTTGGTGTGTTGTTAAGTTATATTATCTTACCCTAAAATAACATAACTTATTTCACAAAGTATACAAATATTCACACAAGTGTCTTAATATATATATATATTCCAAATATATATTTACCCATTTTTATTTATAAAAACCAACCTCCAATACTTGTGTTTTTGTTACAAAAATTATGGCAAAGTTTATATTGAAAACAATAGTTAAAGTACACTAGTAAATATTTGTTAGAAAATATTTCTTTAAGTGTTTATATTTTTAGAAAATTTTCCATAGTTCCCTTTGAAAATGGAGGTGTCCATGCTATTAAAGCATATCATTTTCTTTCCAAAAATCCTCATAAACAATCAACAATTAGTTCCTAAACAACTTACACTTACCAAGTGTAAGAACAATGTTATTTGCACTACAACATGAACTTGAACTTTTATTAAAAACTTGTAGGAAAGTGGTAATGTGTTTAGTAGGTTTAGTTACCCTCCAAAATGTATTTACTTCTTGAAAAACTTCATTCTTGAAAGTTTTAGGTGTTTACAACTTGTAAACATATTTTACAAAAACGTTTCTTTATGGATCTGCTTGTTTCTCTAGTGTTTCTACACTTGTTTTACCACCAAAAATAGTGTAGGTTTTAGTAAGAACCAAGATCTTCTAAAAATCTTATTTTAAACTTGGTTCTTTTGGAAAACCATTCATAAATCTTAGATCCATAAGATTACTAACTCACTTTGTTTATTATTTTTCAAGAAACCACTTTATTCTTTAAGTTCATGCTTATATGTGAGGATGATCATCTTGCTTCATCACATAATCATCCTCTCACTTGCTAGATCATGTGTTTAATCACAATCTAGCAAGCTCCTTATGATGATCAACGTCATAATCTCAAGAAAACAACAACAAGTATCATACATATACTTAAACAACATTATTTCATCAAGATTTCATCATATGTAATCTTGTGTTAGAATTTTATGAGTATGTCTTTTAATGTTCTTGTGATTAACAACATGCTACATCTTTTAATCAATCAAAATTAGAAGTAACAAAGGTTATGAGAGTCTTACTACTAGCACTATGGCTAGGGATGAATTCTTGAAGATGAAGGTGACAAAGATGGTGGATAAAAGCAAGTAAGGAAGTTCCTTGATGATCCATAAGCTCCAAGCTCCCTTGAATGAAGTTTAACACCCTTGTATATGCCTTGAATATATGAGAAAGGTTGAATGAAGGTGGACGTATGGTGGGTGGTGATTGGCCGAGAGCAAGAAGGAGAGGAGGAGGAAGAAGTGTGGTGAAAGTGGTGAGATGTTGTGAGGATTGTGATCTAATGGTTTGTTCTTATAACCTCCAACAAGTGATTAACCCTTGGGTCTTATGTTCCTCAAAGTACAAGACACAATCCATTAAACAACTCAAATAAAATCCCCTAATTAGGCATGTGGGCCGGTTTACTAGCATAGGGGGGGGGGGGTTAAGTGTAAATTCCAACCAATTAGTTAACTTGTAATCCAAATCAAAGTATTTAGTTAGTTTAGTTAGTTACTAGATATTTTAGTGGGTGTTAAGGTGTTCGGGGATCATAACTAGCTTAGAAATAATAAAACAATGTTTTTAGTATAATTTTGGTGTTTCGGGTAGTGTCCGGTTGTTCGGTTAGATACCGGTTCGTTAAAGTGTCAAACTATTCTGTTTAATGATTTTTAAGTACCCTTTTGTGACACTTTTAATTCCCGACACTTAGGAAAGCATTCAGGACCATTTTGCCATAATTTTGCCCATTACTAGCTTGTTAAAAAGCTAAATTTTTGTGAAATATGCTGAATTCTGCACTTCTAGTGGGTTTTAGGCACTTTCCGGTACTTAAACTATCACCTAGTGACGCAGTTTTATGGTCCTTACTTCCCTACACACCATACTAGTGTAGTACGTTGCCTCTGGCCCTTACGGGTTCTCAAAACACGGTCTATCTATGTACTGAACATCGTCAGCATTTTTCTGAGTTATCCGCTATCTGTGCTAACCGAGCTTTGTGCATCATGTATGTTAATAAAGTTTGCATGTGATAATGAGGTGACATTATGTAATATATGATGCACATGTAAGTATGATGTAGTAATCAGAAAGCTATTTAGATCAATAATTTTAGTTCAGCACAGTCATTAAGCATTAATGAATTAATCAATTGTACGGATACCTGGATTTATCACGATTGTCACATTCTCCCCCCGTTAAGAAAATTTCATCCCGAAATTTTAGTTCTGCTACTAGATGCAGGGGTCTCGGGGAACAAATGTGGGTATTTTGCTTTCATGTGATCCTCCCGCTCCCAAGTAAACTCTGGGCCGTGTCGCGCGTTCCAACGAACCTTGACGAGTTTGACACTACTCCTTCGCGTCTTGTTAACCTTTCAATTAGTAACCTCAACAGGTTCTTCAGTAAAGTGGAGTGTGTCGTCAATGTGGACTTCGTCGGCAGGAATGACAACTGTTTCTTGAGTTGGACTCTTTTTCAGATTAGATACATGAAATGTATCATGAACGCCATTCAGTTCTGCATGTAGATCCAACTTGTAAGCTACAAGACCAATCCTTTCCAGGATTTTGAATTGTCCAATGTATCGCGGGTTCAACTTCCCACGCTTCCCAAAGCGTGCTACACCCTTCCAGGGTGAAACTTTTAACAAAACCATATCTCCCACTTGAAACTCCAACGGTTTCCTTATTCGGTCCGCGTAACTCTTTTGTTGATCACGAGCCGCCTTTATGCGCTCTCGGATCTGTGTAATCTTATCTGTTGTCTCTTGCACTAATTCGGGACCAACAAGCTGTCTATCACCCGTGTCTGCCCAGCATAACGGTGATCCACACTTGGGTCCATAGAGAGCTTCGAATGGTGCAGCTTGGATACTTGCATGGTAGTTGTTGTTGTACGAGAATTCTATCAATGGTAGGTGAGTCTCCCAACTGCCACCCAAATCCATTACGCAAGCTCGTAACATATCTTCCAACGTTTGAATCATTCGTTCGCTCTGGCCATCAGTCTGTGGATGGAATACAGTACTCAGATTCAACTGAGAACCAAAGGCTTTTTGGAAGGATTGCCAAATCCTTGATATGAATCTTCCATCTCTAGCAGAGATAATCGCGAGAGGCACTCCATGTCATGCAACAATCTCTCTGAGGTACAGCTCAGCAAGCTTGCTAGTATTATCTTTCTCCTTGATTGGCAAAAAGTGTGCAGATTTCGTCAGACGGTCTACGATTACCCAAATCGTATCATGACCTCTGGGTGTCTTTGGTAACTTTGTTATAAAGTCCATTGAAATCTACTCCCATTTCCACTGGGGTATTTCCGGTTGTTGCAGAAGGCCTGAAGGCTTCTGATATTCAGCCTTTACCTTGGCACAAGTCAAACACTTACCAACATATGTTGCAACATCACCCTTTAATCTTGGCCACCAATAAAAATCCTTTAGATCTTGGTACATTTTATCCGATCCTGGATGGATCGAGTACCGTGACTTGTGAGCTTCATAAAAAATAACGTCTCGTAGACCACCGAAAAGAGTAACCCAAATTCGTTTCATGAAGCACAACGTTCCTTCATCATTGGGTACTAACTGCTTCTCCATCCCACGGAGATATTCATTCTCAAGATTCTCTTCCTTAAGAGCTTCTCTCTGTGCGGCATGAATGCGCAATGAGAGATCCGTTTGAACAATCATTCCAAAGCTCGAACCCTTATGGGCTTGATTCTTTCTTTCCAACTCAGGGCATCTGCGACCACATTCGCCTTCCCTGGGTGATACTTGATTTCGCAATCATAATCGTTTAACAGCTCTACCCATCGACGCTGTCTCATATTAAGCTCTTTCTGATCGAATATGTGTTCTAAGCTCTTGTGATCAGTAAAGATTGTGCATCGCGTGCCATACAAGTAATGTCACCAGATCTTTAATGCAAACACCAAAGCTCCCAATTCTAAATCATGCGTGGTGTAATTTTTCTCAAGAACCTTCAACTAGCGTGAAGCATAGGCTATAACTTTCTGTCGTTGCATCAGCACGTAGCCTAAATCTTGACGTGAGGCGTCACAATATACCACGAAGTTGTCAGTGCCTTCGGGTAGAGATAATATCGGTGCATCGCAAAGCTTGTTCTTTAACAACTGAAATGCTTCTTCCTGCTTGTCTTCCCATTCATACTTCTTGTCTTTCTGTGTAAGGGAGGTCAAAGGTTGAGCGATTTTCGAGAAATCCTCAATGAATCTACAGTAATAACCAGCCATACCTAGGAACTGACGGATCTCGGTTGGCGTCTTCGGAGTCTCCCAATTCTTTATCGCTTCAATCTTTGTAGGATCCACATGGATTCCATCTCCATTCACTACGTGACCAAGGAACTGAACCTCACGCAGCCAGAACTCGCACTTTGCTAACTTAGCATATAATTTCTCTTATTTGAGCAGCTCTAAGATAGCTCTTAGATGTTGCTCTTGTTCTTCCTTTGTCTTCGAGTAGATTAAAATATCGTCAATGAACACGATCACAAAGTTATCGAGGTATGGCTTACAAACTCTATTCATCAAATCCATGAATACTGCTGGCGCGTTTATCAACCCAAATGGCATAACTAGGAACTCGTAATGCCCAAAGCGAGTCCTAAAGGCCGTCTTTGGAATGCTCTCTTCTTGAATTCTCAACTGGTGATAACCTAATCGAAGATCGATCTTAGAGTAAAAACTTGAACCTTGTAGTTGATCGAACAGGTCATCAATCCTTGGCAAAGGATACCGATTCTTAATGGTCAATTTGTTTAGCTCCCGGTAGTCGATACACATGTGGAAACTACCAACTTTCTTCTTAACGAACAAAACTAGAGCTCCCCAAGGCGAGAAGCTTGGTCTGATAAATCCCTTGTCCAATAACTCCTGGAGTTGTGTTGACAGCTCTTGCATTTCTGAAGGCACAAGTTGATAGGGTGCTTTAGCTACAGGCGCAGCTCCTGGAACTAAGTCAATGTGAAACTCGACTTGCCTTTGCGGCGGCAATCCTGGCAAGTCCTCGGGAAATACTTCATGTTACTCCCTAACAACTGGGATATCTTCCAACTTCGGCTCGACGGCTTCCTTGTCCACAATGTGTGCCAGGAAGGAGATACATCCTTTCTGTAAACATCTGCGGGCTTTCAAGCAACTAATGATCCTTAGGGGCGTGTCGAGTTTCTCTCCATGCACCATAATCATTTCTCCGTTTGTCATTGGAATGCGAATGATCTTCTCGTGACATACAATCTCTGCTTTGTTGCTTGACAACCAATCCATCCCCACTACCACGTCGAAGCTTCCCAACTCGACTGGTAGCAGATCAAGTGTAAACTCCTGCCCTCCCAGCTCTATCACACAACCTCTAATGACTTCGCTTGCTTCTTCTAGCTTTCCATTAGCTAGCTCTATTGAGTACATAATATCTAACTTACTAGTTACCAACCCAAGAATATTATTAAATTCTAGTGATACAAAACTATAATCGGCACCCGTATCAAACAGTACAGATGCAAAGCGTTGGTTGATAGGGAACGTACCAGTGACTACATTTGGATCTTAGCGAGCTTCTCTCGCTCCGATGTTGAAAACCCTTCCACGAGCTTGATTGAACTTTGGGCACTCCCTCTTGAAATGCCCCACGTCTCCACAGTTAAAACAACCTGGTCCCCGACCATTTCCATTCCCATTACCCTGATTATTATTCACTCCACGGTTTCCATTTCCAGCTTGATTCCCAAAGTTACCACGATTTCCATTACTACCATTTCCTCCTTGCGGGCGGTTTCCATTACCACTTCCATAACCTTTCTGACCACCACGCCCAGTACCAACCCAGCACTTTTCCTTCGAGTGACCAACTCTTCCACAAGACTCGCATCTACCAGCTCGGCACCGCCCATTGTGATGCAACTGGCACGCATCGCATTTGGGCAAGGTGCCCATGTACCCTTTTCCTTTGTTTTCAGCACCAGTTTTGGCCTTGGCTGGTACCCTTCTTGAAGTTTGAGAACTTCTTTTTGTTCTCACCCGATGACTCCACATGAGTCTCTTTCTTCTTCTGGTCAGAGATCGAAAACTTGTTTAACCTGATAGCTTCTTCAGTTAGTGATACACTCAGGTCAATAGCCTCGGTGATTGTGGCAGGCTTTGACGTCATCACCATACTCATAATCTGAGGTGCCAACCCCCAAATAAACCGCTCGATGCGTTTGAATTCTGGATCAACCATGTATGGTACCACGTGAGATAGATCGTGAAATCTCTGCACGTATTCAGCAATTTTCGGGCCGTCCATCCCGAGGTTCCAAAATTCAGTTTCCAGCTTTTGGATTTCAGCTCTGGAGCAGTATTTCTTTCGCATGAGCTCCTTCATTTCATCCCATGTCAAAGCATAAGTAGCATCTTCTCCCAAGGTTTGAACTTGGAGATTCCACCAAGATAACGCTCCATCTAAGAACAATCCGGAGATATAGGTGACTTGGTGTTGCAGTGCGCACTTGCTCATTCTAATCACAGAATCAATCTTCTCCGTCCATCTGACAAAAGCTACAGCACCCCCGGTGCCGTCAAAATTCAATGGCTTACATTCTAAGAACTGTTTATAGGTACAACCTGTACAAGTACCATCATTCACATAAAGCATTAACGATCGCACATGGAACATCCAAATGTAACGTAATGTTTCTTTAACGACTTAAACATTACCAAGGGGTGGGTTGCTTCCCGAGGTACCTCCGCTATGCTCGGAGCGTAAGGCCTCGTGTTGCGCTATCGCCCGTGAAATCCGTTCTTGTAACTCGGCCTCAGTTGTAGGCAGTGTGTTGTCTCTTCGAGGAGGCATCTTCTATAAGAAGATTGTATAGGTCTTTATGTATATAAGTATGTAGTACGCGTATATAATAACATTTACCAACACAAGTAAACACATAACATCCCATGTAATAACACAAACAAGTACTCCAACAACGCATGTAATGAGAATGTTGCGATTGAGCTTTCATATATCAATGACCACAAATACAATTTCACAAGTTCTACAATGTATCATACATCAAAAAGGGACTATAGGGTCACATCACCCTTGTCCAAAATATCCATCATACTACAACAATCAAAAGTCAATAAGTCAAAAGTGGTCTTCAAAAATCTGTGCAATCTGGGTTCAATAGCTACACTCTCACCAAAAGTATGCTACCTGCATAAAACCAAAAACTGCTATGCTGATGGTGGAGGAGGAGGTGGAGGAACGGAAAGCAACCTGCGCAAATGTGCTTAATCCTCCTCAAGAGCATGAATGATACGCAACAAATAGCTAATCTGCTGCTCCATAGAAAGAAAACGGAAGTCAAAATCTGGGTAGGGCAGGAGAGGAGCGGGCGGAGTCGCGAATGGAGACTGACAAGGACAAGGTGACTGACAAGGACAAGGTGGAGGACGCGGAATCCTCTCTAACTCCTTGAATCTGCGACATAACATCTCCTGCTGGAGCTGTAACAACAAAAGTAGATCATCCCTCGTGTATCCAGTGTAATGTGAAGGATGATATGGGTCAGAAACAGGCATCGTGTTGGGCGAAAACCAGATAAGTGGCTCGCCCGATGGTGCAGAAGCAAAAGGTGCAACAGGTGCAAATGGTGGCATGAAAGGAAAAGATGCCGACACAGGAGGAATATGACTGGGCTGCTGACTCGATGGACCTTCCCCCGGACGGGGAGGAGGGATATCCTGTAAGAACTTGACCGGTAGATCTGTGCGGTGAATGTTAGACACATGTGGGTGAAACTGGGCAATATCAATGGGTGCATGTATAGGTGCAGATGGGGGAGTAACAGGTCTAACAAAAGGAGGCAAGTCATCATCGTCCTCGATCCACCCATTGTGGGTGAATGTATATCTGGGGTCTACATGGTCAGCAAAAGGAGCATGATCAACAGGTGCAGGTAAAGGGTCAGGTAACAGTGGTGCAACAACTGGTACATCAGCAGGTGCAGGGTTATGCTCAGGTAGAGGATCGTGAGCAGGTATAGGCTCAGGGTCCGCTGGTGCAAGCTTGAGATCAGCGGGTATATCAAAGAGCTGGTCGTCAGGAACGACAGGTGCCTCAAGAGGCTGATCATCGGGGACAAACTCAATCTCATGCTCAGGATCAAAGTCACGTGGAAAGACAGGATCAAACTCATCATCAAACTCGAAGTCCTGTGGAGGAACAGGTGCGGCAGACATAACTGTGTCGGAATCAGAATCTGTGGGATAACGCTGTAATCCCAGTGCGTGCAAAGTAGTAGATGACACAGACTCGAATAAATCAGGACCAGAATGGTCAGATGAAATCGCAACGACAGGAATCTCGACAAGCGGAACAGCAATGACATCGGCGACTGGAATCTCGATAAGTAGAACGGCAACGTCATCATCGATTGGAGCTCCATCATCCTGGGCACCCTCAAGGGGACCCTCAATAAAAAGATCGATGTCGTCGTCAGAAATAGCATCAAAAGGCAGATCCTCGAGAGGAAATGCAGCAAGAGGTAAAGGAGCAGGGATCTGAACAAGAAGTAGATCCTCGCCAGGAAGAGCATCAGCTAGCGGTATATCATTGCCAAAATCTGGTAAAGCAAACGGCTGGAAATCATCGTCGTCATCACTCGTAGTGTCAGATGTAAAAACCTCATCCTCTGGTATGATCTCATCATCCGAAACTATGGCCATAGGGTCTATTGTATCAGATACTCCACTCTCAGAGGAGGACATGGTTTATGTGACAAACAATCACACATATGCACATATATCAACAATCATCAAATAAGCATGTAAGTAATAATAATGTAAGCATGTATGCATCCTAGTCTTCCCAAGACTATCCTACCCAGCCTCTCAGACTGAACTACTTAGGGGCTGTTTGGTAGCATCTGAATGACATTAAGAGGCTACCTCTTAATGAAATCATTTAAGAGTTTAACAAAGATAATGTAGATGAATGTGACATGTGATGGTTTACCATTCAGATGTTACCTCTTATCCAGTCAGACATAAGGTTACCTCTTATTCATTCAGACATAAGAGCCACAAATGATTTCATTAAGAGGCAGCCTCTGAATGGATTAAGAGGCTACCAAACAGGGCCTTAGTCTCTCAGACTAAACCTCCCAGTTTCTCAAACTGAACTACACAACCTCTCAGGCTAAACTTCCCAATCTCTCAAACTGCCCCAACTAGTCTCTCAGACTACCTAGTCTCTCAGACTGAACTACCTAGTTAGCCTCTCAGACCAACTCCCAAGTCTCTCAGACTGAATTACCCAGCTAGTCTCTCAGACTAACTCCCCCGTCTCTCAGACTGCACTACCCAGTTAGTCTCTCAGACTAACTCCCTAGTCTCTTAGACTGCACTACCCAGTTAGTCTCTCAGACTAACTCCCCAGTCTCTCAGACTGAAATATAAATGAATTCTTTGAAATGTATTTTGTGTCTTTTATTTGTAAAAATGTTTGTTTCATGGATCTGGAAATTTTTGTGTATGCAATGAAAACATTTTCGTGAGAGCCCTAATGATCGTAGTCTAGACTCGAGAAAGAATCCTAGTTCGCCACGATCGAAGCTCTGATACCAAACTGTCAAACCCTGACTTTTGCGAAAGCGTGGTTATTGGTGTGACTTCTTAATACCATAGCAATCAATCATAACGATGCTATATGATAAAACCAAAAGATATTCATCCATAAAAGTTATGTTTGAAAATACCACAACATAAATTGTCTGAAATGTTAACACCGAATTTAAGTTAGACTGTATATCTCTTATATGTCAACATATACACGTGTGATTTAGTTTACGAAGATTTTTCAATGTCGAGAACCACGATCAGAGAGTAAAAAAGGCGTAAGGATCACAATGGTGTAAAATGAAAATGGGATATACCGGGCTAGGATTCGAGTTACAGGAACAAGGGCCAAACCATCCACCCAAGAATGGAATCGTCGAGTGAAAACACTTGACAACCTCCTAGAAGAAGCTTTTCTTGCCACCAGACCTTTCTCCATCAATTAGGAATTTGATGCCATCACTAAACACATTCCTTAAATTGTAGCCATTTGTTGAGTGTTTTTTTTGGTGTCTAATCCGCATATATATCACCATTGCCCTTGATTTTCTTAACTGTATATCTCTTAAATGTCAACATATACACGTGTGATTTAGTTTACGAAGAATTTTCAATGACGAGAACCTCGATCAGAGAGTAAAAAAAGGCGTAAGGTTCACAATGGTGTAAAATTAAAATGGCATATACCGGGCTAGGATTCGAGTTATAGGAACAAGGGCCAAACCGACCACCCAAGAATGGAATCGTCGAGAGAAAACACTTGACAACCTCCTGGAAGCAGCTTTTCTTGCCACCAGACCTTTCTCCATCAATTAGGAATCTAATGCCGTCACTTAATACATTCCATAAATTGTAGCCATTTGTTGAGTGTTTTTTTTTTTGGTGTCGAATCCGCATATATATCACCATTGCCCTTGATTTTCTTGACTGTATATCTCTTAAATGTCAACATATAAAAGTGTGATTTAGTTGATGAAGATTTTTCAATACCGAGAACCTCGATCAGAGAGTAAAAATTGCGTAAGGTTCACATTGGAGTAAAATTAAAATGGGATATACCGAGCTAGGATTCGAGTTACAGGAACAAGGGCCAAACCAACCACCCAACATTGGAATCGTCGAGCGAAAGCACTTGAAAACCTCCTAGAAGCAGCTTTTCTTGCCACAAGACCTTTCTCCATCAATTAGGAATCTGATGCCGTCACTAAACACATTCCTTAAATTGTAGCCATTTGTTGAGTGTTTTTTTGGTGACTAATCCGCATATATATCACCATTACCCTTGATTTTCTTGGTTGTATATCTCTTAAATGTTAACATATACATGTGTGATTTAGTTTACGAAGATTTTTCAATGTCGAGAACCTCGATCATAGGGTAAAAAAGGCGTAAGGTTCACAATGGTGTAAAATTAAAATGGGATATATCAGGCTAGGATTCGAGTAACAGGAACAAGGGCCAAACCAACCACCTAAGAATGGAATCGTCGAACGAAAACACATAACAACCTCCTAGAAGCAGCTTTTCTTGCCACCAGACCTTTCTCCATCAATTAGGAATCTGATGCCGTCATTAAACACATTCCTTAAATTGTAGCCATTTATTGAGTGTTTTTTTGGTGTCTAATCCGCATATATATCACCATTGCCCTGGATTTTCTTGACTGTATATCTCTTAAATGTCAACATATACACGTGTGTTTTAGTTTACGAAGATTTTTCAATGCGGAGAACCTTGATCAGAGAATAAAAAGGCGTAAGGTTCACAATGGTGTAAAATTAAAATGGGATATAACGGGCTAGGATTCGAGTTACAGGAACATGGGCCAAACCAACCACCCAAGAATGGAATCGTAGAGCGAAAACACTTGACAACCTCCTAGAAGCAGCATTTCTTGCCACCAGACCTTTCTCCATCAATTAGGAATCTGATGTCGTCACTAAACACATTCCTTAAATTGTAGCCATTTGTTGAGTGTTTTTTTTGGTCTCTAATCCGCATATATATCATCATTGCCCTTGATTTTCTTAAGTGTATATTTCTTAAATGTCAACATATACACGTGTGATTTAGTTTACGAAGAATTTTCAATGACGAGAACCTCGACCAGAGAGTAAAAAAGGTGTAAGGTTCACAATGGTGTAAAATTAAAATGGGATATACCGGGCTAGGATTCAAGTTACAGGAACAAGTGCCAAACCAACCACACAAGAATGGAATCGTCGAGAGAAAACACTTGACAACCTCCTAGAAGCAGCTTTTCTTGCCACCAGACATTTTCCATCAATTAGGAATCTGATGCCGTTACTTAACACATTCCTTAAATTGTAACCATTTGTTGAGTGTTTTTTTGGTGTCGAATCCGCATATATATCACCATTGCCCTTGATTTTCTTGACTGTATATCTCTTAAATGTCAACATATACACGTGTGATTTAGTTTATGAAGATTTTTCAATACCGAGAACCTCGATCAAAGAGTAAAAATGGCGTAAGATTCACATTGGTGTAAAATTAAAATGGGATATACCGAGCTAGGATTCGAGTTACAGGAACAAGGGCCAAACCAACCACCCAACATTGGAATCGCCGGGCGAAAGCACTTGAAAACCTCCTAGAAATAGCTTTTCTTGCCACAAGACCTTTCTCCATCAATTAGGAATCTGATGCCGTCACTAAACACATTCCTTAAATTGTAGCCATTTGTTGAGTGTTTTTTTTTTATGTCCAATCTGCATATATATCACCATTACCCTTGATTTTCTAGGCTGTATATCTCTTAAATGTCAACATATGCACGTGTGATTTAGTTTACTAAGATTTTTCAATGCCGAGAACCTCGATCATAGGGTAAAAAAGGCGTAAGGTTCACAATGGTGTAAAATTAAAATGGGATATATCAGGCTAGGATTCGAGTAACAGGAACAAGGGCCAAACCAACCACCCAAGAATGGAATCGTGAAGCGAAAACACGTGACAACCTCCTAGAAGCAGCTTTTCTTGCCAATAGACCTTTCTCCATCAATTAGGAATCTGATGCCGTCACTAAACACATTCCTTAAATTGTAGCTATTTGTTGAGTGTTTTTTTTGGTGTCTAATCTGCATATATATCACCATTGCCCTTGATTTTCTTGGCTGTATATCTCTTAAATGTCAACATATACACGTGCGATTTAGTTTACGAAGATTTTTCAATGCCGAGAACCTCGATCAGAGAGTAAAAACGAGTAAGGTTCACAATGGTGTAAAATTAAAATGGGATATAATGGGCTAGGATTCGAGTAATAGGAACAAGGGCCAAACCAACCACCCAAGAATGGAATTGTCGAGCGAAAACACATGACAACCTCCTAGAAGCAGCTTTTCTTTCCACCAGCCCTTTCTCCATCAATATGGAATCTGATGCCATCACTAAACACATTCCTTAAATTGTAGCCATTTGTTGAGTGCTTTTTTTTGCGTCTAATCCGCATATATATCACCATTGCCCTTGATTTTCTTGACTGTATATCTTTTAAATGTCAACATATACACATGTGATTTAGTTTACGATGATTTTTCAATGCCAAGAACCTCGATCAGAGAGTAAAAAAGGCGTAAGGTTCACAATGGTGTAAAATTAAAATGGGATATACCGGGCTAGTATTCGAGTTACAGGAACAAGGGCCAAACCAACTACTCAAGAATGGAATCGTCGAGCGAAAACACTTGACAACCTTCTAAAAGCAGCTTTTCTTGCCTCCAGACATTTCTCCATAAATTAGGAATCCGATGCCGTCACTAAATACATTTCTTAAATTGTAGCCATTGGTTGAGTGTTTTTTTTTGGTGTCTAATCCGCATATATATCACCATTGCCTTTGATTTTCTTGATTGTATATCTCTTATATGTAAACATATACACGTGTGATTTAGTTTAGGAAGATTTTTCAATGCCGAGAACCTTGATCAGAGAGTAAAAAAGGCGTAAGGTTCACAATGGTGTAAAATTAAAATGGGATATACCGGGCTAGGATTCGAGTTACAGGAACAAGGGCCAAACCAACTACCCAAGAATGGAATCATCGAGCGAAAACACTTGACAACCTCCTAGAAGCAGCTTTTCTTGCCACCAGACCTTTCTCCATCAATTAGGAATCTGATGCCGTCACTAAACACATTCCTTAAATTGTAGCCATTTGTTGAGTGTTTTTTTTGGTGTCTAATCTGCATATATATCACCATTGCCCTTGATTTTCTTGGCTGTATATCTCTTAAATGTCAACATATACACGTGCGATTTAGTTTACGAAGATTTTTCAATGCCGAGAACCTCGATCAGAGAGTAAAAACGAGTAAGGTTCACAATGGTGTAAAATTAAAATGGGATATAATGGGCTAGGATTCGAGTGACAGGAACAAGGGACAAACCAACCACCCAAGAATGGAATTGTCGAGCGAAAACACATGACAACCTCCTAGAAGCAGCTTTTCTTGCCACCAGACCTTTCTCCATCAATATGGAATCTGATGCCATCACTAAACACATTCCTTAAATTGTAGCCATTTGTTGAGTGTTTTTTTTTGTCTAATCCGCATATATATCAACATTGCCCTTGATTTTGTTAACTATATATCTCTTAAATGTCAACATATACACGTGTGATTTTGTTTACGAAGATTTTTCAATGCGGAGAACCTCGATCAGAGAGTAAAAAAGGCGTAAGGTTCACAATGGTGTAAAATTAAAATGGGATATAACGGGCTAGGATTCGAGTTACAGGAACAAGGGCCAAATTAACCACCCAAGAATGGAATCGTCGAGCGAAAACACTTGACAACCTCCTAGAAGCAGCTTTTCTTGCCACCAGACCTTTCTCCATCAATCAGGAATCTGATGCCGTCACTAAACACATTCCTTAAATTGTAGTCATATTTTGAGTGCTTTTTTTTTGCGTCTAATCCGCATATATATCACCATTGCCCTTGATTTTCTTGACTGTATATCTCTTAAATGTCAACGTATACACGTGTGATTTAGTTTACGATGATTTTTCAATGCCGAGAACCTCGATCAGAGAGGAAAAAAGGCGTAAGGTTCACAATGGTGTAAAATTAAAATGGGATATACCGGGCTAGTATTCGAGTTGCAGGAACAAGGGCCAAACCAACCCCTCAAGAATGGAATCGTCGAGCGAAAACACTTGACAACCTTCTAAAACAGCTTTTCTTGCCTCCAGACATTTCTCCAAAAATTAGGAATCCGATGCCGTCACTAAACACATTCCTTAAATTGTAGCCGTTTGTTGAGTGTTTTTTTTTGGTGTCTAATCCGCTTATATATCACCATTGCCTTTGATTTTCTTAATTGTATATCTCTTAAATGTAAACATATACACGTGTGATTTAGTTTAGGTAGATTTTTCAATGCCGAGAACCTTGATCAGAGAGTAAAAAAGGCGTAAGGTTCACAATGGTGTAAAATTAAAATGGGATATACCGGGCTAGGATTCGAGTTACAGGAACAAGGGCCAAACCAACCACCCAAGAATGGAATCATCGAGCGAAAATACTTGACAACATCCTAGAAGCAGCTTTTCTTGCCACCAGGCCTTTCTCCATCAATTAGGAATCTGATGCCGTCACTAAACACATTCCTTAAATTGTAGCCATTTGTTGACTGTTTTTTTGGTGTCAAATCCGCATATATATCACCATTGCCTTTGATTTTCTTGACTGTATATCTCTTAAATGTCAATATATACACGTGTGATTTAGTTTACGAAGATTTTTCAATGCTGAGAACCTCGATCAGAGAGTAAAAAAGGCGTAAGGTTCACAATGGTGTAAAATTAAAATGGGATATACCGGGCTAGGATTCGAGTTACAGGAACAAGGGCCAAACCAACCACCCTAGAATGGAATCGTCGAGCGAAAACACTTGACAACCTCCTAGAAGCAGCTTTTCTTGCCACCAGACCTTTCTCCATCAATTAGGAATCTGATGCCGTCACTAAACACATTCCTTGAATTGTAGCCATTTGTTGAGTGTTTTTTTTGGTGTCAAATCCGCATATATATCACCATTGCCCTTGATTTTCTTGACTGTATATCTCTTATATGTCAACATATACACGTGTGATTTAGTTTACGAAGATTTTTCAATGATGAGAACATCGATCAGAGAGTAAAAAAGGCGTAAGGATCACAATGGTGTAAAATTAAAATGGGATATACAGGGCTAGGATTCGAGTTACAGGAACAAGGGCCAAACTAACCACCCAAGAATGGAATCGTCGAGTGAAAACACTTGACAACCACCTAGAAGCAGCCTTTCTTGCCACCAGACCTTTCTCCATCCATTAGGAATCGGATGCCGTCACTAAACACATTCCTTAAATTTTAGCCATTTGTTGAGTGTTTTTTTATGTCTAATCTGCATATATATCACCATTGCCCTTGATTTTCTTGGCTGTATATCTCTTAAATGTCAACATATACACGTGTGATTTAGTTTACGAAGATTTTTCAATGCCGAGAACCTCGATCATAGGGTAAAAAAGGCGTAAGGTTCACAATGGTGTAAAATTAAAATGGGATATATCAGGCTAGGATTCGAGTAACAGGAACAAGGGCCAAACCAACCACCCAAGAATGGAATCGTCAAGCGAAAACACATGACAACCTCCTAGATGCAGCTTTTCTTGCCACCAGACCTTTCTCCATCAATTAGGAATCTGAAGCCGTCATTAAACACATTCCTTAAATTGTAGCCATTTATTGAGTGTTTTTTTTGGTGTCTAATCCGCATATATATCACCATTGCCCTGGATTTTCTTGACTGTATATCTCTTAAATGTCAACATATACACGTGTGTTTTAGTTTACGAAGATTTTTCAATGCGGAGAACCTTGATCAGAGAATTAAAAGGCGTAAGGTTCACAATGGTGTAAAATTAAAATGGGATATAACGGGCTAGGATTCGAGTTACAGGAACATGGGCCAAACCAACCACCCAAGAATGGAATCGTCGAGCGAAAACACTTGACAACCTCCTAGAAGCAGTTTTTCTTGCCACCAGACCTATCTCCATCAATTAGGAATCTGATGTCGTCAGTAAACACATTCCTTAAATTGTAGCCATTTGTTGAGTGTTTTTTTTAGTCTCTAATCCGCATATATATCACCATTGCCCTTGATTTTCTTAAGTGTATCTTTCTTAAATGTCAACATATACACGTGTGATTTAGTTTACGAAGAATTTTCAATGACGAGAACCTCGATCAGAGAGTAAAAAGGGCGTAAGGTTCACAATGGTGTAAAATTAAAATGGGATATACCGGGCTAGGATTCGAGTTACAGGAACAAGTGCCAAACCAACCACCCAAGATTGGAATCGTCGAGAGAAAACACTTGACAACCTCCTAGAAGCAGCTTTTCTTGCCAGCAGACATTTCTCCATCAATTAGGAATCTGATGCCGTTACTTAACTCATTCCTTAAATTGTAACCATTTGTTGAGTGTTTTTTTTGGTGTCGAATCCGCATATATATCACCATTGCCCTTGATTTTCTTGACTGTATATCTCTTAAATGTCAACATATACACGTGTGATTTAGTTTATGAAAATTTTTCAATACCGAGAACCTCGATCAAAGAGTAAAAATGGCGTAAGGTTCACATTGGTGTAAAATTAAAATGGGATATACCGAGCTAGGATTCGAGTTACAGGAACAAGGGCCAAACCAACCACCCAACATTGGAATCGTCGGGCGAAAGCACTTGAAAACCTCCTAGAAGTAGCTTTTCTTGCCACAAGACCTTTCTCCATCAATTAGGAATCTGATGCCGTCACTAAACACATTCCTTAAATTGTAGCCATTTGTTGAGTGTTTTTTTTTTATGTCTAATCTGCATATATATCACCATTGCCCTTGATTTTCTTGGCTGTATATCTCTTCAATGTCAACATATACACGTGTGATTTAGTTTACGAAGATTTTTCAATGCCGAGAACCTCGATCATAGGGTAAAAAAGGCGTAAGGTTCACAATGGTGTAAAATTAAAATGGGATATATCAGGCTAGGATTCGAGTAACAGGAACAAGGGCTAAACCAACCACCCAAGAATGGAATCGTGAAGCGAAAACACATGACAACCTCCTAGAAGCAGCTTTTCTTGCCACCAGACCTTTCTCCATCAATTAGGAATCTGATGCCGTCACTAAACACATTCCTTAAATTGTACGCATTTGTTGAGTGTTTTTTTTGGTGTCTAATCATATATGTATCACCATTGCCCTTGATTTTCTTAGCTGTATATCTCTTAAATGTCAACATATACACGTGCGATTTAGTTTACGAAGATTTTTCAATGCCGAGAACCTCGATCAGAGAGTAAAAACGAGTAAGGTTCACAATGGTGTAAAATTAAAATGGGATATAACGGGCTAGGATTCGAGTAACAAGAACAAGGGCCAAACCAAGCACACAAGAATGAAATTGTCGAGCGAAAACACATGACAACCTCCTAGAAGCAGCTTATCTTACCACCAGACCTTTCTCCATCAATATGGAATCTGATGCCATCGCTAAACACATTACTTAAATTGTAGCCATTTGTTGAGTGTTTTTTTTTGTCTAATCCGCATATATATCACCATTGCCCTTGATTTTGTTAACTATATATCTCTTAAATGTCAACATATACACGTGTGATTTAGTTTACGAAGATTTTTCAATGCGCAGACCCTCGATCAGAGAGTAAAAAAGGCGTAAGGTTCACAATGGTGTAAAATTAAAATGGGATATAACGGGCTAGGATTCGAGTTACAGGAACAAGGGCCAAACCAACCACCCAAGAATGGAATCGTCGAGCGAAAACACTTGACAACCTCCTAGAAGCAGCTTTTCTTGCCACCAGACCTTTCTCCATCAATTAGGAATCTGATGCCGTCACTAAACACAATCCTTAAATTGTAGTCATTTGTTGAGTGCTTTTTTTTTGCGTCTAATCCGCATATATATCACAATTGCCCTTGATTTTCTTGACTGTATATCTCTTAAATGTCAACACATACACGTGTGATTTAGTTTACGGTGATTTTTCAATGCCGAGAACCTCGATCAGAGAGTAAAAAAGGCGTAAGGTTCACAATGGTGTAAAATTAAATTGGGATATACCGGGCTAGTATTCGAGTTACAGGAACAAGGGCCAAACCAACCACTCAAGAATGGAATCGTCGAGCGAAAACGCTTGACAACCTTCTAAAAGCAGCTTTTCTTGCCTCCAGACATTTCTCCATAAATTAGGAATCCGATACCGTCACTAAACACATTCCTTAAATTGTAGCCATTTGTTGAGTGTTTTTTTTTTGTGTCTAATCCGCATATATATCACCATTGCCTTTGATTGTATATCTCTTAAATGTAAACATATACACGTGTGATTTAGTTTAGGAAGATTTTTCAATGCTGAGAACCTTGATCAGAGAGTAAAAAAGGCGTAAGGTTCACAATGGTGTAAAATTAAAATGGGATATACCGGGCTAGGATTCGAGTTACAGGAGCAAGGGCCAAACCAACCACCCAAGAATGGAATCATCGAGTGAAAACACTTGACAACCTCCTAAAAGCAGCTTTTCTTGCCACCAGACCTTTCTCCATCAATTAGGAATCTGATGCCGTCACTAAACACATTCCTTAAATTGTAGCCATTTGTTGACTGTTTTTTTGGTGTCTAATCCGCATATATATCACCATTGCCTTTGATTTTCTTGTCTGTATATCTCTTAAATGTCAATATATACACGTGTGATTTAGTTTACGAAGATTTTTCAATGCTGAGAACCTCGATCAGAGAGTAAAAAAGGCGTAAGGTTCACAATGGTGTAAAATTAAAATGGGATATACCGGGCTAGGATTCGAGTTACAGGAACAAGGGCCAAACCAACCACCCAAGAATGGAATCGTCGAGTGAAAACACTTGACAACCTCCTAGAAGCAGCCTTTCTTGCCACCAGACCTTTCTCCATCAATTAGGAATCTGATGCCGTCACTAAACACATTCCTTAAATTGTAGCCATTTGTTGAGTGTTTTTTTATGTCTAATCTGCATGTATATCACCATTGCCCTTGATTTTCTTGGCTGTATATCTCTTAAATGTCAATATATACACGTGTGATTTAGTTTACGAAGATTTTTCAATGCCGAGAACCTCGATCGTAGGGTAAAAAAGGCGTAAGGTTCACAATGGTGTAAAATTAAAATGGGATATATCAGGCTAGGATTCGAGTAACAGGAACAAGGGCCAAACCAACCACCCAAGAATGGAAATGTCAAGCGAAAACACATGACAACCCCCTAGAAGCGGTTTTTCTTGCCACCAGACCTTTCTCCATCAATATGGAATCTGATGCCGTCACTAAACACATTCCTTAAATTGTAGCCATTTGTTGAGTGTTTTTTTTTTTGTCTAATCCGCATATATATCACCATTGCCCTTGATTTTGTTAACTATATATCTCTTAAATGTCAACATATACACGTGTGATTTAGTTTACGAAGATTTTTCAATGCGGAGAACCTCGATCAGAGAGTAAAAAAGGCGTAAGGTTCACAATGATGTAAAATTAAAATGGGATATGACGGGCTAGGATTCGAGTCACATGAAAAAGGGCCAAACCAACCACCCAAGAATGGAATCGTCGAGCGAAAACACTTGACAACCACCTAGAAGCAGCTTTTCTTGCCACCAGACCTTTCTCCATCAATTAGGAATCTGATGCCGTCACTAAACACATTCCTTAAATTGTAGTCATTTGTTGAGTGCTTTTTTGTGTCTAATCCGCATATATATCACCATTGCCCTTGATTTTCTTGACTGTATATCTCTTAAATGTCAACATATACACGTGTGATTTAGTTTACGATGATTTTTCAATGCCGAGAACCTTGATCAGAGAGTAAAAAAGGCGTAAGGTTCACAATGGTGTAAAATTAAAATGGGATATACCGGGCTAGGATTCGAGTTACAGGAACAAGGGCCAAACCAACCACCCAAGAATGGAATCGTCGAGCGAAAACACTTGACAACCTTCTAAAAGCAGCTTTTCTTGCCTCCAGACATTTCTCCATAAATTAGGAATCCGATGCCGTCACTAAACACATTCCTTAAATTGTAGCCATTTGTTGAGTGTTTTTTTTGGTGTCTAATCCCCATATATATCACCATTGCCTTTGATTTTCTTGATTGTATATTTCTTAAATGTAAACATATACACGTGTGATTTAGTTTAGGAAGATTTTTCAATGCCGAGAACCTCGATCAGAGAGTAAAAAAGGCGTAAGGTTCACAATGGTGTAAAATTAAAATGGGATATACCGGGCTAGTATTCGAGTTACAGGAACAAGGGCTAAACAAACCACTCAAGAATGGAATCATCGAGCGAAAACACTTGACAACCTTCTAAAAGCAGCTTTTCTTGCCTCCAGACATTTCTCCATAAATTAGGAATCCGATGCCGTCACTAAACACATTCCTTAAATTGTAGCCATTTGTTGAGTGTTTTTTTTGGTGTCTAATCCCCATATATATCACCATTGCCTTTGATTTTCTTGATTGTATATCTCTTAAATGTAAACATATACACGTGTGATTTAGTTTAGGAAGATTTTTCATTGCCGAGAACCTTGATCAGAGAGTAAAAAAGGCGTAAAGTTCACAATGGTGTAAAATTAAAATGGGATATACCGGGCTAGGATTCGAGTTACAGGAACAAGGGCCAAACCAACCACCCAAGAATGGAATCATCGAGCGAAAACACTTGACAACCTCCTAGAAGCAGTTTTTCTTGCCACCAGACCTTTCTCCATCAATTAGGAATCTGATGCCGTCACTAAACACATTCCTTAAATTGTAGCCTTTTGTTGACAATTTTTTTGGTGTCTAATCCGCATATATATCACCATTGCCTTTGATTTTCTTGACTATATATCTCTTAAATGTCAATATATACACGTGTGATTTAGTTTTCGAAGATTTTTCAATGTTGAGAATCTCGATCAGAGAGTAAAAAAGCCGTAAGGATCACAATGGTGTAAAATTAAAATGGGATATACAGGGCTAGGATTCGAGTTACAGGAACAAGGGCCAAACCAACCACCCAAGAATGGAATCGTCGAGTGAAAACACTTGACAACCTCCTAGAAGCAGCCTTTCTTGCCACCAGACCTTTCTCCATCAATTAGGAATCTGATGCCGTCACTAAACACATTCCTTAAATTGTAGCCATTTGTTGAGTGTTTTTTTTTTATGTCTAATCTGCATATATATCACCATTGCCCTTGATTTTCTTGGCTGTATATCTCTTAAATGTCAACATATACAGGTGTGATTTAGTTTACGAAGATTTTTCAATGCCGAGAACCTCGATCATAGGGTAAAAAAGGCGGAAGGTTCACAATGGTGTAAAATTAAAATGGGATATATCAGGCTAGGATTCGAGTAACAGGAACAAGGGCCAAACCAACCACCCAAGAATGGAATCGTCAAGCGAAAACACATGACAACCTCCAAGAAGTAGCTTTTCTTGCCACCAGACCTTTCTCCATCAATTAGGAATCTGATGCCATCATTAAACACATTCCTTAAATTGTAGCCATTTGTTGAGTGTTTTTTTTGGTCTCTAATCCGCATATATATCACCAGTGCCCTTGTTTTTCTTAACTGTATATCTCTTAAATGTCAACATATACACGTGTGATTTAGTTTACGAAGAATTTTCAATGACGAGAACCTCGATCAGAGAGTAAAAAAGGCGTAAGGTTCACAATGGTGTAAAATTAAAATGGGATATAACGGGCTAGGATTCGAGTTACAGGAACAAGGGCCAAACCAACCACGCAAGAATGGAATACTCGAGTGAAAACACTTGACAACCTCCTAGAAGCAGCTTTTCTTGCCACCAGACCTTTCTCCTTCAATTAGGAATCTGATGCCGTCACTTAACACATTCCTTAAATTGTAGCCATTTGTTGAGTGTTTTCTTGACTGTATATCTCTTAAATGTCAACATATACACGCGTGTTTAGTTTACGATTTCAATGCCGAGAACCTTGAACAGAGAGTAAAAAAGTTGCAAGGTTCACATTGGTGTAAAATTAAAATGGGATATACCGAGCTAGGATTCGAGTTACAGGAACAAGGGCCAAACCAACCACCTAACATTGGAATCGTCGAGCGAAAGCTCTTTAAAACCTCCTAGAAGCAGCTTTTCTTGCCATAAGACCTTTCTCCATCAATTAGGAATCTGATGCCGTCACTAAACACATTCCTTAAATTGTAGCCATTTGTTGAGTGTTTTTTTGTGTCTAATCCGCATATATATCACCATTACCCTTGATTTTCTTGGTTGTATATCTCTTAAATGTCAACATATACACGTGTGATTTAGTTTGCGAAAAATTTTCAATGCCGAGAACCTCGATCATAGGGTAAAAAAGGCGTAAGGTTAACAATGGTGTAAAATTAAAATGGGATATATCAGGCTAGGATTTGAGTAACAGGAACATGGGCCAAACCAACCACCCAAGATTGGAATCGTCGAGCGAAAACACATGACAACCTCCTAGAATCAGCTTTTCTTGCCACCAGACCTTTCTCCATCAATTAGGAATCTGATGCCGTCATTAAACACATTCCTTAAATTGTAGCCATTTGTTGAGTGTTTTTTTTGGTGTTTAATCCGCATATATATCACCATTGCCCTTGATTTTCTTGACTGTATATCTCTTAAACGTCAACATACACACGTGTGATTTAGTTTACGAAGATTTTTCAATGCGGAGGACCTCGATCAGAGAGTAAAAAAGGCGTAAGGTTCTCAATTGTGTAAAATTAAAATGGGATATAACGGGCTAGGATTCGAGTTATAGGAACAAGGGCCAAACCAACCACCCAAGAATGTAATCGTCGAGCGAAAACACTTGACAACCTCCTACAAGCAGCTTTTTTTTGCCACCAGACCTTTCTCAATCAATTAGGAATCTGATGCCGTCACTAAACACATTCCTTAAATTGTAGTCATTTGTTGAGTATTTTTTTTGTCTTATCCGCATATATATCACCATTGCCCTTGATTTTCTTAACTGTATATCTCTTAAATGTCAACATATACACGTGTGATTTAGTTTACGAAGATTTTTCAATGCCGAGAACCTTGATCAGAGAGTAAAAAAGGCGTAAGGTTCACAATGGTGTAAAATTAAAATGAGAAATTCCGGGCTAGGATTCGAGTTAAAGGAACAAGGGCCAAAATAAACCACCCAAGAATGGAATCGTCGAGCGAAAACCCTTGACAAACTCCTACAAGCAGCTTTTCTTGCCACCAGACCTTTCTCCATCTATTAGGAATCTGATGCCGTCACTAAACACATTCCTTAAATTGTAGCCATTTGTTGAGTGTTTTTGTTTTGTGTCTAATCCGCATATATATCAACATTGCCTTTGATTTTCTTGATTGTATATATCTTAAATGTAAACATATACACGTATGATTTAGTTTAGGAAGATTTTTAATGCTGAGAACCTCGATCAGAGAGTAAAAAAGGCGTAAGGTTCACAATAGTGTAAAATTAAAATGAGATAAACCGGGCTAGGATTCAACTTACAGGAACAAGGGCCAAACCAACCACCCAAGAATGGAATCGCCAAGCGAAAACACTTGACAACCTCCTAGAAGCAGTTTTTCTTGCCACCAGACCTCTCTCTATCAATTAGGATTCTGATGCCGTCACTAAACACATTCCTTAAATTGTAGCGATTTGTTGAGTGTTTTTTTTGGTGTCTAATCCGCATATATATCACCATTGGCTTTGATTTTCTTGATTGTATATCTCTTAAATGTCAACATATACATGTGTGATTTTGTTTACGAAGATTTTTCAATGCCGATAACCTCGATCGGAGAGTAAAAAAGGCGTAAGGTTCACAATGGTGTAAAATTAAAATGGGATATATAAGGCTAGGATTCGAGTAAAAGGAACAAGGGCCAAACCAACCACCCAAGAATGGAATCGTCGAGCGAAAACACATGACAACCTCCTAGAAGCAGCTTTTCTTGCCACCAGACCTTTCGCCATCAATTAGGAATCTGATGCCGTCATTAAACACACTCCTTAAATTGTAGCCATTTATTGAGTGTTTTTCTGGTGTCTAATCCGCATATATATCACCATTGCCCTTGATTTTCTTGACTGTATATCTCTTAAATGTCAACATATACACGTGTGTTTTAGTCTACGAAGATTTTTCAATGCGGAGAACCATGATCAGAGAGTAAAAAAGGTGTAAGGTTCACAATGGTGTAAAATTAAAATGGGATATAACGGGCTAGGATTCGAGTTACAGGAACAAGGGCCAAACCAACCACCCAAGAATGGAATCATCGAGAGAAAACACTTGACAACCTCCTAGAAGCAGCTTTTCTTGCCACCAGACATTTCTCCATCAATTAGGAATCTGATGCCATCACTTAACACATTCCTTAAATTATAGCCATTTGTTGAGTGCCTTTTTTGGTTTCGAATCCGCATATATATCCCCAATGCCCTTGATTTTCTTGACTGTATATCTCTTAAATGTCAACATATACAAGTGTGATTTAGTTTATGAAGATTTTTCAATACCGAGAACCTCGATCAGAGAGTAAAAATGGCGTAAGGTTCACAATGGTGTAAAATTAAAATGGGATATATCAGGCTAGGATTCGAGTAACAGGAAAAGGGCCAAACCAACCACCCAAGAATGGAATTGTCGAGCGAAAACACATGACAACCTCCTAGAAGAAGCTTTTCTTGCCACCAGACCTTTCTCCATCAATTAGGAATCTGATGCCGTCGTTAAACACACTCCTTAAATTGTAGCCATTTGTTGAGTGTTTTTTTGGTGTTTAATCCGCATATATATCACCATTGCCCTTGATTTTCTTGACTGTATATCTCTTAAATGTCAACATATACACGTGTGTTTTTGTTTACGAAGATTTTTCAATGCGGAGAACCATGATCAGAGAGTAAAAAAGGTGTAAGGTTCACAGTGGTGTAAAATTAAAATGGGATATAGTGGACTAAGATTCGAGTTACAGGAACAAGGGCCAAACCAACCACGCAAGAATGGAATAGTCGAGTGAAAACACTTGACTACCTCCTAGAAGCAGCTTTTCTTGCCACCAGACCTTTCTCCTTCAATTAGGAATCTGATGCCGTCACTTAACACATTCCTTAAATTGTAGCCATTTGTTGAGTGTTTTCTTGACTGTATATCTCTTAAATGTCAACATATACACGCGTGTTTAGTTTACGATTTCAATGCCGAGAACCTTGATCCGAGAGTAAAAAAGGCGCAAGGTTCACATTGGTGTAAAATTAAAATGGGATATACCGAGCTAGAATTCGAGTTACAGGAACAAGGGCCAAACCAACCACCTAACATTGGAATCGTCGAGCGAAAGCTCTTTAAAACCTCCTAGAAGCAGCTTTTCTTGCCATAAGACCTTTCTCCATCAATTAGGAATCTGATGCCGTCATTAAACACATTCCGTAAATTGTAGCCATTTGTTGAGTGTTTTTTTGTGTTTAATCCGCATATATATCACCATTGCCCTTGATTTTCTTGGTTGTATATCTCTTAAATGTCAACATATACACGTGTGATTTAGTTTGCGAAAAATATTCAATGCCGAGAACCTCGATCATAGGGTAAAAAAGGCGTAAGGTTAACAATTGTGTAAAATTAAAATGGGATATATCAGGCTAGGATTTGAGTAACAGGAACATGGGCCAAACCAACCACCCAAGATTGGAATCGTCGAGCGAAAACACATGACAACCTCCTAGAATCAGCTTTTCTTGCCACCAGACCTTTCTCCATCAATTAGGAATCTGATGCCGTCATTAAACGCATTCCTTAAATTGTAGCCATTTGTTGAGTGTTTTTTTGGTGTTTAATCCGCATATATATCACCATTGCCCTTGATTTTCTTGACTGTATATCTCTTAAATGTCAACATACACACGTGTGATTTAGTTTACGAATATTTTTCAATGCGGAGAACCTCGATCAGAGAGTAAAAAAGGCGTAAGGTTCTCAATTGTGTAAAATTAAAATGGGATATAACGGGCTAGGATTCGAGTTATAGGAACAAGGGCCAAACCAACCACCCAAGAATGCAATCGTCGAGCGAAAACACTTGACAACCTCCTACAAGCAGCTTTTTTTTGCCACCAGACCTTTCTCAATCAATTAGGAATCTGATGCCGTCACTAAACACATTCCTTAAATTGTAGTCATTTGTTGAGTGTTTTTTTTTGTCTTATCCGCATATATATCACCATTGCCCTTGATTTTCTTAACTGTATATCTCTTAAATGTCAACATATACACGTGTGATTTAGTTTACGAAGATTTTTCAATGCCGAGAACCTTGATCAGAGAGTAAAAAAGGCGTAAGGTTCACAATGGTGTAAAATTAAAATGAGAAATACCGGGCTAGGATTCGAGTTAAAGGAACAAGGGCCAAAATAAACCACCCAAGAATGGAATCGTCGAGCGAAAACCCTTGACAAACTCCTACAAGCAGCTTTTCTTGCCACCAGACCTTTCTCCATCTATTAGGAATCTGATGCCGTCACTAAACACATTCCTTAAATTGTAGCCATTTGTTGAGTGTTTTTTTTTTTGTGTCTAATCCGCATAGATATCAACATTGCCTTTGATTTTCTTGATTGTATATCTCTTAAATGTAAACATAACACGTGTGATTTAGTTTAGGAAGATTTTTCAATGCTGAGAACCTCGATCAGAGAGTAAAAAAGGCGTAAGGTTCACAATAGTGTAAAATTAAAATGAGATAAACCGGGCTAGGATTCAAGTTACAGGAACAAGGGCCAAACCAACCACCCAAGAATGGAATCGCCAAGTGAAAACACTTGACAACCTCCTAGAAGCAGCTTTTCTTGCCACCAGACCTCTCTCTATCAATTAGGATTCGGATGCCGTCACTAAACACATTCCTTAAATTGTAGCGATTTGTTGAGTGTTTTTTTTGGTGTCTAATCCGCATATATATCACCATTGGCTTTGATTTTCTTGATTGTATATCTCTTAAATGTCAACATATACATGTGTGATTTTGTTTACGAAGATTTTTCAATGCCGATAACCTCGATCGGAGAGTAAAAAAGGGGTAAGGTTCACAATGGTGTAAAATTAAAATGGGATATATAAGGCTAGGATTCGAGTAAAAGGAACAAGGGCCAAACCAACCACCCAAGAATGGAATCGTCGAGCGAAAACACATGACAACCTCCTAGAAGCAGCTTTTCTTGCCACCAGACCTTTCTCCATCAATTAGGAATCTGATGCCGTCACTAAACACATTCCTTAAATTGTAGCCATTTGTTGAGTGTTTTTTTTTGTCTAATCCTCATATATATCACCATTGCCCTTGATTTTCTTAACTTTATCTTTTAAATGTCAACATATACATGTGTGATTTAGTTAACGGAGTTTTTTCAATTCCGAGAACCTTGATCAGAGAGTAACAAAGGCGTAAGGTTCACAATGGTTTAAATTTAAAATGGGAAATATCGGGCTAGGATTCGAGGTAAAGGAACAAGGGCCAAACCAACCACCCAAGAATGGAATCGTCGAGCGAAAACACATGACAACGTCCTAGAAGCAGCTTTTCTTGCCACCAGACCTTTATCCATCAATTAGGAATCTGATGCCGTCACTAAACACATTCCTTAAATTGTAGCCATTTGTTGAGTGTTTTTTTTTTGTCTAATCCTCATATATATCACCATTGCCCTTGATTTTCTTAACTTTATCTTTTAAATGTCAACATATACATGTGTGATTTAGTTAACGAAGATTTTTCAATGCCGAGAACCTTGATCAGAGAGTAAAAAAGGCGTAAGGTTCACAATGGTTTAAATTTAAAATGGGAAATATCGGGCTAGGATTCGAGTTAAAGGAACAAGGGCCAAACCAACCACCCAAGAATGGAATCTTCGAGCGAAAACACTTGACAAACTCCTAGAAGCAGCTTTACTTGCCACCAGACCTTTCTCCATCTATTAGGAATCTGATGCCGTCACAAAACACATTCCTTAAATTGTAGCTATTTGTTGAGTGTTTTTTTTGTCTAATCCGCATATATATCACCATTGCCTTTGATTTTTTTGATTGTATATCTCTTAAATGTCAACATATACACGTGTGATTTAGTTTAGGAAGATTTTTCAATGCCGAGAACCTCGATCAGAGATTAAAAAAGGCTTAAGGTTCACAATGGTGTAAAATTAAAATGGGATATACCGGGCTAGGATTCGAGTTACAGGAACAATGGCTAAACCAACCACACAAGAATGGAATCGTCGAGCGAAAACACTTGACAACCTCCTAGAAGCAGGTTTTCTTGCCACCAGACCTTTCTCCATCAATTAGGAATCTGATGTCATCACTAAACACATTCCTTAAATTGTAGCCATTTGTTGAGTGTTTTTTTTGTGTCTAATCTGCATATATATCACCATTGCCCTTGATTTTCTTGACTGTATATCTCTTAAATGTCAACATATCCACGTGGGATTTAGTTTACGAAGATCTTTCAATGCCGAGAACCTCGATCATAGGGTAAAAAAGGCGTCAGGTTCACAATGGTGTAAAATTAAAATGGAATATATCAGGCTAGGATTCGAGTAACAGGAACAAGGGCCAAACCAACCACCCAAGAATGGAATCGTCGAGCGAAAACACATGACAACCTCCTAGAAGCAGCTTTTCTTGCCACCAGACCTTTCTCCATCAATTAGGAATCTGATGCCGTCACTAAACACATTCCTTAAATTGTAGCCATTTATTGAGTGTTTTTTTTGGTGTCTAATCCGCATATATATCACCATTGCCCTTGATTTTCTTGACTGTATATCTCTTAAATGTCAACATATACACGTGTGATTTAGTTTACGAAAATATTTCAATTCCGAGAACCTCGATCAGAGAGTAAAAAAGGCGAAAGGTTCACAATGGTGTAAAATTAAAATGGGATATACCGGGCTAGGATTCGTGTTACAGGAACAAGGGCCAAACCAACCACCCAAGAATGGAATCGTCAAGCGAAAACACTTGACAACCTCCTAGATGCAGCGTTTCTTGCCACAAGACCTTTATCCATCAAATAGGAATCTGATGCCGTCACTAAACACATTCCTTAAATTGTAGCCATTTGTTGTGTGTTTTTTTGTGTCTAATCCGCATATATATCACCATTGCCCTTGATTTTCTTGAATGTATATCTCTTAAATGTCAACATATACACGTGTGATTTAGTTTACGAAAATGTTTCAATGCCAAGAACCTCGATCAGAGAGTAAAAAAGGCGTAAGGATCACAATGGTGTAAAATTAATATGGGATATATCGGGCTAGGATTCGAGTTATAGGAACAAGGGCCAAACCAACCACCCAAGAATGGAATCGTCGAGCGAAAATACTTGACAACTTCCTAGAAGCAGCTTTTCTTGCCACCAGACCTTTCTCCATCAATTAGGAATCCGATGCCGCCACTAAACAGATTCCTTAAATTGTAGCAATTTGTTGAGTGCTTTTTTTTTGTGTCTAATCCTCATATATATCACCGTTGCCCTTGATTTTCTTGACTGTATATATCTCTTAAATGTCAACATATACATGTGTGATTTAGTTTACGAAGATTTTCAATACCGAGAAACTCGATCAGACAGTAAAAAAGGCGTAAGGATCACAATGGTGTAAAATTAAAAAGGGATATACCGGGTAGGATTCGAGTTATAGGAACAAGGGCCAAACCAACCACCCAAGAATGGAATCGTCAAGCGAAAACACTTGACAACCCCCTAGAAGCAGCCTTTCTTGCCACCAGACCTTTCTCCATCAATTAGGAATCTGATGTCGTCACTAAACACATTCCTTAAATTGTAGCCATTTGTTGAGTGTTTTTTTGGTGTTTAATCCGCATATATATCACCATTGCCCTTGATTTTCTTGACTGTATATCTCTTAAATGTCAACATATACACGTGTGATTTAGTTTACGAAGATTTTTCAATGCCGAGAACCTCGATCAGAGAGTAAAAAAGGCGTAAGGTTCACAATGGTGTAAAATTAAAATAGGATATACCGGGCTAGGATTCGAGTTACCAGAACAAGGGCCAAACCAACCACCCAAGAATGGAATCGTCAAGCGAAAACACTTGACAACCTCCTAGAAGCAGCTTTTCATACCACCAGACCTTTCACCATCAATTTGAAATCAGATGACGTCACTAAACACATTCCTTAAATTGTAGCCATTTATTGAGTGTTTTTTTTGGTGTCTAATCCGCATATATATCACCATTTCCCTTGATTTTCTTGACTGTATATCTCTTAAATGTTAACATATACACGTGGGATTTACTTTACGAAGATTTTTCAACGCCGAGAACCTCGATCAGAGAGTAAAAAAGGCGTAAGGTTCACAATGGTGTAAAATTAAAATGGGATATACTGTGCTAGGATTCGAGTTACAGGAACAAGGGCCAAACCAACCACCCAAGAATGGAATCGTGGAGCGAAAACACTTGACAATCTTTTAGAAGCAGCTTTTCTTGCCACCATACCTTTCTCCATCAATTAGGAATCTGATTCCGTCACTAAACACATTCCTTAAATTGTAGCCATTTGTTAAGTGTGTTTTTTTTGTGTCTAATCCGCATATATATCACCATTGCCCTTGATTTTCTTGACTGTATATTTATTAAATGACAACATATACACGTGTGATTTAGTTTACAAAGATTTTTCAATGCCGAGAACCTCGATCAGAGAGTAAAAAAGGCGTAAGGTTCACAATGGTGTAAAGTTAAAATGGGATATACCTGGCTAGGATTCGAGTTACAGGAACAAGGGCCAAACCAACCACCTAAGAATGGAATCGTCGAGCGAAAACACTTGACAACCTCCTAGAAGCAGCTTTTCTTGCCACCAGACCTTTCTCCATCAATTACGAATCTGATGCCGTCACTAAACACATTCCTTAAATTGTAGCCATTTGTTGAGTGTTTTTTTTCGTGTCTAATCCGCATATATATCACCATTGCCCTTGATTTTCTTGACTGTATATCTCTTAAATGTCAACATACACACTTGTTATTTAGTTTACGAAGATTTTTCAATGCCGAGAACCACGATCAGAGAGTAAAAATGGGGTAAGGTTCACAATGGTGTAAAATTAAAATGTGATATACCGGGCTACGATTCGAGTTACAGGAACAAGGGCTAAACCAAACACCCAAGATTGGAATAGTCGAGCGAAAAGACTTGACAACCTCCTAGAAGCAGCTTTTCTTGCCACCAGACCTTTCACCATTAATTAGAAATCTGATGTCGTCACTAAATACATTTCTTAAATTGTAGCCATTTGTGGAGTGTTTTTTTTTTTTGTGTCTAATCCGTATATATATCACCATTGCCCTAGATTTTCTTGACTGTATATCTCTTAAATGTCAACATATACACGTGTGATTTATTTTACGAAGATTTTTCAATGCCGAGAACCTCGATCAAAGAGTAAAAAAGGCGTAAGGTTCATAATGTTGCAAAATTAAAATGGGATATATACCGGGCAAGGATTCAAGTTACAGGCACAAGGGCCAAACCAAACACCAAAGATTGGAATCGTCGAGCGAAAACACTTGACAACCTCCTAGAAGCAGCATTTCTTGCCACCATACCTTTATCCATCAATTAGGAATCAGATGCCGTCACTAAACACATTCCTTAAATTTTAGCCATTTGTTGAGTGTTTTTTTGTTTCTAATCCGCATATATATCACCATTGCTCTTGATTTTCTTGACTGTATATCTCTTAAATGTCAACATATACACGTGTGATTTAGTTTACGAAGATTTTTCAATGGCGGGAACCTCGACAAGAGAGTAAAAAAGGCGTAAGGTTCACAATGGTGTAAAATTAAAATGGGATATACCGGGCTAGGATTCGAGTTACAGGAACAAGGGCCAAACCAACCACCAAGAATGGAATCGTCGAGCGAAAACACTTGACAACCTCCTAGAAGCAGCTTTTCTTGCCACTAGACCTTTCTCAATCAATTAGGAATCTGATGCCATCACTAAACACATTCCTTAAATTGTATCCATTTGTTGAGTGTTTTTTTGGTGTCTAATCCGCATATATATCACCATTGCCCTTGATTTTCTTGACTGTTTATCTCTTAAATGTCAACATACACATGTGTGATTTAGTTTACGAAGATTTTTCAATGCCGAGAACCTCGATCAGAGAGTAAAAAAGGCGTAAGGTTCACAATGGTGTAAAATTAAAATGGGATATCCTGGGCTAGGATTCGAGTTACAGGAACAAGGGCCAAAACAACCACCCAAGAATGGAATCGTCGAGCGAAAACACTTGACAACCTCCTAGAAGCAGCTTTTCTTGCCACCAGACCTTTCTCCATCCATTAGGAATCTGAAGCCGTCACTAAACAGATTCCTTAAATTGTAGCCATTTGTTGAGTGTTTTTTTGTGTCTAATCTGCATATATATCACCATTGCCCTTGATTTTCTTAACTGTATATCTTTTAAATGTCAACATATACACGTGTGATTTAGTTTTCGAAGATCTTTCAATACTGAAAACCTCGATTAGGGAGTAAAAAAGGCGTAAGGTTCACAATGGTGTAAAATTAAAATGGGATATACCAGGTTAGGATTCGAGTTACAGGAACAAGGGCCAAGCCAACCACACAAGAATGGAATCGTCGAGCTAAAACACTTGACAACCTCCTTGAAGCAGCTTTTCTTGCCACTAGACTTTTCTCCATCAATTAGGAATCTGATGCCGTCAGTAAACACATTCATTAAATTGTAGCCCTTTGGTGAGTGTTTTTTTTGGTGTCTAATCCGCATATATATCACCATTGCCCTTGATTTTCTTGACTGTTTATCTCTTAAATGTCAACATATATATGTGTGATTTAGTTTACGAAGATTTTTTCAATGCCGAGAACCTCGATCAGAGAGTAAAAAGGCGTAAGTTTCACAATGGTTAAAAATTAAAATGGGATATACCGGGTTAGCATTCGAGTTACAGGAACAAGGGCCAAACCAACCACCCAAGAATGGAATCGTCGAGCGAAAACACTTGACAACCTCCTAGAAGCAGCTTTTCTTGCCACCAGACCTTTCTCCATCAATTAGGAATCTGATGCCGTCACTAAACATATTCCTTAAATTGTAGCCATTTGGTGAGTGTTTTTTTTTAGTGTCTAATCCGCATATATATAACCATTGCCCTTGATTTTCTTGACTGTATATATCTATTAAATGTCAACATATACACGTGCGATTTAGTTTACGATGATTTTTCAATGCCGAGAACCTCGATCCGAGAGTAAAAAAGGCGTAAGGTTCACAATGGTGTAAAATTAAAATGGGATATACCGGGCTAGGATTCGAGTTATAGGAACAAGGGTTAAACCAACCACCTAAGAATGGAATCATCGAGCGAAAACACTTGACAGCCTCCTAGAAGCAGCTTTTCTTGCCACCAGACCTTTCTCCATCGATTAGGAATCTGATGCCGTCACTAAACACATTCCTTAAATTGTAGCCATTTGTTGCGTGTTTTTTTTGGTGTCTAATCCGCATATATATCACCATTTCCCTTGATTTTCTTGACTGTATATCTCTTAAATGTCAACATATATACGTGCGATTTAGTTTACGAAGATTTTTCAATGCCAACAACCTTGATCAGAGAGTAAAAAAGGCGTAAGGTTCACAATGGTGTAAAATTAAAATGGGATATAACGGGCTAGGATTCGAGTTACATGAACAAGGGCCAAACCAACCACCCAAGAATGGAATCGTCGAGCGACAACACTTGACAACCTCCTAGAAGCAGCTTTTCTTGCCACCAGACCTTTCTCCATCCATTGGGAATCTGATGCCGTCACTAAACACATTCCTTAAATTGTAGCCATTTGTTGAGTGTTTATTGGTGTCTAATCCGCATATATATATCACCATTGTTCTTGATTTTCTTAACTGTATATCTCTTAAATGTCAACATATACACGTGTGATTTAGTTTACGAAGATTTTTCAATGCCGAGAACCTTGATCAGAGAGTAAAAAAGGCGTAAGGTTCACAATGGTTTAAAATTAAATTGGGAAATACCGGGCTAGGATTGGAGTTAAAGGAACAAAGGCCAAACCAACCACCAAAGAATGGAATCGTCGAGCAAAAACACTTGACAAACTCCTAGAAACAGCTTTTCTTGCCACCAGACCTTTCTCCATATATTAGGAATCTGATGCCATCACTAAACACATTCCTTAAATTGTAGCTATTTGTTGAGTGTTTTTTTTTTGTGTCTAATCCGCATATATATATCACCATTGCCTTTGATTTTCTTGACTGTATATCTCTTAAATGTAAACATATACACGTGTGATTTAGTTTAGGAAGATTTTTCAATGCCGAGAACCTCGATCAAAGAGTAAAAAAGGCGTAAGGTTCACAATGTGTATAATTAAAATGGGATATACCGGGCTAAGATTCGAGTTACAGGAAGAAGGGCCAAACCAACAACCCAAGAATGGAACCGTCGAGCGAAAACACTTGACAACCTCCTAAAAGCAGCTTTTCTTTCCACCAGACCTTTCTCCATCAATTAGGAATCTGATGTCGTCACTAAACACATTCCTTAAATTGTATCCATTTGTTGAGTGTTTTTTTTGTGTCTAATCCGCATATATATATCACCATTCCCTTGATTTTCTTGACTGTATATCTCTTAAATGTCAACATATACATGTGTAATTTAGTTTACGAAGATTTTTCAATGCCGAGAACCTCGAACAGAGAGTAAAAAAGGCGTAAGGTTCACAATGGTGTAAAATTAAAATGGGATATACCGGGCTAGGATTCGAGTTACAGGAACAAGGGCCAAACCAACCACCCAAGAATGGAATCGTCGAGCGAAAACACTTGACAACCTCCTTGAAGCAGCTTTTCTTGCCATGAGACCTTTCTCCATCAATTAGGAATCTAATGCCGTCACTAAACACATTCCTCAAATTTTTGGCATTTGTTGAGTGTTTTTTTTTGTGTCTAATCCGCATATATATCACCATTGCCCTTGATTTTCTTGAATGTATATCTCTTAAATGTCAACATATACACGTGTGATTTAGTTTACGAAAATGTTTCAATGCCAAGAACCTCGATCAGAGAGTAAAAAAGGCGTAAGGTTCAGAATGGTGTAAAATTAATATGGGATATATCGGGCTAGGATTCGAGTTATAGGAACAAGGGCCAAACCAACCACCCAAGAATGGAATCGTCGAGCGAAAATACTTGACAACTTCCTAGAAGCAGCTTTTCTTGCCACCAGACATTTCTCCATCAATTAGGAATCCGATGCCATCACTAAACAGATTCCTTAAATTGTAGTAATTTGTTGAGTGTTTTTTTTTTTTTTGTGTCTAATCCACATATATATCACCGTCGCCCTTGATTTTCTTGACTGTATATATCTCTTAAATGTCAACATATACATGTGTGATTTAGTTTACGAAGATTTTTCAATACCGAGAAACTCGATCAGAGAGTAAAAAAGGCGTAAGGATCACAATGGTGTAAAATTAAAAAGGGATATACCGGGCTAGGATTCGAGTTATAGGAACAAGGGCCAAACCAACCACCCAAGAATGGAATCGTCGAGCGAAAACACTTGACAACCCCCTAGAAACAACTTTTCTTGCCACCAGACCTTTCTCCATCAATTAGGAATCTGATGTCGTCACTAAACACATTCCTTAAATTGTAGCCATTTGTTGAGTGTTTTTTTTGGTGTTTAATCCGCATATATATCACCATTCCCCTTGATTTTCTTGACTGTATATCTCTTAAATGTCAACATATACACGTGTGATTTAGTTTACGAAGATTTTTCAACGCCGAGAACCTCGATCAGAGAGTAAAAAAGGCGTAAGGTTCACAATGGTGTAAAATTAAAATGGGATATACCGGGCTAGGATTCGAGTTACAGGAACAAGGGCCAAACCAACCACCCAAGAATGGAATCGTGGAGCGAAAACACTTGACAATCTTTTAGAAGCAGCTTTTCTTGCCACCATACCTTTCTCCATCAATTAGGTAACTGATTCCGTCACTAAACACATTCCTTAAATTGTAGGCATTTGTTAAGTGTTTTTTTTTGGTGTCTAATCCGCATATATATCACCATTGCCCTTGATTTTCTTGACTGTATATTTATTAAATGTCAACATATACACGTGTGATTTAGTTTACGAAGATTTTTTAATGCCGAGAACCTCGATCAGAGAGTAAAAAAGGCGTAAGGTTCACAATGTTGTAAAGTTAAAATGGGATATACCTGGCTAGGATTCGAGTTACAGGAACAAGGGCCAAACCAAACACCTAAGAATGGAATCGTCGAGCGAAAACACTTGACAACCTCCTAGAAGCAGCTTTTCTTGCCACCATACCTTTCTCCATCAATTAGGAATCTGATTCCGTCACTAAACACATTCCTTAAATTGTAGACATTTGTTGAGTGTTTTTTTGTTTCTAATCCGCATATATATCACCATTGCTGTTGATTTTCTTGACTGTATATCTCTTAAATGTCAACATATACACGTGTGATTTAGTTTACGAAGATTTTTCAATGGCGGGAACCTCGACAAGAGAGTAAAAAAGGCGTAAGGTTCACAATGGTGTAAAATTAAAATGGGATATACCGGGATAGGATTCGAGTTACAAGAACAAGGGCCAAACCAACCACCCAAGAATGGAATCGTCGAGCGAAAACACTTGACAACCTCCTAGAAGCAGCTTTTCTTGCCACCAGTCCTTTCTCTATCAATTAGGAATCTGATGCCGTCACTAAACACATTCCTTAAATTGTAGCCATTTGTTGAGTATTTTTTTTGGTGTCTAATCCGCATATATATCACCATTGCCCTTGATTTTATTGACTGTATATCTCTTAAATGTCAACATATACACGTGTGATTTAGGTTACGGAGATTTTTCAATGCCGAGAACCACGATCAGAGAGTAAACAAGGCTTAAGATTCAAAATGGTGTAAAATTAAAATGGGATATACCGGGCTAGGATTCGAGTTACAGGAATAAGGGCAAAACCAAACACCCAAGATTGGAATCGTCGAGCGAAAACACTTGACAACCTCCTAGAAGCAGGTTTTCTTGCCCCCAGAACTTTCTCCATCAATTAGGAATCTGATTCTGTCACTAAACACAATCCTTAAATTGTAGCCATTTGTTGAGTGTTTTTTTTGTGTCTAATCCGTATATATGTCACCATTGCCCTGGATTTTCTTGACTGCGTATCTCTTAAATGTCAACATATACACGTGTGATTTAGTTTACGAAGATTTTTCAACGCCGAGAAACTCGATCAGAGAGTAAAAAAGGCGTAAGGTTCACAATGGTGTAAAATTAAAATGGGATATACCGGGCTAGGATTCGAGTTACAGGAACAAGGGCCAAACCAACCACCCAAGAATGGAATCGTCGAGCGAAAACACTTGACAACCTCCTAAAAGCAGTTTTTCTTGCCACCAGACCTTTCTCCATCAATTATGAATCTGATGCCGTCACTAAACACATTCCTTAAATTGTACCCATTTGTTGAGTGTTTTTTTTTTGGTGTCTAATCCGTATATATATCACCATTGCCCTTGATTTTCTTGACTGCGTATCTCTTAAATGTCAACATATACACGTGTGATTTAGTTTACGAAGATTTTTCAACGCCGAGAACCTCGATCAGAGAGTAAAAAAGGCGAAAGGTTCACAATGGTGTAAAATTAAAATGGGATATACTGGGCTAGTATTCGAGTTACAGGAACAAGGGCCAAACCAACTACCCAAGAATGGAATCGTCAAGCGAAAACACTTGACAACCTCCTAGAAGCAGCTTTTCTTGCCACCAGACCTTTCTCCATCAATTATGAATTTGATGCCGTCACTAAACACATTCCTTAAATTGTAGCCAATTGTTGAGTGTTTTTTTTGTGTGTCTAATCCGCATATATATCACCATTGCCCTTGATTTTCTTAACTGTATATCTCTTAAATGTCAACATATACACGTGTGATTTGGTTTACGAAGATTTTTCAACGCCGGGAACCTCGATCAGAGAGTAAAAAAGGCGTAATGTTCACAATGGTGTAAAATTAAAATGGGATATACCGGGCTAGGAATCGAGTTACAGGCACAAGGGCCCAACCAAACACCCAAGATTGGAATCGTCGAGCGAAAACACTTGACAACCTCCTAGAAGCAGCGTTTCTTGCCACCAGAACTTTCTCCATCAATTATGAATCTGATGCCTTCACTAAACACATTCCTTAAATTGTAGCTATTTGTTGAGTGTTTTTTTTTTTTGTGTCTAATCAGCATATATATCATCATTGCCCTTGATTTTCTTGACTGTATATCTCTTAAATGTCAACATAAATATGTGTGATTTAGTTTACGAAGATTTTTCAATGCCAACAACCTCGATCAGAGAGTAAAAAAGGCTTAAGGTTCACAATGGTGTAAAATTAAAATGGGATATACTGGGCTTGGATTCGAGTTACAGGAACAAGGGCCAAACCAACAACCCTAGAAGGGAATCGTCGTGCGAAAACACTTGACAACCTCCTAGAAGCAGCTTTTCTTGCCACCAGACCTTTCTCCATCAATTAGGAATCTGATGCTGTCACTAAACACATTCCTTAAATTGTAGCCATTTGTTGAGTGTTTTTTTTGGTGTCTAATCCGCATATATATCACCATTGCCCCTTGATTTTCTTAACTGTATATCTCTTAAATGTTATCATATACACGTATTATTTAGTTTACGAAGATTTTACAACGCCGAGAACCTCGATCTGAGAGTACAAAAAGCGTAAGGTTCACAATGGTGTAAAATTAAAATGAGATATACCGGGCTAGGATTCAAGTTACAAGAACAAATGCCAAACGAAACACCTAAGATTGGAGTTGTCCAGCGAAAACACTTGGCAACCTCCAAGAAGCAGCTTTTCTTGCCACCAGACCTTTCTCCATCAATTAGGAATCTGATGCCGTCACTAAACACATTCCTTAAATTGTAGCCATTTGTTGAGTGTTTTTTTGGTGTCTAATCCGCATATATATCAACATTGCCCTTTTTTTCTTAACTGTATATCTCTTAAATGTCAACATATACACCTGTGATTTAGTTTACGAAGATTTTTCAATGCCGGGAACCTCTATCAGAGAGTAAAAAGGGGTAAGGTTCACAATGGTGTAAAATTAAAATGGGATATACCGGGCTAGGATTCGAGTTACAGGAACAAGGGCCAAACCAGCCACCCAAGAATGGAATCTTCGAGCAAAAACACTTGACAACCTCCTAGAAGCAGGTTTTCTTGCCACCAGACCTTTCTCACTAAACACATTTCTTAAATTGTAGCCATTTGTTGAGTGTTTTTTTAGTGTCTAATCCGCAAATATATCACCATTGCCCTTGATTTCCTTGACTGTATATCTCTTAAATGTCAACATGTACACGTGTGATTTAGTTTACGAAGATTTTTCAATGCCGAGAACCTCGATCAGAGAGTAAAAAAGGCGTAAGGTTCACAATGGTGTACAATTAAAATGGGATATACCTGGCTAGGATTCGTGTTACAGAAACAAGGGCCAAACTAAACACCCAAGAATGGAGTCGTCGAGCGAAAACACTTGACAACCTCCTAGAAGCAGCTTTTCTTGCCACCAGACCTTTCTCCATCAATTAGAAATCTGAAGTCGTCACTAAACACATTCCTTAAATTGTAGCCATTTATTGAGTGTTTTTTTTTGGAGTATAATCCGCATATATATCACCATTGCCCTTGATTTTCTTGACTGTATATCTCTTAAATGTCAACATATACACGTGTGATTTAGTTTACGAAGATTTTTCAACGCCGAGAGCCTCGATCAGAGAGTAAAAAAGGCGTAAGGTTCACAATGGTGTACAATTAAAATGGGATATACCAGGCTAGTATTCGATTTATAGGAACAAGGGCCAAACCAACCACCCAAGAATGGAATTGTCGAGCAATAACACTTGACAACCTCCAAGAAGCAGCTTTTCTTGCCACCAGACCTTTCTCCATCAATTAGGAATCTGATGCCGTCGCTAAACACATTTCTTAAATTGTAGCCATTTGTTGAGTGTTTTTTTTAGTGTCTAATCCGCATATATATCACCATTGCCCTTGATTTTCTTGACTGTATATCTTTTAAATGTCAACATATACACATGTGATTTAGTTTACGAAGATTTTTCATTGCCGAGAACCTCGATCAGAGAGTAAAAAAGGCGTAAGGTTCACAATGGTGTAAAATTAAAATGGGATATACCGGGCTAGGATTCGAGTTACAGGAACAAGGGCCAAACCAACTACCCAAGAATGGAATCGTCAAGAGAAAACACTTGAAAACCTCCTAAAAGCAGCTTTTCTTGCCACCAGACCTTTCTCCATCAATTAGGAATCTGATGCCGTCACTAAACACATTTCTTAAATTCTAGCCATTTGCTGAGTGTTTTTTTTAGTGTCTAATCCGTAAATATATCACCATTGCCCTTGATTTTCTTGACTGTATATCTCTTAAATGTCAACATATACACGTGTGATTTAGTTTACGAAGATTTTTCAACGCTGAGAACCTCGATCAGAGTGTAAAAAAGGCGTAAGGTTCACAATGGTGTAAAATTAAAATGGGATATACCGGGCTAGGATTCAAGTTACAAGAACAAGGGCCAAACCATCCACCCAAGAATGGAATCGTCGAGCAAAAACACTTGACAACCTCCAAGAAGCAGCTTTTCTTGCCACCAGACCTTTCTCCATCAATTAGGAATCTGATGCCGTCGCTAAACACATTCCTTTAATTGTAGCCATTTGTTGAGTGTTTTTTTTTGTGTCTAATCCGCATATATAACACCATTGCCCTTAATTTTCTTGACTGTATTTCTCTTAAATGTCAACATATACACGTGTGATTTAGTTTTCGAAGATTTTTCAACGCCGAGAACCTCGATCAGAGAGTAAAAAAGGCGTAAGGTTCACAATGGTGTAAAATTAAAATGGGATATACCGGGCTAGGATTCGAGTTACAGAAACAAGGGGCAAACTAAACACCCAAGAACGGAGTCGTCGAGCGAAAACACTTGACAACCTCCTAGAAGCAGCTTTTCTTGCCACCAGACCTTTCTCCATCAATTAGGAGTCTTATGCTGTCACTAAACACATTCCTTAAATTGTAGCCATTTGTTGAGTGTTTTTTTTTTGTGTCTAATCCGCATAAATATCACCATTGCCCTTTTTTTCTTGACTGTATATCTCTTAAATGTCAACATATACACGTGTGATTTAGTTTACGAAGATTTTTCAATGCCGAGAACCTCAATTAGAGGGTAAAAAACGCGTAAGGTTCATAATGGTGTAAAATTAAAATGGGATATACCGGGCTAGGATTCGAGTTACAGGAACAAGGGCCAAACCAACCACCCAAGAAGGGAATCGTCGAGCAAAAACACTTGACAACCTCCTAAAACCAGCTTTTCTTGCCACCAGACCTTTCTCCATCAATTAGAAATCTGAAGTCGTCACTAAACACATTCCTTAAATTGTAGCCATTTGTTGAGTGTTTTTTTTGGAGTCTAATCCGCATATATATCACCATTGCCCTTGATTTTCTTGACTGTATATCTCTTAAATGTCAACATATACACGTGTGATTTAGTTTACGAAGATTTTTCAACGCCGAGAGCCTCGATCAGAGAGTAAAAAAGGCGTAAGGTTCACAATGGTGTAAAATTAAAATGGGATATACCAGGCTAGGATTCAAGTTACAAGAACAAGGGCCAAACGAAACACCTAAGATTGGAGTTGTCGAGCGAAAACACTTGACAACCTCCTAGATGCAGCTTTTCTTGCCACCAGACCTTTCTCCATCAATTAGAAATCTGAAGTCGAGCAAAAACACTTGACATCCTCCAAGAAGCAGCTTTTCTTGCCACCAGACCTATCTCAATCAATTAGGAATCTGATGCCGTCGCTAAACACATTCCTTAAATTGTAGCCATTTGTTGAGTGTTTTTTTTAGTGTCTAATCCGCATATATATCACCATTGCCCTTGATTTTCTTGACTGTATATCTTTTAAATGTCAACATATACACATGTGATTTAGTTTACGAAGATTTTTCAATTCCGAGAACCTCGATCAGAGAGTAAAAAAGGCGTAAGGTTCACAATGGTGTAAAATTAAAATGGGATATATCGGGCTAGGATTCGAGTTACAGGAACAAGGGCCAAACCAACTACCCAAGAATGGAATCGTCAAGAGAAAACACTTGACAACCTCCTAGAAGCAGCTTTTCATGCCACCAGACCTTTCTCCATCAATTAGGAATCTGATGCCGTCACTAAACACATTTCTTAAATTCTAGCCATTTGTTGAGTGTTTTTTTTAGTGTCTAATCCGTAAATATATCACCATTGCCCTTGATTTTCTTGACTGTATATCTCTTAAATGTCAACATATACACGTGTGATTTAGTTTACGAAGATTTTTCAACGCCGAGAACCTCGATCAGAGAGTAAAAAAGGCGTAAGGTTCACAATGGTGTAAAATTAAAATGGGATATACCGGGCTAGGATTCAAGTTACAAGAACAAGGGCCAAACGAAACACCTAAGATTGGAGTTGTCGAGCGAAAACACTTGACAACCTCCTAGATGCAGCTTTTCTTGCCACCAGACCTTTCTCCATCAATTAGAAATCTGAAGTGGTCACTAAACACATTCCTTAAATTGTAGCCATTTGTTGAGTGTTTTTTTTGGAGTCTAATCCGCATATATATCACCATTGCCCTTGATTTTCTTGACTGTATATCTCTTAAATGTCAACATATACACGTGTGATTTAGTTTACGAAGATTTTTCAATGCCGAGAGCCTCGATCAGAGAGTAAAAAAGGTGTAAGGTTCACAATGGTGTAAAATTAAAATGGGATATACCAGGCTAGGATTCGATTTATAGGAACAAGGGCCAAACCAACCACCCAAGAATGGAATCGTCGAGCAAAAACACTTGACAACCTCCAAGAAGCAGCTTTTCTTGCCACCAGACCTTTCTCCATCAATTAGGAATCTGATGCCGTCGCTAAACACATTCCTTAAATTGTAGCCATTTGTTGAGTGTTTTTTTTAGTGTCTAATCCGCATATATATCACCATTGCCCTTGATTTTCTTGACTGTATATCTTTTAAATGTCAACATATACACATGTGATTTAGTTTACGAAGATTTTTCAATGCCGAGAACCTCGATCAGAGAGTAAAAAAGGCGTAAGGTTCACAATGGTGTAAAATTAAAATGGGATATATCGGGCTAGGATTCGAGTTACAGGAACAAGGGCCAAACCAACTACCCAAGAATGGAATCGTCAAGAGAAAACACTTGACAACCTCCTAGAAGCAGCTTTTCTTGCCACCAGACCTTTCTCCATCAATTAGGAATCTGATGCCGTCACTAAACACATTTCTTAAATTCTAGCCATTTGTTGAGTGTTTTTTTTAGTGTCTAATCCGTAAATATATCACCATGCCCTTGATTTTCTTGACTGTATATCTCTTAAATGTCAACATATACACGTGTGATTTAGTTTACGAAGATTTTTCAACGCCGAGAACCTCGATCAGAGAGTAAAAAAGGCGTAAGGTTCACAATGGTGTAAAATTAAAATGGGATATACCGGGCTAGGATTCAAGTTACAAGAACAAGGGCCAAACGAAACACCTAAGATTGGAGTTGTCGAGCGAAAACACTTGACAACCTCCTTGAAGCAGCTTTTCTTGCCACCAGACCTTTCTCCATCAATTAGAAATCTGAAGTCGTCACTAAACACATTCCTTAAATTGTAGCCATTTGTTGAGTGTTTTTTTTGGAGTCTAATCCGCATATATAGCACCATTGCCCTTGATTTTCTTGACTGTATATCTCTTAAATGTCAACATATACACGTGTGATTTAGTTTACGAAGATTTTCAACGCCGAGAGCCTCGATCAGAGAGTAAAAAAGGCGTAAGGTTCACAATGGTGTAAAATTAAAATGGGATATACCAGACTAGGATTCGATTTATAGGAACAAGGGCCAAACCAACCACCCAAGAATGGAATCATCGAGCAAAAACACTTGACAACCTCCAAGAAGCAGCTTTTCTTGCCACCAGACCTATCTCAATCAATTAGGAATCTGATGCCGTCGCTAAACACATTCCTTAAATTGTAGCCATTTGTTGAGTGTTTTTTTTAGTGTCTAATCCGCATATATATCACCATTGCCCTTGATTTTCTTGACTGTATATCTTTTAAATGTCAACATATACACATGTGATTTAGTTTACGAAGATTTTTCAATGCCGAGAACCTCGATCAGAGAGTAAAAAAGGCGTAAGGTTCACAATGGTGTAAAATTAAAATGGGATATATCGGGCTAGGATTCGAGTTACAGGAACAAGGGCCAAACCAACTACCCAAGAATGGAATCGTCAAGAGAAAACCCTTGACAACCTCCTAGAAGCAGCTTTTCTTGCCACCAGACCTTTCTCCATCAATTAGGAATCTGATGCCGTCACTAAACACATTTCTTAAATTGTAGCCATTTGTTGAGTGTTTTTTTTAGTGTCTAATCCGTAAATATATCACCATGCCCTTGATTTTCTTGACTGTATATCTCTTAAATGTCAACATATACACGTGTGATTTAGTTTACGAAGATTTTTCAACGCCGAGAACCTCGATCAGAGAGTAAAAAAGGTGTAAGGTTCACAATGGTGTAAAATTAAAATGGGATATACTGGGCTAGGATTCAAGTTACAAGAACAAGGGCCAAACGAAACACCTAAGATTGGAGTTGTCGAGCGAAAACACTTGACAACCTCCTAGAAGCAGCTTTTCTTGCCACCAGACCTTTCTCCATCAATTAGAAATCTGAAGTCGTCACTAAACACATTCCTTAAATTGTAGCCATTTGTTGAGTGTTTTTTTGGAGTCTAATCCGCATATATATCACCATTGCTCTTGATTTTCTTGACTGTATATCTCTTAAATGTCAACATATACACGTGTGATTTAGTTTACGAAGATTTTTCAACGCCGAGAGCCTCGATCAGAGAGTAAAAAAGGCGTAAGGTTCACAATGGTGTAAAATTAAAATGGGATATACCAGGCTAGGATTCGATTTATAGGAACAAGGGCCAAACCAACCACCCAAGAATGGAATCGTCGAGCAAAAACACTTGACAACCTCCAAGAAGCAGCTTTTCTTGCCACCAGACCTTTCTCCATCAATTAGGAATCTGATGCCGTCGCTAAACACATTCCTTTAATTGTAGCCATTTGTTGAGTGTTTTTTTTAGTGTCTAATCCGCATATATATCACCATTGCCCTTGATTTTCTTGACTGTATATCTTTTAAATGTCAACATATACACATGTGATTTAGTTTACGAAGATTTTTCAATGCCGGGAACCTCGATCAGAGAGTAAAAAAGGCGTAAGGTTCACAATGGTGTAAAATTAAAATGGGATATACCGGGCTAGGAATCGAGTTACAGGAACAAGGGCCAAACCATCCACCCAAGAATGGAATCGTCGAGCAAAAACACTTGACAACCTCCTAGAAGCAGCTTTTCTTGCCACCAGACCTTTCTCCTTCAATTAGGAATCTGATGCCGTCACTAAACACATTCCTTAAATTGTAGCCATTTGTTGAGTGTTTTTTTTTTGGTGTCTAATCCGCGTATATATCACCATTGCCCTTAATTTTCTTGACTGTATATCTCTTAAATGTCAACATATACACGTGTCATTTAGTTTACGAAGATTTTTCAACGCCGAGAACCTCGATCAGAGAGTAAAAAAGGCGTAAGGTTCACAATGGTGTAAAATTAAAATGGGATATACCGGGCTAGGAATCGAGTTACAGGAACAAGGGCCAAACCATCCACCCAAGAATGGAATCGTCGAGCAAAAACACTTGACAACTCCTAGAAGCAGCTTTTCTTGCCACCAGACCTTTCTTCATCAATTAGGAATCTGATTCCGTCACTAAACACATTTCTTAAATTCTAGCCATTTGTTGAGTGTTTTTTTAGTGTCTAATCCGTAAATATATCACCGTTGCCCTTGATTTTCTTGACTGTATATCTCTTAAATGTCAACATATACACGTGTGATTTAGTTTACGAAGATTTTTCAACGCCGAGAACCTCGATCAGAGAGTAAAAAAGGCGTAAGGTTCACAATGGTGTAAAATTAAAATGGGATATACCGGGCTAGGATTCAAGTTACAAGAACAAGGGCCAAACGAAACACCTAAGATTGGAGTTGTCGAGCGAAAACACTTGACAACCTCCTAGAAGCAGCTTTTCTTGCCACCAGACCTTTCTCCATCAATTAGAAATCTGAAGTCGTCACTAAACACATTCCTTAAATTGTAGCCATTTGTTGAGTGTTTTTTTGGAGTCTAATCCGCATATATATCACCATTGCCCTTGATTTTCTTGACTGTATATCTCTTAAATGTCAACATATACACGTGTGATTTAGTTTACGAAGATTTTTCAACGCCGAGAGCCTCGATCAGAGAGTAAAAAAGGCGTAAGGTTCACAATGGTGTAAAATTAAAATGGGATATACCAGGCTAGGATTCGATTTATAGGAACAAGGGCCAAACCAACCACCCAAGAATGGAATCGTCGAGCAAAAACACTTGACAACCTCCAAGAAGCAGCTTTTCTTGCCACCAGACCTTTCTCCATCAATTAGGAATCTGATGCCGTCGCTAAACACATTCCTTTAATTGTAGCCATTTGTAGAGTGTTTTTTTTAGTGTCTAATCCGCATATATATCACCATTGCCCTTGATTTTCTTGACTGTATATCTTTTAAATGTCAACATATACACATGTGATTTAGTTTACGAAGATTTTTCAATGCCGGGAACCTCGATCAGAGAGTAAAAAAGGCGTAAGGTTCACAATGGTGTAAAATTAAAATGGGATATACCGGGCTAGGAATCGAGTTACAGGAACAAGGGCCAAACCATCCACCCAAGAATGGAATCGTCGAGCAAAAACACTTGACAACCTCCTAGAAGCAGCTTTTCTTGCCACCAGACCTTTCTCCATCAATTAGGAATCTGATGCCGTCACTAAACACATTCCTTAAATTGTAGCCATTTGTTGAGTGTTTTTTTTTGGTGTCTAATCCGCGTATATATCACCATTGCCCTTAATTTTCTTGACTGTATATCTCTTAAATGTCAACATATACACGTGTGATTTAGTTTACGAAGATTTTTCAACGCCGAGAACCTCGATCAGAGAGTAAAAAAGGCGTAAGGTTCACAATGGTGTAAAATTAAAATGGGATATACCGGGCTAGGAATCGAGTTACAGGAACAAGGGCCAAACCATCCACCCAAGAATGGAATCGTCGAGCAAAAACACTTGACAACTCCTAGAAGCAGCTTTTCTTGCCACCAGACCTTTTTTCATCAATTAGGAATCTGATTCCGTCACTAAACACATTTCTTAAATTCTAGCCATTTGTTGAGTGTTTTTTTAGTGTCTAATCCGTAAATATATCACCGTTGCCCTTGATTTTCTTGACTGTATATCTCTTAAATGTCAACATATACACGTGTGATTTAGTTTACGAAGATTTTTCAACGCCGAGAGCCTCGATCAGAGAGTAAAAAAGGCGTAAGGTTCACAATGGTGTAAAATTAAAATGGGATATACCAGGCTAGGATTCGATTTATAGGAACAAGGGCCAAACCAACCACCCAAGAATGGAATCGTCGAGCAAAAACACTTGACAACCTCCAAGAAGCAGCTTTTCTTGCCACCAGACCTTTCTCCATCAATTAGGAATCTGATGCCGTCGCTAAACACATTCCTTTAATTGTAGCCATTTGTTGAGTGTTTTCTTTAGTGTCTAATCCGCATATATATCACCATTGCCCTTGATTTTCTTGACTGTATATCTTTTAAATGTCAACATATACACATGTGATTTAGTTTACGAAGATTTTTCAATGCCGGGAACCTCGATCAGAGAGTAAAAAAGGCGTAAGGTTCACAATGGTGTAAAATTAAAATGGGATATACCGGGCTAGGAATCGAGTTACAGGAACAAGGGCCAAACCATCCACCCAAGAATGGAATCGTCGAGCAAAAACACTTGACAACCTCCTAGAAGCAGCTTTTCTTGCCACCAGACCTTTCTCCTTCAATTAGGAATCTGATGCCGTCACTAAACACATTCCTTAAATTGTAGCCATTTGTTGAGTGTTTTTTTTTTGGTGTCTAATCCGCGTATATATCACCATTGCCCTTAATTTTCTTGACTGTATATCTCTTAAATGTCAACATATACACGTGTCATTTAGTTTACGAAGATTTTTCAACGCCGAGAACCTCGATCAGAGAGTAAAAAAGGCGTAAGGTTCACAATGGTGTAAAATTAAAATGGGATATACCGGGCTAGGAATCGAGTTACAGGAACAAGGGCCAAACCATCCACCCAAGAATGGAATCGTCGAGCAAAAACACTTGACAACTCCTAGAAGCAGCTTTTCTTGCCACCAGACCTTTCTTCATCAATTAGGAATCTGATTCCGTCACTAAACACATTTCTTAAATTCTAGCCATTTGTTGAGTGTTTTTTTAGTGTCTAATCCGTAAATATATCACCGTTGCCCTTGATTTTCTTGACTGTATATCTCTTAAATGTCAACATATACACGTGTGATTTAGTTTACGAAGATTTTTCAACGCCGAGAACCTCGATCAGAGAGTAAAAAAGGCGTAAGGTTCACAATGGTGTAAAATTAAAATGGGATATACCGGGCTAGGATTCAAGTTACAAGAACAAGGGCCAAACGAAACACCTAAGATTGGAGTTGTCGAGCGAAAACACTTGACAACCTCCTAGAAGCAGCTTTTCTTGCCACCAGACCTTTCTCCATCAATTAGAAATCTGAAGTCGTCACTAAACACATTCCTTAAATTGTAGCCATTTGTTGAGTGTTTTTTTGGAGTCTAATCCGCATATATATCACCATTGCCCTTGATTTTCTTGACTGTATATCTCTTAAATGTCAACATATACACGTGTGATTTAGTTTACGAAGATTTTTCAACGCCGAGAGCCTCGATCAGAGAGTAAAAAAGGCGTAAGGTTCACAATGGTGTAAAATTAAAATGGGATATACCAGGCTAGGATTCGATTTATAGGAACAAGGGCCAAACCAACCACCCAAGAATGGAATCGTCGAGCAAAAACACTTGACAACCTCCAAGAAGCAGCTTTTCTTGCCACCAGACCTTTCTCCATCAATTAGGAATCTGATGCCGTCGCTAAACACATTCCTTTAATTGTAGCCATTTGTAGAGTGTTTTTTTTAGTGTCTAATCCGCATATATATCACCATTGCCCTTGATTTTCTTGACTGTATATCTTTTAAATGTCAACATATACACATGTGATTTAGTTTACGAAGATTTTTCAATGCCGGGAACCTCGATCAGAGAGTAAAAAAGGCGTAAGGTTCACAATGGTGTAAAATTAAAATGGGATATACCGGGCTAGGAATCGAGTTACAGGAACAAGGGCCAAACCATCCACCCAAGAATGGAATCGTCGAGCAAAAACACTTGACAACCTCCTAGAAGCAGCTTTTCTTGCCACCAGACCTTTCTCCATCAATTAGGAATCTGATGCCTTCACTAAACACATTCCTTAAATTGTAGCCATTTGTTGAGTGTTTTTTTTTTGGTGTCTAATCCGCGTATATATCACCATTGCCCTTAATTTTCTTGACTGTATATCTCTTAAATGTCAACATATACACGTGTGATTTAGTTTACGAAGATTTTTCAACGCCGAGAACCTCGATCAGAGAGTAAAAAAGGCGTAAGGTTCACAATGGTGTAAAATTAAAATGGGATATACCGGGCTAGGAATCGAGTTACAGGAACAAGGGCCAAACCATCCACCCAAGAATGGAATCGTCGAGCAAAAACACTTGACAACTCCTAGAAGCAGCTTTTCTTGCCACCAGACCTTTCTTCATCAATTAGGAATCTGATTCCGTCACTAAACACATTTCTTAAATTCTAGCCATTTGTTGAGTGTTTTTTTAGTGTCTAATCCGTAAATATATCACCGTTGCCCTTGATTTTCTTGACTGTATATCTCTTAAATGTCAACATATACACGTGTGATTTAGTTTACGAAGATTTTTCAACGCCGAGAACCTCGATCAGAGAGTAAAAAAGGCGTAAGGTTCACAATGGTGTAAAATTAAAATGGAATATACCGGGCTAGGATTCAAGTTACAAGAACAAGGGCCAAACGAAACACCTAAGATTGGAGTTGTCGAGCGAAAACACTTGACAACCTCCTAGAAGCAGCTTTTCTTGCCACCAGACCTTTCTCCATCAATTAGAAATCTGAAGTCGTCACTAAACACATTCCTTAAATTGTAGCCATTTGTTGAGTGTTTTTTTTGGAGTCTAATCCGCATATATATCACCATTGCCCTTGATTTTCTTGACTGTATATCTCTTAAATGTCAACATATACACGCGTGATTTAGTTTACGAAGATTTTTCAACGCCGAGAGCCTCGATCAGAGAGTAAAAAAGGCGTAAGGTTCACAATGGTGTAAAATTAAAATGGGATATACCAGGCTAGGATTCGATTTATAGGAACAAGGGCCAAACCAACCACCCAAGAATGGAATCGTCGAGCAAAAACACTTGACAACCTCCAAGAAGCAGCTTTTCTTGCCACCAGACCTTTCTCCATCAATTAGGAATCTGATGCCGTCGCTAAACACATTCCTTAAATTGTAGCCATTTGTTGAGTGTTTTTTTTAGTGTCTAATCCGCATATATATCACCATTGCCCTTGATTTTCTTGACTGTATATCTTTTAAATGTCAACATATACACATGTGATTTAGTTTACGAAGATTTTTCAATGCCGAGAACATCGATCAGAGAGTAAAAAAGGCGTAAGGTTCACAATGGTGTAAAATTAAAATGGGATATACCGGGCTAGGAATCGAGTTACAGGAACAAGGGCCAAACCATCCACCCAAGAATGGAATCGTCGAGCAAAAACACTTGACAACTCCTAGAAGCAGCTTTTCTTGCCACCAGACCTTTCTTCATCAATTAGGAATCTGATGCCGTCACTAAACACATTTCTTAAATTCTAGCCATTTGTTGAGTGTTTTTTTTAGTGTCTAATCCATAAATATATCACCATTGCCCTTGATTTTCTTGACTGTATATCTCTTAAATGTCAACATATACACGTGTGATTTAGTTTACGAAGATTTTTCAACGCCGAGAAACTCGATCAGAGAGTAAAAAAGGCGTAAGGTTCACAATGGTGTAAAATTAAAATGGGATATACCGGGCTAGGATTCAAGTTACAAGAACAAGGGCCAAACGAAACACCTAAGATTGGAGTTGTCGAGCGAAAACACTTGACAACCTCCTAGAAGCAGCTTTTCTTGCCACCAGACCTTTCTCCATCAATTAGAAATCTGAAGTCGGCACTAAACACATTCCTTAAATTGTAGCCATTTGTTGAGTGTTTTTTTTGGAGTCTAATCCTCATATATATCACCATTGCCCTTGATTTTCTTGACTGTATATCTCTTAAATGTCAACATATACACGTGTGATTTAGTTTACAAAGATTTTTCAACGCCGAGAGCCTCGATCAGAGAGTAAAAAAGGTGTAAGGTTCACAATGGTGTAAAATTAAAATGGGATATACCAGGCTAGGATTCGATTTATAGGAACAAGGGCCAAACCAACCACCCAAGAGTGGAATCGTCGAGCAAAAACACTTGACAACCTCCAAGAAGCAGCTTTTCTTGCCACAAGACCTTTCTCCATCAATTAGGAATCTGATGCCGTCGCTAAACACATTCCTTAAATTGTAGCCATTTGTTGAGTGTTTTTTTTAGTGTCTAATCCGCATATATATCTCCATTGCCCTTGATTTTCTTGACTGTATATCTTTTAAATGTCAACATATACACATGTGATTTAGTTTACGAAGATTTTTCAATGCCGAGAACCTCGATCAGAGAGTAAAAAAGGCGTAAGGTTCACAATGGTGTAAAATTAAAATGGGATATATCGGGCTAGGATTCGAGTTACAGGAACAAGGGCCAAACCAACTACCCAAGAATGGAATCGTCAAGAGAAAACACTTGACAACCTCCTAGAAGCAGCTTTTCTTGCCACCAGACCTTTCTCCATCAATTAGGAATCCGATGCCGTCACTAAACACATTTTCTTAAATTCTAGCCATTTGTTGAGTGTTTTTTTTAGTGTCTAATCCGTAAATATATCACCATTGCCCTTGATTTTCTTGACTGTATATCTCTTAAATGTCAACATATACACGTGTGATTTAGTTTACGAAGATTTTTCAACGCCGAGAACCTCGATCAGAGAGTAAAAAAGGCGTAAGGTTCACAATGGTGTAAAATTAAAATGGGATATACCGGGCTAGGATTCAAGTTACAAGAACAAGGGCCAAACGAAACACCTAAGATTGGAGTTGTCGAGCGAAAACACTTGACAACCTCCTAGAAGCAGCTTTTCTTGCCACCAGACCTTTCTCCATCAATTAGAAATCTGAAGTCGTCACTAAACACATTCCTTAAATTGTAGCCATTTGTTGAGTGTTTTTTTTGGAGTCTAATCCGCATATATATATCACCATTGCCCTTGATCTTCTTGACTGTATATCTCTTAAATGTCAACATATACACGTGTGATTTAGTTTACGAAGATTTTTCAACGCCGAGAGCCTCGATCAGAGAGTAAAAAAGGCGTAAGGTTCACATTGGTGTAAAATTAAAATGGGATATACCAGGCTAGGATTCGATTTATAGGAACAAGGGCCAAACCAACCACCCAAGAATGGAATCGTCGAGCAAAAACACTTGACAACCTCCAAGAAGCAGCTTTTCTTGCCACCAGACCTTTCTCCATCAATTAGGAATCTGATGCCGTCGCTAAACACATTCCTTAAATTGTAGCCATTTGTTGAGTGTTTTTTTTAGTGTCTAATCCGCATATATATCACCATTGCCCTTGATTTTCTTGACTGTATATCTTTTAAATGTCAACATATACACATGTGATTTAGTTTACGAAGATTTTTCAATGCCGAGAACCTCGATCAGAGAGTAAAAAAGGCGTAAGGTTCACAATGGTGTAAAATTAAAATGGGATATATCGGGCTAGGATTCGAGTTACAGGAACAAGGGCCAAACCAACTACCCAAGAATGGAATCGTCAAGAGAAAACACTTGACAACCTCCTAGAAGCAGATTTTCTTGCCACCAGACCTTTCTCCATCAATTAGGAATCTGATGCCGTCACTAAACACATTTCTTAAATTCTAGCCATTTGTTGAGTGTTTTTTGAGTGTCTAATCCGTAAATATATCACCATTGCCCTTGATTTTCTTGACTGTATATCTCTTAAATGTCAACATATACACGTGTGATTTAGTTTACAATGATTTTTCAACGCCGAGAACCTCGATCAGAGAGTAAAAAACGCGTAAGGTTCACAATGGTGTAAAATTAAAATGGGATATACCGGGCTAGGAATCGAGTTACAGGAACAAGGGCCAAACCATCCACCCAAGAATGGAATCGTCGAGCAAAAACACTTGACAACCTCCTAGAAGCAGCTTTTCTTGCCACCAGACCCTTCTCCATCAATTAGGAATCTGATGCCGTCACTAAACACATTCCTTAAATTGTAGCCATTTGTTGAGTGTTTTTTTTTGGTGTCTAATCCGCATATATATCACCATTGCCCTTAATTTTCTTGACTGTATATCTCTTAAATGTCAACATATACACGTGTGATTTAGTTTACGAAGATTTTTCAACGCCGAGAGCCTCGATCACAGAGTAAAAAAGGCGTAAGGTTCACAATGGTGTAAAATTAAAATGGGATATACCGGGCTAGGATTCGAGTTACAGAAACAAGGGGCAAACTAAACACCCAAGAACGGAGTCGTCGAGCGAAAACACTTGACAACCTCCTAGAAGCAGCTTTTCTTGCCACCAGACCTTTCTCCATCAATTAGGAGTCTGATGCTATCACTAAACACATTCCTTAAATTGTAGCCATTTGTTGAGTGTTTTTTTTGGTGTCTAATCCGCATATATATCACCATTGCCCTTAATTTTCTTGACTGTATATCTCTTAAATGTCAACATATACACGTGTGATTTAGTTTACGAAGATTTTTCAACGCCGAGAACCTCGATCAGAGAGTAAAAAAGGCGTAAGGTTCACAATGGTGTAAAATTAAAATGGGATATACCGGGCTAGGATTCGAGTTACAGGAACAAGGGCCAAACCAACCACCCAAGAAGGGAATCGTCGAGCAAAAACACTTGACAACCTCCTAAAACCAGCTTTTCTTGCCACCAGACCTTTCTCCATCAATTAGGAATCTGATGCCGTCACCAAACACATTCCTTAAATTGTAGCCATTTGTTGAGTGTTTTATTTTTGTGTCTAATCCGCATATATATCACCATTGCCCTTGATTTTCTTGACTGTATATCTCTTAAATGTCAACATATACACGTGTGATTTAGTTTACGAAGATTTTTCAATGCCGGGAACCTCGATCAGAGAGTAAAAAAGGCATAAATTTCACAATGGTGTAAAATTAAAATGGTATATACCGGGCTAGGATTCGAGTTACAAGAACAAGGGCAAAATCAACTACCCAAGAATGGAATCGTCGGGCGAAAACACTTGACAACCTCCTAGAAGCAGCTTTTCTTGCCACCAGACCTTTCTCCATCAATTATGAATCTGATGCCGTCACTAAACACATTCCTTAAATTTTAGCCATTTGTTGAGTGTTTTTTTTTGTGTGTCTAATCCGCATATATATCACCATTGCCCTTGATTTTCTTAACTGTATATCTCTTAAATGTCAACATATACACGTGTGATTTAGTTTACGAAGATTTTTCAACGCCGGGAACCTCGATCAGAGAGTAAAAAAGGCGTAATGTTCCCAATGGTGTAAAATTAAAATGGGATATACCGGGCTAGGAATCGAGTTACAGGCACAAGGGCCCAACCAAACACCCAAGATTGGAATCGTCGAGCGAAAACACTTGACAACCTCCTTGAATCAGCTTTTCTTGCCACCAGAGCTTTTTTCCATCAATTATGAATCTGATGCCATCACTAAACACATTCCTTAAATTGTAGCCATTTGTTGAGTGTTTTTTTTTTTGTGTCTAATCAGCATATATATCACCATTGCCCTTGATTTTCTTAACTGTATACCTCTTAAATGTCAACATAAATATGTGTGATTTAGTTTACGAAGATTTTTCAATGCCAAGAACCTCGATCAGAGTGTAAAAAAGGCTTAAGGTTCACAATGGTGTAAAATTAAAATGGGATATACTGGGTTAGGATTCGAGTTACAGGAACAAGGGCCAAACCAACAACCCTAGAAGTGAATCGTCGTGCGAAAACACTTGACAACCTCCTAGAAGCAGCTTTTCTTGCCACCAGACCTTTCTCCATCAATTAGGAATCTGATGCTGTCACTAAACGCATTCCTTAAATTGTAGGCATTTGTTGAGTGTTTTTTTTTTTGTGTCTAATCCGCATATATAACACCATTGCCCCCTGATTTTCTTAACTGTATATCTCTTAAATGTTAACATATACACATATGATTTAGTTTACGAAGATTTTACAACGCCGAGAACCTCGATCAGAGAGTACAAAAGGCGTAAGGTTCACAATGGTGTAAAATTAAAATGGGATATACCGGGCTAGTATTCAAGTTACAAGAACAAGGGCCAAACGAAACACCTAAGATTGGAGTTGTCGAGCGAAAACACTTGACAACCTCCTAGAAGCAGCTTTTCTTGCCACCAGACCTTTCTCCATCAATAAGGAATCTGATGCCGTCACTAAACGCATTCCTTAAATTGTAGCCATTTGTTGAGTGTTTTTTTTTGTGTGTCTAATCAGCATATATATCACCATTGCCCTTGATTTTCTTGAATGTATATCTCTTAAATGTCAACATAAATATGTGTGATTTAGTTTACGAAGATTTTTCAATGCCAAGAAACTCGATCAGAGAGTAAAAAAGGCTTAAGGTTCACAATGGTGTAAAATTAAAATGGGATATACTGGGCTAGGATTCGAGTTACAGGAACAAGGGCCAAACCAACAACCCTAGAAGTGAATCATCGTGCGAAAACACTTGACAACCTCCTAGAAGCAGCTTTTCTTGCCACCAGACCTTTCTCCATCAATTAGGAATCTGATGCTGTCACTAAACGCATTCCTTAAATTGTAGGCATTTGTTGAGTGTTTTTTTTGTGTCTAATCCGCATATATAACACCATTGCCCCTTGATTTTCTTAACTGTATATCTCTTAAATGTTAACATATACACGTATGATTTAGTTTACGAAGATTTTACAACGCCGAGAACCTCGATCAGAGAGTACAAAAGGCGTAAGGTTCACAATGGTGTAAAATTAAAATGGGATATACCGGGCTAGTATTCAAGTTACAAGAACAAGGGCCAAACGAAACACCTAAGATTGAAGTTGTCGAGCAAAAACACTTGACAACCTCCTAAAACCAGCTTTTCTTGCCACCAGACCTTTCTCCATCAATTAGGAATCTGATGCCGTCACCAAACACATTCCTTAAATTGTAGCCATTTGTTGAGTGTTTTATTTTTGTGTCTAATCCGCATATATATCACCATTGCCCTTGATTTTCTTGACTGTATATCTCTTAAATGTCAACATATACACGTGTGATTTAGTTTACGAAGATTTTTCAATGCCGGGAACCTCGATCAGAGAGTAAAAAAGGCATAAATTTCACAATGGTGTAAAATTAAAATGGTATATACCGGGCTAGGATTCGAGTTACAAGAACAAGGGCAAAATCAACTACCCAAGAATGGAATCGTCGAGCGAAAACACTTGACAACCTCCTAGAAGCAGCTTTTCTTGCCACCAGACCTTTCTCCATCAATTATGAATCTGATGCCGTCACTAAACACATTCCTTAAATTTTAGCCATTTGTTGAGTGTTTTTTTTTTGTGTGTCTAATCCGCATATATATCACCATTGCCCTTGATTTTCTTAACTGTATATCTCTTAAATGTCAACATATACACGTGTGATTTAGTTTACGAAGATTTTTCAACGCCGGGAACCTCGATCAGAGAGTAAAAAAGGCGTAATGTTCACAATGGTGTAAAATTAAAATGGGATATACCGGGCTAGGAATCGAGTTACAGGCACAAGGGCCCAACCAAACACCCAAGATTGGAATCGTCGAGCGAAAACACTTGACAACCTCCTTGAATCAGCTTTTCTTGCCACCAGACCTTTCTCCATCAATAAGGAATCTGATGCCGTCACTAAACGCATTCCTTAAATTGTAGCCATTTGTTGAGTGTTTTTTTTTGTGTGTCTAATCAGCATATATATCACCATTGCCCTTGATTTTCTTAACTGTATACCTCTTAAATGTCAACATAAATATGTGTGATTTAGTTTACGAAGATTTTTCAATGCCAAGAACCTCGATCAGAGTGTAAAAAAGGCTTAAGGTTCACAATGGTGTAAAATTAAAATGGGATATACTGGGTTAGGATTCGAGTTACAGGAACAAGGGCCAAACCAACAACCCTAGAAGTGAATCGTCGTGCGAAAACACTTGACAACCTCCTAGAAGCAGCTTTTCTTGCCACCAGACCTTTCTCCATCAATTAGGAATCTGATGCTGTCACTAAACGCATTCCTTAAATTGTAGGCATTTGTTGAGTGTTTTTTTTTTGTGTCTAATCCGCATATATAACACCATTGCCCCCTGATTTTCTTAACTGTATATCTCTTAAATGTTAACATATACACATATGATTTAGTTTACGAAGATTTTACAACGCCGAGAACCTCGATCAGAGAGTACAAAAGGCGTAAGGTTCACAATGGTGTAAAATTAAAATGGGATATACCGGGCTAGTATTCAAGTTACAAGAACAAGGGCCAAACGAAACACCTAAGATTGGAGTTGTCGAGCGAAAACACTTGACAACCTCCTAGAAGCAGCTTTTCTTGCCACCAGACCTTTCTCCATCAATAAGGAATCTGATGCCGTCACTAAACGCATTCCTTAAATTGTAGCCATTTGTTGAGTGTTTTTTTTTGTGTGTCTAATCAGCATATATATCACCATTGCCCTTGATTTTCTTGAATGTATATCTCTTAAATGTCAACATAAATATGTGTGATTTAGTTTACGAAGATTTTTCAATGCCAAGAAACTCGATCAGAGAGTAAAAAAGGCTTAAGGTTCACAATGGTGTAAAATTAAAATGGGATATACTGGGCTAGGATTCGAGTTACAGGAACAAGGGCCAAATCAACAACCCTAGAAGTGAATCGTCGTGCGAAAACACTTGACAACCTCCTAGAAGCAGCTTTTCTTGCCACCAGACCTTTCTCCATCAATTAGGAATCTGATGCTGTCACTAAACGCATTCCTTAAATTGTAGCCATTTGTTGAGTGTTTTTTTAGTGTCTATTCCGGATATATTTCACCATTGCCCTTTTTTCCTTAACTGTATATCTCTTAAATGTCAACATATACACGTGTGATTTAGTTTACGAAGATTTTTCAATGCCGAGAACCTCGATCAGAGAGTAAAAAAGGTGTAAAGTTCACAATGGTGTAAAATTAAAATGGGATATACCTGGTTAGGATTCGAGTTACAGAAACAAGGGCCAAACTAAACACCCAAGAATGGAGTCGTCGAGCGAAAACACTTGACAACCTCGTAGAAGCAGCTTCTCTTGCCACCAGACCTTTCTCCATCAATTAGGAATCCGATCCCGTCACCAAACACATTCCTTAAATTGTAGCCATTTGTTGAGTGTTTTTTTTTTGGTGTCTAATCCGCATATATATCACCATTGCCCTTTTTTTTCTTGACTGTATATCTCTTAAATATCAACATATACACGTGTAATTCAAATTACAAAGATTTTTCAATGCCGAGAACCTCGATCAGAGAGTAAAAAAGGCGTAAGGTTCACAATGGTGTAAAATTAAAATGGGATATACCGGGCTAGGATTCGAGTTACAGAAACAAGGGCCAAACCAACCACCCAAGAAGGGAGGATATACCGGGCTAGGATTCGAGTTACAGGAACAAGGGCCATACCAACCACCCAAGAAGGGAATCGTCGAGCAAAAACACTTGACAACCTCCTAAAACTAGCTTTTCTTGTCACCAGACCTTTCTCCATCAATTAGGAATCTGATGCTGTCAATAAATACATTCCTTAAATTGTAGGCATTTGTTGAGTGTTTTTTTTTGTGTCTAATCCGCATATATATCACCATTGCCCCATGATTTTCTTAACCTTATATCTCTTAAATGTTAACATATACACGTATGATTTAGTTTATGACGATTTTACAACGCCGAGAACCTCGATCAGAGAGTACAAAAGGCGTAAGGTTCACCGGGCTAGGATTCGAGTTACAGGAACAAGGGCCAAACCAGCCACCCAAGAATGGAATCGTCGAGCAAAAACACTTGACAACCTCCTAGAAGAAGCTTTTCTTGCCACCAGACCTTTCTCCATCAATTAGGAATCTGATGTCGTCACTAAACACATTTCTTAAATTGTAGCCATTTGTTGAGTGTTTTTTTGGTGTCTAATCAGCAAATATATCACCATTGCCCTTGATTTTCTTGACTGTATATCTCTTAAATGTCAACATATACACGTGTGATTTAGTTTACGAAGATTTTTCAAAGCCGAGAACCTCGATCAGAGTGTAAAAAAGGTGTAAGGTTCACAATGGTGTAAAATTAAAATGGGATATACCTGGCTAGGATTCGAGTTACAGAAACAAGGGCCAAACTAAACACCCAAGAATGGAGTCGTCGAGCGAAAACACTTGACAACCACCTAGAAGCAGCTTCTCTTGCCACCGGACCTTTCTCCATCAATTAGGAATCTGATCCCGTCACTAAACACATTCCTTAAATTGTAGCCATTTGTTGAGTGTTTTTTTTGGTGTCTAATCCGCATATATATCACCATTGCCCTTTTTTTTCTTGATTGTATATCTCTTAAATGTCAACATATACACGTGTGATTCAGTTTACAAAGATTTTTCAATGCCCAGAACCTCGATCAGAGAGTAAAAAAGGCGTAAGGTTCACAATGGTGTAAAATTAAAATGGGATATACCGGGCTAGGATTTGAGTTACAGAAACAAGGGCCTAACAAAACACCCAAGAATGGAGTCGTAGAGCGAAAACACTTGACAACCTCCTAGAAGCAGCTTCTCTTGCCACCAGACCTTTCTCCATCAATTAGGAATCTGATCTCGTCACTAAACACATTCCTTAAATTGTTTCCATTTGTTGAGTGTTTTTTTTGGTGTCTAATCCGCATATATATATCACCGTTGCCCTTTTTTTCTTGACAGTATATCTATTAAATGTCAACATATATACGTGTGATTTAGTTACAGGAACATGGGCCAAACCAACTACCAAGAACCACGATCAGAGAATAAAAAAGGCGTAAGGTTCACAATAGTGTAAAATTAAAATGGAATATACCTGGCTAGGATTCGAGTTACAGGAACATGGGCCAAACCAACTACCCAAGAATGGAATCGTCGAGCAAAAACACTTCCCAAAATCCCTGAAGTAGCTTTTCTTGCCACCAGACCTTTCTCCATCAATTAGGAATCTGATGCCGTCACTAAACACAGTTCTTAAATTGTAGCCATTTGTTGAGAGTTTTTTTTTGGTGTCTAATCCGCATATATATCACCATTGCCCTTGATTTTCTTAACTGTATGTCTCTTAAATGTCAACATATAAACTTGTGATTTAGTTTACGAAGATTTTTCAATGCCGAGAACCTCGCTCAGGGAGTAAGAAGGCGTAAGGTTCACAATGGTGTAAAATTAAAATGGGATATACCGGGCTAGGATTCGAGTTACAGGAACAAGGGCCAAACCAACCACCCAACAATGGAATCGTCGAGCGAAAACACTTGACAACCTCCTATAAGCAGTTTTTCTTGCCAGCAGACCTTACTCCATCAATTATGAATCTGATGTCGTCACTAAACACATTCTTTAAATTGTAGCCATTTGTTGAGTGTTTTTTTTTTGGTGTCTAATACGCATATATATCACCATTTCTCTTGATTTCCTTGACTGTATATCTCTTAAATGTCAACATATACACGTGTGATTTAGTTTACAAAGATTTTTCAATGCCGAGAACCTCGATCAGAGAGTAAAAAAGGCGTAAGGTTCACAATGGTGTAAAATTAAAATGGGAAATACAGGGCTATGATTCGAGTTACAGGAACAAGGGCCAAACCAACCACCCAAGAATGGAATCGTCGAGCCAAAAAACTTGACGACCTCCTAGAAGCAGCTTTTTTTGCCACCAGACCTGTCTCCATCAATTAGGAATCTGATTTCGTCACTAAACACATTCCTTAAATTGTAGCCATTTGTTGAGTGTTTTTTTTTTTGGTGTTTAATCCGCATATATATCACCATTGCCCTTGATTTTCTGGACTGTATATCTCTTAAATGTCAACATATATATGTGTGATTTATTTTACAAATATTTTTCAATGCCGAGACCCTCGATCAGAGAGTAAAAAAAGGAGTAAGATTCACAATGGTGTAAAATTAAAATGGGATATACCGGGCTAGGATTCGAGTTACAGGAATAAGGGCCAAGCCAACCACCCAAGAATGGAATCGTCGAGCAAAAACACTTGACAACCTCTTAGAAGCAGCTTTTCTTGCCACTAGACCTTTCTCCATTAATTAGGAATCTGATGCCGTCACTAAACACATTCCTTAAATTGTATCCATTTGTTTAGTGTTTTTTTTGGTGTTTAATCCACATATATATCACCATTGCCCTTGATTTTCTTGACTGTATATCTCTTAAATGTCAACATATACACGTGTGATTTAGTTTACGAAGATTTTTCAACGCCGAGAACCTCGATCAGAGAGTAAAAAAAGGTGTAAGGTTCACAATGGTGTAAAATTAAAATGAGATATACCGGGCTAGGATTCGAGTTACAGGAACAAGGGCCAAACCAAACACCCAAGAATGGAGTCATCGAGCGAAAACACTTGACAACCTCCTAGAAGCAGCCTTTCTTGCCACCAGACCTTTCTCCATCAATTAGGAATCTGATGCCGTCACTAAACACATTCCTTAAATTGTAGCCATTTGTTGAGTGTTTTTTTTGGTGTCTAATCCGCATATATATCACCATTGCCCTTGATTTTCTGGAGTGTATATCTCTTAAATGTCAACATATATATGTGTGATTTAGTTTACGAAGATTTTTCAATGCCGAGAACCTTGATCGGAGAGTAAAAAAGGCGTAAGGTTCACAATGGTGTAAAATTAAAATGGGATATACCGGGATAGGATTCGAGTTACAGGAACAAGGGCAAAACCAACAACCCAACAATGGAATCCTCGTGCGAAAACACTTGACAACCTCCTAGAAGCAGCTTTTCTTGCCACCAGAACTTTCTCCATCATTTAGGAATCTGATGCCGTCACTAAACACATTCCTTAAATTGTAGCCATTTGTTGAGTGTTTTTTTTTTGTGTCTAATTCGCATATATATCACCATTGCCCTTGATTTTCTTGACTGTATATCTCTTAAATGTCAACATATATATGTGTGATTTAGTTTACGAAGATTTTTCAATGCTGAGAACCTCGATCGGAGAGTAAAAAAGGCGTAAGGTTCACAATGGTGTAAAATTAAAATGGGATATACCGGGCTAGGATTCGAGTTACAGGAACAAGGGCAAAACCAACAACCCAACAATGGAATCCTCGTGCGAAAACACTTGACAACCTCCTAGAAGCAGCTTTTCTTGCCACCAGACATTTCTCCATCAATTAGGAATCTGATGCCGTCACTAAACACAATCCTTAAATTGTTGCCATTTGTTGAGTGTTTTTTTTTGTGTCTAATCCGCATATATATCACCATTGCCCTTTTTTTCTTGACAGTATATCTGTTAAATGAGAACATATACACGTGTGATTTAGTTTACGAAGATTTTTCAATGCCAAGAACCTCGATCAAAGAGTAAAATAGGCGTAAGGTTCACATTAGTGTAAAATTAAAATGGAATATACCGGGCTAGGATTCGAGTTACAGGAACAAGGGCCAAACCAACTACCCAAGATTGGAATCGTCGAGCAAAAACACTTGACAACCTCCTAGAAGCAGCTTTCCTTGCCACCAGACCTTTCTCCATCATTTAGGAATCTGATGCCGTCACTAAACACATTCCTTAAATTGTTTCCATTTGTTGAGTGTTTTTTTTTGTCTAATCCGCATATATATCACCATTGCCCTTTTTTTCTTGACTGTATATCTCTTAATTGTAAACATATACACGTGTGATTTAGTTTACGAAAATTTTTCAACGCCGAGAACCTCGATCAGAGAGTAAAAAAGGCTTAAGGTTCAGAATGGTGTAAAATTAAAATGGGATATACCGGGCTAGGATTCGAGTTACAGGAACAAGGGCCAAACCAACCATTCAAGAATGGAATCGTCGAGCCAAAACACTTGACAACCTCCTAGAAGCAGCTTTCCTTGCCACCAGACCTTTCTCCATCATTTAGGAATCTGATGCCGTCACTAAACACATTCCTTAAATTGTTTCCATTTGTTGAGTGTTTTTTTTGTGTCTAATCCGCATATATATCACCATTGCCCTTTTTTTCTTGACTGTATATCTCTTAAATGTAAACATATACACGTGTGATTTAGTTTACGAAAATTTTTCAACGCCGAGAACCTCGATCAGAGAGTAAAAAAGACTTAAGGTTCAGAATGGTGTAAAATTAAAATGGGATATACCGGGCTAGGATTCGAGTTACAGGAACAAGGGCCAAACCAACCACCCAAGAATGGAATCGTCGAGCAAAAACACTTGACAACCTCCTAGAAGCAGCTTTTCTTGCCACCAGACCTTTCTCCATCAATTAGGAATCTGATGCCGTCACTAAACACATTCCTTAAATTGTAGCCATTTGTTGAGTGTTTTTTTTTGGTGTCTAATCCGCATATATATCACCAATGCCATTGATTTTCTTGACTGTATATATCTCTTAAATGTCAACATATACACGTGTGATTTAGTTTACGAAGATTTTTCAATGCCGAGAACCTCGATCAGGGAGTAAAAAGGCGTAAGGTTCACAATGGTGTAAAATTAAAATGGGATATACCGGGCTAGGATTCGAGTTACATGAACTAGGGCCAAACCAATCACCCAAGAATGGAATCGTAGAGCGAAAACACTTGACAACCTCCTAGAAGCAGCTTTCCTTGCCACCAGACCTTTCTCCATCATTTAGGAATCTGATGCCGTCACTAAACACATTCCTTAAATTGTTTCCATTTGTTGAGTGTTTTTTTTTTGTCTAATCCGCATATATATATCACCGTTGCCCTTTTTTTCCTGACAGTATATCTGTTAAATGTCAACATATATACGTGTGATTTAGTTTACGAAGATTTTTCAACGCCAAGAACCACGATCAGAGAATAAAAAAGGCGTAAGGTTCACAATAGTGTAAAATTAAAATGGAATATACCTGGCTAGGATTCGAGTTCCAGGAACATGGGCCAAACCAACTACCCAAGAATGGAATCGTCGAGCAAAAACACTTCCCAAAATCCCTGAAGTAGCTTTTCTTGCCACCAGACCTTTCTCAATCAATTAGGAATCTGATGCCGTCACTAAACACAGTTCTTAAATTGTAGCCATTTGTTGAGAGTTTTTATTTGGTGTCTAATCCGTATATATATCACCATTGCCCTTGATTTTCTTAACTGTATGTCTCTTAAATGTCAACATATAAACTTGTGATTTAGTTTACGAAGATTTTTCAATGCTGAGAACCTCGCTCAGGGAGTAAGAAGGCGTAAGGTTCACAATGGTGTAAAATTAAAATGGGATATACCGGGCTAGGATTCGAGTTACAGGAACAAGGGCCAAACCAACCACCCAACAATGGAATCGTCGAGCGAAAACACTTGACAACCTCCTATAAGCAGTTTTTCTTGCCAGCAGACCTTACTCCATCAATTATGAATCTGATGTCGTCACTAAACACATTCTTTAAATTGTAGCCATTTGTTGAGTGTTTTTTTTTTGGTGTCTAATACGCATATATATCACCATTTCTCTTGATTTCCTTGACTGTATATCTCTTAAATGTCAACATATACACGTGTGATTTAGTTTACAAAGATTTGTCAATGCCGAGAACCTCGATCAGAGAGTAAAAAAGGCGTAAGGTTCACAATGGTGTAAAATTAAAATGGGAAATACAGGGCTATGATTCGAGTTACAGGAACAAGGGCCAAACCAACCACCCAAGAATGGAATCGTCGAGCCAAAAAACTTGACGACCTCCTAGAAGCAGCTTTTTTTGCCACCAGACCTGTCTCCATCAATTAGGAATCTGATTTCGTCACTAAACACATTCCTTAAATTGTAGCCATTTGTTGAGTGTTTTTTTTTGGTGTTTAATCCGCATATATATCACCATTGCCCTTGATTTTCTGGACTGTATATCTCTTAAATGTCAACATATATATGTGTGATTTATTTTACAAATATTTTTCAATGCCGAGACCCTCGATCAGAGAGTAAAAAAAGGAGTAAGATTCACAATGGTGTAAAATTAAAATGGGATATACCGGGCTAGGATTCGAGTTACAGGAATAAGGGCCAAACCAACCACCCAAGAATGGAATCGTCGAGCAAAAACACTTGACAACCTCTTAGAAGCAGCTTTTCTTGCCACTAGACCTTTCTCCATTAATTAGGAATCTGAAGCCGTCACTAAACACATTCCTTAAATTGTAGCCATTTGTTTAGTGTTTTTTTTGGTGTCTAATCCACATATATATCACCATTGCCCTTGATTTTCTTGACTGTATATCTCTTAAATGTCAACATATACACGTGTGATTTAGTTTACGAAGATTTTTCAACGCCGAGAACCTCGATCAGAGAGTAAAAAAAGGTGTAAGGTTCACAATGGTGTAAAATTAAAATGGGATATACCGGGCTAGGATTCGAGTTACAGGAACAAGGGCCAAACCAAACACCCAAGAATGGAGTCATCGAGCGAAAACACTTGACAACCTCCTAGAAGCAGCTTTTCTTGCCACCAGACCTTTCTCCATCAATTAGGAATCTGATGCCGTCACTAAACACATTCCTTAAATTGTAGCCATTTGATGAGTGTTTTTTTTGGTGTCTAATCCGCATATATATCACCATTGCCCTTGATTTTCTGGAGTGTATATCTCTTAAATGTCAACATATATATGTGTGATTTAGTTTACGAAGATTTTTCAATGCCGAGAACCTTGATCGGAGAGTAAAAAAGGCGTAAGGTTCACAATGGTGTAAAATTAAAATGGAATATACCGGGCTAGGATTCGAGTTATAGGAACAAGGGCAAAACCAACAACCCAACAATGGAATCCTCGTGCGAAAACACTTGACAACCTCCTAGAAGCAGCTTTTCTTGCCACCAGAACTTTCTCCATCAATTAGGAATCTGATGCCGTCACTAAACACATTCCTTAAATTGTAGCCATTTGTTGAGTGTTTTTTTTTTGTGTCTAATTCGCATATATATCACCATTGCCCTTGATTTTCTTGACTGTATATCTCTTAAATGTCAACATATATATGTGTGATTTAGTTTACGTAGATTTTTCAATGCTGAGAACCTCGATCGGAGAGTAAAAAAGGTGTAAGGTTCACAATGGTGTAAAATTAAAATGGGATATACCGGGCTAGGATTCGAGTTACAGGAACAAGGGCAAAACCAACAACCCAACAATGGAATCCTCGTGCGAAAACACTTGACAACCTCCTAGAAGCAGCTTTTCTTGCCACCAGACATTTCTCCATCAATTAGGAATCTGATGCCATCACTAAACACAATCCTTAAATTGTTGCCATTTGTTGAGTGTTTTTTTTGTGTCTAATCCGCATATATATCACCATTGCCCTTTTTTTCTTGACAGTATATCTGTTAAATGTCAACATATACACGTGTGATTTAGTTTACGAAGATTTTTCAATGCCAAGAACCTCGATCAAAGAGTAAAATAGGCGTAAGGTTCACAATAGTGTAAAATTAAAATGGAATATACCGGGCTAGGATTCGAGTTACAGGAACAAGGGCCAAACCAACTACCCAAGATTGGAATCGTCGAGCAAAAACACTTGACAACCTCCTAGAAGCAGCTTTCCTTGCCACCAGACCTTTCTCCATCATTTAGGAATCTGATGCCGTCACTAAACACATTCCTTAAATTGTTTCCATTTGTTGAGTGTTTTTTTTTTGTCTAATCCGCATATATATCACCATTGCCCTTTTTTTCTTGACTGTATATCTCTTAATTGTAAACATATACACGTGTGATTTAGTTTACGAAAATTTTTCAACGCCGAGAACCTCGATCAGAGAGTAAAAAAGGCTTAAGGTTCAGAATGGTGTAAAATTAAAATGGGATATACCGGGCTAGGATTCGAGTTACAGGAACAAGGGCCAAACCAACCATTCAAGAATGGAATCGTCGAGCCAAAACACTTGACAACCTCCTAGAAGCAGCTTTCCTTGCCACCAGACCTTTCTCCATCATTTAGGAATCTGATGCCGTCACTAAACACATTCCTTAAATTGTTTCCATTTGTTGAGTGTTTTTTTTGTGTCTAATCCGCATATATATCACCATTGCCCTTTTTTTCTTGACTGTATATCTCTTAAATGTAAACATATACACGTGTGATTTAGTTTACGAAAAATTTTCAACGCCGAGAACCTCGATCAGAGAGTAAAAAAGACTTAAGGTTCAGAATGGTGTAAAATTAAAATGGGAAATACCGGGCTAGGATTCGAGTTACAGGAACAAGGGCCAAACCAACCACCCAAGAATGGAATCATCGAGCAAAAACACTTGACAACCTCCTAGAAGCAGCTTTTCTTGCCACCAGACCTTTCTCCATCAATTAGGAATCTGATGCCGTCACTAAACACATTCCTTAAATTGTAGCCATTTGTTGAGTGTTTTTTTTTTGTGTCTAATCCGCATATATATCACCAATGCCATTGATTTTCTTGACTGTATATATCTCTTAAATGTCAACATATACACGTGTGATTTAGTTTACGAAGATTTTTCAATGCCGAGAACCTCGATCAGGGAGTAAAAAGGCGTAAGGTTCACAATGGTGTAAAATTAAAATGGGATATACCGGGCTAGGATTCGAGTTACATGAACTAGGGCCAAACCAATCACCCAAGAATGGAATCGTCGAGCGAAAACACTTGACAACCTCCTAGAAGCAGCTTTCCTTGCCACCAGACCTTTCTCCATCATTTAGGAATCTGATGCCGTCACTAAACACATTCCTAAAATTGTAGCCATTTGTTGAGTTTTTTTTTTGGTGTCTAATACGCATATATATCACCATTTCCCTTGATTTTCTTGACTGTATGTCTCTTAAATGTCAACATATACACGTGTGATTTAGTTTACGAAGATTTTTCAATGCCGAGAACCTCGATCAGGGAGTAAAAAGGCGTAAGGTTCACAATGGTGTAAAATTAAAATGGGATATACCGGGCTAGGATTCGAGTTACATGAACTAGGGCCAAACCAATCACCCAAGAATGGGATCGTCGAGCGAAAACACTTGACAACCTCCTAGAAGCAGCTTTCCTTGCCACCAGACCTTTCTCCATCATTTAGGAATCTGATGCCGTCACTAAACACATTCCTAAAATTGTAGCCATTTGTTGAGTGTTTTTTTTGGTGTCTAATACGCATATATATCACCATTGCCCTTGATTTTCTTGACTGTATGTCTCTTAAATGTCAACATATACACGCGTGATTTAGTTTACGAAGATTTTTCAATGCCGAGAACCTCGATCAGGGAGTAAAAAGGCGTAAGGTTCACAATGGTGTAAAATTAAAATGGGATATACCGGGCTAGGATTCGAGTTACATGAACTAGGGCCAAACCAATCACCCAAGAATGGAATCCTCGAGCGAAAACACTTGACAACCTCCTAGAAGCAGCTTTCCTTGCCACCAGACCTTTCTCCATCATTTAGGAATCTGATGCCGTCACTAAACACATTCCTAAAATTGTAGCCATTTGTTGAGTGTTTTTTTTGGTGTCTAATACGCATATATATCACCATTGCCCTTGATTTTCTTGACTGTATGTCTCTTAAATGTCAACATATACACGTGTGATTTAGTTTACGAAGATTTTTCAATGCCGAGAACCTCGATCAGGGAGTAAAAAGGCGTAAGGTTCACAATGGTGTAAAATTAAAATGGGATATACCGGGCTAGGATTCGAGTTACATGAACTAGGGCCAAACCAATCACCCAAGAATGGAATCGTCGAGCGAAAACACTTGACAACCTCCTAGAAGCAGCTTTCCTTGCCACCAGACCTTTCTCCATCATTTAGGAATCTGATGCCGTCACTAAACACATTCCTTAAATTGTTTCCATTTGTTGAGTGTTTTTTTTGGTGTCTAATACGCATATATATCACCATTGCCCTTGATTTTCTTGACTGTATGTCTCTTAAATGTCAACATATAAACTTGTGATTTAGTTTACGAAGATTTTTCAATGCCGAGAACCTCGATCAGGGAGTAAAAAAGGCGTAAGGTTCACAATGGTGTAAAATTAAAATGGGATATACCGGGCTAGGATTCGAGTTACAGGAACAAGGGCAAAACCAACAACCCAACAATGGAATCCTCGTGCGAAAACACTTGACAACCTCCTAGAAGCAGCTTTTCTTGCCACCAGACATTTCTCCATCAATTAGGAATCTGATGCCGTCACTAAACACAATCCTTAAATTGTTGCCATTTGTTGTGTGTTTTTTTTGGTGTCTAATCCGCATATATATCACCATTGCCCTTTTTTTCTTGACAGTATATCTGTTAAATGTCAACATATACACGTGTGATTTAGTTTACGAAGATTTTTCAATGCCAAGAACCTCGATCAAAGAGTAAAATAGGCGTAAGGTTCACAATAGTGTAAAATTAAAATGGAATATACCGGGCTAGGATTCGAGTTACAGGAACAAGGGCCAAACCAACTACCCAAGATTGGAATCGTCGAGCAAAAACACTTGACAACCTCCTAGAAGCAGCTTTCCTTGCCACCAGACCTTTCTCCATCATTTAAGAATCTGATGCCGTCACTAAACACATTCCTTAAATTGTTTCCATTTGTTGAGTGTTTTTTTTTGTCTAATCCGCATATACATCACCATTGCCCTTTTTTTCTTGACTGTATATCTCTTAATTGTAAACATATACACGTGTGATTTTGTTTACGAAAATTTTTCAACGCCGAGAACCTCGATCAGAGAGTAAAAAAGGCTTAAGGTTCAGAATGGTGTAAAATTAAAATGGGATATACCGGGCTAGGATTCGAGTTACAGGAACAAGGGCCAAACCAACCATTCAAGAATGGAATCGTCGAGCCAAAACACTTGACAACCTCCTAGAAGCAGCTTTCCTTGCCACCAGACCTTTCTTCATCATTTAGGAATCTGATGCCGTCACTAAACACATTCCTTAAATTGTTTCCATTTGTTGAGTGTTTTTTTTGTGTCTAATCCGCATATATATCACCATTGCCCTTTTTTTCTTGACTGTATATCTCTTAAATGTAAACATATACACGTGTGATTTAGTTTACGAAAATTTTTCAACGCCGAGAACCTCGATCAGAGAGTAAAAAAGGCTTAAGGTTCAGAATGGTGTAAAATTAAAATGGGATATACCGGGCTAGGATTCGAGTTACAGGAACAAGGGCCAAACCAACCACCCAAGAATGGAATCGTCGAGCAAAAACACTTGACAACCTCCTAGAAGCAGCTTTTCTTGCCACCAGACCTTTCTCCATCAATTAGGAATCTGATGCCGTCACTAAACACATTCCTTAAATTGTAGCCATTTGTTGAGTGTTTTTTTTGGTGTCTAATCCGCATATATATCACCAATGCCATTGATTTTCTTGACTGTATATATCTCTTAAATGTCAACATATACACGTGTGATTTAGTTTACGAAAATTTTTCAACGCCGAGAACCTCGATCAGAGAGTAAAAAAGACTTAAGGTTCAGAATGGTGTAAAATTAAAATGGGATATACCGGGCTAGGATTCGAGTTACAGGAACAAGGGCCAAACCAACCACCCAAGAATGGAATCGTCGAGCAAAAACACTTGACAACCTTCTAGAAGCAGCTTTTCTTGCCACCAGACCTTTCTCCATCAATTAGGAATCTGATGCCGTCACTAAACACATTCCTTAAATTGTAGCCATTTGTTGAGTGTTTTTTTTTGGTGTCTAATCCGCATATATATCACCAATGCCATTGATTTTCTTGACTGTATATATCTCTTAAATGTCAACATATACACGTGTGATTTAGTTTACGAAGATTTTTCAATGCCGAGAAACTCGATTAGGGAGTAAAAAGGCGTAAGGTTCACAATGGTGTAAAATTAAAATGGGATATACCGGGCTAGGATTCGAGTTACATGAACTAGGGCCAAACCAATCACCCAAGAATGGAATCGTCGAGCGAAAACACTTGACAACCTCCTAGAAGCAGCTTTTCTTGCCACCAGACCTTTCTCCATCAATTAGGAATCTGATGCCGTCACTAAACACATTCCTTAAATTGTAGCCATTTGTTGAGTGTTTTTTTTTTGGTGTCTAATCCGCATATATATCACCAATGCCATTGATTTTCTTGACTGTATATATCTCTTAAATGTCAACATATACACGTGTGATTTAGTTTACGAAAATTTTTCAACGCCGAGAACCTCGATCAGAGAGTAAAAAAGACTTAAGGTTCAGAATGGTGTAAAATTAAAATGGGATATACCGGGCTAGGATTCGAGTTACAGGAACAAGGGCCAAACCAACCACCCAAGAATGGAATCGTCGAGCAAAAACACTTGACAACCTTCTAGAAGCAGCTTTTCTTGCCACCAGACCTTTCTCCATCAATTAGGAATCTGATGCCGTCACTAAACACATTCCTTAAATTGTAGCCATTTGTTGAGTGTTTTTTTTTGGTGTCTAATCCGCATATATATCACCAATGCCATTGATTTTCTTGTCTGTATATATCTCTTAAATGTCAACATATACACGTGTGATTTAGTTTACGAAGATTTTTCAATGCCGAGAACCTCGATCAGGGAGTAAAAAGGCGTAAGGTTCACAATGGTGTAAAATTAAAATGGGATATACCGGGCTAGGATTCGAGTTACATGAACTAGGGCCAAACCAATCACCCAAGAATGGAATCGTCGAGCGAAAACACTTGACAACCTCCTAGAAGCAGCTTTCCTTGCCACCAGACCTTTCTCCATCATTTAGGAATCTGATGCCGTCACTAAACACATTCCTAAAATTGTAGCCATTTGTTGAGTTTTTTTTTTGGTGTCTAATACGCATATATATCACCATTTCCCTTGATTTTCTTGACTGTATGTCTCTTAAATGTCAACATATACACGTGTGATTTAGTTTACGAAGATTTTTCAATGCCGAGAACCTCGATCAGGGAGTAAAAAGGCGTAAGGTTCACAATGGTGTAAAATTAAAATGAGATATACCGGGCTAGGATTCGAGTTACATGAACTAGGGCCAAACCAATCACCCAAGAATGGGATCGTCGAGCGAAAACACTTGACAACCTCCTAGAAGCAGCTTTCCTTGCCACCAGACCTTTCTCCATCATTTAGGAATCTGATGCCGTCACTAAACACATTCCTAAAATTGTAGCCATTTGTTGAGTGTTTTTTTTGGTGTCTAATACGCATATATATCACCATTGCCCTTGATTTTCTTGACTGTATGTCTCTTAAATGTCAACATATACACGTGTGATTTAGTTTACGAAGATTTTTCAATGCCGAGAACCTCGATCAGGGAGTAAAAAGGCGTAAGGTTCACAATGGTGTAAAATTAAAATGGGATATACCGGGCTAGGATTCGAGTTACATGAACTAGGGCCAAACCAATCACCCAAGAATGGAATCGTCGAGCGAAAACACTTGACAACCTCCTAGAAGCAGCTTTCCTTGCCACCAGACCTTTCTCCATCATTTAGGAATCTGATGCCGTCACTAAACACATTCCTTAAATTGTTTCCATTTGTTGAGTGTTTTTTTTGGTGTCTAATACGCATATATATCACCATTGCCCTTGATTTTCTTGACTGTATGTCTCTTAAATGTCAACATATAAACTTGTGATTTAGTTTACGAAGATTTTTCAATGCCGAGAACCTCGATCAGGGAGTAAAAAAGGCGTAAGGTTCACAATGGTGTAAAATTAAAATGGGATATACCGGGCTAGGATTCGAGTTACAGGAACAAGGGCAAAACCAACAACCCAACAATGGAATCCTCGTGCGAAAACACTTGACAACCTCCTAGAAGCAGCTTTTCTTGCCACCAGACATTTCTCCATCAATTAGGAATCTGATGCCGTCACTAAACACAATCCTTAAATTGTTGCCATTTGTTGTGTGTTTTTTTTGGTGTCTAATCCGCATATATATCACCATTGCCCTTTTTTTCTTGACAGTATATCTGTTAAATGTCAACATATACACGTGTGATTTAGTTTACGAAGATTTTTCAATGCCAAGAACCTCGATCAAAGAGTAAAATAGGCGTAAGGTTCACAATAGTGTAAAATTAAAATGGAATATACCGGGCTAGGATTCGAGTTACAGGAACAAGGGCCAAACCAACTACCCAAGATTGGAATCGTCGAGCAAAAACACTTGACAACCTCCTAGAAGCAGCTTTCCTTGCCACCAGACCTTTCTCCATCATTTAAGAATCTGATGCCGTCACTAAACACATTCCTTAAATTGTTTCCATTTGTTGAGTGTTTTTTTTTGTCTAATCCGCATATACATCACCATTGCCCTTTTTTTCTTGACTGTATATCTCTTAATTGTAAACATATACACGTGTGATTTTGTTTACGAAAATTTTTCAACGCCGAGAACCTCGATCAGAGAGTAAAAAAGGCTTAAGGTTCAGAATGGTGTAAAATTAAAATGGGATATACCGGGCTAGGATTCGAGTTACAGGAACAAGGGCCAAACCAACCATTCAAGAATGGAATCGTCGAGCCAAAACACTTGACAACCTCCTAGAAGCAGCTTTCCTTGCCACCAGACCTTTCTTCATCATTTAGGAATCTGATGCCGTCACTAAACACATTCCTTAAATTGTTTCCATTTGTTGAGTGTTTTTTTTGTGTCTAATCCGCATATATATCACCATTGCCCTTTTTTTCTTGACTGTATATCTCTTAAATGTAAACATATACACGTGTGATTTAGTTTACGAAAATTTTTCAACGCCGAGAACCTCGATCAGAGAGTAAAAAAGGCTTAAGGTTCAGAATGGTGTAAAATTAAAATGGGATATACCGGGCTAGGATTCGAGTTACAGGAACAAGGGCCAAACCAACCACCCAAGAATGGAATCGTCGAGCAAAAACACTTGACAACCTCCTAGAAGCAGCTTTTCTTGCCACCAGACCTTTCTCCATCAATTAGGAATCTGATGCCGTCACTAAACACATTCCTTAAATTGTAGCCATTTGTTGAGTGTTTTTTTTGGTGTCTAATCCGCATATATATCACCAATGCCATTGATTTTCTTGACTGTATATATCTCTTAAATGTCAACATATACACGTGTGATTTAGTTTACGAAAATTTTTCAACGCCGAGAACCTCGATCAGAGAGTAAAAAAGACTTAAGGTTCAGAATGGTGTAAAATTAAAATGGGATATACCGGGCTAGGATTCGAGTTACAGGAACAAGGGCAAAACCAACAACCCAACAATGGAATCCTCGTGCGAAAACACTTGACAACCTCCTAGAAGCAGCTTTTCTTGCCACCAGACATTTCTCCATCAATTAGGAATCTGATGCCGTCACTAAACACAATCCTTAAATTGTTGCCATTTGTTGTGTGTTTTTTTTGGTGTCTAATCCGCATATATATCACCATTGCCCTTTTTTTCTTGACAGTATATCTGTTAAATGTCAACATATACACGTGTGATTTAGTTTACGAAGATTTTTCAATGCCAAGAACCTCGATCAAAGAGTAAAATAGGCGTAAGGTTCACAATAGTGTAAAATTAAAATGGAATATACCGGGCTAGGATTCGAGTTACAGGAACAAGGGCCAAACCAACTACCCAAGATTGGAATCGTCGAGCAAAAACACTTGACAACCTCCTAGAAGCAGCTTTCCTTGCCACCAGACCTTTCTCCATCATTTAAGAATCTGATGCCGTCACTAAACACATTCCTTAAATTGTTTCCATTTGTTGAGTGTTTTTTTTTGTCTAATCCGCATATACATCACCATTGCCCTTTTTTTCTTGACTGTATATCTCTTAATTGTAAACATATACACGTGTGATTTTGTTTACGAAAATTTTTCAACGCCGAGAACCTCGATCAGAGAGTAAAAAAGGCTTAAGGTTCAGAATGGTGTAAAATTAAAATGGGATATACCGGGCTAGGATTCGAGTTACAGGAACAAGGGCCAAACCAACCATTCAAGAATGGAATCGTCGAGCCAAAACACTTGACAACCTCCTAGAAGCAGCTTTCCTTGCCACCAGACCTTTCTTCATCATTTAGGAATCTGATGCCGTCACTAAACACATTCCTTAAATTGTTTCCATTTGTTGAGTGTTTTTTTTGTGTCTAATCCGCATATATATCACCATTGCCCTTTTTTTCTTGACTGTATATCTCTTAAATGTAAACATATACACGTGTGATTTAGTTTACGAAAATTTTTCAACGCCGAGAACCTCGATCAGAGAGTAAAAAAGGCTTAAGGTTCAGAATGGTGTAAAATTAAAATGGGATATACCGGGCTAGGATTCGAGTTACAGGAACAAGGGCCAAACCAACCACCCAAGAATGGAATCGTCGAGCAAAAACACTTGACAACCTCCTAGAAGCAGCTTTTCTTGCCACCAGACCTTTCTCCATCAATTAGGAATCTGATGCCGTCACTAAACACATTCCTTAAATTGTAGCCATTTGTTGAGTGTTTTTTTTGGTGTCTAATCCGCATATATATCACCAATGCCATTGATTTTCTTGACTGTATATATCTCTTAAATGTCAACATATACACGTGTGATTTAGTTTACGAAAATTTTTCAACGCCGAGAACCTCGATCAGAGAGTAAAAAAGACTTAAGGTTCAGAATGGTGTAAAATTAAAATGGGATATACCGGGCTAGGATTCGAGTTACAGGAACAAGGGCCAAACCAACCACCCAAGAATGGAATCGTCGAGCAAAAACACTTGACAACCTTCTAGAAGCAGCTTTTCTTGCCACCAGACCTTTCTCCATCAATTAGGAATCTGATGCCGTCACTAAACACATTCCTTAAATTGTAGCCATTTGTTGAGTGTTTTTTTTTGGTGTCTAATCCGCATATATATCACCAATGCCATTGATTTTCTTGACTGTATATATCTCTTAAATGTCAACATATACACGTGTGATTTAGTTTACGAAGATTTTTCAATGCCGAGAAACTCGATTAGGGAGTAAAAAGGCGTAAGGTTCACAATGGTGTAAAATTAAAATGGGATATACCGGGCTAGGATTCGAGTTACATGAACTAGGGCCAAACCAATCACCCCAGAATGGAATCGTCGAGCGAAAACACTTGACAACCTCCTAGAAGCAGCTTTTCTTGCCACCAGACCTTTCTCCATCAATTAGGAATCTGATGCCGTCACTAAACACATTCCTTAAATTGTAGCCATTTGTTGAGTGTTTTTTTTTTGGTGTCTAATCCGCATATATATCACCAATGCCATTGATTTTCTTGACTGTATATATCTCTTAAATGTCAACATATACACGTGTGATTTAGTTTACGAAAATTTTTCAACGCCGAGAACCTCGATCAGAGAGTAAAAAAGACTTAAGGTTCAGAATGGTGTAAAATTAAAATGGGATATACCGGGCTAGGATTCGAGTTACAGGAACAAGGGCCAAACCAACCACCCAAGAATGGAATCGTCGAGCAAAAACACTTGACAACCTTCTAGAAGCAGCTTTTCTTGCCACCAGATCTTTCTCCATCAATTAGGAATCTGATGCCGTCACTAAACACATTCCTTAAATTGTAGCCATTTGTTGAGTGTTTTTTTTTGGTGTCTAATCCGCATATATATCACCAATGCCATTGATTTTCTTGTCTGTATATATCTCTTAAATGTCAACATATACACGTGTGATTTAGTTTACGAAGATTTTTCAATGCCGAGAAACTCGATTAGGGAGTAAAAAGGCGTAAGGTTCACAATGGTGTAAAATTAAAATGGGATATACCGGGCTAGGATTCGAGTTACATGAACTAGGGCCAAACCAATCACCCAAGAATGGAATCGTCGAGCGAAAACACTTGACAACCTCCTAGAAGCAGCTTTCCTTGCCACCAGACCTTTCTCCATCATTTAGGAATCTGATGCCGTCACTAAACACAATTCTAAAATTGTAGCCATTTGTTGAGTGTTTTTTTTGGTATCTAATACGCATATATATCACCATTGCCCTTGATTTTCTTGACTGTATGTTTCTTAAATGTCAACATATAAACTTGTGATTTAGTTTAAGAAGATTTTTCAATGCCGAGAACCTCGATCAGGGAGTAAAAAAGGCGTAAGGTTCACAATGGTGTAAAATTAAAATGGGTTATACCGGGCTAGGATTCGAGTTACAGGAACAAGGGCAAATACAACAACCCAACAATGGAATCCTCGTGCGAAAACACTTGACAACCTCCTAGAAGCAGCTTTTCTTGCCACCAGACATTTCTCCATCAATTAGGAATCTGATGCCGTCACTAAACACAATCCTTAAATTGTTGCCATTTGTTGAGTGTTTTTTTTGGTGTCTAATCCGCATATATATCACCATTGCCCTTTTTTTCTTGACAGTATATCTGTTAAATGTCAACATATACACGTGTGATTTAGTTTACGAAGATTTTTCAATGCCAAGAACCTCGATCAAAGAGTAAAATAGGCGTAAGGTTCAGAATGGTGTAAAATTAAAATCGAATATACCGGGCTAGGATTCGAGTTACAGGAACAAGGGCCAAACCAACTACCCAAGATTGGAATCGTCGAGCAAAAACACTTGACAACCTCCTAGAAGCAGCTTTCCTTGCCACCAGACCTTTCTCCATCATTTAGGAATCTGATGCCGTCACTAAACACATTCCTTAAATTGTTTCCATTTGTTGAGTGTTTTTTTTTTGTCTAATCCGCATATATATCACCATTGCCCTTTTTTTCTTGACTGTATATCTCTTAATTGTAAACATATACACGTGTGATTTAGTTTACGAAAATTTTTCAACGCCGAGAACCTCGATCAGAGAGTAAAAAAGGCTTAAGGTTCAGAATGGTGTAAAATTAAAATGGGATATACCGGGCTAGGATTCGAGTTACAGGAACAAGGGCCAAACCAACCATTCAAGAATGGAATCGTCGAGCCAAAACACTTGACAACCTCCTAGAAGCAGCTTTCCTTGCCACCAGACCTTTCTCCATCATTTAGGAATCTGATGCCGTCACTAAACACATTCCTTAAATTGTTTCCATTTGTTGAGTGTTTTTTTTGTGTGTAATCCGCATATATATCACCATTGCCCTTTTTTTCTTGACTGTATATCTCTTAAATGTAAACATATACACGTGTGATTTAGTTTACGAAAATTTTTCAACGCCGAGAACCTCGATCAGAGAGTAAAAAAGACTTAAGGTTCAGAATGGTGTAAAATTAAAATGGGATATACCGGGCTAGGATTCGAGTTACAGGAACAAGGGCCAAACCAACCATTCAAGAATGGAATCGTCGAGCCAAAACACTTGACAACCTCCTAGAAGCAGCTTTCCTTGCCACCAGACCTTTCTCCATCATTTAGGAATCTGATGCCGTCACTAAACACATTCCTTAAATTGTTTCCATTTGTTGAGTGTTTTTTTTTTGTCTAATCCGCATATATATCACCATTGCCCTTTTTTTCTTAACTGTATATCTCTTAATTGTAAACATATACACGTGTGATTTAGTTTACGAAAATTTTTCAACGCCGAGAACCTCGATCAGAGAGTAAAAAAGGCTTAAGGTTCAGAATGGTGTAAAATTAAAATGGGATATACCGGGCAAGGATTCGAGTTACAGGAACAAGGGCCAAACCAACCATTCAAGAATGGAATCGTCGAGCCAAAACACTTGACAACCTCCTAGAAGCAGCTTTCCTTGCCACCAGACCTTTCTCCATCATTTAGGAATCTGATGCCGTCACTAAACACATTCCTTAAATTGTTTCCATTTGTTGAGTGTTTTTTTTGTGTCTAATCCGCATATATATCACCATTGCCCTTTTTTTCTTGACTGTATATCTCTTAAATGTAAACATATACACGTGTGATTTAGTTTACGAAAATTTTTCAACGCCGAGAACCTCGATCAGAGAGTAAAAAAGACTTAAGGTTCAGAATGGTGTAAAATTAAAATGGGATATACCGGGCTAGGATTCGAGTTACAGGAACAAGGGCCAAACCAACCACCCAAGAATGGAATCGTCGAGCAAAAACACTTGACAACCTCCTAGAAGCAGCTTTTCTTGCCACCAGACCTTTCTCCATCAATTAGGAATCTGATGCCGTCACTAAACACATTCCTTAAATTGTAGCCATTTGTTGAGTGTTTTTTTTGGTGTCTAATCCGCATATATATCACCAATGCCATTGATTTTCTTGACTGTATATATCTCTTAAATGTCAACATATACACGTGTGATTTAGTTTACGAAGAATTTTCAATGCCGAGAACCTCGATCAGGGAGTAAAAAGGCGTAAGGTTCACAATGGTGTAAAATTAAAATGGGATATACTGGCCTAGGATTCGAGTTACAAGAACTAGGGCCAAACCAATCACCCAAGAATGGAATCGTCGAGCGAAAACACTTGACAACCTCCTAGAAGCAGCTTTCCTTGCCACCAGACCTTTCTCCATCATTTAGGAATCTGATGCCGTCACTAAACACATTCCTTAAATTGTTTCCATTTGTTGAGTGTTTTTTTTTGTCTAATCCGCATATATATCACCATTGCCCTTTTTTTCTTGACTGTATATCTCTTAATTGTAAACATATACACGTGTGATTTAGTTTACGAAAATTTTTCAACGCCGAGAACCTCGATCAGAGAGTAAAAAAGGCTTAAGGTTCAGAATGGTGTAAAATTAAAATGGGATATACCGGGCTAGGATTCGAGTTACAGGAACAAGGGCCAAACCAACCATTCAAGAATGGAATCGTCGAGCCAAAACACTTGACAACCTCCTAGAAGCAGCTTTCCTTGCCACCAGACCTTTCTCCATCATTTAGGAATCTGATGCCGTCACTAAACACATTCCTTAAATTGTTTCCATTTGTTGAGTGTTTTTTTTGTGTCTAATCCGCATATATATCACCATTGCCCTTTTTTTCTTGACTGTATATCTCTTAATTGTAAACATATACACGTGTGATTTAGTTTACGAAAATTTTTCAACGCCGAGAACCTCGATCAGAGAGTAAAAAAGGCTTAAGGTTCAGAATGGTGTAAAATTAAAATGGGATATACCGGGCTAGGATTCGAGTTACAGGAACAAGGGCCAAACCAACCATTCAAGAATGGAATCGTCGAGCCAAAACACTTGACAACCTCCTAGAAGCAGCTTTCCTTGCCACCAGACCTTTCTCCATCATTTAGGAATCTGATGCCGTCACTAAACACATTCCTTAAATTGTTTCCATTTGTTGAGTGTTTTTTTTGTGTCTAATCCGCATATATATCACCATTGCCCTTTTTTTCTTGACTGTATATCTCTTAAATGTAAACATATACACGTGTGATTTAGTTTACGAAAATTTTTCAACGCCGAGAACCTCGATCAGAGAGTAAAAAAGACTTAAGGTTCAGAATGGTGTAAAATTAAAATGGGATATACCGGGCTAGGATTCGAGTTACAGGAACAAGGGCCAAACCAACCACCCAAGAATGGAATCGTCGAGCAAAAACACTTGACAACCTCCTAGAAGCAGCTTTTCTTGCCACCAGACCTTTCTCCATCAATTAGGAATCTGATGCCGTCACTAAACACATTCCTTAAATTGTAGCCATTTGTTGAGTGTTTTTTTTTTGTGTCTAATCCGCATATATATCACCAATGCCATTGATTTTCTTGACTGTATATATCTCTTAAATGTCAACATATACACGTGTGATTTAGTTTACGAAGATTTTTCAATGCCGAGAACCTCGATCAGGGAGTAAAAAGGCGTAAGGTTCACAATGGTGTAAAATTAAAATGGGATATACCGGGCTAGGATTCGAGTTACATGAACTAGGGCCAAACCAATCACCCAAGAATGGAATCGTAGAGCGAAAACACTTGACAACCTCCTAGAAGCAGCTTTCCTTGCCACCAGACCTTTCTCCATCATTTAGGAATCTGATGCCGTCACTAAACACATTCCTAAAATTGTAGCCATTTGTTGAGTGTTTTTTTTGGTGTCTAATACGCATATATATCACCATTGCCCTTGATTTTCTTGACTGTATGTCTCTTAAATGTCAACATATACACGTGTGATTTAGTTTACGAAGATTTTTCAATGCCGAGAACCTCGATCAGGGAGTAAAAAGGCGTATGGTTCACAATGGTGTAAAATTAAAATGGGATATACCGGCCTAGGATTCGAGTTACATGAACTAGGGCCAAACCAATCACCCAAGAATGGAATCGTCGAGCGAAAACACTTGACAACCTCCTAGAAGCAGCTTTCCTTGCCACCAGACCTTTCTCCATCATTTAGGAATCTGATGCCGTCACTAAACACATTCCTTAAATTGTTTCCATTTGTTGAGTGTTTTTTTTTGTCTAATCCGCATATATATCACCATTTCCCTTTTTTTCTTGACTGTATATCTCTTAATTGTAAACATATACACGTGTGATTTAGTTTACGAAAATTTTTCAACGCCGAGAACCTCGATCAGAGAGTAAAAAAGGCTTAAGGTTCAGAATGGTGTAAAATTAAAATGGGATATACCGGGCTAGGATTCGAGTTACAGGAACAAGGGCCAAACCAACCATTCAAGAATGGAATCGTCGAGCCAAAACACTTGACAACCTCCTAGAAGTAGCTTTCCTTGCCACCAGACCTTTCTCCATCATTTAGGAATCTGATGCCGTCACTAAACACATTCCTTAAATTGTTTCCATTTGTTGAGTGTTTTTTTTTTGTCTAATCCGCATATATATCACCATTGCCCTTTTTTTCTTGACTGTATATCTCTTAATTGTAAACATATACACGTGTGATTTAGTTTACGAAAATTTTTCAACGCCGAGAACCTCGATCAGAGAGTAAAAAAGGCTTAAGGTTCAGAATGGTGTAAAATTAAAATGGGATATACCGGCCTAGGATTCGAGTTACATGAACTAGGGCCAAACCAATCACCCAAGAATGGAATCGTCGAGCGAAAACGCTTGACAACCTCCAAGAAGCAGCTTTCCTTGCCACCAGACCTTTCTCCATCATTTAGGAATCTGATGCCGTCACTAAACACATTCCTTAAATTGTTTCCATTTGTTGAGTGTTTTTTTTTTGTCTAATCCGCATATATATCACCATTGCCCTTTTTTTCTTGACTGTATATCTCTTAATTGTAAACATATACACGTGTGATTTAGTTTACGAAAATTTTTCAACGCCGAGAACCTCGATCAGAGAGTAAAAAAGGCTTAAGGTTCAGAATGGTGTAAAATTAAAATGGGATATACCGGGCTAGGATTCGAGTTACAGGAACAAGGGCCAAACCAACCATTCAAGAATGGAATCGTCGAGCCAAAACACTTGACAACCTCCTAGAAGCAGCTTTCCTTGCCACCAGACCTTTCTCCATCATTTAGGAATCTGATGCCGTCACTAAACACATTCCTTAAATTGTTTCCATTTGTTGAGTGTTTTTTTTGTGTCTAATCCGCATATATATCACCATTGCCCTTTTTTTCTTGACTGTATATCTCTTAAATGTAAACATATACACGTGTGATTTAGTTTACGAAAATTTTTCAACGCCGAGAACCTCGATCAGAGAGTAAAAAAGACTTAAGGTTCAGAATGGTGTAAAATTAAAATGGGATATACCGGGCTAGGATTCGAGTTACAGGAACAAGGGCCAAACCAACCACCCAAGAATGGAATCGTCGAGCAAAAACACTTGACAACCTCCTAGAAGCAGCTTTTCTTGCCACCAGACCTTTCTCCATCAATTAGGAATCTGATGCCGTCACTAAACACATTCCTTAAATTGTAGCCATTTGTTGAGTGTTTTTTTTTGTGTCTAATCCGCATATATATCACCAATGCCATTGATTTTCTTGACTGTATATATCTCTTAAATGTCAACATATACACGTGTGATTTAGTTTACGAAGATTTTTCAATGCCGAGAACCTCGATCAGGGAGTAAAAAGGAGTAAGGTTCACAATGGTGTAAAATTAAAATGGGATATACCGGGCTAGGTTTCGAGTTACATGAACTAGGGCCAAACCAATCACCCAAGAATGGAATCGTCGAGCGAAAACACTTGACAACCTCCTAGAAGCAGCTTTCCTTGCCACCAGACCTTTCTCCATCATTTAGGAATCTGATGCCGTCACTAAACACATTCCTAAAATTGTAGCCATTTGTTGAGTGTTTTTTTTGGTGTCTAATACGCATATATATCACCATTGCCCTTGATTTTCTTGACTGTATGTCTCTTAAATGTCAACATATAAACTTGTGATTTAGTTTACGAAGATTTTTCAATGCCGAGAACCTCGATCAGGGAGTAAAAAGGCGTAAGGTTCACAATGGTGTAAAATTAAAATGGGATATACCGGGCTAGGATTCGAGTTACAGGAACAAGGGCCAAACCAACCACCCAAGAATGGAATCGTTGAGCGAAAGCACTTGACAACCTCGTAGAAGCAGCTTCTCTTGCCACCAGACCTTTCTCCATCAATTAGGAATCCGATCCCGTCACCAAACACATTCCTTAAATTGTAGCCATTTGTTGAGTGTTTTTTTTGGTGTCTAATACGTATATATATCACCATTTCTCTTGATTTTCTTGACTGTATATCTCTTAAATGTCAACATATGCACGTGTGATTTAGTTTACGAAGATTTTTCAATGCCGAGAACCTCGATCAGAGAGTAAAAAAGGCGTAAGGTTCACAATGGTGTAAAATTAAAATGGGAAATACCGGGCTGTGATTCGAGTTACAGGAACAAGGGCCAAACCAACCACCCAAGAATGGAATTTTTCGAGCCAAAAAACTTGACAACCTCCTAGAAGCAGCTTTTCTTGCCACCAGACCTTTCTCCATAAATTAGGAATCTGATTTCGTCACTAAACACATTCCTTAAATTGTAGCCATTTGTTGAGTGTTTTTTTTTGGTGTTTAATCCGCATATATATCACCATTGCCCTTGATTTTCTGGAGTGTATATCTCTTAAATGTCAACATATATATGTGTTATTTAGTTTACGAAGATTTTTCAAAGCTGAGAACCTTGATCAGAGAGTAAAAAAAGGCGTAAGGTTCACAATGGTGTAAAATTAAAATGGGATATACCGGGCTAGGATTCAAGTTACAGGAACAAGGGCCAAACCAACCACCCAAGAATAGAATCGTCGAGCAAAAACACTTGACAACCTCCTAGAAGCAGTTTTTCTTGCCACCAGACCTTTCTTCATCAATTAGGAATCTGATGCCGTCACTAAACACATTCCTTAAATTGTAGCTACTTGTTGAGTGTTTTTTTTTTTGGTGTCTAATCCACATATATATCACCATTGCCCTTGATTTTCTTGACTGTATATCTCTTAAATGTCAACATATACACGTGTAATTTAGTTTACGAAGATTTTTCAACGCCGAGAATCTCTATCAGAGAGTAAAAAAGGCGTAAGGTTCACAATGGTGTAAAATTAAAATGGGATATACCGGGCTAGGATTCGAGTTACAGGAACAAGGGCCAAAACAAACACCCAAGAATGGAGTCATCGAGCGAAAACACTTGACAACCTCCTAGAAGCAGCTTTGCTTGCCACCAGACCTTTCTCCATCAATTAGGAATCTGATGCCGTCACTAAACACATTCCTTAAATTGTAGCTATTTGTTGAGTGTTTTTTTAGTGTCTAATCCGCATATATATAACCATTGCCCTTGATTTTCTTGACTGTATATCTCTTAAATGTCAACATATACACGTGTGATTTAGTTTACGAAAATTTTTCAACGCCGAGAACCTCGATCAGAGAGTAAAAAAGGCGTAAGGTTCAGAATGGTGTAAAATTAAAATGGGATATACCGGGCTAGGATTCGAGTTACAGGAACAAGGGCCAAACCAACCACCCAAGAATGGAATCGTCGAGCAAAAACACTTGACAACCTCCTAGAAGCAGCTTTTTTTGCCAACAGACCTTTCTCCATCAATTAGGAATCTGATGCCGTCACTAAACACATTCCTTAAATTGTAGCCATTTGTTGAGTGTTTTTTTTTGGTGTCTAATCCGCATATATATCACCAATGCCATTGATTTTCTTGACTGTATATATCTCTTAAATGTCAACATATACACGTGTGATTTAGTTTACGAAGATTTTTCAATGCCGAGAACCTCGATCAGGGAGTAAAAAGGCGTAAGGTTCACAATGGTGTAAAACTAAAATGGGATATACCGAGCTAGGATTCGAGTTACATGAACTGGGGCCAAACCAATCACCCAAGAATGGAATCGTCGAGCGAAAACACTTGACAACCTCCTAGAAGAAGCTTTCCTTGCCACCAGACGTTTCTCCAACATTTAGGAATCTGATGCCGTCACTAAACACATTCCTTAAATTGTTTCCAATTGTTGAGTGTTTTTTTTGTGTCTAATCCGCATATATATCACCATTGCCCTTTTTTTCTTGACTGTATATCTCTTAAATGTAAACTTATACACGTGTGATTTAGTTTACGAAGATTTTTAAATGCCGATAACCTTGATCAGAGAGTAAAAAAGGCGTAAGGTTCACAATGGTGTAAAATTAAAATGGGATATACCGGGCTTAGATTCGAGTTACAGGAACAAGGGCCAAACCAACCATTCAAGAATGGAATCGTCGAGCCAAAAAACTTGACAACCTCCTAGAAGCAGATTTTCTTGCGACCAGTCCTTTCTTCATCAATTGGGAATCTGATGCCGTCACTAAACACATTCCTTAAATTGTAGCCATTTGTTGAGTGTTTTTTTTTTGTCTAATCCGCATAAATATCACCATTGCCCTTGATTTTCTTGACTGTATATCTCTTAAATGTCAACATATATATGTGTGATTTAGTTTACGAAGATTTTTCAATGTTTAGAACCTCGATCGGAGAGTAAAAACGGCGTAAGGTTCACAATGGTGTAAAATTAAAATGGGATATACCGGGCTAGGATTCGAGTTATAGGAACAAGGGCAAAACCAACAACCCAACAATAGAATCCTCGTGCGAAAAAACTTGACAACCTCCTAGAAGCAGCTTTTCTTATCACCAGACCTTTTTCCATCAATTAGGAATCTGATGCCGTCACTAAACACATTCCTTAAATTGTAGCCATTTGTTGAGTGTTTTTTATTTGGTGTCTAATCCGCATATATATCACCAATGCCATTGATTTTCTTGACTGTATATATCTCTTAAATGTCAACATATACACGTGTGATTTAGTTTACGAAGATTTTTCAATGCCGAGAAACTCGATTAGGGAGTAAAAAGGCGTAAGGTTCACAATGGTGTAAAATTAAAATGGGATATACCGGGCTAGGATTCGAGTTACATGAACAAGGGCCAAACGTGTCTAATCCACATATATATCACCATTGCCCATGATTTTTTTGACTGTATATCTCTTAAATGTCAACAAATACACGTGTGATTTAGTTTACGAAGATTTTTCAACGCCGAGTACCTCGATCAGAGAGTAAAAAAGGCGTAAGGTTCACAATGGTGTAAAATTAAAATGGGATATACCGGGCTAGGATTCAACTTACAGGAACAAGGGCCAAACCAACCACCCAAGAATCGAATCGTCGAGCGAAAGCACTTGACAACCTCCTAGAAACAGCTTTTCTTGCCACCAGACCTTTCTACATTAATTAGGAATCTGATGCCGTCACTAAACACATTCCTTAAATTGTAGCCATTTGTTGAGTGTTTTTTTTTTTGTGTCTAATCCGCATATATATCACCATTGCCCTTTTTTTTCTTGACTGTATATCTCTTAAATGTCAACATATACACGTGTGATTTAGTTTACGAAGATTTTTCAATGCTGAGAACCTCGATCAGGGAGTAAAAAAGGCGTAAGGTTCCCAATGGTGTAAAATTAAAACGGGATATACCGGGCTAGGATTCGAGTTACAGGAACAAGGGCCAAACCAACCACCCAAGAATGGAATCGTCGAGCGAAAACACTTGACAACCTCCTAGAAGCAGCTTTTTTGGCCACCAGACCTTTCTCCATCTATTAGGAATCTGATGCCGTCACTAAACACATTCCTTAAATTGTAGCCTTTTGCTGAGTGTTTTTTTTAGGTGTCAAATACGCATTTATATCACCATTGCCCTTGATTTTCTTGACTGTATATCTCTTAAATGTCAACATATACACGTGTGATTTAGTTTACGAAGATTTTTCAATGCCGAGAACATCGATCAGAGAGTAAAAAAGGCGTAAGGTTCACAATGGTGTAAAATTAAAACGGGATATACCGGGCTAGGATTCGAGTTACAGGAACAAGGGCCAAACGAACCACCCAAGAATGGAATCGTCGAGCAAAAACACTTGACAACCTCCTAGAAGCAGCTTTTCTTGCCACCAGACATTTCTCAATCAATTAGGAATCTGATGCCGTCACTAAACACATTCCTTAAATTGTAGCCATTTGTTGAGTGTTTTTTTTGGTGTCTAATCCGCATATATATCACCAATGCCCTTGATTTTCTTGACTGTATATCTCTTAAATGTCAACATATACACGTGTGATTTAGTTTACGAAGATTTTTCAATGCCGAGAACCTCGATCAGGGAGTAAAAAGGCGTAAGGTTCACAATGGTGTAAAATTAAAATGGGATATACCGGGCTTGGATTCGAGTTACAGGAACTAGGAACAAACCAATCACCCAAGAATGGAATCGTCGAGCGAAAACACTTGAAAACCTCCTAGAAACAGCTTTCCTTGCCACCAGGCCTTTCTCCATCAATTAGGAATCTGATGCCGTCACTAAACACATTCCTTAACATGTTTCCATTTGTTGAGTGTTTTTTTTTTGTGTCGAATCCGCATATATATCACCATTGCCCTTTTTTTCTTGACTGTATATCTCTTAAATGTCAACATATACACGTGTGATTTAGTTTACGAAGATTTTTCAATGCCGATAACCTTGATCAGAGAGTAAAAAAGGTGTGAGGTTCACAATGGTGTAAAATTAAAATGGGATATACCGGGCTTAGATTTGAGTTACAGGAACAAGGGCCAAACTAACCATCCAAGAATGGAATCGTCGTGCCAAAAAACTTGACAACCTCCTAGAAGCAGCTTTTCATGCCACCAGACCTTTCTCCATTAATTAGGAATCTGATGCCGTCACTAAACAAATTCCTTAAATTGTAGCCATTTGTTGAGTGTTTTTTTTTGTGTCTAATCCGCATATATATCACCATTGCCCTTGATTTTCTTGACTGTATATCTCTTAAATGTCAACATATATATGTGTGATTTAGTTTACGAAGATTTTTCAATGCCGAGAAACTCGATCGGAGAGTAAAAAAGGCGTAAGGTTCACAATGGTGTAAAATTAAAATGGGATATACCGGGCTAGGATTCGAGTTACAGGAACAAGGGCCAAACCAACCACCCAAGAATGGAATCGTCGAGCGAAAGCACCTGACAACCTCCTAGAAACAGCTTTTCTTGCCACCAGACCTTTTTCCATTAATTAGGAATCTGATGCCGTCACTAAACACATTCCTTAAATTGTAGCCATTTGTTGAGTGTGTTTTTTGTGTCTAATCCGCATATATATCACCATTGCCCTTTTTTTTCTTGACTTTATATCTCTTAAATGTCAACAAATACACGTGTGATTTAGTTTACGAAGATTTTTCAATGCTGAGAACCTCGATCAGGGAGTAAAAAAGGCGTAAGGTTCACAATGGTGTAAAATTAAAACGGGATATACCGGGCTAGGATTCGAGTTACAGGAACAAGGGCCAAACCAACCACCCAAGAATGGAATCGTCGAGCGAAAACACTTGACAACCTCCTTGAATAAGCTTTTTTTGCCACCAGACCTTTCTCCATCTATTAAGAATCTGATGCCGTCACTAAACACATTCCTTAAATTGTAGCCTTTTGTTGAGTGTTTTTTTTGGGTGTCTAGTACGCATATATATCACCATTGCCCTTGATTTTCTTGACTGTATATCTCTTAAATGTCAACATATACACGTGTGATTTAGTTTACGAATATTTTTCAATGCCGAGAACATCGATTAGAGAGTAAAAAAGGCGTAAGGTTCACAATGGTGTAAAATTTAAATGGGAAATACCGGGCTAGGATTCGAGTTACAGGAACAAGGGCCAAACCAACCACCCAAGAATGGAATCGTCGAGCAAAAACACTTACCAACCTCCTAGAAGCAGCTTTTCTTGCCACCAGACATTTCTCCATCAATTAGGAATCTGATGCTGTCACTAAACACATTCCTTAAATTGTAGCCATTTGTTGAGTGTTTTTTTGGTGTCTAATCCGCATAAATGTCACCATTGCCCTTGACTTTCTGGACAGTATATCTCTTAAATGACAACATATACGCGTGTGATTTAGTTTATGAAGATTTTTCAACGCCGAGAACCTCGATCATAGAGTAAAAAAGGCGTAAGGTTCACAATGGTGTAAAATTAAAATATGATATACCGGGCTAGGATTCGAGTTGCAGGAACAAGGGCCAAACCAAACACCCAAGAATGGAGTTGTCGAGCGAAAACACTGGACAACCTCCAAGAAGCAGCTTTTCTTGCCACCAGACATTTCTCAAACAATTAGGAATCTGATGCCGTCACTAAACACATTCCTTAAATTGTAGCCATTTGTTGAGTTTTTTTTTTTGTGTCTAATCCGCATATATATCACCATTTCTCTTTTTTTTCTTGATTGTATATCTCTTAAATGTCAACATATACACGTGTGATTTAGTTTACGAAGATTTTACAATGCTGAGAACCTCGATCAGGGAGTAAAAAAGGCGTAAGGTTCACAATGGTGTAAAATTAAGATGGGATATACCGGGCTAGGATTCGAGTTACAGGAATAAGGGCCAAACCAACCTCCCAAGAATCGAATCGTCGAGCGAAAACACTTGACAACCTCCTAAAAGCAGCTTTTCTTGCCACTAGACATTTCTCCATCAATTATGAATCTGATGTCGTCACTAAACACATTCCTTAAATTGTAGCCATTTGTTGAGTGTTTTTTTTTGGTGTCTAATATGCATATATATCACCATTGCTCTTGATTTTCTTGACTGTATATCTCTTAAATGTCAACATATAAACGTGTGATTTAGTTTAGGAAGATTTTTCAACGCCGAGAACCTCGATCAGAGAGTAAAAAAGGCGTAAGGTTCACAATGGTGTAAATTTAAAATGGGATATACCGGGCTAGGATTCGAGTTACAGGAACAAGGGCCAGACCAACCACCCAAGAATGGAATCGACGAGCCAAAAAACTTGACAACCTCCTGGAAGCAGCTTTTCTTGCCACCTGACTTTTCTCCATCAATTAGGAATCTGATGCCATCACTAAACACATTCCTTAAATTTTAGCCATTTGTTGAGTGTTTTTTTGGTGTCTAATCCGCATATATATCACCATTGCCCTTAATTTTCTTAACTGTATATCTCTTAAATGTCAACATATACACGTGTGATTTAGTTTACGAAGATTTTTCAATGCCGAGAACCTCGATCAGAGAGTAAAAAAGGCGTAAGGTTAACAATGGTGTAAAATTAAAATGGGATATACCGGGCTAGGATTCGAGTTACAGGAACAAGGGCCAAACCAACCACCCAAGAATTGAATTGTCGAGCGAAAACACTTGAAAACCTCCTAAAAGCAGCTTTTCTTGCCACCAGACCTTTCTCCATTAATTATGAATCTGTTGCCATCACTAAACACATTCCTTAAATTGTAGCCATTTGTTGAGTGTTTTTTTTTTGGTGTCTAATCCGCATATATATCACATTGCCCTTGATTTTCTTGACTGTATATCTCTTAAATGTCAACATATACATGTGTGATTTAGCTTAAGAAGATTTTTCAACGCCGAGAACCTCGATCAGAGAGTAAAAAAGGCGTAAGGTTCACAATGGTGTAAAATTAAAATGGGATATACCTGGCTAGGATTGGAGTTACAGGAACAAGGGCCAAAACAAACACCCAAGAATGGAATCGTCGAGCGAAAACACTTGACAACCTCTTAGAAGCAGCTTTTCTTGCCACCAGACCTTTCTTCGACAATTATGAATCTGATGCCGTCACCAAACACATTCCTTAAATTGTAGCCATTTGTTAAGTGTTTTTTTTGGGTGTCTAATACGCATATATATCACCATTTCCCTTGATTTTCTTGACTGTATATCTCTTAAATGTCAACATATACACGTGTGATTTAGTTTACGAAGATTTTTCAATGTCGAGAACCTCGATCAGATAGTAAAAAAGGTGTAAGGTTCACAATGGTGTAAAATTAAAATGGGATATACCGGGCTAGTATTCGAGTTACAGGAACAAGGGACAAACCAACCACCCAAGAATGGAATCGTCAAGCAAAAACACTTGACAATCTCCTAGAAGCAGCTTTTCTTGCCACCAAACCTTTCTCCATCAATTTAGGAATCTGATGCCGACACTAAACACATTTCTTACATTGTAGCCATTTGTTGAGTGTTTTATTTTTTGGTGACTAATCCGCATATATATCACCATTGCCCTTGATTTTCTTGACTTTATATCTCTTAAATGTCAACATATACTCGTGTGATTTAGTTTACGAAGATTTTTCAAAGCTGACAACCTCGATCAGGGAGTAAAAAAGGCGTAAGGTTCACAATGGTGTAAAATTAAAATGGGATATACCGGGCTAGGATTCGAGTTATAGGAACAAGGGCCAAACCAACCACCCAAGAATGGAATCGTCGAGCGAAAACACTTGAAAACCTCCTGGAAGCAGCTTTTCTTGCCACCAAACCTTTCTCCATCAATCAGGAATCTGATGCCGTCACTAAACATATTCCTTAAATTGTAGCCATTTGTTGAGTGTTTTTTTTGGTGTCTAATCCGCATATAAATCACAATTGCCCTTGATTTTCTTGACTGTATATCTCTTAAATGTCAACATATACACGTGTGATTTAGTTTACGAAGATTTTTCAACGCCGAGAACCTCGATCAGAGAGTAAAAAAGGCGTAAGGTTCACAATGGTGTAAAATTAAAATGGGATATACCGGGCTAGTATTCAAGTTACAGGAACAAGGGCCAAACCAACCACCCAAGACCAACCACCCTAGAATGGAATCGTCAAGCAAAAACACTTGACAATCTCCTAGAAGCAGCTTTTCTTGCCACCGGACCATTCTCAATCAATTTAGGAATCTGATGCCGACACTAAACACATTTCTTACATTGTAGCCATTTGTTGAGTGTTTTATTTTTTGGTGACTAATCCGCATATATATCACCATTGCCCTTGATTTTCTTGACTTTATATCTCTTAAATGTCAACATATACTCGTGTGATTTAGTTTACGAAGGTTCACAATGGTGTAAAATTAAAATGGGATATACCGGGCTAGGATTCGAGTTACAGGAACAAGGGCCAAACCACCCACCCAAGAATGAAATCGTCAAGCAAAAACACTTGACAACCTCCTAGAAGCAGCTTTTCTTGCCACCAGACCTTTCTCCATCAATTAGGAATCTGATGCCGTCACTAAACACATTCCTTAAAATGTAGCCGTTTGTTGAGTGTTTTTTTTTGTGTCTAATCCGCATATATATCACCATTGCCCTTGATTTTCTTGACTGTATACCTCCTAGAAGCAGCTTTTCTTGCCACCAGACCTTTCTCCATAAATTAGGAATCTGATGCCGTCATTAACCACATTCCTTAAATTGTAGCCATTTGTTGAGTGTTTTTTTTGGTGTCTAATCCGCATATATATCACCATTGCCCTTGATTTTCTTGACTGTATATCTCTTAAATGTCAACATATACACCTGTGATTTAGTTTACGAAGATTTTTCAACGCCGAGAACCTCGATCAGAGAGTAAAAAAGGCGTAAGGTTCACAATGGTGTAAAATTAAAATGGGATATACCGGGCTAGGATTCGAGTTACAAGAACAAGGGCCAAACCAAATACCCAAGAATGGAGTCGTCGAGCGAAAACACTAGGCAACCTCCAAGAAGCAGCTTTTCTTGCCACCAGACCTTTCTCCATCAATTACGAATCTGATGCCGTCACTAAACACATTCCTTAAATTGTAGCCATTTGTTGAGTTTTTTTTTGGTGTCTAATCCGCATATATATCACCATTGCCTTTTTTTTTCTTGATTGTATATCTCTTAAATGTGTGTGATTTAGTGTTTTCGTCCACACTACTGCTTGACGAAAATGAAAGGGCTTTGGCCCTGTAGCGATTATGTTTTAAGTGGTGGCTCTCAACTTTTACGAGAAGTTCTTTTCAATCGGCAAACCCTAAAGTCTCTCTCTCGCTCTCCTTGCTTCTGTGTGACGGCGTCATCAGGATCATCAAACCCTCAATAGCATCAACCCATTATTCTACCTAACTCGGTTAGTGCACTGTTGTGATTTACATGTGTGTATTTTATTCAGAACCTGAGTTGGTGATGTTATGTGAATTGCATTTTACGTTCTTAGATGTTGAATAGGGTCTTGTATTCTTACTTTGATTTCATGAATGATTTGAATGGTTGGTTGTTATTAAAATAATTATCGATTCATTTAGCATGATGATGATGATGATGATCCGAGGTGAATGATCTTGATATGTTGATGATACAACAATAGATGACTGGCAGATTAGGGTTCATGTTAAAACATATGTCAAATACTTGCTGATGTCGAATGATGATCATGTATGTTGCTATGCATATTGTTGATTTGGGATGATGTCCTATTGATTATCTATGAAACTTAAACTGATAAAGGTACGCTAGGGTTGTATGAGTCATGATGTGATTGGATGATGATTTAGTGATTGGATGATGATTACCGTGTTGTATGATAATCGATGATAGTACGAAACGGCTGTTACTGATCATTAGGGTTTTGTGTAACTGATATTGATGATGATGTACCCGACGAAAACCCCCACCCCACGAAAATACATCTCGACGAAATCCCAAGGGATTTCGTCGCCCAAGGGATTTCGTCGCCTGAAGGGTTTTCGACACTAGGTGATTTCGCCACTAGGTGATTTCGGCCAAAAGTGTTTTCATTGAGTGTCTGGCATATTAGTTCTGTGTAGTATGTAACTCTGTTAGTTATCAACTCTGTTAGTTGTTAATTCAGTAAACATGTTAACTCTGTTAAACTTATTAACTTTGTTAGGATATGTATATAACTATGTTAAACATGTAACATTATTAGTGTGTAAAACTTGTTAAGTGTGTTAACTTTGTAAAGTATATTAACTGCCTATTAATTCTGTGAAGCATAAATTGCATGGCTTTGATTAACTGTTTTTATGATATGTGATAATTGCCTAAACACACTTCGTGACATAGATGGCATGTGAATCTATCCGAACTTAACTGATTGAGTATACGTGCATAACTATAGGACTTGACTGATTACTTGTGAGCACGTAGTTTAGCATACCGAGCAAACCAAGGTGAGTTCACACTCTTTCCAAGGCATGGGGTTCCCAAGGGTTGGGAATGGGTTAATGATTTAAACGATAACTACAACCATCCTCCGTGGGTAGGATGCCAAGATTACACACACTGGACCAAACCTCTATCATGAATTCCCTCATTTATATCGACTTAATCGCCGAGGCCTATGGCGAGCGGGTCATTAGTTAATAGCGCTATTAGGTTTAACAAACCTAACACCGTGCCAGTCGGACAGGCGTGTACTAATGGACTATGGGCAAAGGGTCAATGCTGATAGACATTGACTTAGGGCACCACTTAAATTTTCGTAGTAGTCGATACGTTAGGTCTAGTAACACATGGGAAGCCCCCACTAATCTTTGCAAACAAGTCTGGGAGACCGCGATACGAATTAATACGATGCTTGGTTTACAAAACGAACATATGAGTTACGAAATGAATGCTATAACTAAACAACCAATTGTGAACTCGCTCAACTTTGTTGTTGACTCGATGTTACATGCCTTGCAGGTCGTTAGGTAACCATGGAGCTTGCACAGGGAGGCGCGGTTGTTGTGGGACATGGCAGTGTGTGTCATGCTAAAAACATTACTTTATTTCGTTCTTAATACTTACATTGGGTTTTACAATTATGCTTCCGCTAAACACTTAACTACGTTTTTGATTTGGAACACCTTTAATATTGTGTGGTTGAATTTTACTTAATACTTGTTATGTTCAATATGATTGATGGCTTGATCCTGGTCAGTCACGCCTCCAAGCGGTCATACTCCGCAAGTGGATTTTGGGGGTGTGACAGATTGGTATCAGAGCCATTGGTTATAGTGAACTTGGTTTTAATAAGGGTAAAAAGTTTTTGTTAAAACCAGACTATAACCTGTACAGTGCTCAACGATCCACAACGACGCTTCGCTCCACGTGCAAGACTCAACATTCTAGGTGATATGGTTTATGATTTTATTGCCTACTTGTTAGATTCATAGAACTTTGCTCATGGTATGCTTAGATAAACGTAGCAACTATCGTTTGAAAACACGTGTGTGCTTACTCTCTTCTGTCATCGTACTTTCGCGAACCTCTCTCACTCATGTTTTCCCTTTGATATGAAGATCATGAGTGGACGCGTTAACCTAACTCAAGCCCAGTTGGCGGCTTTGATCACTGAACAAGTTACTGCAGCACTCGCAGCTGCCCAGGCAGGAGGTATATCCTGCAGTTGCAACTCACTATAGGATCATTAGATCCTACACTCCTAAACCAACTCTTGTGTTTAACCTTGTCCTGTTCTTATATACACAACAGGTCTGAATGCTCAGCCGCCTGTATGCACATTCAAGACTTTTATGGACTGTCGTCCTACTACTTTCAGTGGCACTGAAGGGGCCGTTGGACTCCTCTACTAGTTCGAGAAGCTCGAATCTGTCTTCGAGATGTGTGAATGCCCTGAGGCTCATAGGGTGAAGTATGCCACTGTTACTCTCAAAGGCACTGCGCTAACTTGGTGGAACGCGCAAGTTCAGATGCTGGGGCTGGCGGCTGCTAATGCCACCCCTTGGAATGATTTTAAGGAACTGATCAAACATGAATACTGTAGTCGTGATGACATCCACAAGCTGGAAGTGGAATTCTTTAACCTGAAGATGACGGGATCAGAGATAGAAGCGTACACGAAACGATCCAACGAACTGGCAGTGTTGTGTCCAACTATGGTGGATCCTCCCATCAAGCGCATTGAGCTGTACCTCAAAGGCTTAGTACCAGAGATTCAAAGTCATGTGACTTCTGCCAACCTTGCTACCATCCAGGATGTCACTCGTCTTGCTCATCGTCTCACGGACCAGGCAGTGGAACAGAACAAGCTGCCTAAGCGTATCGGTGCTACTGCTACTACTACTACTACTACTACTTCTGCTATTCCCAGTGACGGATGGAACCTCCAGCAAGGGTTCGACTTCAGTTCGGTCCCAGGCACAGCAACGAAAGATTGATGACTATCAGAGCCCTGGTCAGCAATCTTCTGGTAGTCAAGGGCAGGGTGGATATCAAGGAAACCTCCCGAAGTGCAACAAATGCAACAGACACCACAATGGTCAGTGCAACAGGGGTCATTGCCAGAGGTGTCTCAAGATGGGTCATGAAGCTAAGGATTGCAGGAGCTCACGACCTGCGAATCAGAACCAACAACAACAACCACCAGCTCCACAGAACCAGCAGTGATAGCGAGGTAACAGGGGATGCTTTCAGTGTGGTGTTGAAGGCCACTTCAAGCGGAACTGCCCTCAGTTAAACCAGAATCAGGACAACAACGACAATAATCAGGGCAATGGGAACAACAATGGGGATAACAATGGGGGAAACATTGGAAACAATGGCGCCCGGGGCCGCGTGTTCGTGCTTGGTCAGGGTGATGCTAGGAATGACCCCAATGTCGTGATGGGTAAGTTTCTACTGGATGACTTTTATGTTACTGTTTTATTTGATTCGGGTGCCGATACCAGTTATGTGTCTCTAAAAGTTAGTCAAATGTTAAAACGCACACCAACTCCCTTAAACACCAAGCATGTCGTAGAGTTAGCAAACGGTAAGAGTATGGAAGCCACACACATAGTTAAGGGTTGTAATCTTGTCTTAGCTGGTCAGACTTTCTCTATCGATCTCATTCCTATAGTACTGGGTAGTTTCGACATTGTCATAGGGATGGATTGGTTATCACAACAGCAAGCAGAGATCCTATGCAAAGAGAAGATTGTTTGTATTCCCCGTTCTGGCAAAGAACCTCTCGAAATTCAAGGCGACAAGAGTGGTGCGGTAGTGGGCATCATCTCCTTCCTTAAGGCCCATAAGTGTTTGCGAAAGGGCCACACCGCTATCTTAGCACTTGTTACTGACGCATCAACGAGAGAGAAGAGAATAGAGGATATTCCAGTAGTACGCGACTTTCCTCAAGTGTTCCCTGAAGATTTACCTGGGCTACCGCCTCATCGCCAGGTCGAATTGCAGATCGAGCTAGCTCCTGGAGCAGCACCCATAGCTCGAGCACCTTATCGCTTAGCTCCAACCGAACTGGAAGAACTGTCTAAGCAATTGCAAGAACTCTTGGAAAAGGGTTTCATTCGTCCTAGCTCTTCGCCCTGGGGAGCTCCAGTATTATTTGTGAAGAAGAAAGACGGTACCTTCCGTATGTGCGTAGATTACCGCGAACTGAACAAGGTGACCGTGAAGAATCACTATCCTCTTCCACGTATTGATGACTTGTTCGATCAGTTGCAAGGGTCGAGCTACTATTCGAAGATTGACTTGAGGTCAGGTTACCATCAACTGAGAGTCCGAGATGAGGATATCTCTAAGACAGCATTCAGAACTCGTTACGACCATTACGAGTTTCTGGTCAAGCCATTCGGGTTAACAAACGCACCGGCAGTCTTCAAGGATCTTATGAATAGAGTGTGCAAGCCTTATCTTGACAAGTTCGTTATTATTTTCATCGATGACATCCTGATCTATTCGAAGAGTCAGGAGGAGCACGAGCAGCATTTACGACTCATTTTGGAACTCCTTCGAGCAGAACAGCTGTACGCAAAGTTTTCGAAGTGCGACTTCTGGCTTCGTGAAGTTCACTTTCTAGGCCACATGGTAAACAAGAATGGGATTCATGTTAATCCATCCAAGGTAGACTCGATTAAGAACTGGCCTGCACCGCGTACACCAACAGAAATCTGCCAATTCTTGGGTTTGGCGGGCTATTACAGAAGGTTCATCAAAGACTTCTCAAAGGTTGCGCAGCCGCTTACGCTACTAACTCAAAAGGGTGTCACCTATCATTGGGGTGATGCTCAAGAATCAGCATTTCAGCACTTAAAGGATAGACTTTGTAGCGCACCTATTCTTTCATTGCCTGAAGGTACAGACGATTTTGTAGTTTATTGCGACGCATCCATTCAGGGTCTTGGGTGTGTGTTGATGCAACGTGACAAGGTTATCGCTTATGCGTCACGCCAACTTAAGGTTCAAGAAAGGAACTACACCACACATGATTTGGAGCTGGGAGCTATTGTTTTCGCACTCAAGATATGGAGACATTACCTGTACGGTACCAAGTGCACCATTTATACCGATCACAGGAGTCTCGAGCATATCTTCAAACAGAAGGAGGTAAACATGCGACAACGTCGATGGGTCGAGCTATTGAATGATTACGAATGTGCCATCAAGTACCATCCGGGTAAAGCCAATGTTGTGGCCGACGCCCTCAGTCGAAAGGATACTACACCTAGACGCGTACGTGCTTTACAACTTACCATCCAGTCTAGTCTTCCTTCACAGATACGAGATGCTCAGGTAGAAGCGTTGAAACCAGAAAACTTCAGGGCTGAAGCCCTACCCGGCTCAAGGCAACGCTTAGAACAAAAGGCAGACGACGCCTACTATGTAACAGGATGCATCTGGGCCCCACACAATGGCAATTTACGAGAACTTGTAATGGATGAAGCACATAAGTCTCGCTACTCAGTATATCCTGGTTCGGATAAGATGTACCACGATCTCAGAACTATGTATTGGTGGCCTAGCATGAAGGCACACATAGTAACTTACGTTAGCAAATGTTTGACTTGTGCGAGAGTCAAGACCGAATACCAGAAACCATCAGGCCTACTCCAACAACCAGAGATTCCACAATGGAAATGGGAGCAAATTTCCATGGATTTTGTTACTGGCCTGCCTAGATCTCAACGGGGGAATGATACTATTTGGGTGATTGTGGATCGACTCACAAAGTCTGCACACTTCTTGGCTATCAAGGAAACGGATAAGTTCTCCACTCTAGCAGACGTTTATTTAAAGGAAGTGGTTTCGAGGCACGGGGTGCCGACCTCTATTATCTCTGATCGTGATGCACGTTTTACTTCAGAACTGTGGCAAGCTATGCACAAATATTTTGGCTCTCGATTAGACATGAGCACAGCTTATCACCCGCAAACAGATGGGCAGTCTGAACGCACCATCCAAACTCTAGAACACATGCTTCGTGCATGTGTAATCGATTTTAGCAACGGCTGGGAGAAACACCTCCCATTGGTGGAGTTTTCGTACAATAACAGTTACCACACCAGCATCCAAGCCGCTCCGTTTGAGGCATTGTACGGGCGTAAATGCCGATCACCTCTTTGTTGGGCAGAGGTGGGTGATAGTCAGATCACGGGTCCAGAACTTGTAGTAGACGCAACGGAAAGAATTGCTCAGATACGACAATGGATGGCTGTAGCTCGCGACCGTCAGAAAGCTTACGCGGATAAGCGCAGGAAACCACTCGAGTTCCAGGTTGGGGATCGAGTGCTACTCAAAGTCTCACCTTGGAAAGGTGTAGTTCGTTTTGGCAAACGAGGCAAGCTCAATCCGCGATATGTCAGACCGTTCGAAATCATAGAGAAAATAGGCAAAGTGGCCTACAAACTAAACCTACCCGCAGAACTCAGTGCAGTTCAAAACGTTTTTCACGTGTCAAATCTGAAGAAATGTCTGTCAGATGAGACCCTCATAGTTCCTTTGAAAGAGCTCACTATCGACGATCAGTTGCGATTCGTCGAGGAACCAGTTGAAATCACGGATCGAGACGTTAAGGTCCTCAAGCACACCAGAATACCTCTTATTCGAGTTCGTTGGAACTCCTGTCGTGGCCCAGAGTTCACTTGGGAACGAGAAGACCAAATGAAACTCAAGTATCCCCAGTTGTTCGGAAACAGTGCAACCACTACTGAGGCTGAAGCTACTACAGAATTTCGGGACGAAATTCCAAATCAACGAGGGGATGATGTGACACCTTAGGAAAACCAGTAAACTACACAACACAACTAGCTTCCTCAGTAACCACATGCTAAATTTCGGGACGAAATTTCTTTCAAGTTGGGGATAATGTGACAACTCGAGTTTTCAAGGTCTCTATTTGACTTAACCTTGTACTTATTGGCAAAGTGTGATATATATATATATATATATATATATGTTGTGCATTACATTTGAGTGTATGTTAATAATATGTTTCATGTTAATATTGTGTTATGTGTAATTAAAAGTGGAACTTTGACCGAACACCCTCTAGCCGAAAACCCCCACCCACGAAATCATCCCCACCCGAAAACACCCCTGTGGCGAAAACACCTTAGTGTTTTCGTCCGCACTACTGCTTGACGAAAATGAATGGGCTTTGGCCCAGTAGCGATTAAGTTTTAAGTGGTGGCTCTCAACTTTTACGAGAAGTTCTTTTCAATCGGCAAACCCTAAAGTCTCTCTCTCGCTTTCCTTGCTTCTGTGTGACGGCATCATCAGCATCATCAAACCCTCAATAGCATCAACCCATTATTCTACCTAACTCGGTTAGTGCACTGTTGTGAATTACATGTGTGTATTTTATTCAGAACCTGAGTTGGTGATGTTTTGTGAAGTGCATTTTATGTTCTTAGATGTTGAATAGGGTCTAGTATTGTTGCTTTGATTTCATGAATGATTTGAATGGTTGGTAGTTATTAAAATAATTTTCGATGCATTTAGCATGATGATGATGATGATCCAAGGTGAATGATCTTGATATGTTGATGATACAACAATAGATGACTGGCAGATTAGGGTTCATGTTAAAACATATGTCGAATACTTGCTGATGTCGAATAATGATCATGTATGTTGCTATGCATATTGTTGATTTGGGATGATGTCCTATTGATTATATATGAAACTTAAACTGATAAAAGTATGCTAGGGTTGTATGAGTCATGATGTGATTGGATGATGATTTAGTGATTGGATGATAATTACCGTGTTGTATGATAATCGATGATAGTACGAAACGGCTGTTACTGATCATTAGGGTTTTGTGTAACTTATATTGATGATGATGTACCCGACGAAAACCCCCACCCCACGAAAATACATCTCGACAAAATCCTAAGGGATTTCGTCGCCCAAGGGATTTAGTACCTGAAGGGTTTTCGACACTAGGTGATTTCGCCACTAGGTGATTTCGGCCAAGAGTGTTTTCGTTGAGTGTCTGGCATATTAGTTCTGTGTAGTATGTAACTCTGTTAGTTATCAACTTCGTTAGTTGTTAATTCAGTAAACATGTAACATTGTTAGTGTGTAAATCCTGTTAAGTGTGTTAACTTTGTAAAGTATATTAACTGCCTATTAATTCTGTGAAGCATAAATTGCATGGCTTTGATTAACTGTTTTTTTTTATATGTGATAATTGCCTAAACACACTTCGTGACATAGATGGCATGTGAATCTATACGAACTTAACTAATTGAGTATACGTGCATAACTATAGGACTTGACTGATTACTTGTGAGCACGTAGTTTAGCATACCGAGCAAACCAAGGTGAGTTCACACTCTTTCCAAGGCATGGGGTTCCCAAGGGTTGGGAATGGGTTAATGATTTAAACGATAATTACAACCATCCTCCGTGGGTAGGATGCCAAGATTACACACACTGGACCAAACCTCTATCATGAAGTCCCTCATTTATATCGACTTAATCGCCGAGGCCTATGGCGAGCAAGTCATTAGTTAATAGCGCTATTAGGTTTAACAAACCTCACACCATGCCAGTCGGACGGGCGTGTACTAATGGACTGTGGGCAAAGGGTCAATGCTGATAGACATTGACTTAGGGCACCACTTACATTTTCGTAGTAGTCGATACGCACGGTCTAGTAACACATGGGAAGCCCCCACTAATCTTTGCAAACATGTCTGGGAGACCGCGATACGAATTAATACGATACTTGGTTTACAAAACGAACATATGATTTACGAAACGAATGCTATAACTAAACAACCAACTGTGAACTCGCTCAACTTTGTTGTTGACTCGTTGTTACATGCCTTGCAGGTCGTTAGGTAACCATGGAGCTTGCACAGGGAGGCGCGGTCGTTGTGGGACATGGCAGTGTGTGTCATGCTAAAAACATTACTTTATTTCGTTCTTAATACTTACATTGGTTTTTACAATTATGCTTCCGCTAAACACTTAACTACGTTTTTTATTTGGAACACCTTTCATATTGTGTGGTTGAATTTTACGTAATACTTGTTATGTTCAATATGATTGGTGGCTTGATCCTGGTCAGTCACGCCTCTAAGCGGTCATACTCCGCATGTGGATTTTGGGGGTGTGACACCGAGAACCTCGATTAGAGAGTAAAAAAGGCGTAAGGTTCACAATAGTGTAAAATTAAAATGGGATATACCTGGCGAAGATTCGAGTTACATGAACAAGGGCCAAAGCAAACACCCAAGAATGGAGTCGTCGAGCGAAAACACTTGACAACCTCCTAGAAGCAGCTTTTCTTGCCACCAGAACTTTCTCCATCAATTAGGAATCTGATGCCATCACTAAACACATTCCTTAAATTGTAGCCATTTGTTGAGTGTTTATTTGGTGTCTAATCCGCATATATCACCATTGCCCTTTTTTTTTCGTGACTGTATATCTCTTAAATGTCAACATATACACGTGTGATTTAGTTTACGAAGGTTTTTCAATGCCGAGAACCTCGATCAGAGAGTAAAGAAGGCGTAAGGTTCACAATGGTGTAAAATTAATATGGGATATACCGGGCTTGGATTCGAGTTACAGGAACATGGGCCAAACTAACCACCCAAGAATGGAATCGTCAAGCAAAAACAATTGACAACCTCCTAGATGCAGCTTTTCTTGCCACCAGACCTATCTCCATCAATTAGGAATATGATGCCGTCACTAAACACATTCCTTAAATTGTAGCCATTTGTTGAGTGTTTTTTTTTTGTGTCTAATCCGCATATATATCAACATTGCCCTTTTTTTCGTGACTGTATATCTCTTAAATGTCAACATATACACGTGTGATTTAGTTTACAAAGAGTTTTCAATGCAGAGAACCTCGATCAGAGAGTAAAAAAGGCGTAAGGTTCACAATGATGTAAAATTAAAATGGAATATACCGGGCTAGGATTCGAGTTACAGGAACAAGGGCCAAACCAACCACCCAAGAATGGAATCGTCGAGAAAAAACACTTGACAACATCCTAGAAGCAGCTTTTCTTGCCACCAGACCTTTCTCAATCAATTAGGAATCTGATGCCGTCACTAAACACATTCCTTAAATTGTAGCCATTTGTTGAGTGTTTTTTTTTGGTGTCTAATCCGCATATATATCACCATTGCCCTTGATTTTCTTGACTGTATATATATCTTAAATGTCAACATATACACGTGTGATTTAGTTTACGAAGATTTTTAATGCTGAGAACCTCGATCAGAGAGTAAAAAAGGCGTAAGGTTCACAATGGTGTAAAATTAAAATGCGATATACCAGGCTAGGATTCGAGTTACAGGAACAAGGGCCAAACCAACCACCCAAGAGTGGAATCGTCGAGCAAAAACACTTGAGAATCTCCTAGAAGCAGGTTTTCTTGCCACCAGACCTTTCTCCATCAATTAGGAATTTGATGCCGTCACTAAACACATTTCTCAAATTGTAGCCATTTGTTGAGTGTTTTTTTTGTGTCTAATCCGCATATATATCACCATTGCCATTGATTTTCTTGACTGTATATCTCTTAAATGTCAACATATACAAGTGTAATTTAGTTTACGAACATTTTTCAAAGCCGAGAACCTCGATCAGAGAGTAAAAAAGGCGTACGGTTCACAATGGTGTAAAATTAAAATGGGATATACCGGGCTAGGATTCGAGTTACAGGAACAAGGGCCAAACCAAACACCCAAGAATGGAGTCTTCGAGCGAAAACACTTAACAACCTCCTAGAAGCAGCTTTTCTTGCCACCAGACCTTTCTCCATCAATTAGGAATCTGATGACGTCACTAACCACATTCCTTAAATTGTAGCCATTTGTTGAGTGTTTTTTTCGGTGTCTAATCCGCATATATATCACCATTGCCCTTTTTTTCTTGACTGTATATCTCTTAAATGTCAACATATACACGTGTGATTTAGTTACGAGGATTTTTCAATGCCGAGAACCTCGATCAGAGAGTAAAAAAGGCGTAAGGTTCACAATGGTGTAAAATTAAAATGGGATATACCGGGCTCGGATTCGAGTTACAGGAACAAGGGCCAAACCAACCACCCAAGAATGGAATCGTCGAGACAAAAAACTTGATAACCTCCTAGAAGCAGCTTTTCTTGCCCCTAGACCTTTCACCATCAATTAGGAATCTGATGCCGTTACTAAACACATTCCTTAAATTGTAGCCATTTGTTGAGTGTTTTTTTTTTTGTGTCTAATCCGCATATATATCACCATTGCCCTTGATTTTCTTAACTGTATATCTCTTAAATGTCAACATATATATGTGTGATTTAGTTTACGAAGATTTTTCAATGCCGAGAACCTCGATCAGAGAGTAAAAAAGGCGTAAGGTTCACAACGGTGTAAAATTAAAATGGGATATACCGGGCTAGGATTCGAGTTACAGGAACAAGGGCCAAACCAAACACCCAAGAATGGAATCGTCGAGCAAAAACACTTGAAACCTCCAAGAAGCAGCTTTTCTTGCCACCAGACCTTTCTCGATCAATTAGGAAGCTGATGCCGTCACTAAACACATTCCTTAAATTGTAGCCATTTGTTGAGTGTTTTTTTTGGTGTCTAATACGCATATATATCACCATTACCCTTGATTTTCTTGATTGTATATCTCTTAAATGTCAACATATACACGTGTGATTTAGTTTATGAAGATTTTTTAACGCCGGGAACCTCGATCAGAGAGTAAAAAAGGCGTAAGGTTCACAATGGTGTAAAATTAAAATGGGATATACCGGGCTAGGATTCGATTTATAGGAACAAGGGCCAAACCAAACACCCAAGAGTGGAGTCGTCGAGCGAATAAACTTGACAACCTCCTAGAAGCAGCTTTTCTTGCCACCAGACCTTTCTCCATCAAATAGGAATCTGATGCCGTCACTAAACACATTCCTTAAATTGTAGCCATTTGTTTAGTGTTTTTTTTTTTGACTAATCCGCATATATATCACCATTGCCCTTGATATTCTTGAATGTATATCTCTTAAATGTCAACAAATATATGTGTTATTTAGTTTACGAATATTTTTCAATGCCGATAACCTCGATTAGAGAGTAAAAAAGGCTTAAGGTTCACAATGGTGTAAAATTAAAATGGGATACACCGGGCTAGGATTCGAGTTACAGGAACAAGGGCGAAACCAACAACCCTAGAATGGAATCCCCATGCGAAAACACTTGACAACCTCCTAGAAGCAGCTTTTCTTGCCACCAGACCTTTCTCCATCAATTAGGAATCTGATGTCATCACTAAACACATTCCTTAAATTGTAGCCATTTGTTGAGTGTTTTTTTTTTGTTTCTAATCCGCATATATGTCACCATTGCCCTTGATTTTCTTGACTGTATATCTCTTAAATGTCAACATATACACGTGTGATTTAGTTTACGAAGATTTTTCAAAGTCGAGAACCTCGATCATAGAGTAAAAAAGGCGTAAGGTTCAAAATGGTGCAAAATTAAAGTGGGATATACCGGGCAAGAATTCGAGTTACTGGAACAAGGGGCAAACCAACCACCCAAGAATGGAATCGTCGAGCAAAATCACTTGACAACCTCCTAGAAGCAACTTTTCTTGCCACCAGACCTTTCTCGATCAATTAGGAATCTGATGCCGTCACTAAACACATTCCTTAAATTGTAGCCATTTGTTGAGTGTTTTTTTTGGAGTCTAATCCATATATATATCACCATTGCCCTTAATTTTCTTGACTGTATATCTCTTAAATGTCAACATATACACGTGTGATTTAGTTTTCGAAGATTTTTCAACACCGAGAACCTTGATCAGAGAGTAAAAAAGGCGTAAGGTTCACAATGGTGTAAAATTAAAATGGGATATACCGGGCTAGGATTCGATTTATAGGAACAAGGGCCAAACCAAACACTCAAGAATGGAGTCGTCGAGCAAAAAAACTTGACAACCTCCTAGAAGCAGCTTTTCTTGCCACCAGACCTTTCTCCATCAATTAGGAATCTGATGCCGTCACTAAACACATTCCTTAAATTGTAGCCATTTGTTGAGTGTTTTCTTTTTGTGTCTAATCCGCATATATATCACCATTGCCCTTGATTTTCTTAACTGTATATCTCTTAAATGTCAACATATATATGTCTGATTTAGTTTACGAAGATTTTTCAATGCCGAGAACCTCGATCAGAGAGTAAAAAAGGCGTAAGGTTCACAACAGTGTAAAATTAAAATGGGATATACCGGGCTAGGATTCAAGTTACAGGAACAAGGGCCAAACCAAACACCCAAGAATGGAATCGTCGAGCAAAAACACTTGAAACCTCCAAGAAGCAGCTTTTCTTGCCACCAGACCTTTCTCGATCAATTAGGAAGCTGATGCCGTCACTAAACACATTCCTTAAATTGTAGCCATTTGTTGAGTGTTTTTTTTGGTGTCTAATACGCATATATATCACCATTACCCTTGATTTTCTTGATTGTATATCTCTTAAATGTCAACATATACACGTGTGATTTAGTTTATGAAGATTTTTTAACGCCGGGAACCTCGATCAGAGAGTAAAAAAGGCGTAAGGTTCACAATGGTGTAAAATTAAAATGGGATATACCGGGCTAGGATTCGATTTATTGGAACAAGGGCCAAACCAAACACCCAAGAGTGGAGTCGTCGAGCGAATAAACTTGACAACCTCCTAGAAGCAGCTTTTCTTGCCACCAGACCTTTCTCCATCAAATAGGAATCTGATGCCGTCACTAAACACATTCCTTAAATTGTAGCCATTTGTTTAGTGTTTTTTTTTGTGACTAATCCGCATATATATCACCATTGCCCTTGATATTCTTGATTGTATATCTCTTAAATGTCAACAAATATATGTGTTATTTAGTTTACGAATATTTTTCAATGCCGATAACCTCGATTAGAGAGTAAAAAAGGCTTAAGGTTCACAATGGTGTAAAATTAAAATGGGATACACCGGGCTAGGATTCGAGTTACAGGAACAAGGGCGAAACCAACAACCCTAGAATGGAATTCTCATGCGAAAACACTTGACAACCTCCTAGAAGCAGCTTTTCTTGCCACCAGACCTTTCTCCATCAATTAGGAATCTGATGTCATCACTAAACACATTCCTTAAATTGTAGCCATTTGTTGAGTGTTTTTTTTTTTGTTTCTAATCCGCATATATGTCACCATTGCCCTTGATTTTCTTGACTGTATATCTCTTAAATGTCAACATATACACGTGTGATTTAGTTTACGAAGATTTTTCAAAGTCGAGAACCTCGATCATAGAGTAAAAAAGGCGTAAGGTTCAAAATGGTGCAAAATTAATATGGGATATACCGGGCAAGGATTCGAGTTACTGGAACAAGGGGCAAACCAACCACCCAAGAATGGAATCGTCGAGCAAAATCACTTGACAACCTCCTAGAAGCAACTTTTCTTGCCACCAGACCTTTCTCGATCAATTAGGAATCTGATGCCGTCACTAAACACATTCCTTAAATTGTAGCCATTTGTTCAGTGTTTTTTTTTGGTGTCTAATCCATATATATATCACCATTGCCCTTAATTTTCTTGACTGTATATCTCTTAAATGTCAACATATACACGTGTGATTTAGTTTTCGAAGATTTTTCAACACCGAGAACCTTGATCAGAGAGTAAAAAAGGCGTAAGGTTCACAATGGTGTAAAATTAAAATGGGATATACCGGGCTAGGATTCGATTTATAGGAACAAGGGCCAAACCAAACACTCAAGAATGGAGTCGTCGAGCAAAAAAACTTGACAACCTCCTAGAAGCAGCTTTTCTTGCCACCAGACCTTTCTCCATCAATTAGGAATCTGATGCCGTCACTAAACACATTCCTTAAATTGTAGCCATTTGTTGAGTGTTTTTTTTTTGGTGTCTAATCTGCATATATATCACCATTGCCCTTGATTTTCTTTACTGTATATCTCTTAAATTTTAACATATACACGTGTGATTTAGTTTACGAGGATTTTTCAATGCCGAGAACCTCGATCAGAGAGTAAAAATGGCGTAAGGTTAACAATGGTGTAAAATTAAAATGGGATATACCGGGTTAGGATTCGAGTTACAGGAACAAGGGCCAAACCAACCACCCAAGAATGAAATCGTCGAGACAAAAAACTTGACAACCTCCTAGAAGCAGCTTTTCTTGCCACCAGACCTTTCTCCATCAATTAGGAATCTGATGTCGTCACTAACCACATTCCTTAAATTGTAGCCATTTGTTGAGTGTTTTTTTAGGTGTCTTATCCGCATATATATCACCATTGCCCTTTTTTTCTTGACTGTATATCTCTTAAATGTTAACATATACACATGTGATTTAGTTTACGAGGATTTTTCAATGCCGAGAACCTCGATCAGAGAGTAAAAATGGCGTAAGGTTCACAACGGTGTAAAATTAAAATGGGATATACCGGGCTAGGATTCGAGTTCCAGGAACAAGGGCCAAACCAACCACCCAAGAATGGAATCGTCGAGACAAAAAACTTTACAACCTCCTAGAAGCAGCTTTTCTTGCCACCAGACCTTTCTCCATCAATTAGGAATCTGGTGACGTCACTAAATACATTCCTTAAATTATAGCCATTTGTTGAGTGTTTTTTTTGGTGTCTAATCCGCATATATATCACCATTGCCCTTGATTTTCTTGACTGTATATCTCTTAAATGTCAACATATATATGTGTGATTTAGTTTACGAAGATTTTTCAACGCCGAGAAACTCGATCAGAGAATAAAAAAGGCGTAAGGTTCACAATGGTGTAAAATTAAAATGGGATATATCGGGCTAGGATTCGAGTTACCGGAACAAGGGCAAAACCAACAACCCTAGAATGGAATCCTCTTGCGAAAACACTTGACAACCTCCTAGAAGCAGCTTTTCTTGCCACCAGACCTTTCTCCATCAATTAGGAATCTGATGCCATGACTAAGCACATTCCTTAAATTGTAGCCATTTGTTGAGTGTTTTTTTTTTGTGTCTAAACCGCATATATATCACCATTGCCATTGATTTTCTTGTCTGTATATCTCTTAAATGTCAACATATACACGTGTGATTTAGTTTACGAAGATTTTTCAACGCCGAGAAGCTCGATCAGAGAGTAAAAAAGGCGTAAGGTTCACAATGGTGTAAAATTAAAATGGGATATACCGGGCTAGGATTCGAGTTACAGGAACAAGGGCCAAACCAAACACCCAAGAATGGAGTCGTCGAACGAAAACAATGGACAACCTCCTAGAAGCAGCTTTTTTTGCCACCAGACCTTTCTCCATCAATTAGGAATCTGATGCCGTCAGTAAACACATTCCTTAAATTGTATCCATTTGTTGAGTGTTTTTTTTGGTGTCTAATCCGCATATATATCACCATTCCCTTTTTTTTCTTGACTGTATATCTCTTATATGTCAACATATACACGCCTGATTTAGTTTACGAAGATATTTTAACACCGAGAACCTCGATCAGAGAGTAAAAAAGCCGTAAGGTTCAAAATGGTGTAAAATTAAAATGGGATATACCGGGCTAGCATTCGAGTTACAGGAACAAGGGCCAAACCAACAACCCAAGAATGGAATCGTCGAGCAAAAACACTTGACAACCTCCTAGAAGCGGCTTTTCTTGCCACCAGACCTTTCTCCATCAATTAGGAATCTGATGTCGTCACAAAACACATTCCTTAAATTGTAGCCATTTGTTGAGTGTTTTTTTGGTGTCTAATCCGCATATATGTCACCATTGCCCTTGATTTCTAGACTGTATATCTCTTAAATGTCAACATATACACGTGTGATTTAGTTTACGAAGATTTTTCAACGCCGAGAACCCCGATCAGAGAGTAAAAAAGGCGTAAGGTTCACAATGGTGTAAAATTAAATTGGGATATATCGGGATAGGATTCGAGTTACAGGAACAAGGGCCAAACCAAACACCCAAGAATGGAGTCGTCGAGTGAAAACACTTGCCAACCTCCTAGAAGCAGCTTTTCTTGCCACCAGACATTTCTCCATCAATTAGGAATCTGATGCCGTCACTAAAGACATTCCTTAAATTGTAGCCATTTGTTGAGTGTTTTTTTAGGTGTCTTATCTGCATATATATCACCATTGCCCTTTTTTTTCTTGACTGTATATCTCTTAAATGGTAACATATACACATGTGATTTAATTTATGAGGATTTTTCAATGCCGAGAACCTCGATCAGAGAGTAAAAATGGTGTAAGGTTCACAATGGTGTAAAATTAAAATGGGATATACCGGGCTAGGATTCGAGTTACAGGAACAAGGGCCAAACCAACCACCCAAGAATGGAATGGTCGAGACAAAAAACTTGACAACCTCCTAGAAGCAGCTTTTCTTGCCACCAGAACTTTCTCCATCAATTAGGAATCTGGTGCCGTCACTAAACACATTCCTTAAATTGTAGCCATTTGTTGAGTGTTTTTTTTGGTGTCTAATCCGCATATATATCACCATTGCCCTTGATTTTATTGACTGTATATGTCTTAAATGTCAACATATATATGTGTGATTTAGTTAACGAAGATTTTTCAACGCCGAGATACTTGATCAGAGAATAAAAAAGGCGTAAGGTTCACAATGGTGTAAAATTAAAATGGGATATATCGGGCTAGGATTCGAGTTACCGGAACAAGGGCAAAACCAACAACCCTAGAATGTAATCCTCATGCGAAAACACTTGACAACCTCCTAGAAGCAGCTTTTCTTGCCACCAGACATTTCTTCATCAATTAGGAATCTGATGCCATGACTAAACACATTCCTTATATTGTAGCCATTTGTTGAGTGTTTTTTTTGGTGTCTAAACCGCTTATATATCACCATTGCCATTGCTTTTCTTGACTGTATATCTCTTAAATGTCAACATATACACGTGTGATTTAGTTTACGAAGATTTTTCAACGCCGAGAACCTCGATCAGAGAATAAAAAAGGCGTAAGGTTCACAATGGTGTAAAATTAAAATGGGATATACCGGGCTAGGATTCGAGTTACAGGAACAACAGCCAAACCAAACACCCAAGAATGGATTCGTCGAGCGAAAACACTTAACAACCTCCTAGAAGCAGCTTTTCTTACCACCAGATCTTTCTCCATCAATTAGGAATCTGATGCCGTCACTAACCACATTCCTTAAATTGTAGCCATTTGTTGAGTGTTTTTTTAGGTGTCTTATCCGCATATATATCACCATAGCCCTTTTTTCTTGACTGTATATCTCTTAAATGTTAACATATACACATGTGATTTAGTTTTCGAGGATTTTTCAATGCCGAGAACCTCGACCAGAGAGTAAAAATGGCGTAAGGTTCACAATGGTGTAAAATTAAAATGGGATATACCGGGCTAGGATTCGAGTTACAGAAACAAGGGCCAAACCAACCACCCAAGAATGGAATCGTCGAGACAAAAAACTTGACAACCTCCTAGAAGCAGCTTTTCTTGCCACCAGACCTTTCTCCATCAATTAGGAATCTGGTGCCGTCACTAAACACATTCCTTAAATTATAGCCATTTGTTGAGTGTTTTTTTTGGTGTCTAATCCGCATATATATCACCATTGCCCTTGATTTTATTGACTGTATATGTCTTAAATGTCAACATATATATGTGTGATTTAGTTAACGAAGATTTTTCAACGCCGAGATACTTGATCAGAGAATAAAAAAGGCGTAAGGTTCACAATGGTGTAAAATTAAAATGGGATATATCAGGCTAGGATTCGAGTTACCGGAACAAGGGCAAAACCAACAACCCTAGAATGGAATCCTCATGCGAAAACACTTGACAACCTCCTAGAAGCAGCTTTTCTTGCCACCAGACATTTCTCCATCAATTAGGAATCTGATGCCATGACTAAACACATTCCTTATATTGTAGCCATTTGTTGAGTGTTTTTTTTGGTGTCTAAACCGCTTATATATCACCATTGCCATTGATTTTCTTGACTGTATATCTCTTAAATGTCAACATATACACGTGTGATTTAGTTTACGAAGATTTTTCAACGCCGAGAACCTCGATCAGAGAATAAAAAAGGCGTAAGGTTCACAATGGTGTAAAATTAAAATGGGATATACCGGGCTAGGATTCGAGTTACAGGAACAACAGCCAAACCAAACACCCAAGAATGGATTCGTCGAGCGAAAACACTTAACAACCTCCTAGAAGCAGCTTTTCTTACCACCAGATCTTTCTCCATCAATTAGGAATCTGATGCCATCACTAACCACATTCCTTAAATTGTAGCCATTTGTTGAGTGTTTTTTTAGGTGTCTTATCCGCATATATATCACCATTGCCCTTTTTTTCTTGACTGTATATCTCTTAAATGTTAACATATACACATGTGATTTAGTTTTCGAGGATTTTTCAATGCCGAGAACCTCGACCAGAGAGTAAAAATGGCGTAAGGTTCACAATGGTGTAAAATTAAAATGGGATATACCGGGCTAGGATTCGAGTTACAGAAACAAGGGCCAAACCAACCACCCAAGAATGGAATCGTCGAGACAAAAAACTTGACAACCTCCTAGAAGCAGCTTTTCTTGCCACCAGACCTTTCTCCATCAATTAGGAATCTGGTGCCGTCACTAAACACATTCCTTAAATTATAGCCATTTGTTGAGTGTTTTTTTTTGTGTCTAATCCGCATATATATCACCATTGCCCTTGATTTTATTGACTGTATATGTCTTAAATGTCAACATATATATGTGTGATTTAGTTAACGAAGATTTTTCAACGCCGAGATACTTGATCAGAGAATAAAAAAGGCGTAAGGTTCACAATGGTGTAAAATTAAAATGGGATATATCGGGCTAGGATTCGAGTTACCGGAACAAGGGCAAAACCAACAACCCTAGAATGGAATCCTCGTGCGAAAACACTTGACAACCTCCTGGAAGCAGATTTTCTTGCCACCAGACCTTTCTCCATCAATTAGGAATCTGATGCCATGACTAAGCACATTCCTTAAATTGTAGCCATTTGTTGAGTGTTTTTTTTTTGTGTCTAAACCGCATATATATCACCATTGCCATTGATTTTCTTGTCTGTATATCTCTTAAATGTCAACATATACACGTGTGATTTAGTTTACGAAGATTTTTCAACGCCGAGAACCTGGATCAGAGAGTAAAAAAGGCGTAAAGTTCACAATGGTGTAAAATTAAAATGGGATATACCGGGCTAGGATTCAAGTTACAGGAACAAGGGCCAAACCAAACACCCAAGAATGGAGTCGTCGAGCGAAAACAATTGACAACCTCCTAGAAGCAGCTTTTCTTGCCACCAGACCTTTCTCCATCAATTACGAATCTGATGCCGTCACTAAACACATTCCTTAAATTGTATCTATTTGTTGAGTGTTTTTTTTGGTGTCTAATCCGCATATATATCACCATTCCCTTTTTTTCATGACTGTATATCTCTTATATGTCAACATATACACGTGTGATTTAGTTTACGAAGATATTTCAACGCCGAGAACCTCGATCAGAGAGTAAAAAAGGCGTAAGGTTCAAAATGGTGTAAAAGGATTCGAGTTATAGGAACAAGGGCCAAACCAAACACCCAAGAATGGAGTCGTCGAGTGAAAACACCTGACAACCTCCTAGAAGCAGCTTTTCTTGCCACTAGACCTTTCTCCATCAATTAGGAATCTGATGCCGTCACTAAAGACATTCCTTAAATTGTAGCCATTTGTTGAGTGTTTTTTTTTGTGTGTGTAATCCGCATATATATATCACCATTGCCCTTTTTTCTTAATTGTATATCTCATAAATGTCAACAAATACACGTGTGATTTAATTTACGAAAATTTTTCAATGCCGAGAACCTCGATCTGAGTGTAAAAAAGGCGTAAGGTTCACAATGGTGTAAAATTAAAATGGGATATACCGGGCTAGGATTCGAGTTACAGGAACAAGGGCAAAACCAACAACCTTAGAATGGAATCCTCGTGCGAAAACACTTGACAACCTCCTAGAAGCACCTTTTCTTGCCACCAGACCTTTCTCCATCAATTAGGAATCTGATGCTATCACTAAACACATTCCTAAAATTGTAGCCATTTGTTGAGTGTTTTTTTTTGTGTCTAATCCGCATATATATCACCAATGCCCTTGATTTTCTTGACTGTATATATCTTAAAAATCTACATATACACGTGTGATTTAGTTTACGAAGATTTTTCAACGCCGAGAACCTCGATCAGAGAGTAAAAAAGGCGTAAGGTTCACAATGGTGTAAAATTAAAATGGGCTATACCGGGCTCAGATTCGAGTTACTGGAACAAGGGCCAAACCAAACACCCAAGAATGGAATCCTCGTGCGAAAACACTTGACAACCTCCTTGAAGCAGCTTTTCTTGCCACCAGACTTTTCTCCATCAATTAGGAATCTGATGCGATCACAAAACACATTCCTTAAATTGTAGCCATTTGTTGAGTGTTTTTTTTGGTGTCTAATTCGCATATATATCACCATTGCCATTGATTTTCTTGACTGTATATCTCTTAATTGTCAACATATATATGTGTGATTTAGTTTACGAAGATTTTTCAATGCCGAGAAACTCGATCAGAGAATAAAAAAGGCGTAAGGTTCACAATGGTGTAAAATTAAAATGGGATATACCGGGCTAGGATTCGAGCTACAGGAACAAGGGAAAAACCAACAACCCTAAAATGGAATCCTCGTGCGAAAACACTTGACAACCTCCTAGAAGCAGCTTTTCATGCCACCAGACCTTTCTCCATCAATTAGGAATCTGATGCCATCACTAAACACATTCCTTAAATTGTAGCCATTTGTTGAGTGTTTTTTTGGTGTCTAATCCGCATATATATCACCATTGCCCTTGATTTTATTGACTGTATATCTCTTAAATGTCAACATATACACGTGTGATTTAGTTTACGAAGATTTTTCAACGCTGAGAACCTTGATCAGAGAGTAAAAAAGGCGTAAGGTTCACAATGGTGTAAAATTAAAATGGGATATACCGGGCTAGGATTCGAGTTACAGGAACAAGGGCAAAACCAAACACCCAAGAATGGAGTCGTCGAGCGAAAACAATTGACCACCTCCTAGAAGCAGCTTTTCTTGCCACCAGACCTTTCTCTATCAATTAGGAATCTGATTCCGTCACTAAACACATTCCTTAAATTGTAGCCATTTGTTAAGTATTTTTTTTGGTGTCTAATCCGCATATATATCACCATTGCCCTTTTTTCTTGACTGTATATCTCTTAAATGCCAACATATACACGTGTGATTTAGTTTACGAAGATATTTCAACGCCGAGAACCTCAATCTGAGAGTAAAAAAGGCGTAAGGTTCACAATGGTGTAAAATTAAAATGGGATATACTGGGCTTGGATTCGAGTTACAGGAACAAGGGCAAAACCAACAACCCTAGAATGGAATTATCGTGCAAAAACACTTGACAACCTCCTAGAAGCACCTTTTCTTGCCACCAGACCTTTCTCCATCAATTAGGAATCTGATGCCATCACTAAACACATTCCTTAAATTGTAGCCATTTGTTGAATGTTTTTTTGGTGTCTAATCCGCATATATATCACCATTGCCCTTAATTTTCTTGACTGTATATCTCTTAAATGTCAACATATACACGAGTGATTTAGTTTACGAAGATTTTTCAACGCCGAGAACCTCGATCAGAGAGTAAAAAAGGCGTAAGGTTGACAATTGTGTAAAATTAAAATGGGATATACCGGGCTAGGATTCGAGTTACAGGAACAAGGGCCAAACCAAACACCCAAGAATGGAGTCGTCGAGCGAAAACAATTGACAACCTCCTAGAAGCAGCTTTTCTTGCCACCAGACCTTTCTCCATCAATTAGGAATCTGATGCGGTCACTAAACACATTCCTTAAATTGTAGCCATTTGTTAAGTATTTTTTTTGGTGTCTAATCCGCATATATATCACCATTGCCCTTTTTTTCTTGACTGTATATCTCTTAAAGGCCAACAAATACACGTGTGATTTAGTTTACGAAGATATTTCAACGCCGAGAACCTCGATCAGAGAGTAAAAAAGGCGTAAGGTTCACAATGGTGTAAAATTAAAATGGGATATACCGGGCTAGGATTCGAGTTACAGGAACAAGGGCAAAACCAACCACCCAAGAATGGAATCATCGAGCAAAAATACTTGACAACCTCCTAGAAGCAGCTTTTCTTGCCACCAGACCTTACTCCATCAATTAGGAATCTGATGCAGTCACTAAACACATTCCTTAAATTGTAGCCATTTGTTGAGTGTTTTTTTTTGTGTCTAATCCGCATATGTATCACCATTGCCCTTGATTTTCTTGATTGTATATCTCTTAAATGTCAACATATATATGTGTGATTTAGTTTATGAAGATTTTTCAATGCCGAGAACCTCGATCAGAGAGTAAAAAAGGCGTAAGGTTCACAATTGTGTAAAATTAAAATGGGATATACCGGGCTAGGATTCAAGTTACAGGAACAAGGGCCAAACCAACCACCAAAGAATGGAATCGTCGAGCGAAAACACTTGACAACCTCCTAGAAGCAGCTTTTCTTGCCACTAGACCTATCTCCATCAATTAGGAATCTGATGCCGTCACTAAACACATTCCATAAATTGTAGTCATTTGTTGAGTGTTTTTTTTGTGTCTAATACCCATATATATCATCATTGCCCTTGATTTTCTTGACTGTATATCTCTTAAATGTCAACATTTACACGTATGATTTAGTTTACGAAGATTTTTCAATGGCGAGAACCTCGAAAAGAGAGTAAAAAAGGCGTAAGGTTCACAACGGTGTAAAATTAAAATGGGATATACCGGGCTAGGATTCGAGTTACTGGAACAAGGGCCAATCCAACCACCCAAGAATGGGATCGTCGAGCGAAAACACTTGACAACCTCCTAGATGCAGCTTTTCTTGCCACCAGTCCTTTCTCCAGCAATTAGGAATCTGATGCCCTCACTAAACACATTCCTTAAATTGTAGCCATTTGTTAAGTGTTTTTTTATTCGAGTTACAGGAACATGTGATTAAGTTTACGAAGATTTTTCAATGCCGAGAACCTCAATCAGAGAGTAAAAAAGGTGTAAGGTTCACAATGGTGTAAAATTAAAAGGGGATATACCGGGATAGGATTCGAGTTACAGGAAAAAGGGCCAAACAAATCACCCAAGAATGGAATATTCAAGCGAAAACACTTGACAACCTCCTAGAAGCAGCTTTTCTTGCCACCAGACCTTTCTCCATCAATTAGGAATCTGATACCATCACTAAACACATTCCTTAAATTGTAGCCATTTGTTGAGTGTTTTTTTTGGTGTCTAATCCGCTTATATATCACCATTGCCCTTGATTTTCTTGACTGTATATCTCTTAAATGTCAACATATATATGTGTGAGATTTAGTTTACGAAGATTTTTCAATGCCGAGAACCTCGATCAGAGAATAAAAAAGGCGTAAGGTTAACAATGGTGTAAAATTAAAATGGGATATACCGGGCTAGGATTCGAGTTACAGGAACAAGGGCAAAACCAACAACCCTAGAATGGAATCCTCGTGCGAAAACACTTGACAACCTCCTAGAAGCAGCTTTTCTTGCCACCGGACCTTTCTCCATCAATTAGGAATCTGATGCCATGACTAAACACATTCCTTAAATTGTAGCCATTTGTTGAATGTTTTTTTGGTGTCTAATCCGCATATATATCACCATTGCCCTTAATTTTCTTGACTGTATATCTCTTAAATGTCAACATATACACGAGTGATTTAGTTTACGAAGATTTTTCAACGCCGAGAACCTCGATCAGAGAGTAAAAAAGGCGTAAGGTTGACAATGGTGTAAAATTAAAATGGGATATACCGGGCTAGGATTCGAGTTACAGGAACAAGGGCCAAACCAAACACCCAAGAATGGAGTCGTCGAGCGAAAACAATTGACAACCTCCTAGAAGCAGCTTTTCTTGCCACCAGACCTTTCTCCATCAATTAGGAATCTGATGCCGTCACTAAACACATTCCTTAAATTGTAGCCATTTGTTAAGTATTTTTTTTGGTGTCTAATCCGCATATATATCACCATTGCCCTTTTTTTCTTGACTGTATATCTCTTAAAGGCCAACAAATACACGTGTGATTTAGTTCACGAAGATATTTCAACGCCGAGAACCTCGATCAGAGAGTAAAAAAGGCGTAAGGTTCACAATGGTGTAAAATTAAAGTGGGATATACCGGGCTAGGATTCGAGTTACAGGAACAAGGGCAAAACCAACCACCCAAGAATGGAATCATCGAGCAAAAATACTTGACAACCTCCTAGAAGCAGCTTTTCTTGCCACCAGACCTTACTCCATCAATTAGGAATCTGATGCAGTCACTAAACACATTCCTTAAATTGTAGCCATTTGTTGAGTGTTTTTTTTTTTTGTGTCTAATCCGCATATGTATCACCATTGCCCTTGATTTTCTTGATTGTATATCTCTTAAATGTCAACATATATATGTGTGATTTAGTTTATGAAGATTTTTCAATGCCGAGAACCTCGATCAGAGAGTAAAAAAGGCGTAAGGTTCACAATTGTGTAAAATTAAAATGGGATATACCGGGCTAGGATTCAAGTTACAGGAACAAGGGCCAAACCAACCACCAAAGAATGGAATCGTCGAGCGAAAACACTTGACAACCTCCTCGAAGCAGCTTTTCTTGCCACTAGACCTATCTCCATCAATTAGGAATCTGATGCCGTCACTAAACACATTCCATAAATTGTAGCCATTTGTTGAGTGTTTTTTTTGTGTCTAATACCCATATATATCATCATTGCCCTTGATTTTCTTGACTGTATATCTCTTAAATGTCAACATTTACACGTATGATTTAGTTTACGAAGATGTTTCAATGCCGAGAACCTCGAAAAGAGAGTAAAAAAGGCGTAAGGTTCACAACGGTGTAAAATTAAAATGGGATATACCGGGCTAGGATTCGAGTTTCTGGAACAAGGGCCAAACCAACCACCCAAGAATGGGATCGTCGAGCGAAAACACTTGACAACCTCCTAGATGCAGCTTTTCTTGCCACCAGTCCTTTCTCCATCAATTAGGAATCTGATGCCCTCACTAAACACATTCCTTAAATTGTAGCCATTTGTTAAGTGTTTTTTTTATTCGAGTTACAGGAACATGTGATTAAGTTTACGAAGATTTTTCAATGCCGAGAACCTCAATCAGAGAGTAAAAAAGGTGTAAGGTTCACAATGGTGTAAAATTAAAAGGGGATATACCGGGATAGGATTCGAGTTACAGGAAAAAGGGCCAAACAAATCACCCAAGAATGGAATATTCAAGCGAAAACACTTGACAACCTCCTAGAAGCAGCTTTTCTTGCCACCAGACCTTTCTCCATCAATTAGGAATCTGATACCATCACTAAACACATTCCTTAAATTGTAGCCATTTGTTGAGTGTTTTTTTTGGTGTCTAATCCGCTTATATATCACCATTGCCCTTGATTTTCTTGACTGTATATCTCTTAAATGTCAACATATATATGTGTGAGATTTAGTTTACGAAGATTTTTCAATGCCGAGAACCTCGATCAGAGAATAAAAAAGGCGTAAGGTTCACAATGGTGTAAAATTAAAATGGGATATACCGGGCTAGGATTCGAGTTACAGGAACAAGGGCAAAACCAACAACCCTAGAATGGAATCCTCGTGCGAAAACACTTGACAACCTCCTAGAAGCAGCTTTTCTTGCCACCGGACCTTTCTCCATCAATTAGGAATCTGATGCCATGACTAAACACATTCCTTAAATTGTAGCCATTTGTTGAATGTTTTTTTGGTGTCTAATCCGCATATATATCACCATTGCCCTTAATTTTCTTGACTGTATATCTCTTAAATGTCAACATATACACGAGTGATTTAGTTTACGAAGATTTTTCAATGCCGAGAACCTCGATCAGAGAGTAAAAAAGGCGTAAGGTTGACAATGGTGTAAAATTAAAATGGGATATACCGGGCTAGGATTCGAGTTACAGGAACAAGGGCCAAACCAAACACCCAAGAATGGAGTCGTCGAGCGAAAACAATTGACAACCTCCTAGAAGCAGCTTTTCTTGCCACCAGACCTTTCTCCATCAATTAGGAATCTGATGCCATCACTAAACACATTCCTTAAATTGTAGCCATTTGTTAAGTATTTTTTTTGGTGTCTAATCCGCATATATATCACCATTGCCCTTTTTTTCTTGACTGTATATCTCTTAAAGGCCAACAAATACACGTGTGATTTAGTTTACGAAGATATTTCAACGCCGAGAACCTCGATCAGAGAGTAAAAAAAGCGTAAGGTTCACAATGGTGTAAAATTAAAATGGGATATACCGGGATAGGATTCGAGTTACAGGAACAAGGGCAAAACCAACCACCCATGAATGGAATCATCGAGCAAAAATACTTGACAACCTCCTAGAAGCAGCTTTTCTTGCCACCAGACCTTACTTCATCAATTAGGAATCTGATGCAGTCACTAAACACATTCCTTAAATTGTAGCCATTTGTTGAGTGTTTTTTTTTTGTGTCTAATCCGCATATGTATCACCATTGCCCTTGATTTTCTTGATTGTATATCTCTTAAATGTCAACATATATATGTGTGATTTAGTTTATGAAGATTTTTCAATGCCGAGAACCTCGATCAGAGAATAAAAAAGGCGTAAGGTTCACAATTGTGTAAAATTAAAATGGGATATACCGGGCTAGGATTCAAGTTACAGGAACAAGGGCCAAACCAACCACCAAAGAATGGAATCGTCGAGCGAAAACACTTGACAACCTCCTAGAAGCAGCTTTTCTTGCCACTAGACCTATCTCCATCAATTAGGAATCTGATGCCGTCACTAAACACATTCCATAAATTGTAGCCATTTGTTGAGTGTTTTTTTTGTGTCTAATACCCATATATATCATCATTGCCCTTGATTTTCTTGACTGTATATCTCTTAAATGTCAACATTTACATGTATGATTTTGTTTACGAAGATTTTTCAATGCCGAGAACCTCGAAAAGAGAGTAAAAAGGGCGTAAGGTTCACAACGGTGTAAAATTAAAATGGGATATACCGGGCTAGGATTCGAGTTACTGGAACAAGGGCCAAACCAACCACCCAAGAATGGGATCGTCGAGCGAAAACACTTGACAACCTCCTAGATGCAGCTTTTCTTGCCACCAGTCCTTTCTCCATCAATTAGGAATCTGATGCCCTCACTAAACACATTCCTTAAATTGTAGCCATTTGTTAAGTGTTTTTTTTATTCGAGTTACAGGAACATGTGATTAAGTTTACGAAGATTTTTCAATGCCGAGAACCTCAATCAGAGAGTAAAAAAGGTGTAAGGTTCACAATGGTGTAAAATTAAAAGGGGATATACCGGGATAGGATTCGAGTTACAGGAAAAAGGGCCAAACAAATCACCCAAGAATGGAATATTCAAGCGAAAACACTTGACAACCTCCTAGAAGCAGCTTTTCTTGCCACCAGACCTTTCTCCATCAATTAGGAATCTGATACCATCACTAAACACATTCCTTAAATTGTAGCCATTTGTTGAGTGTTTTTTTGGTGTCTAATCCGCATATATATCACCATTGCCCTTGATTTTATTGACTGTATATCTCTTAAATGTCAACATATACACGTGTGATTTAGTTTACGAAGATTTTTCAACGCTGAGAACCTTGATCAGAGAGTAAAAAAGGCGTAAGGTTCACAATGGTGTAAAATTAAAATGGGATATACCGGGCTAGGATTCGAGTTACAGGAACAAGGGCAAAACCAAACACCCAAGAATGGAGTCGTCGAGCGAAAACAATTGACCACCTCCTAGAAGCAGCTTTTCTTGCCACCAGACCTTTCTCTATCAATTAGGAATCTGATTCCGTCACTAAACACATTCCTTAAATTGTAGCCATTTGTTAAGTATTTTTTTTGGTGTCTAATCCGCATATATATCACCATTGCCCTTTTTTCTTGACTGTATATCTCTTAAATGCCAACATATACACGTGTGATTTAGTTTACGAAGATATTTCAACGCCGAGAACCTCAATCTGAGAGTAAAAAAGGCGTAAGGTTCACAATGGTGTAAAATTAAAATGGGATATACTGGGCTAGGATTCGAGTTACAGGAACAAGGGCAAAACCAACAACCCTAGAATGGAATTATCGTGCAAAAACACTTGACAACCTCCTAGAAGCACCTTTTCTTGCCACCAGACCTTTCTCCATCAATTAGGAATCTGATGCCATCACTAAACACATTCCTTAAATTGTAGCCATTTGTTGAATGTTTTTTTGGTGTCTAATCCGCATATATATCACCATTGCCCTTAATTTTCTTGACTGTATATCTCTTAAATGTCAACATATACACGAGTGATTTAGTTTACGAAGATTTTTCAACGCCGAGAACCTCGATCAGAGAGTAAAAAAGGCGTAAGGTTGACAATTGTGTAAAATTAAAATGGGATATACCGGGCTAGGATTCGAGTTACAGGAACAAGGGCCAAACCAAACACCCAAGAATGGAGTCGTCGAGCGAAAACAATTGACAACCTCCTAGAAGCAGCTTTTCTTGCCACCAGACCTTTCTCCATCAATTAGGAATCTGATGCGGTCACTAAACACATTCCTTAAATTGTAGCCATTTGTTAAGTATTTTTTTTGGTGTCTAATCCGCATATATATCACCATTGCCCTTTTTTTCTTGACTGTATATCTCTTAAAGGCCAACAAATACACGTGTGATTTAGTTTACGAAGATATTTCAACGCCGAGAACCTCGATCAGAGAGTAAAAAAGGCGTAAGGTTCACAATGGTGTAAAATTAAAATGGGATATACCGGGCTAGGATTCGAGTTACAGGAACAAGGGCAAAACCAACCACCCAAGAATGGAATCATCGAGCAAAAATACTTGACAACCTCCTAGAAGCAGCTTTTCTTGCCACCAGACCTTACTCCATCAATTAGGAATCTGATGCAGTCACTAAACACATTCCTTAAATTGTAGCCATTTGTTGAGTGTTTTTTTTTGTGTCTAATCCGCATATGTATCACCATTGCCCTTGATTTTCTTGATTGTATATCTCTTAAATGTCAACATATATATGTGTGATTTAGTTTATGAAGATTTTTCAATGCCGAGAACCTCGATCAGAGAGTAAAAAAGGCGTAAGGTTCACAATTGTGTAAAATTAAAATGGGATATACCGGGCTAGGATTCAAGTTACAGGAACAAGGGCCAAACCAACCACCAAAGAATGGAATCGTCGAGCGAAAACACTTGACAACCTCCTAGAAGCAGCTTTTCTTGCCACTAGACCTATCTCCATCAATTAGGAATCTGATGCCGTCCCTAAACACATTCCATAAATTGTAGCCATTTGTTGAGTGTTTTTTGTGTGTCTAATACCCATATATATCATCATTGCCCTTGATTTTCTTGACTGTATATCTCTTAAATGTCAACATTTACACGTATGATTTAGTTTACGAAGATTTTTCAATGGCGAGAACCTCGAAAAGAGAGTAAAAAAGGCGTAAGGTTCACAACGGTGTAAAATTAAAATGGGATATACCGGGCTAGGATTCGAGTTACTGGAACAAGGGCCAATCCAACCACCCAAGAATGGGATCGTCGAGCGAAAACACTTGACAACCTCCTAGATGCAGCTTTTCTTGCCACCAGTCCTTTCTCCAGCAATTAGGAATCTGATGCCCTCACTAAACACATTCCTTAAATTGTAGCCATTTGTTAAGTGTTTTTTTATTCGAGTTACAGGAACATGTGATTAAGTTTACGAAGATTTTTCAATGCCGAGAACCTCAATCAGAGAGTAAAAAAGGTGTAAGGTTCACAATGGTGTAAAATTAAAAGGGGATATACCGGGATAGGATTCGAGTTACAGGAAAAAGGGCCAAACAAATCACCCAAGAATGGAATATTCAAGCGAAAACACTTGACAACCTCCTAGAAGCAGCTTTTCTTGCCACCAGACCTTTCTCCATCAATTAGGAATCTGATACCATCACTAAACACATTCCTTAAATTGTAGCCATTTGTTGAGTGTTTTTTTTGGTGTCTAATCCGCTTATATATCACCATTGCCCTTGATTTTCTTGACTGTATATCTCTTAAATGTCAACATATATATGTGTGAGATTTAGTTTACGAAGATTTTTCAATGCCGAGAACCTCGATCAGAGAATAAAAAAGGCGTAAGGTTAACAATGGTGTAAAATTAAAATGGGATATACCGGGCTAGGATTCGAGTTACAGGAACAAGGGCAAAACCAACAACCCTAGAATGGAATCCTCGTGCGAAAACACTTGACAACCTCCTAGAAGCAGCTTTTCTTGCCACCGGACCTTTCTCCATCAATTAGGAATCTGATGCCATGACTAAACACATTCCTTAAATTGTAGCCATTTGTTGAATGTTTTTTTGGTGTCTAATCCGCATATATATCACCATTGCCCTTAATTTTCTTGACTGTATATCTCTTAAATGTCAACATATACACGAGTGATTTAGTTTACGAAGATTTTTCAACGCCGAGAACCTCGATCAGAGAGTAAAAAAGGCGTAAGGTTGACAATGGTGTAAAATTAAAATGGGATATACCGGGCTAGGATTCGAGTTACAGGAACAAGGGCCAAACCAAACACCCAAGAATGGAGTCGTCGAGCGAAAACAATTGACAACCTCCTAGAAGCAGCTTTTCTTGCCACCAGACCTTTATCCATCAATTAGGAATCTGATGCCGTCACTAAACACATTCCTTAAATTGTAGCCATTTGTTAAGTATTTTTTTTGGTGTCTAATCCGCATATATATCACCATTGCCCTTTTTTTCTTGACTGTATATCTCTTAAAGGCCAACAAATACACGTGTGATTTAGTTCACGAAGATATTTCAACGCCGAGAACCTCGATCAGAGAGTAAAAAAGGCGTAAGGTTCACAATGGTGTAAAATTAAAGTGGGATATACCGGGCTAGGATTCGAGTTACAGGAACAAGGGCAAAACCAACCACCCAAGAATGGAATCATCGAGCAAAAATACTTGACAACCTCCTAGAAGCAGCTTTTCTTGCCACCAGACCTTACTCCATCAATTAGGAATCTGATGCAGTCACTAAACACATTCCTTAAATTGTAGCCATTTGTTGAGTGTTTTTTTTTTGTGTCTAATCCGCATATGTATCACCATTGCCCTTGATTTTCTTGATTGTATATCTCTTAAATGTCAACATATATATGTGTGATTTAGTTTATGAAGATTTTTCAATGCCGAGAACCTCGATCAGAGAGTAAAAAAGGCGTAAGGTTCACAATTGTGTAAAATTAAAATGGGATATACCGGGCTAGGATTCAAGTTACAGGAACAAGGGCCAAACCAACCACCAAAGAATGGAATCGTCGAGCGAAAACACTTGACAACCTCCTCGAAGCAGCTTTTCTTGCCACTAGACCTATCTCCATCAATTAGGAATCTGATGCCGTCACTAAACACATTCCATAAATTGTAGCCATTTGTTGAGTGTTTTTTTTGTGTCTAATACCCATATATATCATCATTGCCCTTGATTTTCTTGACTGTATATCTCTTAAATGTCAACATTTACACGTATGATTTAGTTTACGAAGATGTTTCAATGCCGAGAACCTCGAAAAGAGAGTAAAAAAGGCGTAAGGTTCACAACGGTGTAAAATTAAAATGGGATATACCGGGCTAGGATTCGAGTTACTGGAACAAGGGCCAAACCAACCACCCAAGAATGGGATCGTCGAGCGAAAACACTTGACAACCTCCTAGATGCAGCTTTTCTTGCCACCAGTCCTTTCTCCATCAATTAGGAATCTGATGCCCTCACTAAACACATTCCTTAAATTGTAGCCATTTGTTAAGTGTTTTTTTTATTCGAGTTACAGGAACATGTGATTAAGTTTACGAAGATTTTTCAATGCCGAGAACCTCAATCAGAGAGTAAAAAAGGTGTAAGGTTCACAATGGTGTAAAATTAAAAGGGGATATACCGGGATAGGATTCGAGTTACAGGAAAAAGGGCCAAACAAATCACCCAAGAATGGAATATTCAAGCGAAAACACTTGACAACCTCCTAGAAGCAGCTTTTCTTGCCACCAGACCTTTCTCCATCAATTAGGAATCTGATACCATCACTAAACACATTCCTTAAATTGTAGCCATTTGTTGAGTGTTTTTTTTGGTGTCTAATCCGCTTATATATCACCATTGCCCTTGATTTTCTTGACTGTATATCTCTTAAATGTCAACATATATATGTGTGAGATTTAGTTTACGAAGATTTTTCAATGCCGAGAACCTCGATCAGAGAATAAAAAAGGCGTAAGGTTCACAATGGTGTAAAATTAAAATGGGATATACCGGGCTAGGATTCGAGTTACAGGAACAAGGGCAAAACCAACAACCCTAGAATGGAATCCTCGTGCGAAAACACTTGACAACCTCCTAGAAGCAGCTTTTCTTGCCACCGGACCTTTCTCCATCAATTAGGAATCTGATGCCATGACTAAACACATTCCTTAAATTGTAGCCATTTGTTGAATGTTTTTTTGGTGTCTAATCCGCATATATATCACCATTGCCCTTAATTTTCTTGACTGTATATCTCTTAAATGTCAACATATACACGAGTGATTTAGTTTACGAAGATTTTTCAATGCCGAGAACCTCGATCAGAGAGTAAAAAAGGCGTAAGGTTGACAATGGTGTAAAATTAAAATGGGATATACCGGGCTAGGATTCGAGTTACAGGAACAAGGGCCAAACCAAACACCCAAGAATGGAGTCGTCGAGCGAAAACAATTGACAACCTCCTAGAAGCAGCTTTTCTTGCCACCAGACCTTTCTCCATCAATTAGGAATCTGATGCCATCACTAAACACATTCCTTAAATTGTAGCCATTTGTTAAGTATTTTTTTTGGTGTCTAATCCGCATATATATCACCATTGCCCTTTTTTTCTTGACTGTATATCTCTTAAAGGCCAACAAATACACGTGTGATTTAGTTTACGAAGATATTTCAACGCCGAGAACCTCGATCAGAGAGTAAAAAAAGCGTAAGGTTCACAATGGTGTAAAATTAAAATGGGATATACCGGGATAGGATTCGAGTTACAGGAACAAGGGCAAAACCAACCACCCATGAATGGAATCATCGAGCAAAAATACTTGACAACCTCCTAGAAGCAGCTTTTCTTGCCACCAGACCTTACTTCATCAATTAGGAATCTGATGCAGTCACTAAACACATTCCTTAAATTGTAGCCATTTGTTGAGTGTTTTTTTTTTGTGTCTAATCCGCATATGTATCACCATTGCCCTTGATTTTCTTGATTGTATATCTCTTAAATGTCAACATATATATGTGTGATTTAGTTTATGAAGATTTTTCAATGCCGAGAACCTCGATCAGAGAATAAAAAAGGCGTAAGGTTCACAATTGTGTAAAATTAAAATGGGATATACCGGGCTAGGATTCAAGTTACAGGAACAAGGGCCAAACCAACCACCAAAGAATGGAATCGTCGAGCGAAAACACTTGACAACCTCCTAGAAGCAGCTTTTCTTGCCACTAGACCTATCTCCATCAATTAGGAATCTGATGCCGTCACTAAACACATTCCATAAATTGTAGCCATTTGTTGAGTGTTTTTTTTGTGTCTAATACCCATATATATCATCATTGCCCTTGATTTTCTTGACTGTATATCTCTTAAATGTCAACATTTACATGTATGATTTTGTTTACGAAGATTTTTCAATGCCGAGAACCTCGAAAAGAGAGTAAAAAGGGCGTAAGGTTCACAACGGTGTAAAATTAAAATGGGATATACCGGGCTAGGATTCGAGTTACTGGAACAAGGGCCAAACCAACCACCCAAGAATGGGATCGTCGAGCGAAAACACTTGACAACCTCCTAGATGCAGCTTTTCTTGCCACCAGTCCTTTCTCCATCAATTAGGAATCTGATGCCCTCACTAAACACATTCCTTAAATTGTAGCCATTTGTTAAGTGTTTTTTTTATTCGAGTTACAGGAACATGTGATTAAGTTTACGAAGATTTTTCAATGCCGAGAACCTCAATCAGAGAGTAAAAAAGGTGTAAGGTTCACAATGGTGTAAAATTAAAAGGGGATATACCGGGATAGGATTCGAGTTACAGGAAAAAGGGCCAAACAAATCACCCAAGAATGGAATATTCAAGCGAAAACACTTGACAACCTCCTAGAAGCAGCTTTTCTTGCCACCAGACCTTTCTCCATCAATTAGGAATCTGATACCATCACTAAACACATTCCTTAAATTGTAGCCATTTGTTGAGTGTTTTTTTTGGTGTCTAATCCGCTTATATATCACCATTGCCCTTGATTTTCTTGACTGTATATCTCTTAAATGTCAACATATATATGTGTGAGATTTAGTTTACGAAGATTTTTCAATGCCGAGAACCTCGATCAGAGAATAAAAAAGGCGTAAGGTTCACAATGGTGTAAAATTAAAATGGGATATACCGGGCTAGGATTCGAGTTACAGGAACAAGGGCAAAACCAACAACCCTAGAATGGAATCCTCGTGCGAAAACACTTGACAACCTCCTAGAAGCAGCTTTTCTTGCCACCGGACCTTTCTCCATCAATTAGGAATCTGATGCCATGACTAAACACATTCCTTAAATTGTAGCCATTTGTTGAATGTTTTTTTGGTGTCTAATCCGCATATATATCACCATTGCCCTTAATTTTCTTGACTGTATATCTCTTAAATGTCAACATATACACGAGTGATTTAGTTTACGAAGATTTTTCAACGCCGAGAACCTCGATCAGAGAGTAAAAAAGGCGTAAGGTTGACAATGGTGTAAAATTAAAATGGGATATACCGGGCTAGGATTCGAGTTACAGGAACAAGGGCCAAACCAAACACCCAAGAATGGAGTCGTCGAGCGAAAACAATTGACAACCTCCTAGAAGCAGCTTTTCTTGCCACCAGACCTTTCTCCATCAATTAGGAATCTGATGCCGTCACTAAACACATTCCTTAAATAGTAGCCATTTGTTAAGTATTTTTTTTTTGTGTCTAATCCGCATATATATCACCATTGCCCTTTTTTTCTTGACTGTATATCTCTTAAAGGCCAACAAATACACGTGTGATTTAGTTTACGAAGATATTTCAACGCCGAGAACCTCGATCAGAGAGTAAAAAAGGCGTAAGGTTCACAATGGTGTAAAATTAAAATGGGATATACCGGGCTAGGATTCGAGTTACAGGAACAAGGGCAAAACCAACCACCCAAGAATGGAATCATCGAGCAAAAATACTTGACAACCTCCTAGAAGCAGCTTTTCTTGCCACCAGACCTTACTCCATCAATTAGGAATCTGATGCAGTCACTAAACACATTCCTTAAATTGTAGCCATTTGTTGAGTGTTTTTTTTTGTGTCTAATCCGCATATGTATCACCATTGCCCTTGATTTTCTTGATTGAATATCTCTTAAATGTCAACATATATATGTGTGATTTAGTTTTTGAAGATTTTTCAATGCCGAGAACCTCGACCAGAGAGTAAAAAAGGCGTAAGGTTCACAATTGTGTAAAATTAAAATGGGATATACCGGGCTAGGATTCAAGTTACAGGAACAAGGGCCAAACCAACCACCAAAGAATGGAATCGTCGAGCGAAAACACTTGACAACCTCCTAGAAGCAGCTTTTCTTGCCACTAGACCTATCTCCATCAATTAGGAATCTGATGCCGTCACTAAACACATTCCATAAATTGTAGCCATTTGTTGAGTGTTTTTTTTGTGTCTAATACCCATATATATCATCATTGCCCTTGATTTTCTTGACTGTATATCTCTTAAATGTCAACATTTACACGTATGATTTAGTTTACGAAGATTTTTCAATGCCGAGAACCTCGAAAAGAAAGTAAAAAAGGCGTAAGGTTCACAACGGTGTAAAATTAAAATGGGATATACCGGGCTAGGATTCGAGTTACTGGAACAAGGGCCAAACCAACCACCCAAGAATGGGATCGTCGAGCGAAAACACTTGACAACCTCCTAGATGCAGCTTTTCTTGCCACCAGTCCTTTCTCCATCAATTAGGAATCTGATGCCCTCACTAAACACATTCCTTAAATTGTAGCCATTTGTTAAGTGTTTTTTTTATTCGAGTTACAGGAACATGTGATTAAGTTTACGAAGATTTTTCAATGCCGAGAACCTCAATCAGAGAGTAAAAAAGGTGTAAGGTTCACAATGGTGTAAAATTAAAAGGGGATATACCGGGATAGGATTCGAGTTACAGGAAAAAGGGCCAAACAAATCACCCAAGAATGGAATATTCAAGCGAAAACACTTGACAACCTCCTAGAAGCAGCTTTTCTTGCCACCAGACCTTTCTCCATCAATTAGGAATCTGATACCATCACTAAACACATTCCTTAAATTGTAGCCATTTGTTGAGTGTTTTTTTTTTGTGTCTAATCCGCATATATATCACCATTGCCCTTGATTTTATTGACTGTATATCTCTTAAATGTCAACATATACATGTGTGATTTACTTTACGAAGGTTTTTCAATGCCAAGAACTTCGATCAGAGAGTAAAAAAGGCGTAAGGTTCACAATGGTGTATTAAAATGGGTTATACCGGGCTAGGATTCGAGTTACAAAAACAAGGGCAAAACCAACCACCCAAGAATGGAATCGTCGAGCGAAAACACATTACAACCTCCTAGAAGCAGCTTTTCTTGCCACCAGACCTTTCTCCATCAATTAGGAATCTGCTGCCGTCACTAAACACTTTCCTTAAATTGTAGCCAATTGTTGAGTGTTTTTTTGTTGGTGTCTAATCTGCATATATATCACCACAGCCCTTGATTTTCTTGACTGTATATCTCTTAAATGTCAACATATGCACGAGTGATTTAGTTTACGAAGATTTTTCAATGCCGAGAACCTCGATCAGAGAGTAAAAAAGGCGTAAGGTTCATAATGGTGTAAAATTAAAATGGGATATACCGGGATAGGATTCGAGTTACATGAACAAGGGCCAAACAAACCACCCAAGAATGGAATCGTCGAGCGAAAACACTTGACAACCTCCTAGAAGCAGCTTTTCTTGCCACGAGACCTTTCTTCTTCAATTAGGAATCTAATGTCATCACTAAACACATTCCTTAAATTGTAGCCATTTGTTGAGTGTTTTTTTGGTGTCTAATCCGCATATATATCACCATTGCCCTTGATTTTCTTGACTGTATATCTCTTAAATGTCAACATATACACGTGCGATTTAGTTTTCGAAGATTTTTCAATGCCGAGAACCTCGATCAGAGAATAAAAAAGGCGTAAGGTTCACAATGGTGTAAAATTAAAATGGGATATACCGGGATAGGATTCGAGTTACAGGAACAAGGGCTAAACCAACCACCCAAGAATGGAATCGTCGAGCGAAAATACTTGACACCCTCCAAGAAGCAGCTTTTCTTGCCACCAGACCTTTCTCCATCAATTAAGAATCTGATGCCGTCACTAAACACATTCCTTAAATTATAGCCATTTGTTGAGTGTTTTTTTTCTTGTGTCTAATCCGCATATATATCTCCATTGCACTTGATTTTCTTAACTGTTGATGTGCGTGAATTAAATATATTTTTAATTGAGTTTTTCTTCACGCAAATACTTGTTATGTTCAATATGATTGGTGGCTTGATCCTGGTCAGTCACGCCTCTAAGCGGTCATACTCCGCATGTGGATTTTGGGGGAGTGACACCGAGAACCTCGATTAGAGAGTAAAAAAGGCGTAAGGTTCACAATAGTGTAAAATTAAAATGGGATATACCTGGCGAGGATTCGAGTTACATGAACAAGGGCCAAAGCAAACACCCAAGAATGGAGTCGTCGAGCGAAAACACTTGACAACCTCCTAGAAGCAGCTTTTCTTGCCACCAGACCTTTCTCCATCAATTAGGAATCTGATGCCGTCACTAAACACATTCCTTAAATTGTAGCCATTTGTTGAGTGTTTTTTTGGTGTCTAATCCGCATATATAACCATTGCCCTTTTTTTTCGTGACTGTATATCTCTTAAATGTCAACATATACACGTGTGATTTAGTTTACGAAGGTTTTTCAATGCCGAGAACCTCGATCAGAGAGTAAAAAAGGCGTAAGGTTCACAATGGTGCAAAATTAATATGGGATATACCGGGCTTGGATTCGAGTTACAGGAACATGGGACAAACCAACCACCCAAGAATGGAATCGTCAAGCAAAAACACTTGACAACCTCCTAGATGCAGCTTTTCTTGCCACCAGACCTATCACCATCAATTAAGAATATGATGTCGTCACTAAACACATTCCTTAAATTGTAGCCATTTGTTGAGTGTTTTTTTTTGGTGTCTAATCCGCATATATATCACCATTGCCCTTGATTTTCTTGACTGTATATATCTTAAATGTCAACATATACACGTGTGATTTAGTTTACGAAGATTTTTCAATGCTGAGAACTCGATCAGAGAGTAAAAAAGGCGTAAGGTTCACAATGGTGTAAAATTTAAATGGGATATACCGGGCTAGGATTCGAGTTACAGGAACAAGGGCCAAACCAACCACCCAAGAGTGGAATCGTCGAGCAAAAACACTTGAGAATCTCCTAGATGGAGCTTTTCTTGCCACCAGACATTTCTCCATCAATTAGGAATTTGATGCCGTCACTAAACACATTCCTCAAATTGTAGCCATTTATTGAGTGTTTTTTTTGTGTCTAATCCGCATATATATCACCATTGCCCTTGATTTTCTTGACTGTATATCTCTTAAATGTCAACATATACAAGTGTAATTTAGTTTACGAAGATTTTTCAAAGCCGAGAACCTCGATCAGAGAGTAAAAAAGGCGTACGGTTCACAATGGTGTAAAATTAAAATGAGATATACCGGGCTAGGATTCGAGTTACAGGAACAAGGGCCAAACCAAACACCCAAGAATGGAGTCTTCGAGCGAAAACACTTAACAACCTCCTAGAAGCAGCTTTTCTTGCCACCAGACCTTTCTCCATCAATTAGGAATCTGAAGACGTCACTAACCACATTCCTTAAATTGTAGCCATTTGTTGAGTGTTTTTTTCGGTGTCTAATCCGCATATATATCACCATTGCCCATTTTTTCTTGACTGTATATCTCTTAAATGTCAACATATACACGTGTGATTTAGTTACGAGGATTTTTCAATGCCGAGAACCACGATCAGAGAGTAAAAAAGGCGTAAGGTTCACAATGGTGTAAAATTAAAATGGGATATACCGGGCTCGGATTCGAGTTACAGGAACAAGGGCCAAACCAACCACCCAAGAATGGAATCGTCGAGACAAAAAACTTGATAACCTCCTAGAAGCAGCTTTTCTTGCCCCTAGACCTTTCACCATCAATTGGGAATATGATGCCGTTACTAAACACATTCCTTAAATTGTAGCCATTTGTTGAGTGTTTTTTTTGTGTCTAATCCGCATATATATCACCATTGCCCTTGATTTTCTTAACTGTATATTTCTTAAATGTCAACATATATATGTGTGATTTAGTTTACGAAGATTTTTCAATGCCGAGAACCTCGATCAGAGAGTAAAAAAGGCGTAAGGTTCACAACGGTGTAAAATTAAAATGGGATATATCGGGCTAAGATTCGAGTTACAGAAACAATGGGCCAAACCAAACACCCAAGAATGGAATCGTCGAGCAAAAACACTTGAAACCTCCTAGAAGCAGCTTTTCTTGCCACCAGACCTTTCTCGATCAACTAGGAAGCTGATGCCGTCACTAAACACTTTCCTTAAATTGTAGGGATTTGTTGAGTGTTTTTTTTTGGTGTCTAATACGCATATATATCACCATTGCCCTTGATTTTCTTGATTGTATATCTCTTAAATGTCAACATATACACGTGTGATTTAGTTTACGAAGATTTTTTAACGCCGAGAACCCCGATCAGAGAGTAAAAAAGGCGTAAGGTTCACAATGGTGTAAAATTAAAATGGGATATACCGGGCTAGGATTCGATTTACAGGAACAAGGGCCAAACCAAACACCCGAGAGTGGAGTCGTCGAGCGAATAAACTTGACAACCTCCTAGAAGCAGCTTTTCTTGCCACCAGACCTTTCTCCATCAAATAGGAATCTGATGGCGTCACTAAACACATTCCTTAAATTGTAGCCATTTGTTTAGTGTTTTTTTTGGTGTCTAATCCGCATATATATCACCATTGCCCTTGATTTTCTTGAATGTATATCTCTTAAATGTCAACATATACACGTGTGATTTAGTTTACGAAGATTTTTCAACGCCGAGAACCTCGATCAGAGAGTAAAAAGGTGTAAGGTATACAATGGTGTAAAATAAAAATGGGATATACCGGGCTAGGATTCGAGTTACAGGAACAAGGGCCAAACCAAACAACCAAGAATGGAATCGTCGAGCAAAAACACTTGAAACCTCCTAGAAGCAGCTTTTCTTGCCACCAGAACTTTCTCGATCAATTAGGAAGCTGATGCCGTCACTAAACACATTCCTTAAATTGTAGCCATTTGTTGAGTGTTTTTTTTTTTGTGTCTAATACGCATATATATCACCATTGCCCTTGATTTTCTTGATTGTATATCTCTTAAATGTCAACATATACACGTGTGATTTAGTTTACGAAGATTTTTTAACGCCGAGAACCCTGATCAGAGAGTAAAAAAGGCGTAAGGTTCACAATGGTGTAAAATTAAAATGGGATATACCGGGCTAGGATTCGATTTACAGGAACAAGGGCCAAACCAAACACCCGAGAGTGGAGTCGTCGAGCGAATAAACTTGACAACCTCCTAGAAGCAGCTTTTCTTGCCACCAGACCTTTCTCCATCAATTAGGAATCTGATGCCGTCACTAACCACATTCCTTAAATTGTAGCCATTTGTTGAGTGTTTTTTTAGGTGTCTAATCCGCCTATATATCACCATTACCCTTTTTTTTCTTGACTGTAAATCTCTTAAATGTCAACATATACACGTGTGATTTAGTTTACGAGGATTTTTCAATGCCGAGAACCTCGATCAGAGAGTAAAAAAGGCGTGAGGTTCACAATGGTGTAAAATTAAAAGGCGATATACCGGGCTAGAATTCGAGTTACAGGAACAAGGGCCAAACCAACCACCCGAGAATGGAATCGTCGGGTAAAAAAACTCGACAACCTCCTAGAAGCAACTTTTCTTGCCACCAGACCTTTCACCATCAATTAGGAATCTAATGCCGTCACTAAACACATTCCTTAAATTGTAGCAATTTGTTTAGTGTTTTTTTAGTGACTAATCCGCATATATATCACCATTGCCCTTGATATTCTTGACTGTATATCTCTTAAATGTCAACAAGTATATGTGTTATTTAGTTTACGAAGATTTTTCAATGCCGATAACCTCGATTAGAGAGTAAAAAAGGTGTAAGGTATACAATGGTGTAAAATAAAAATGGGATATACCGGGCTAGGATTCGAGTTACAGGAACAAGGGCCAAACCAAACAACCAAGAATGGAATCGTCGAGCAAAAACACTTGAAACCTCCTAGAAGCAGCTTTTCTTGCCACCAGAACTTTCTCGATCAATTAGGAAGCTGATGCCGTCACTAAACACATTCCTTAAATTGTAGCCATTTGTTGAGTGTTTTTTTTGGTGTCTAATACGCATATATATCACCATTGCCCTTGATTTTCTTGATTGTATATCTCTTAAATGTTAACATATACACGTGTGATTTAGTTTACGAAGATTTTTTAACGCCGAGAACCTCGATCAGAGAATAAAAAAGGCGTAAGGTTCACAATGGTGTAAAATTAAAATGGGATATACCGGGCTAGGATTCGATTTACAGGAACAAGGGCCAAACCAAACACCCGAGAGTGGAGTCGTCGAGCGAATAAACTTGACAACCTCCTAGAAGCAGCTTTTCTTGCCACCAGACCTTTCTCCATCAATTAGGAATCTGATGCCGTCACTAACCACATTCCTTAAATTGTAGCCATTTGTTGAGTGTTTTTTTAGGTGTCTAATCCGCCTATATATCACCATTGCCCTTTTTTTTCTTGACTGTAAATCTCTTAAATGTCAACATATACACGTGTGATTTAGTTTACAAGGATTTTTCAATGCCGAGAACCTCGATCAGAGAGTAAAAAAGGCGTGAGGTTCACAATGGTGTAAAATTAAAAGGCGATATACCGGGCTAGAATTCGAGTTACAGGAACAAGGGCCAAACCAACCACCCGAGAATGGAATCGTCGGGTAAAAAAACTTGACAACCTCCTAGATGCAACTTTTCTTGCCACCAGACCTTTCACCATCAATTAGGAATCTGATGCCGTCACTAAACACATTCCTTTAATTGTAGCCATTTGTTTAGTGTTTTTTTTTTTTTGACTAATCCGCATATATATCACCATTGCCCTTGATATTCTTGACTGTATATCTCTTAAATGTCAACAAGTATATGTGTTATTTAGTTTACGAAGATTTTTCAATGCCGATAACCTCGATTAGAGAGTAAAAAAGGTGTAAGGTATACAATGGTGTAAAATAAAAATGGGATATACCGGGGCTAGGATTCGAGTTACAGGAACAAGGGCCAAACCAAACAACCAAGAATGGAATCGTCGAGCAAAAACACTTGAAACCTCCTAGAAGCAGCTTTTCTTGCCACCAGAACTTTCTCGATCAATTAGGAAGCTGATGCCGTCACTAAACACATTCCTTAAATTGTAGCCATTTGTTGAGTGTTTTTTTTTGGTGTCTAATACGCATATATATCACCACTGCCCTTGATTTTCTTGATTGTATATCTCTTAAATGTCAACATATACACGTGTGATTTAGTTTACGAAGATTTTTTAACGCCGAGAACCTCGATCAGAGAGTAAAAAAGGCGTAAGGTTCACAATGGTGTAAAATTAAAATGGGATATACCGGGCTAGGATTCGATTTACAGGAACAAGGGCCAAACCAAACACCCGAGAGTGGAGTCGTCGAGCGAATAAACTTGACAACCTCCTAGAAGCAGCTTTTCTTGCCACCAGACCTTTCTCCATCAATTAGGAATCTGATGCCGTCACTAACCACATTCCTTAAATTGTAGCCATTTGTTGAGTGTTTTTTTAGGTGTCTTATCCGCCTATATATCACCATTGCCCTTTTTTTTATTGACTGTAAATCTCTTAAATGTCAACATATACACGTGTGATTTAGTTTACGAGGATTTTTCAATGCCGAGAACCTCGATCAGATAGTAAAAAAGGCGTGAGGTTCACAATGGTGTAAAATTAAAAGGCGATATACCGGGCAAGAATTCGAGTTACAGGAACAAGGGCCAAACCAATCACCCGAGAATGGAATCGTCGGGTAAAAAAACTTGACAACCTCATAGAAGCAACTTTTCTTGCCACCAGACCTTTCACCATCAATTAGGAATCTGATGCCGTCACTAAACACATTCCTTAAATTGTAGCCATTTGTTTAGTGTTTTTTTTTGTGACTAATCCGCATATATATCACCATTTCCCTTGATATTCTTGACTGTATATCTCTTAAATGTCAACAAGTATATGTGTTATTTAGTTTACGAAGATTTTTCAATGCCGATAACCTCGATTAGAGTGTAAAAAAGGCTTAAGGTTCACAATGGTGTAAAATTAAAATGGGATACACCGGGCTAGGATTCGAGTTACAGGAACAAGGGCTAAACCAACAACCCTAGAATGGAATCCTCATGCGAAAAAACTTGACAACCTCCTAGAAGCAGCTTTTCTTGCCACCAGACCTTTCTGCATCAATTAAGAATCTGATGTCATCACTAAACACATTCCTTAAATTGTAGCCATTTGTTGAGTGTTTTTTTTTTGTTTCTAATCCGCATATATGTCACCATTGCCCTCGATTTTCTTGACTGTATATCTCTTAAATGTCAACATATACACGTGTGATTTAGTTTACGAAGATTTTTCAATGTCGAGAACCTCGATCATAGAGTAAAAAAGGCGTAAGGTTCAAAATGGTGCAAAATTAAAATGGGATATACCGGGCTAGGATTCGAGTTACAGGAACAAGGGGCAAACCAACCACCCAAGAATGGAATCGTCGAGCAAAATCACTTACCAACCTCCTAGAAGCAACTTTTCTTGCCACCAGACCTTTCTCGATCAATTAGGAATTTGATGCCGTCACTAAACACATTCCTTAAATTGTAGCCATTTGTTGAGTGTTTTTTTTGGTGTCTAATCCATATATATATCACCATTGCCCTTGATTTTCTTGACTGTATATCTCTTAAATGTCAACATATACAAGTGTGATTTAGTTTTCGAAGATTTTTCAACACCGAGAACCTTGATCAGAGAGTAAAAAAGGCGTAAGGTTCACAATGGTGTAAAATTAAAATGGGATATACCGGGCTAGGATTCGATTTATAGGAACTAGGGCCAAACCAAACACTCAAGAATGGAGTCGTCGAGCGAAAAAACTTGACAACCTCCTAGAAGCAGCTTTTCTTGCCACCAGACCTTTCTCCATCAATTAGGAATCTGATGCCGTCACTAAACACATTCCTTAAATTGTAGTCATTTGTTGAGTGTTTTTTTTTTGGTGACTAATCTGCATATATATCACCATTGCCCTTGATTTTCTTTACTATATATCTCTTAAATTTTAACATATACACGTGTGATTTAGTTTACGAGGATTTTTCAATGCCGAGAACCTCGATCAGAGAGTAAAAATGGCGTAAGGTTCACAATGGTGTAAAATTAAAATGGGATATACCGGGCTAGGATTCGAGTTCCAGGAACAAGGGCCAAACCAACCACCCAAGAATGGAATCGTCGAGACAAAAAACTTGACAACCTCCTAGAAGCAGCTTTTCTTGCCACCAGACCTTTCTCCATCAATTAGGAATCTGGTGCCGTCACTAAACACATTCCTTAAATTATAGCCATTTGTTGAGTGTTTTTTTGGTGTCTAATCCGCATGTATATCACCATTGCCCTTGATTTTCTTGACTGTATATCTCTTAAATGTCAACATATACATGTGTGATTTAGTTTACGAAGATTTTTCAACGCCGAGAAACTCGATTAGAGAATAAAAAAGGCGTAAGGTTCACAATGGTGTAAAATTAAAATGGGATATATCGGGCTAGGATTCGAGTTATCGGAACAAGGGCAAAACCAACAACCCTAGAATGGAATCCTCTTGCGAAAACACTTGACAACCTCCTAGAAGCAGCTTTTCTTGCCACCAGACCTTTCTCCATCAATTATGAATCTGATGCCATGACTAAGCACATTCCTTAAATTGTAGCCATTTGTTGAGTGTTTTTTTTTGTGTCTAAACCGCATATATATCACCATTGCCATTGATATTCTTGTCTGTATATCTCTTAATTGTCAACATTTAGTTTACGAAGATTTTTCAACGCCGAGAAGCTCGATCAGAGAGTAAAAAAGGCGTAAGGTTCACATTGGTGTAAAATTAAAATGGGATATACCGGGCTAGGATTCGAGTTACAGGAACAAGGGCCAAACCAAACACCCAAGAATGGAGTCGTCGAGCGAAAACAATTGACAACCTCCTAGAAGCAGCTTTTCTTGCCACCAGACCTTTCTCCATCAATTACGAATCTGATGCCGTCACTAAACACATTCCTTAAATTGTATCCATTTGTTGAGTGTTTTTTTTGGTGTCTAATCCGCATATATCTCACCATTCCCTTTTTTTTTCTTGACTGTATATCTCTTATATGTCAACATATACACGCCTGATTTAGTTTACGAAGATATTTCAACACCGAGAACCTCGATCAGAGAGTTAAAAAGCCGTAAGGTTCAAAATGGTGTAAAATTAAAATGGGATATACCGGGCTAGCATTCGAGTTACAGGAACAAGGGCCAAACCAACAACCCAAGAATGGAATCGTCGAGCAAAAACACTTGACAACCTCCTAGAAGCAGCTTTTCTTGCCACCAGACCTTTCTCCATCAATTAGGAATCTGATGTCGTCACTAAACACATTCCTTAAATTGTAGCCATTTGTTGAGTTTTTTTTGGTGTCTAATCCGCATATATATCACCATTGCCCTTGATTTCTAGACTGTATATCTCTTAAATGTCAACGTATACACGTGTGATTTAGTTTACGGTGATTTTTCAACGCCGAGAACCCCGATCAGAGAGTAAAAAAGGCGTAAGGTTCACATTGGTGTAAAATTAAATTGGGATATACCGGGCTAGGATTCGAGTTACAGGAATAAGGGCCAAACCAAACACCCAAGAATGGAGTCGTCGAGTGAAAACACTTGACAACCTCCTAGAAGCAGCTTTTCTTGCCACCATACCTTTCTCCATCAATTAGGAATCTGATGCCGTCACTAAAGACATTCCTTAAATTGTAGCCATTTGTTGAGTGTTTTTTTAGGTGTCCTATCCGCATATATATCACCATTTCCCTTTTTTTTCTTGACTGTATATCTCTTAAATGTTAACATATACACATGTGATTTAATTTACGAGGATTTTTCAATGCCGAGAACCTCGATCAGAGAGTAAAAATGGTGTAAGGTTCACAATGGTGTAAAATTAAAATGGGATATACCGGGCAAGGATTCGAGTTACAGGAACAAGGGCCAAACCAACCACCCAAGAATGGAATGGTCGAGACAAAAAACTTGACAACCTCCTAGAAGCAGCTTTTCTTGCCACCTGAACTTTCTCCATCAATTAGGAATCTGGTGCCGTCACTAAACACATTCCTTAAATTGTAGCCATTTGTTGAGTGTTTTTTTGGTGTCTAATCCGCATATATATCACCATTGCCCTTGATTTTATTGACTGTATATCTCTTAAATGTCAACATATATATGTGTGATTTAGTTTACGAAGATTTTTCAACGTCGAGATACTTGATCAGAGAATAAAAAAGGCGTAAGGTTCACAATGGTGTAAAATTAAAATGGGATATATCGGGCTAGGATTCGAGTTACCGGAACAAGGGCAAAACCAACAACCCTAGAATGGAATCCTCGTGCGAAAACACTTGACAACCTCCTAGAAGCAGCTTTTCTTGCCACCAAACATTTCTCCATCAATTAGGAATCTGATGCCATGACTAAACACATTCCTTAAATTGTAGACATTTGTTGAGTGTTTTTTTTTTTGGTGTCTAAACCGCATATATATCACCATTGCCATTGATTTTCTTGACTGTATATCTCTTAAATGTCAATATATACACGTGTGATTTAGTTTACGAAGATTTTTCAACGCCGAGAACCTCGATCAGAGAGTAAAAAAGGCGTAAGGTTCACAATGGTGTAAAATTAAAATGGGATATACCGGGCTAGGATTCGAGTTACAGGAACAACAGCCAAACCAAACACCCAAGAATGGATTCGTCGAGCGAAAACACTTAACAACCTCCTAGAAGCAGCTTTTCTTACCACCAGATCTTTCTCCATCAATTAGGAATCTGATGCCGTCACTAACCACATTACTTAAATTGTAGCCATTTGTTGAGTGTTCTTTTAGGTGTCTTATCCGCATATATATCACCATTGCCCTTTTTTTCTTGACTGTATATCTCTTAAATGTTAACATATACACATGTGATTTAGTTTACGAGGATTTTTCAATGCCGAGAACCTCGATCAGAGAGTAAAAATGGTGTAAGGTTCACAATGGTGTAAAATTAAAATGGGATATACCGGGCTAGGATTCGAGTTACAGAAACAAGGGCCAAACCAACCACCCAAGAATCGAATCGTCGAGACAAAAAACTTAACAACCTCCTAGAAGCAACTTTTCTTGCCACCAGACCTTTCTCCATCAATTAGGAATCTGGTGCCGTCACTAAACACATTCCTTAAATTATAGCCATTTGTTGAGTGTTTTTTTTGGTGTCTAATCCGCATATATATCACCATTGCCCTTGATTTTCTTGATTGTATATCTCTTAAATCTCAACATATATATGTGTGATTTAGTTTATGAAGATTTTTCAACGCCGAGAAACTCGATCAGAGAATAAAAAAGGCGTAAGGTTCACAATGGTGTAAAATTAAAATGGGATATACCGGGCTAGGATTCGATTTACAGGAACAAGGGCCAAACCAAACACCCGAGAGTGGAGTCGTCGAGCGAATAAACTTGACAACCTCCTAGAAGCAGCTTTTCTTGCCACCAGACCTTTCTCCATCAATTAGGAATCTGATGCCGTCACTAACCACATTCCTTAAATTGTAGCCATTTGTTGAGTGTTTTTTTAGGTGTCTTATCCGCCTATATATCACCATTGCCCTTTTTTTTATTGACTGTAAATCTCTTAAATGTCAACATATACACGTGTGATTTAGTTTACGAGGATTTTTCAATGCCGAGAACCTCGATCAGAGAGTAAAAAAGGCGTGAGGTTCACAATGGTGTAAAATTAAAAGGCGATATACCGGGCAAGAATTCGAGTTACAGGAACAAGGGCCAAACCAACCACCCGAGAATGGAATCGTCGGGTAAAAAAACTTGACAACCTCATAGAAGCAACTTTTCTTGCCACCAGACCTTTCACCATCAATTAGGAATCTGATGCCGTCACTAAACACATTCCTTAAATTGTAGCCATTTGTTTAGTGTTTTTTTTTGTGACTAATCCGCATATATATCACCATTTCCCTTGATATTCTTGACTGTATATCTCTTAAATGTCAACAAGTATATGTGTTATTTAGTTTACGAAGATTTTTCAATGCCGATAACCTCGATTAGAGTGTAAAAAAGGCTTAAGGTTCACAATGGTGTAAAATTAAAATGGGATACACCGGGCTAGGATTCGAGTTACAGGAACAAGGGCTAAACCAACAACCCTAGAATGGAATCCTCATGCGAAAAAACTTGACAACCACCTAGAAGCAGCTTTTCTTGCCACCAGACCTTTCTGCATCAATTAAGAATCTGATGTCATCACTAAACACATTCCTTAAATTGTAGCCATTTGTTGAGTGTTTTTTTTTTTTGTTTCTAATCCGCATATATGTCACCATTGCCCTCGATTTTCTTGACTGTATATCTCTTAAATGTCAACATATACACGTGTGATTTAGTTTACGAAGATTTTTCAATGTCGAGAACCTCGATCATAGAGTAAAAAAGGCGTAAGGTTCAAAATGGTGCAAAATTAAAATGGGATATACCGGGCTAGGATTCGAGTTACAGGAACAAGGGGCAAACCAACCACCCAAGAATGGAATCGTCGAGCAAAATCACTTACCAACCTCCTAGAAGCAACTTTTCTTGCCACCAGACCTTTCTCGATCAATTAGGAATTTGATGCCGTCACTAAACACATTCCTTAAATTGTAGCCATTTGTTGAGTGTTTTTTTTGGTGTCTAATCCATATATATATCACCATTGCCCTTGATTTTCTTGACTGTATATCTCTTAAATGTCAACATATACAAGTGTGATTTAGTTTTCGAAGATTTTTCAACACCGAGAACCTTGATCAGAGAGTAAAAAAGGCGTAAGGTTCACAATGGTGTAAAATTAAAATGGGATATACCGGGCTAGGATTCGATTTATAGGAACTAGGGCCAAACCAAACACTCAAGAATGGAGTCGTCGAGCGAAACAACTTGACAACCTCCTAGAAGCAGCTTTTCTTGCCACCAGACCTTTCTCCATCAATTAGGAATCTGTTGCCGTCACTAAACACATTCCTTAAATTGTAGTCATTTGTTGAGTGTTTTTTTTTTTGGTGACTAATCTGCATATATATCACCATTGCCCTTGATTTTCTTTACTATATATCTCTTAAATTTTAACATATACACGTGTGATTTAGTTTACGAGGATTTTTCAATGCCGAGAACCTCGATCAGAGAGTAAAAATGGCGTAAGGTTCACAATGGTGTAAAATTAAAATGGGATATACCGGGCTAGGATTCGAGTTCCAGGAACAAGGGCCAAACCAACCACCCAAGAATGGAATCGTCGAGACAAAAAACTTGACAACCTCCTAGAAGCAGCTTTTCTTGCCACCAGACCTTTCTCCATCAATTAGGAATCTGGTGCCGTCACTAAACACATTCCTTAAATTATAGCCATTTGTTGAGTGTTTTTTTGGTGTCTAATCCGCGTGTATATCACCATTGCCCTTGATTTTCTTGACTGTATATCTCTTAAATGTCAACATATACATGTGTGATTTAGTTTACGAAGATTTTTCAACGCCGAGAAACTCGATCAGAGAATAAAAAAGGCGTAAGGTTCACAATGGTGTAAAATTAAAATGGGATATATCGGGCTAGGATTCGAGTTATCGGAACAAGGGCAAAACCAACAACCCTAGAATGGAATCCTCTTGCGAAAACACTTGACAACCTCCTAGAAGCAGCTTTTCTTGCCACCAGACCTTTCTCCATCAATTATGAATCTGATGCCATGACTAAGCACATTCCTTAAATTGTAGCCATTTGTTGAGTGTTTTTTTTGTGTCTAAACCGCATATATATCACCATTGCCATTGATTTTCTTGTCTGTATATCTCTTAATTGTCAACATTTAGTTTACGAAGATTTTTCAACGCCGAGAAGCTCGATCAGAGAGTAAAAAAGGCGTAAGGTTCACAATGGTGTAAAATTAAAATGGGATATACCGGGCTAGGATTCGAGTTACAGGAACAAGGGCCAAACCAAACACCCAAGAATGGAGTCGTCGAGCGAAAACAATTGACAACCTCCTAGAAGCAGCTTTTCTTGCCACCAGACCTTTCTCCATCAATTACGAATCTGATGCCGTCACTAAACACATTCCTTAAATTGTATCCATTTGTTGAGTGTTTTTTTTGGTGTCTAATCCGCATATATCTCACCATTCCCTTTTTTTTTCTTGACTGTATATCTCTTATATGTCAACATATACACGCCTGATTTAGTTTACGAAGATATTTCAACACCGAGAACCTCGATCAGAGAGTTAAAAAGCCGTAAGGTTCAAAATGGTGTAAAATTAAAATGGGATATACCGGGCTAGCATTCGAGTTACAGGAACAAGGGCCAAACCAACAACCCAAGAATGGAATCGTCGAGCAAAAACACTTGACAACCTCCTAGAAGCAGCTTTTCTTGCCACCAGACCTTTCTCCATCAATTAGGAATCTGATGTCGTCACTAAACACATTCCTTAAATTGTAGCCATTTGTTGAGTTTTTTTTGGTGTCTAATCCGCATATATATCACCATTGCCCTTGATTTCTAGACTGTATATCTCTTAAATGTCAACGTATACACGTGTGATTTAGTTTACGGTGATTTTTCAACGCCGAGAACCCCGATCAGAGAGTAAAAAAGGCGTAAGGTTCACATTGGTGTAAAATTAAATTGGGATATACCGGGCTAGGATTCGAGTTACAGGAATAAGGGCCAAACCAAACACCCAAGAATGGAGTCGTCGAGTGAAAACACTTGACAACCTCCTAGAAGCAGCTTTTCTTGCCACCATACCTTTCTCCATCAATTAGGAATCTGATGCCGTCACTAAAGACATTCCTTAAATTGTAGCCATTTGTTGAGTGTTTTTTTAGGTGTCCTATCCGCATATATATCACCATTGCCCTTTTTTTTCTTGACTGTATATCTCTTAAATGTTAACATATACACATGTGATTTAATTTACGAGGATTTTTCAATGCCGAGAACCTCGATCAGAGAGTAAAAATGGTGTAAGGTTCACAATGGTGTAAAATTAAAATGGGATATACCGGGCAAGGATTCGAGTTACAGGAACAAGGGCCAAACCAACCACCCAAGAATGGAATGGTCGAGACAAAAAACTTGACAACCTCCTAGAAGCAGCTTTTCTTGCCACCTGAACTTTCTCCATCAATTAGGAATCTGGTGCCGTCACTAAACACATTCCTTAAATTGTAGCCATTTGTTGAGTGTTTTTTTGGTGTCTAATCCGCATATATATCACCATTGCCCTTGATTTTATTGACTGTATATCTCTTAAATGTCAACATATATATGTGTGATTTAGTTTACGAAGATTTTTCAACGTCGAGATACTTGATCAGAGAATAAAAAAGGCGTAAGGTTCACAATGGTCTAAAATTAAAATGGGATATATCGGGCTAGGATTCGAGTTACCGGAACAAGGGCAAAACCAACAACCCTAGAATGGAATCCTCGTGCGAAAACACTTGACAACCTCCTAGAAGCAGCTTTTCTTGCCACCAAACATTTCTCCATCAATTAGGAATCTGATGCCATGACTAAACACATTCCTTAAATTGTAGCCATTTGTTGAGTGTTTTTTTTTGGTGTCTAAACCGCATATATATCACCATTGCCATTGATTTTCTTGACTGTATATCTCTTAAATGTCAATATATACACGTGTGATTTAGTTTACGAAGATTTTTCAACGCCGAGAACCTCGATCAGAGAGTAAAAAAGGCGTAAGGTTCACAATGGTGTAAAATTAAAATGGGATATACCGGGCTAGGATTCGAGTTACAGGAACAACAGCCAAACCAAACACCCAAGAATGGATTCGTCGAGCGAAAACACTTAACAACCTCCTAGAAGCAGCTTTTCTTACCACCAGATCTTTCTCCATCAATTAGGAATCTGATGCCGTCACTAACCACATTACTTAAATTGTAGCCATTTGTTGAGTGTTCTTTTAGGTGTCTTATCCGCATATATATCACCATTGCCCTTTTTTTCTTGACTGTATATCTCTTAAATGTTAACATATACACATGTGATTTAGTTTACGAGGATTTTTCAATGCCGAGAACCTCGATCAGAGAGTAAAAATGGTGTAAGGTTCACAATGGTGTAAAATTAAAATGGGATATACCGGGCTAGGATTCGAGTTACAGAAACAAGGGCCAAACCAACCACACAAGAATCGAATCGTCGAGACAAAAAACTTGACAACCTCCTAGAAGCAACTTTTCTTGCCACCAGACCTTTCTCCATCAATTAGGAATCTGGTGCCGTCACTAAACACATTCCTTAAATTATAGCCATTTGTTGAGTGTTTTTTTTGGTGTCTAATCCGCATATATATCACCATTGCCCTTGATTTTCTTGATTATATATCTCTTAAATCTCAACATATATATGTGTGATTTAGTTTATGAAGATTTTTCAACGCCGAGAAACTCGATCAGAGAATAAAAAAGGCGTAAGGTTCACAATGGTGTAAAATTAAAATGGGATATATCGGGCTAGTATTCGAGTTACCGGAACAAGGGCAAAACCAACAACCCTAGAATGGAATCCTCGTGCGAAAACACTTGACAACCTCCTAGAAGCAGCTTTTCTTGCCACCAGACCTTTCTCCGTCAATTAGGAATCTGATGCCATGACTAAGCACATTCCTTAAATTGTAGCCATTTGTTGAGTGTTTTTTTTTGTGTGTCTAAACCGCATATATATCACCATTGCCATTGATTTTCTTGTCTGTATATCTCTTAAATGTCAACATATACACGTGTGATTTAGTTTACGAAGATTTTTCAACGCCGAGATCCTCGATCAGAGAGTAAAAAAGGCGTAAGGTTCACAATGGTGTAAAATTAAAATGGGATATACCGGGCGAGGATTCGAGTTACAGGAACAAGGGCCAAACCAAACACCCAAGAATGGAGTCGTCGAGCGAAAACAATTGACAACCTCCTAGAAGCAGCTTTTCTTGCCACCAGACCTTTCTCCATCAATTACGAATCTGATGCCGTCACTAAACACATTCCTTAAATTGTATCCATTTGTTGAGTGTTTTTTTTTGGTGTCTAATCCGCATATATATCACCATTCCCTTTTTTTTCATGACTGTATATCTCTTATATGTCAACATATACACGTGTGATTTAGTTTACGAAGATATTTCAACACCGAGAACCTCGATCAGAGAGTAAAAAAGGCGTAAGGTTCAAAATGGTGTAAAATTAAAATGGGATATACCGTGCTAGGATTCGAGTTATAGGAACAAGGCCCAAACCAACCACCCAAGAATGGAATCGTAGAGCAAAAACACTTGACAACCTCCTAGAAGCAGCTTTTCTTGCCACCAGACCTTTCTCCATCAATTAGGAATCTGATGCCATCACTAAACACATTCCTTAAATTATAGCCATTTGTTGAGTGTTTTTTTGGTGTCTAATCCGCATATATATCACCATTGCCCTTGATTTTCTTGACTGTATATCTCTTAAATGTCAACATATACACGTGTGATTTAGTTTACGAAGATTTTTCAACGCCGAGAACCCCGATCAGAGAGTAAAAAAGGCGTAAGGTTCGCAATGGTGTAAAATTAAATTGGGATATACCGGGCTAGGATTCGAGTTACAGGAACAAGGGACAAACCAAACACCCAAGAATGGAGTCGTCGAGTGAAAACACCTGACAACCTCCTAGAAGCAGCTTTTCTTGCCACCAGACCTTTCTCCATCAATTAGGAATCTGATGCCGTCACTAAAGACATTCCTTAAATTGTAGCCATTTGTTGAGTGTTTTTTTTTTGTGTGTAATCCGCATATATATCACCATTGCCATTTTTTCTTAATTGTATATCTCTTAAATGTCAACAAATACACGTGTGATTTAATTTACGAAAATTTTTCAATGCCGAGAACCTCGATCTGAGAGTAAAAAAGGCGTAAGGTTCACAATGGTGTAAAATTAAAATGGGATATACCGGGCTAGGATTCGAGTTACAGGAACAAGGGCAAAACCAACAACCTTAGAATGGAATCCTCGTGCGAAAACACTTGACAACCTCCTAGAAGCACCTTTTGTTGCCACCAGACCTTTCTCCATCAATTAGGAATCTGATGCCATCACTAAACACATTCCTAAAATTGTAGCCATTTGTTGAGTGTTTTTTTTTGTGTCTAATCCGCATATATATCACCAATGCCCTTGATTTTCTTGACTGTATATCTCTTAAATGTCAACATATACACGTGTGATTTAGTTTACGAAGATTTTTCAACGCCGAGAACCTCGATCAGAGAGTAAAAAAGGCGTAAGGTTCACAATGGTGTAAAATTAAAATGGGATATACCGGGCTCAAATTCGAGTTACTGGAACAAGGGCCAAACCAAACACCCAAGAATGGAATCCTCGTGCGAAAACACTTGACAACCTCCTTGAAGCAGCTTTTCTTGCCACCAGACCTTTCTCCATCAATTAGGAATCTGATGTGGTCACAAAACACATTCCTTAAATTGTAGCCATTTGTTGAGTGTTTTTTTTGGTGTCTAATTCGCATATATATCACCATTGCCCTTGATTTTCTTGACTGTATATCTCTTAATTGTCAACATATATATGTGTGATTTAGTTTACGAAGATTTTTCAATGCCGAGAACCTCGATCAGAGAATAAAAAAGGCGTAAGGTTCACAATGGTGTAAAATTAAAATGGGATATACCGGGCTAGGATTCGAGTTACAGGAACAAGGGAAAAACCAACAACCCTAGAATGGAATCCTCGTGCGAAAACACTTGACGACCTCCTAGAAGCAGCTTTTCTTGCCACCAGACCTTTCTCCATCAATTAGGAAACTGATGCCATCACTAAACACATTCCTTAAATTGTAGCCATTTGTTGAGTGTTTTTTTTGGTGTCTAATCCGCATATATATCACCATTGCCCTTGATTTTATTGACTGTATATCTCTTAAATGTTAACATATACACGTGTGATTTAGTTTACGAAGATTTTTCAAGGCTGAGAACCTTGATCAGAGAGTAAAAAAGGCGTAAGGTTCACAATTGTGTAAAATTAAAGTGGGATATACAGGGCTAGGATTCGAGTTACAGGAACAAGGGCAAAACCAAACACCCAAGAATGGAGTCGTCGAGAGAAAACAATTGACCACCTCCTAGAAGCAGCTTTGCTTGCCACCAGACCTTTCTCTATCAATTAGGAATCTGATGCCGTCACTAAACACATTCCTTAAATTGTAGCCATTTGTTAAGTATTTTTTTTGGTGTCTAATCCGCATATATATCACCATTGCCCTTTTTTTCTTGACTGTATATCTCTTAAATGCCAACATATACACGTGTGATTTAGTTTACGAAGATATTTCAACGCCGAGAACCACGATTAGAGAGTAAAAAAGGCGTAAGGTTCAAAATGGTGTAAAATTAAAATGGGATATACCGGGCTAGGATTCGAGTTACAGGAACAAGGGCCAAACCAACCACCCAAGAATGGAATCATCGAGCAAAAACACTTGACAACCTCCACCTTTTCTTGCCACCAGACCTTTCTCCATTAGTTAGGAATCTGATGCCGTCACTAAACACATTCCTTAAATTGTAGCCATTTGTTGAGTGTTTTTTTTGGTGTCTAAACCGCATATATATCACCATTGCCATTGATTTTCTTGACTGTATATCTCTTAAATGTCAACATATACACATGTGATTTAGTTGACGAAGATTTTTCAACGCCGAGAACCTCGATCAGAGAGTAAAAAAGGCGTAAGGTTCACAATGGTGTAAAATTAAAATGGGATATACCGGGCTAGGATTCGAGTTACAGGAACAAGGGCCAAACCAAACTCCCAAGAATGGAGTCGGCGAGCGAAAACAATTGACAACCTCCTAGAAGCAGCTTTTCTTGCCACCAGACCTTTCTCCATCAATTAGGAATCTGATGCCGTCACTAAACACATTCCTTAAATTGTATTCATTTGTTGAGTGTTTTTTTTGGTGTCTAATCCGCATATATATCACCATTCCCTTTTTTTTCATGACTGTATATCTCTTATATGTCAACATATACACGTGTGATTTAGTTTACGAAGATATTTCAACGCCGAGAACCTCGATCAGAGAGTAAAAAAGGCGTAAGGTTCAAAATGGTGTAAATTAAAATGGGATATACCGTGCTAGGATTCGACTTACAGGAACAAGGCCCAAACCAACCACCCAAGAATGGAATCGTCGAGCAAAAACACTTGACAACCTCCTAGAAGCAGCTTTTCTTGCCACCAGACCTTTCTCCATCAATTAGGAATCTGATGCCATCACTAAACACATTCCTTAAATTGTAGCCATTTGTTGAGTGTTTTTTTGGTGTCTAATCCGCATATATATCCCCATTGCCCTTGATTTTCTTGACTGTATATCTCTTAAATGTCAACATATACACGTGTGATTTAGTTTATTAAGATTTTTCAACGCCGAGAACCCGGATCAGAGAGTAAAAAAGGCGTAAGGTTCAGAATGGTGTAAAATTAAATTGGGATATACCGGGCTAGGATTCGAGTTACAGGAACAAGGGCCAAACCAAACACCCAAGAATGGAGTCGTCGAGTGAAAACACCTGACAACCTCCTAGAAGCAGCTTTTCTTGCCACCAGACCTTACTCCATCAATTAGGAATCTGATGCCGTCACTAAAGACATTCCTTAAATTGTAGCCATTTGTTGAGTGTTTTTTTTTTGTGTGTAATCCGCATATATATCACCATTGCCTTTTTTCTTAATTGTATATCTCTTAAATGTCAACAAATACATGTGTGATTTAATTTACGAAAATTTTTCAATGCCGAGAACCTCGATCTGAGAGTAAAAAAGGCGTAAGGTTCACAATGGTGTAAAATTAAAATGGGATATACCGGGCTAGGATTCGAGTTACAGGAACAAGGGCAAAACCAACAACCCTAGAATGGAATCCTCGTGCGAAAACACTTGACAACCTCCTAGAAGCACCTTTTCTTGCCACCAGACCTTTCTCCATCAATTGGGAATCTGATGCCATCACTAAACACATTCCTTAAATTGTAGCCATTTGTTGAGTGTTTTTTTTTGGTGTCTAATCCGCATATATATCACCAATGCCCTTGATTTTCTTGACTGTATATCTCTTAAATGTCAACATATACACGTGTGATTTAGTTTACGAAGATTTTTCAACGCCGAGAACCTCGATCAGAGAGTAAAAAAGGCGTAAGGTTCACAATGGTGTAAAATTAAAATGGGATATACCGGGCTAGGATTTGAGTTACAGGAACAAGGGCCAAACTAAACACCCAAGAATGGAATCCTCGTGCGAAAACACTTGACAGCCTCCTTGAAGCAGCTTTTCTTGCCACCAGACCTTTCTCCATCAATTTGGAATCTGATGCTGTCACAAAACACATTCCTTAAATTGTAGCCATTTGTTGAGTGTTTTTTTTTGGAGCCTAATTCGCATATATATCACCGTTGCCCTTGATTTTCTTGACTGTATATCTCTTAATTGTCAACATATATATGTGTGATTTAGTTTACGAAGATTTTCAATGCCGAGAACCTCGATCAGAGAATAAAATAGGCGTAAGGTTCACAATGGTGTAAAATTAAAATGGGATATACCGGGCTAGGATTCGAGTTACAGGAACAAGGGAAAAACCAACAACCCTAGAATGGAATCCTCGTACGAAAACACTTGACAACCTCCTAGAAGCAGTTTTTCTTGCCACCAGACCTTTCTCCATCAATTAGGAATCTGATGCCATCACTAAACACATTCCTTAAATTGTAGCCATTTGTTGAGTGTTTTTTTTTTGTGTCTAATCCGCATATATATCACCATTGCCCTTGATTTTCTTGACTGTATATCTCTTAAATGTCAACATATACACGTGTGATTTAGTTTTCGAAGATTTTTCAACGCTGAGAACCTCGATCAGAGAGTAAAAAAGGCGTAAGGTTCACAATGGTGTAAAATTAAAATGGGATATACCTGGCTAGGATTCGAGTTACAGGAACAAGGGCAAAACCAAACACCCAAGAATGGAGTCGTCGAGCGAAAACAATTGACCACCTCCTAGAAGCAGTTTTTCTTGCCACCAGTCCTTTCTCCATCAATTAGGAATCTGATACCGTCACTAAACACATTCCTTAAATTGTAGCCATTTGTTAAGTTTTTTTTTGGTGTCTAATCCGCATATATATCACCATTGCCTTGATTTTCTTGACTGTATATCTCTTAAATGTCAACATATACACGTGTGATTTAGTTTACGAAGATTTTTCAACGCCGAGAACCTCGATCAGAGAGTAAAAAAGGCGTAAGGTTCACAATGGTGTAAAATTAAAATGGGATATACCGGGCTAGGATTCGATTTACAGGAACAAGTGCCAAACCAAACACCCAAGAATAGAGTCGTCGAGTGAAAACACTTGACAACCTCCTAGAAGCAGCTTTTCTTGCCACCAGACCTTTCTCCATCTATTAGGAATCTGATGCCATCACTGAACATTCCTTAAATTGTAGCCATTTGTTGAGTGTTTTTTTTTTGTCTATTCCGCATATATATCACCATTGCCCTTTTTTCTTGACTGTATATCTCTTAAATCTCAACATATACATGTGTGATTTAGTTTACGAAGATATTTCAACGCCGAGAACCTTGATCAGAGAGTAAAAAAGGCGTAAGGTTCAAAATGGTGTAAAATTAAAATGGGATATATCGGGCTAGGATTTGAGTTACAGGAACAAGGGCCAAACCAACCACCCAAGAATGGAATCGATGAGCAAAAACACTTGACAACCACCTAGAAGCTGCTTTTCTTGCCACCAGACCTTTCTCCATCAATTAGGAATCTGATGCCGTCACTAAAGACAATCCTTAAATTGTAGCCATTTGTTGAGTGTTTTTTTTGGTGTCTAATCCGCATATATATAACCATTGCCCTTGATTTTCTTGACCGTATATCTCTTAAATGTCAACATATACACGTGTGATTTAGTTTACGAAGATTTTTCAATGCCGAGAACCTCGATCACAGAGTAAAAAAGGCGTAAGGTTCACAATGGTGTAAAATTAAAATGGGATATACCGGGCTAGGATTCGAGTTACAGGAACAAGGGCCAAACCAACAACCCTAGAATGGAATCATCGTGCGAAAACACTTGACAACCTCCTAGAAGCACCTTTTCTTGCCACCAGACCTTTCTCCATCAATTCGGAATCTGATGCCATCACTAAACACATTCCTTAAATTGTAGCCATTTTTTGAGTGTTTTTTTTTTGTGTCTAATCCGCATATATATCACCATTGCCCTGGATTTTCTTGACTGTATATCTCTTAAATGTCAACATATACACGTGTAATTTAGTTTACGAAGATTTTTCAACGCCGAGAACTCGATCAGAGAGTAAAAAAGGCGTAAGGTTCACAATGGTGTAAAATTAAAATGGGATATACCGGGCTAGGATTCGTGTTACAGGAACAAGGGCCAAACCAAACACCCAAGAATGGAGTCGTCGAGCGAAAACAATTGACAACCTCCTTGAAGCAGCTTTTCTTGCAACCAGACCTTTCTCCATCAATTAGGAATCTGATGCCGTCACTAAACACATTCCTTAAATTGTAGACATTTGTTGTGTGTTTTTTTTGGTGTCTAATCCGCTTATATATCACCATTGCCCTTGATTTTCTTGACTGTATATCTCTTAAATGTCAACATATATATGTGTGAGATTTAGTTTACGAAGATTTTCAATGCCGAGAACCTCAATCAGAGAATAAAAAAGGCGTAAGGTTCACAATGGTGTAAAATTAAAATCGGATATACCGGGCTAGGATTCGAGTTACAGGAACAAGGGCAAAACCAACAAACCTAGAATGGAATCCTCGTGCGAAAACACTTGACAACCTCCTAGAAGCAGCTTTTCTTGCCACCGGACCTTTCTCCATCAATTAGGAATCTGATGCCATCACTAAACACATTCCTTAAATTGTAGCCATTTGTTGAATGTTTTTTTTTGGTGTCTAATCCGCATATATATCACCATTGCCCTTAATTTTCTTGACTGTATATCTCTTAAATGTCAACATATACACGAGTGATTTAGTTTACGTAGTTTTTTCAGCGCCGAGAACCTCGATCAGAGAGTAAAAAAGGCGTAAGGTTCACAATGGTGTAAAATTAAAATGGGATATACCGGGCTAGGATTCGAGTGACAGGAACAAGGGCAAAACCAACAACCTTAGAATGGAATCCTCGTGCGAAAACACTTGACAACCTCCTAGAAGCACCTTTTCTTGCCACCAGACCTTTCTCCATCAATTAGGAATCTGATGCCATCACTAAACACATTCCTAAAATTGTAGCCATTTGTTGAGTGTTTTTTTTTTGTGTCTAATCCGCATATATATCACCAATGCCCTTGATTTTCTTGACTGTATATCTCTTAAATGTCAACATATACACGTGTGATTTAGTTTACGAAGATTTTTCAACGCCGAGAACCTCGATCAGAGAGTAAAAAAGGCGTAAGGTTCACAATGGTGTAAAATTAAAATGGGATATAACGGGCTCAAATTCGAGTTACTGGAACAAGGGCCAAACCAAACACCCAAGAATGGAATCCTCGTGCGAAAACACTTAACAACCTCCTTGAAGCAGCTTTTCTTGCCACCAGACCTTTCTCCATCAATTAGGAATCTGATGCGGTCACAAAACACATTCCTTAAATTGTAGCCATTTGTTGAGTGTTTTTTTTGGTGTCTAATTCGCATATATATCACCATTGCCCTTGATTTTCTTGACTGTATATCTCTTAATTGTCAACATATATACGTGTGATTTAGTTTACGAAGATTTTTCAATGCCGAGAACCTCGATCAGAGAATAAAAAAGGCGTAAGGTTCACAATGGTGTAAAATTAAAATGGGATATACCGGGCTAGGATTCGAGTTACAGGAACAAGGGAAAAACCAACAACCCTAGAATGGAATCCTCGTGCGAAAACACTTGACAACCTCCTAGAAGCAGCTTTTCTTGCCACCAGACCTTTCTCCATCAATTAGGAAACTGATGCCATCACAAAACACATTCCTTAAATTGTAGCCATTTGTTGAGTGTTTTTTTTGGTGTCTAATCCGCATATATATCACCATTGCCCTTGATTTTATTGACTGTATATCTCTTAAATGTTAACATATACACGTGTGATTTAGTTTACGAAGATTTTTCAAGGCTGAGAACCTTGATCAGAGAGTAAAAAAGGCGTCAGGTTCACAATTGTGTAAAATTAAAATGGGATATACAGGGCTAGGATTCGAGTTACAGGAACAAGGGCAAAACCAAACACCCAAGAATGGAGTCGTCGAGAGAAAACAATTGACCACCTCCTAGAAGCAGCTTTTCTTGCCACCAGACCTTTCTCTATCAATTAGGAATCTGATGCCGTCACTAAACACATTCCTTAAATTGTAGCCATTTGTTAAGTATTTTTTTTGGTGTCTAATCCGCATATATATCACCATTGCCCTTTTTTTCTTGACTGTATATCTCTTAAATGCCAACATATACACGTGTGATTTAGTTTACGAAGATATTTCAACGCCGAGAACCACGATTAGAGAGTAAAAAAGGCGTAAGGTTCAAAATGGTGTAAAATTAAAATGGGATATACCGGGCTAGGATTCGAGTTACAGGAACAAGGGCCAAACCAACCACCCAAGAATGGAATCATCGAGCAAAAACACTTGACAACCTCCACCTTTTCTTGCCACCAGACCTTTCTCCATTAGTTAGGAATCTGATGCCGTCACTAAACACATTCCTTAAATTGTAGCCATTTGTTGAGTGTTTTTTTTGGTGTCTAAACCGCATATATATCACCAATGCCATTGATTTTGTTGACTGTATATCTCTTAAATGTCAACATATACACATGTGATTTAGTTGACGAAGATTTTTCAACGCCGAGAACCTCGATCAGAGAGTAAAAAAGGCGTAAGGTTCACAATGGTGTAAAATTAAAATGGGATATACCGGGCTAGGATTCGAGTTACAGGAACAAGGGCCAAACCAAACTCCCAAGAATGGAGTCGGCGAGCGAAAACAATTGACAACCTCCTAGAAGCAGCTTTTCTTGCCACCAGACCTTTCCCCATCAATTAGGAATCTGATGCCGTCACTAAACACATTCCTTAAATTGTATTCATTTGTTGAGTGTTTTTTTTGGTGTCTAATCCGCATATATAACACCATTCCCTTTTTTTTCATGACTGTATATCTCTTATATGTCAACATATACACGTGTGATTTAGTTTACGAAGATATTTCAACACCGAGAACCTCGATCAGAGAGTAAAAAAGGCGTAAGGTTCAAAATGGTGTAAATTAAAATGGGATATACCGTGCTAGGATTCGACTTACAGGAACAAGGCCCAAACCAACCACCCAAGAATGGAATCGTCGAGCAAAAACACTTGACAACCTCCTAGAAGCAGCTTTTCTTGCCACCAGACCTTTCTCCATCAATTAGGAATCTGATGCCATCACTAAACACATTCCTTAAATTGTAGCCATTTGTTGAGTGTTTTTTTGGTGTCTAATCCGCATATATATCCCCATTGCCCTTGATTTTCTTGACTGTATATCTCTTAAATGTCAACATATACACGTGTGATTTAGTTTATTAAGATTTTTCAACGCCGAGAACCCGGATCAGAGAGTAAAAAAGGCGTAAGGTTCAGAATGGTGTAAAATTAAATTGGGATATACCGGGCTAGGATTCGAGTTACAGGAACAAGGGCCAAACCAAACACCCAAGAATGGAGTCGTCGAGTGAAAACACCTGACAACCTCCTAGAAGCAGATTTTCTTGCCACCAGACCTTACTCCATCAATTAGGAATCTGATGCCGTCACTAAAGACATTCCTTAAATTGTAGCCATTTGTTGAGTGTTTTTTTTTTTTGTGTGTAATCCGCATATATATCACCATTGCCTTTTTTCTTAATTGTATATCTCTTAAATGTCAACAAATACATGTGTGATTTAATTTACGAAAATTTTTCAATGCCGAGAACCTCGATCTGAGAGTAAAAAAGGCGTAAGGTTCACAATGGTGTAAAATTAAAATGGGATATACCGGGCTAGGATTCGAGTTACAGGAACAAGGGCAAAACCAACAACCCTAGAATGGAATCCTCGTGCGAAAACACTTGACAACCTCCTAGAAGCACCTTTTCTTGCCACCAGACCTTTCTCCATCAATTGGGAATCTGATGCCATCACTAAACACATTCCTTAAATTGTAGCCATTTGTTGAGTGTTTTTTTTTTGGTGTCTAATCCGCATATATATCACCAATGCCCTTGATTTTCTTGACTGTATATCTCTTAAATGTCAACATATACACGTGTGATTTAGTTTACGAAGATTTTTCAACGCCGAGAACCTCGATCAGAGAGTAAAAAAGGCGTAAGGTTCACAATGGTGTAAAATTAAAATGGGATATACCGGGCTAGGATTCGAGTTACAGGAACAAGGGCCAAACTAAACACCCAAGAATGGAATCCTCGTGCGAAAACACTTGACAGCCTCCTTGAAGCAGCTTTTCTTGCCACCAGACCTTTCTCCATCAATTAGGAATCTGATGCTGTCACAAAACACATTCCGTAAATTGTAGCCATTTGTTGAGTGTTTTTTTTTGGTGTCTAATTCTCATATATATCACCGTTGCCCTTGATTTTCTTGACTGTATATCTCTTAATTGTCAACATATATATGTGTGATTTAGTTTACGAAGATTTTCAATGCCGAGAACCTCGATCAGAGAATAAAATAGGCGTAAGGTTCACAATGGTGTAAAATTAAAATGGGATATACCGGGCTAGGATTCGAGTTACAGGAACAAGGGAAAAACCAACAACCCTAGAATGGAATCCTCGTACGAAAACACTTGACAACCTCCTAGAAGCAGTTTTTCTTGCCACCAGACCTTTCTCCATCAATTAGGAATCTGATGCCATCACTAAACACATTCCTTAAATTGTAGCCATTTGTTGAGTGTTTTTTTTTTGTGTCTAATCCGCATATATATCACCATTGCCCTTGATTTTCTTGACTGTATATCTCTTAAATGTCAACATATACACGTGTGATTTAGTTTTCGAAGATTTTTCAACGCTGAGAACCTCGATCAGAGAGTAAAAAAGGCGTAAGGTTCACAATGGTGTAAAATTAAAATGGGATATACCTGGCTAGGATTCGAGTTACAGGAACAAGGGCAAAACCAAACACCCAAGAATGGAGTCGTCGAGCGAAAACAATTGACCACCTCCTAGAAGCAGTTTTTCTTGCCACCAGTCCTTTCTCCATCAATTAGGAATCTGATACCGTCACTAAACACATTCCTTAAATTGTAGCCATTTGTTAAGTTTTTTTTTGGTGTCTAATCCGCATATATATCACCATTGCCCTTGATTTTCTTGACTGTATATCTCTTAAATGTCAACATATACACGTGTGATTTAGTTTACGGAGATTTTTCAACGCCGAGAACCTCGATCAGAGAGTAAAAAAGGCGTAAGGTTCACAATGGTGTAAAATTAAAATGGGATATACCGGGCTAGGATTCGATTTACAGGAACAAGTGCCAAACCAAACACCCAAGAATAGAGTCGTCGAGTGAAAACACTTGACAACCTCCTAGAAGCAGCTTTTCTTGCCACCAGACCTTTCTCCATCTATTAGGAATCTGATGCCATCACTGAACATTCCTTAAATTGTAGCCATTTGTTGAGTGTTTTTTTTTGTCTAATCCGCATATATATCACCATTGCCCTTTTTTCTTGACTGTATATCTCTTAAATGTCAACATATACATGTGTGATTTAGTTTACGAAGATATTTCAACGCCGAGAACCTCGATCAGAGAGTAAAAAAGGCGTAAGGTTCAAAATGGTGTAAAATTAAAATGGGATATATCGGGCTAGGATTTGAGTTACAGGAACAAGGGCCAAACCAACCACCCAAGAATGGAATCGATGAGCAAAAACACTTGACAACCACCTAGAAGCTGCTTTTCTTGCCACCAGACCTTTCTCCATCAATTAGGAATCTGATGCCGTCACTAAAGACAATCCTTAAATTGTAGCCATTTGTTGAGTGTTTTTTTTGGTGTCTAATCCGCATATATATAACCATTGCCCTTGATTTTCTTGACCGTATATCTCTTAAATGTCAACATATACACGTGTGATTTAGTTTACGAAGATTTTTCAATGCCGAGAACCTCGATCACAGAGTAAAAAAGGCGTAAGGTTCACAATGGTGTAAAATTAAAATGGGATATACCGGGCTAGGATTCGAGTTACAGGAACAAGGGCCAAACCAACAACCCTAGAATGGAATCATCGTGCGAAAACACTTGACAACCTCCTAGAAGCACCTTTTCTTGCCACCAGACCTTTCTCCATCAATTCGGAATCTGATGCCATCACTAAACACATTCCTTAAATTGTAGCCATTTTTTGAGTGTTTTTTTTTTGTGTCTAATCCGCATATATATCACCATTGCCCTGGATTTTCTTGACTGTATATCTCTTAAATGTCAACATATACACGTGTAATTTAGTTTACGAAGATTTTTCAACGCCGAGAACTCGATCAGAGAGTAAAAAAGGCGTAAGGTTCACAATGGTGTAAAATTAAAATGGGATATACCGGGCTAGGATTCGTGTTACAGGAACAAGGGCCAAACCAAACACCCAAGAATGGAGTCGTCGAGCGAAAACAATTGACAACCTCCTTGAAGCAGCTTTTCTTGCAACCAGACCTTTCTCCATCAATTAGGAATCTGATGCCGTCACTAAACACATTCCTTAAATTGTAGACATTTGTTGTGTGTTTTTTTTGGTGTCTAATCCGCTTATATATCACCATTGCCCTTGATTTTCTTGACTGTATATCTCTTAAATGTCAACATATATATGTGTGAGATTTAGTTTACGAAGATTTTTCAATGCCGAGAGCCTCAATCAGAGAATAAAAAAGGCGTAAGGTTCACAATGGTGTAAAATTAAAATCGGATATACCGGGCTAGGATTCGAGTTACAGGAACAAGGGCAAAACCAACAAACCTAGAATGGAATCCTCGTGCGAAAACACTTGACAACCTCCTAGAAGCAGCTTTTCTTGCCACCGGACCTTTCTCCATCAATTAGGAATCTGATGCCATCACTAAACACATTCCTTAAATTGTAGCCATTTGTTGAATGTTTTTTTTTGGTGTCTAATCCGCATATATATCACCATTGCCCTTAATTTTCTTGACTGTATATCTCTTAAATGTCAACATATACACGAGTGATTTAGTTTACGAAGTTTTTTCAGCGCCGAGAACCTCGATCAGAGAGTAAAAAAGGCGTAAGGTTCACAATGGTGTAAAATTAAAATGGGATATACCGGGCTAGGATTCGAGTTACAGGAACAAGGGCCAAACCAAACACCCAAGAGTGGAGTCGTCGAGCGAAAACAATTGACAACCTCCTATAAGCAGCTTTTCTTGCCACCAGACCTTTCTCCATCAATTAGGAATCTGATGCCGTCACTAAACACATTCCTTAAATTGTAGCCATTTGTTAAGTATATTTTTTGGTGTCTAATCCGCATATATATCACCATTGCCCTTTTTTTCTTGACTGTCTATCTCTTAAAGGCCAACAAATACAGGTGTGATTTAGTTTACGAAGATATTTCAACGCCGAGAACCTCGATCAGAGAGTAAAAAAGGCGTAAGGTTCACAATGGTGTAAAATTAAAATGGGATATACCGGGCTAGGATTCGAGTTACAGGAACAAGGGCAAAACCAACCACCCAAGAATGGAATCATCGAGCAAAAATACTTGACAACCTCCTAGAAGCAGCTTTTCTTGCCACCAGACCTTACTCCATCAATTAGGAATCTGATGCAGTCACTAAACACATTCCTTAAATTGTAGCCATTTGTTGAGTGTTTTTTTTTGTGTCTAATCCGCATATGTATCACCATTGCCCTTGATTTTCTTGATTGTATGTCTCTTAAATGTCAACATATATATGTGTGATTTAGTTTACGAAGATTTTTCAATGCCGAGAACCTCGATCAGAGAGTAAAAAAGGCGTAAGGTTCACAATTGTGTAAAATTAAAATGGGATATACCGGGCTAGGATTCAAGTTACAGGAACAAGGGCCAAACCAACCACCAAAGAATGGAATCGTCAAGCGAAAACACCTGACAACCTCCTAGAAGCAGCTTTTCTTGCCACTAGACCTATCTCCATCAATTAGGAATCTGATGCCGTCACTAATCACATTCCATAAATTGCAGCCATTTGTTGAGTGTTTTTTTTGTGTCTAATCCCCATATATATCATCATTGCCCTTGATTTTCTTGACTGTATATCTCTTAAATGTCAACATTTACACGTATGATTTAGTTTACGAAGATTTTTCAATGCCGAGAACCTCGAAAAGAGAGTAAAAAAGGCGTAAGGTTCACAATGGTGTAAAATTAAAATGGGATATACCGGGCTAGGATTCGAGTTACTGGAACAAGGGCAAAACCAACCACCCAAGAATGGGATCGTCGAGCGAAAACACTTGACAACCTCCTAGATGCAGCTTTTCTTGCCACCAGTCCTTTCTCCATCAATTAGGAATCTGATGCCCTCACTAAACACATTCCTTAAATTGTAGCCATTTGTTAAGTGTTTTTTTATTCGAGTTTCAGGAACATGTGATTTAGTTTACGAAGATTTTTCAATGCCGAGAACCTCAATCAGAGAGTAAAAAAGGTGTAAGGTTCACAATGGTGTAAAATTAAAAGGGGATATACCGGAATAGGATTCGAGTTACAGGAAAAAGGGCCAAACAAACCACCCAAGAATGGAATATTCAAGCGAAAACACTTGACAACCTCCTAGAAGCAGCTTTTCTTGCCACCAGACCTTTCTCCATCAATTAGGAATCTGATACCATCACTAAACACATTCCTTAAATTGTAGCCATTTGTTAAGTGTTTTTTTTTTGTGTCTAATCCGCATATATATCACCATTGCCCTTGATTTTATTGACTGTATATCTCTTAAATGTCAACATATACATGTGTGATTTACTTTACGAAGGTTTTTCAATGCCAAGAACTTCGATCAGAGAGTAAAAAAGGCGTAAGGTTCACAATTGTGTAAAATTAAAATGGGATGTACCGGGCTAGGATTCAAGTTACAGGAACAAGGGCCAAACCAACCACCAAAGAATGGAATCGTCGAGCGAAAACACTTGACAACCTCCTAGAAGCAGCTTTTCTTGCCACTAGACCTATCTCCATCAATTAGGAATCTGATGCCGTCACTAAACACATTCCATAAATTGCAGCCATTTGTTGAGTTTTTTTTTTGTGTCTAATCCCCATATATATCATCATTGCCCTTGATTTTCTTGACTGTATATCTCTTAAATGTCAACATTTACACGTATGATTTAGTTTACGAAGATTTTTCAATGCCGAGAACCTCGAAAAGAGAGTAAAAAAGGCGTAAAGTTCACAATGGTGTAAAATTAAAATGGGATATACCGGGCTAGGATTCGAGTTACTGGAACAAGGGCCAAACCAACCACCCAAGAATGGGATCGTCGAGCGAAAACACTTGACAACCTCCTAGATGCAGCTTTTCTTGCCACCAGTCCTTTCTCCATCAATTAGGAATCTGATGCCCTCACTAAACACATTCCTTAAATTGTAGCCATTTGTTAAGTGTTTTTTTTATTCAAGTTTCAGGAACATGTGATTTAGTTTACGAAGATTTTTCAATGCCGAGAACCTCAATCAGAGAGTAAAAAAGGTGTAAGGTTCACAATGGTGTAAAATTAAAAGGGGATATACCGGAATAGGATTCGAGTTACAGGAAAAAGGGCCAAACAAACCACCCAAGAATGGAATATTCAAGCGAAAACACTTGACAACCTCCTAGAAGCAGCTTTTCTTGCCACCAGACCTTTCTCCATTAATTAGGAATCTGATACCATCACTAAACACATTCCTTAAATTGTAGCCATTTGTTGAGTGTTTTTTTTTTGTGTCTAATCCGCATATATATCACCATTGCCCTTGATTTTATTGACTGTATATCTCTTAAATGTCAACATATACATGTGTGATTTACTTTACGAAGGTTTTTCAATGCCAAGAACTTCGATCAGAGAGTAAAAAAGGCGTAAGGTTCACAATTGTGTAAAATTAAAATGGGATATACCGGGCTAGGATTCAAGTTACAGGAACAAGGGCCAAACCAACCACCAAAGAATGGAATCGTCGAGCGAAAACACTTGACAACCTCCTAGAAGCAGCTTTTCTTGCCACTAGACCTATCTCCATCAATTAGGAATCTGATGCCGTCACTAAACACATTCCATAAATTGCAGCCATTTGTTGAGTGTTTTTTTTTGTGTCTAATCCCCATATATATCATCATTGCCCTTGATTTTCTTGACTGTATATCTCTTAAATGTCAACATTTACACGTATGATTTAGTTTACGAAGATTTTTCAATGCCGAGAACCTCGAAAAGAGAGTAAAAAAGGCGTATGGTTCACAATGGTGTAAAATTAAAATGGGATATACCGGGCTAGGATTCGAGTTACTGGAACAAGGGCCAAACCAACCACCCAAGAATGGGATCGTCGAGCGAAAACACTTGACAACCTCCTAGATGCAGCTTTTCTTGCCACCTGTCCTTTCTCCATCAATTAGGAATCTGATGCCCTCACTAAACACGTTCCTTAAATTGTAGCCATTTGTTAAGTGTTTTTTTTATTCGAGTTTCAGGAACATGTGATTTAGTTTACGAAGATTTTTCAATGCCGAGAACCTCAATCAGAGAGTAAAAAAGGTGTAAGGTTCACAATGGTGTAAAATTAAAAGGGGATATACCGGAATAGGATTCGAGTTACAGGAAAAAGGGCCAAACAAACCACCCAAGAATGGAATATTCAAGCGAAAACACTTGACAACCTCCTAGAAGCAGCTTTTCTTGCCACTAGACCTTTCTCCATAAATTAGGAATCTGCTACCATCACTAAACACATTCCTTAAATTGTAGCCATTTGTTGAGTGTTTTTTTTTTTTTGTGTCTAATCCGCATATATATCACCATTGCCCTTGATTTTATTTACTGTATATCTCTTAAATGTCAACATATACATGTGTGATTTACTTTACGAAGGTTTTTCAACGCCAAGAACTTCGATCAGAGAGTAAAAAAGGCGTAAGGTTCACAATTGTGTAAAATTAAAATGGGATATACCGGGCTAGGATTCAAGTTACAGGAACAAGGGCCAAACCAACCACCAAAGAATGGAATCGTCGAGCGAAAACACTTGACAACCTCCTAGAAGCAGCTTTTCTTGCCACTAGACCTATCTCCATCAATTAGGAATCTGATGCCGTCACTAAACACATTCCATAAATTGCAGCCATTTGTTGAGTGTTTTTTTTTGTGTCTAATCCCCATATATATCATCATTGCCCTTGATTTTCTTGACTGTATATCTCTTAAATGTCAACATTTACACGTATGATTTAGTTTACGAAGATTTTTCAATGCCGAGAACCTCGAAAAGAGAGTAAAAAAGGCGTAAGGTTCTCAATGGTGTAAAATTAAAATGGGATATACCGGGCTAGGATTCGAGTTACTGGAACAAGGGCCAAACCAACCACCCAAGAATGGGATCGTCGAGAGAAAACACTTGACAACCTCCTAGATGCAGCTTTTCTTGCCACCAGTCCTTTCTCCATCAATTAGGAATCTGATGCCCTCACTAAACACATTCCTTAAATTGTAGCCATTTGTTAAGTGTTTTTTTTATTCGAGTTTCAGGAACATGTGATTTAGTTTACGAAGATTTTTCAATGCCGAGAACCTTAATCAGAGAGTAAAAAAGGTGTAAGGTTCACAATGGTGTAAAATTAAAAGGGGATATACCGGAATAGGATTCGAGTTACAGGAAAAAGGGCCAAACAAACCACCCAAGAATGGAATATTCAAGCGAAAACACTTGACAACCTCCTAGAAGCAGCTTTTCTTGCCACCAGACCTTTCTCCATCAATTAGGAATCTAATACCATCACTAAACACATTCCTTAAATTGTAGCCATTTGTTGAGTGTTTTTTTTTTTTTGTGTCTAATCCGCATATATATCACCATTGCCCTTGATTTTATTGACTGTATATCTCTTAAATGTCAACATATACATGTGTGATTTACTTTACGAAGGTTTTTCAATGCCAAGAACTTCGATCAGAGAGTAAAAAAGGCGTAAGGTTCACAATTGTGTATTAAAATGGGTTATACCGGGCTAGGATTCGAGTTACAGGAACAAGGGCAAAACCAACCACCCAAGAATGGAATCGTCGAGCGGAAACACTTTACAACCTCCTAGAAGCAGCTTTTCTTGCCACCAGACCTTTCTCCATCAATTAGGAATCTGATGCCGTCACTAAACACATTCCTTAAATTGTAGCCAATTGTTGAGCGTTTTTTTGTTGGTGTCTAATCTGCATATATATCACCACAGCCCTTGATTTTCTTGACTGTATATCTCTTAAATGTCAACATATGCACGTGTGATTTAGTTTACGAAGATTTTTCAATGCCGAGAACCTCGATCAGAGAGTAAAAAAGGCGTAAGGTTCATAATGGTGTAAAATTAAAATGGGATATACCGGGATAGGATTCGAGTTACATGAACAAGGGCCAAACCAACCACCCAAGAATGGAATCGTCGAGCGAAAACACTTGACAACCTCCTAGAAGCAGCTTTTCTTGCCACCAGACCTTTCTTCATCAATTAGGAATCTAATGTCATCACTAAACACATTCCTTAAATTGTAGCCATTTGTTGAGTGTTTTTTTGGTGTCTAATCCGCATATATATCACCATTGCCCTTGATTTTCTTGACTGTATATCTCTTAAATGTCAACATATACACGTGCGATTTAGTTTTTGAAGATTTTTCAATGCCGAGAACCTCAATCAGAGAATAAAAAAGGCGTAAGGTTCACAATGGTGTAAAATTAAAATGGGATATACCGGGATAGGATTCGAGTTACAGGAACAAGGGCTAAACCAACCACCCAAGAATGGAATCGTCGAGCGAAAATACTTGACAACCTCCTAGAAGCAGCTTTTCTTGCCACCAGACCTTTCTCCATCAATTAAGAATCTGATGCCGTCACTAAACACATTCCTTAAATTATAGCCATTTGTTGAGTGTTTTTTTTGGTGTCTAATCCGCATATATATCACCATTGCCCTTGATTTTCTTAACTGTTGATGTGCGTGAATTAAATATATTTTTAATTGAGTTTTTCTTCACACAAATTTACTTTTAAAAATTGTTTTTCACATAAAAACTAACTAAACACACAAAAAGAGCAAGTGTACCCGTCGGGTGGTAATATAGCTAATCGGTAAGAACCGGATATCAATCCGTGGATGTGGTGTCTCGATACTAAACTTTAGCTACTTTAAAGCCTTTTCAAATGATTAGGTTGATTTTTCTAACTTAGAATGCAAATAAATAAACTACTAAAAATTATAAGAAAGAACAATATCTAAGAAAGGGTTGCCTAAACTAAGTCTCCACTAATAAACATATGACAACAAGGTGGAAGGTTTTGTGATGATGCAAGCTCTAAATTTAACTAAGTCCCCAATCAAGGCTTCCTAGTCTATAATTCTTAGGAAAACTAAAAATGAATTAACATTCTAATCACCTAAAAATTACTCTTTTAAGCTCACTTGCTGAGTTGATGTTAATCTTGAATCATGAGTTATTTGTTTGTCAAAACTCCTAACTCTACAAATTAGGGAAAACTAATATGAACAACATACTAATCACCCTGACTTGGTTTCAAGTAGTTGGCACTATCATCATGTTCTTGATATGAACCACAAGCATGGTCATACTAGCTAACAATTTTTGCCTAAATCATCAAACTAACATGAACACAAACTATAGAATCCATATAAACATACTTTTGATCTTTCTAAATCTAGATGCAAGAATTCATACACATGCTCAAATCATCATTCAATCACATTAGCAATCACCATTCCTCGTTTCATGCTATGAATCATACTAACAAGTTAACAAGATTCAATAATCATAATCTTTACATGGGCTTTCCAACACAACATGTAAATACTTATGAGCAAACATTCAAGAACAAGAACTTTAAGCATATACAAGAACTCCAAGAACAAGATTAAATGTCAACATGAAGATTAACAAGAACAATCATCACATCTACTTCCATGTTATCACATATTCATTAGCTTCAACAAAGTTTAGACAACTCAAATGTTTAGCCCATAAGGCTCATGGCTACCAAATCAAGTGCAAAGAAACATAAATTGTTCATGATGTAGTAAGCTAACCAAGTTAAAGGCAAGATTAAAATGATGTTTGAGTAGATCTTCAAGTGATTAAGTCCTCTTCAAGGCTCCCTCTTGGCTCCAACAAGCTTCCAAGACCAGATTCTTGAGAGAAAAAGTGACCAAAATGCTCCCCCTCCCTTGCAAATGAGCTAGGAACTCGTATTTAAACTCTGGGCGTTTGGCACTACCATGCCACCTTTTGGCACGGTCGTGCTTGGCAAGTGTCAGAGCCACTTTCTCGAATGTTGACCAAGTTTGCTACCATTTTGGGAAAAATTGTGCTCAAAAGTTCCCGAGGTCGCACGACCGTGCCGGGTCACGGTGTGGTCGTGCGTGCCGATAGTGCTCGATAACAACTGAACCGATCTCGGAAACGAGCTGATCTGGGGCTGAATTTGATCTGGCACGGTCATGCCAGTGGTTGGCACGGTTGTGCGTTCCCTGATTTCGATGGTGGTAGTGCTGGATGCTAGTGCTGGCTGAGAGTGCCAATGTCGGAAAGCCTCGCACGGTCGTGCGAGCGTATGGCACGGTAGTGACATATCTGGCAGTTTGCTGGAATGCATCATTTTCGCTCCATTTTACTCCAAAAGACTCCGTTTCAACACCGGGCCGAAGCCCGGACCTGTATTTTCACAAACAACTCAAATGAGTACCAAAATCAATGAAAATACAAAGAGTTTTCGCATAAACGGGGTGAATTTGACGTTTAAAAGATGTATAAATTCTTATACATCAAACATCCCCACACTTGAACTTTTCTTGTCCTCAAGCAAACTAAAATTAACGAAACTCTCTTAATGGCAATCATCTCAACTAGCATTTCATAAGCACAAATAAATAACTTGGGCTATAACAAACAAGGAGTGCTCGATATAAAGAAACAACCGAAAAGAGATATGTAAAATAAGTTTATGAGCCATGGTCCATCTTAGAAATCCCTACAAGTTCACCATGCATCCTCACAATGTTCACACACACTCGGCGAAATATAGGTGCACATACAATTTGTAGAGTATGTTTAGAACACTCGATGCCAAGACGATAACTATGCGATATCATAAGATTGTGGAAGGATCAAATCTAAACACTCGACAAAAATATAGCATAAATCATGAGGTCTTGATTGGGTTGTAACTTGGCTTGGGTTAAGGGTGTGGAAGTGGATTTTGAAAAGTGGCTAAAGCGGTTGTAACCCGACGGCTCGACTAACTTGAAATACAAGAAAATAGAACAATACAACTAAATAATAACTAACCGAGAGCTAACCGACAAGTATTTCTTTTCACTCCCAAAATTGCTCAAACAAAGCCGATTGATAAGGCTTTTTCATCTATATTTCTTTGGGTTTTTTTTTTAACAACCCATGCTTTGGAGAGAACTAAGTACGTCTACTTAGATAAAAAAAAAACTCTTGATCATGAGGGAACATAGCAACGAAGAAGAAACTATACACAACTATAAGTTAATCATCAACCGAACCGGGTTTCCAACCAAAAATGGGTTCAAAATATAAAAGGCTAATTTGGCTAAGTGGCTAATATTTTGTGGTTTAAAAGAAACGAACGGGAAAGGCTCAAATTGGTTTAACTAGGGGAATGGTTTGGGTAGGGTGGTGAATGAAAATGGCTAAAATAAAAAGGTTTCCTAATGCCTAAATCATTTCTATGCTTGGATTCTTGCTTTGTGGCCTCTAAATGTATACCTAACACAAGTTCTAAATCGCAAAAGTCATCCGGCTCACTCAATCTTTGCCCGCAAAAAGAAGAGCAAAAATAATCCTAAAGCTATAAGGCTCAAAAATAACTCACGGAAACGGGCGTATTGGGTAAATATGCAAAGCAAACAAGTAGGTCAATCGCTTGATTTCTCATGCTCAATTTTATACAAAAAACATGTTACTTGACGGTTTTTCCTTACACGAGCGAACCCCCTTTTTGCGTTAACCCAATTTATTTATCAAAAATTTTTGGTGCTTATTTAGATACTTATGTTGATTTGATTTATATGCCACAAAAATTGTTAAAAGAGAGTTTTGCATTATTATTATTATTATTATTATTATTATTATTATTATTATTATTATTATTATTATTATTATTATTATTATTATTATTATTTCTTTTTTTTTAACAAGAACAAAGCTCAAGCAATAGACTACCTCCCCACACTTGAATTGTACATCGCCCTCGATGTACAACAAAAAATTGAATAAGCAATGGAAATGCGAATTCAATACAAATAAAGGAAGGTAGGAACACGAAAACTACCCTGAAACATAAGGCTAGAATCGGAACAAGACGAAGCAAAAAGGAGCATCCACAACGAACTACCAAGCCATCCACCAAGCCAACATCTCATTGTTTATTCAACAGAATTTGAACCAACACTGCACATTTAGCAAACATGATCAAATACACAAGAATTTTACCCAACCCATTTTCACCCTTGCCTTGGTTTATTAATTTAACCCACTAATAAAGCGATAAAAACTAACACCTACAACGGAGGGGTGTACGTACAACGGAAAATGGCACACCCCTCAAACACGAAATGGTAATAAAAATGCGAGATGGGAAGCGGGACTAAAACCTCTCACTAGATCCCGAAGGACCGACGTCGTCCCTGCGATCGAATCTGGATCGGCGCGAAAAACGCGACGGTGGCTGTGTGTATGGATGATTGATTGAGTTCGCGATGTGCTGCTGTGAACCAAAGAACCAATCCATGCTGCGTCGGGTTTGCTCGTACATATCCTTCATGAAGTTACCCTGCATGTGTTGCTCTGCGCATATCAGATCGACATCTCACCTCACCTCTTGCTGGTCTAATGCCAGCCCGTCCATACGCCTCCACAGATCCATCGATGACGGCCCGTAAGGACCGTAAGTGCCATAAGCACCATGCTCATAACCTCTACCACCATACCCACTGTACACGTTCTCCCAGTTCGGGCTATCAAACCCGTGTCCTAATTCTCCAAGTTGCATGTGGGGGCCCGCTCCCCCAGCGGCCCCCTCCTGCCCCTGAACCGGGATATCGTGCATGTGCACGTCATGATCGCCACCATCACCACCACCATCATCATCATCAGCCTCATCATCTACAGGCAGTGGGTCCTAAATCCTCCCCAATTTGTCCACAAGCTTCGGGACCCCATCTACTTTGCGAGTCAGATGCATGGAGTTTAGCTGTCGCAGATCGAGAAGGCCATAGTCACAGGCTTCGGTCAAATTGTTTAAAGAAACCCGATAGTATTTGGAAAGCTTTGTAGTAAAGGCCCCTCCGCAGATGCGCGATGTGGGTGTCGAACCAACACCCCAAAAAATCGACTCTGCAACGCTGACGGCTAAGTTGCAATTCGATCCAGAGATGATGCAGTAAAGGTGAAAAAGGTCGCGGGTGGTGATATTTCCCGTGCTGTCACCCCGACCTTCATGTGGAAGATAGCACGCTCAATGACTTGGTGAAGCGGGTCAAGGATCCTTGTTGCTTTGGCTTTCCGAGGGTCCCTAATCCGACCCGGCACAGTGATTTGATCCCAAAAGGCGGCCTTGTCCGTGTCTGGCTCCCAATCCTGTAAACTCCCATGAAATAACTCCAAATCTATCTCATCTTCCGTATACAACCCCAACACCACAGCGAATCGACTGATCGATTGATTATGCCATTTCCTTCCTAATCGAAATTTGACACCAACATTTTTGTCATGCACATCTGGGCACGGAAATGTGAATCGGAATGATGGGAAGAACTCAATCACCAACTCTACATACTGCGGCTCTGCGATCTCGAAAAGCGGGACTATGTAGGCGTCATGAGATCATCAAACCGCTTGGTTTGTCCGAGCAAGTCCAAGTCAACCCTTTGTAGTCTCCTCATGGGCTCAATTAGGTGTCTTCTAGCCCGTAACCTTTCCACCTTCGGAATGCAATACCCTTCCTTGGAATTGTTGTGGAACCGCAAGTATGGGTGATCCATCTGCAAGATTGAGATAAGATTAATCAGCAGCTAAGACAACAGACAAAAATTACGGGACTGGACAATATGGCACGGTCATGCCACCATATGGTGTGACACCTGTGTCACTTCAACCATCATACGAATACCAAACCAATTAAATATTGTATTTCATTCTTTGAATTTGTATAAATATGTGTATCGTTTGCACATATCAATTCTTGTTCGATTTCGAGCTTTAAATCGCTTTCTGGAAGATTATACGCGATCTGATGCGTAAATATAATCAGTTTAATGCAACAAACACTCCGGAACAATGACATAGGCTTAACATACCTTAAATAACCTTTACAAAACTTAGAAATAAGTTTTGGATGGTTTGGTGTGTCGAAATCAAGTTTATTCTCTTACAGGTACAAATTTCGACAAACTGCGAAAGTATGCCGATTCGTACTGTAACGAACATTCCGGAACTTGATCATAAGTTAAAAATACCCTAAATATCCTTTCCATAGCTTAGAAATAGGCTTTGAGGGGTTCGGTATGCTAAAATAAACTTATTTGATCAATAGAGACTAAAAGCGTCAAAAGTGCATAAGTTTGCATTTTCGCGCATATCTTACGTTCTGAATATACCCGGACATCCAAAAATTTATGTAATCATTAAAATATTTTATTTTAGTGATTGGCATGATAAAATTCCCTTCGTCACGTAATTTGGAACGTTTTTGCGTTCGTTACGATTTCCGTCGTAATTAACCGAACAACACAACCGTACGACCAAATGAACCGACATCCGAGATATTTTTTTAGCACATTTCAAGTTCTCTATACTTTAACTTTATTTTAGAGCCTTAAAATGGGGTTAACGGGGCTTAAAAGTGCAAAAAAAATCAAGTTTTACAAGTGGAGGGACCATTTTTGGAATTTCTGGCAGATACATTGAACTTGGTCCATTTTTGAGATTTTGATGGTTTTAACCCAAGATTTTGCATCCAATGGGCTGGTATTTGATGGTTTTACATGTTCCCATGCTATTCTAAAACCTTGGGCCCAAGTGTAAGGCCATGATTCAAGGACGGTTCTCGATAAACTATCTTAACGGTGGACCGAATCCTATATATGCCCACCTCATTTTCATTCTTTCCACACACATGATCTAATTTTCTCTAAGTTGAAGCTCAAATGCTTCATACCTGAGAATTTATAGATCATATCTTCCTAGCTTGGACCCTTTGTAAGCTTCTTTCGTTCTTTTATGCGCTTTTTTTACGCGGGAAAGTCAAACAATGTTTGACTTTCTGCATTGACCAGTTTATGGTCAACACGAAGTTCGTTTAACTTTGCAACGTGAGTGTAATCATGATGGTTATAGTCCCGTGTGACTATACCTACTGATTACCACGTTGATTAGGCGTAGTGACGAGTCGTACTTTCGGCCAAAATGCGTATTCATGCGTATTTTGCAACTAAACTATTATTGGGTATCAAAACCGTTTATTTTGATATCTAAGTTGTTTTCAAACCTTGTTAAACATGTTTTAACATGTTTAACTCGTCACTTTATGTTTAGTGTTTATATAGGGTCGTAAGGTAAGCGGTCTAAACAACCGCTTAGACTTTCGAACCCGACCCGTTTGGTCGATCATTAGGATCCGACCAAGCACATTAGGTGACCATAGTTGCATAGGGAATAAACTTCCAAGGTTATACCTTATGGTCACTTCGTTTAGTTAGTTGTATGATAGGTAAGTTTATATGCCTTAGGAAAATGACCAAAATGCCCTTTTTATGCATAATTGATATTTAAGCATATGTAACCCAAAATTTTTGTCATTTAAGTGATTATGCAACATAATTAAACATGTTTAGGCATATAATACTTGTCATAGGACTAGTTAGGCGTTCCGAACGCGTTTTACGCGAACGACGTGTTAAAGTAGCGTAAGCTACCTAAACGGGTCGAAATGGGTCGTAAGCACTTAGGTTAGGTTTCGTTTTAGTATGTAAGCTTTGTTAAACAATGATTCTGTTACAACACTCCCCGACGTTTCCGCCGCGATTTGTTGTTTTACGTGGTCGGGGTGTGACAGAAAATTTGGTATCAGAGCCAATGGTTATATGGAATTAGGTTATTAGTAATGCTTTGACCTAGACTATAACCTTCCTAGGATCCTAACATAAGTTATCTTGTGTTTAGTTTTAAAAAAATACCTTCACTTATCCTTAGGTGACAACCACAATAAAAACACAAATTTCGAATCCGCTTTGAAAACCAATCATCTGTTCTAGGATGAGTTATTATAAGGTTTTGAACCATCTAAGTTTTCAAAATCTCGTCAAAGTTTAGGTCTTATAATGTGAACACGTGCAATCTGGAAGGGTGGATGCTTGTACTCTGAGCTTTCTGTCTAAGGCTAGAGTGTTCGTACAAATCCACATAATCGGACCAATCACTCTTACCTGGGAACTCTTGGGGTGAGTGTCCACTTATAGGCGAAAGCATGTCTTCGCGATACATTAATATGACCCACTTACTTTCATTAATCACCATCTCATTTGTTTGCCTTAGGTAACAAACAAATGATCGCAATTTTTATGCATTGTCATTCTGTTTTCATTTCACTTGTTTCCTCCCATATCTTTCATTTTCTTCATGATGCCTCTTCATCGCAACTACATTGTCAGAACCAGGCGCTTCAAGTGCCCAACAAATAGGCGTCGTACTCCAGAGGACCGTTGATTTAGCTATCACCATGACTGGCCTCAGGGATGAAGCTGTACAAGGGAACTGCTCTTTGATGAAATCTGTAGGATCGTGTTGTGCCAAACGAGTCGTTCAGAGGAGTTTTAATCTGTTTCAGAGGCGGAAACTAAGAAACAGACTTCGAAACAACTTGCAAATTACTTTAAACAGCTTTCTGATTGATATAACACTGATTACATGCAGAAAACAAACCGGCAGCACCTCGGTACCAAATTTCACAACTGTTCCAACTGATTCGCTTGAACTGCCTATTTATAAGCATGGGGTTTCGCTTGAAAGTGACAAGGTGCATTTCAAGCGGAAACATAACTTGCTGATTTCGCTTGAAAATGACACAAGTCATTTCAAGCGGAATCTGCTCTTTCAAGCAGAATCACACTAAATAACACATAAAATTGCTATTTTCTCGAACACCGTGCCCTGATCTAACATATCTAGTGACAAGACTCGATACATGACGAAGTCGACAGACGTATGCACCAACAGACTCCCCCTCGAATGTTGACGAGTCTTCAGTGTCGAGTCTTCAACGTCTTCAGTCTTTATCAGTCTTCGGGCTTTACTCTTTCTATCAGCACCAATATGCTTCCTTCGAACTAATCCTTTTCTCGAATGTCTTCAGACTCCCCCTATCGATGAACTGGGATCGTAATCTGGCTTTCACAGGATCAGGATCATGCTCTGGATCTGTTCTCAAATTCAGAATCTTCAAGTATCGGAACCTGGCTCTTCAAGATATTGTTCCAAGATAGTGACCTGGCTCTTATCCAGCTCAGGTTATCTGTACATCCTCTACCTCAAAGTAAATTTCACAAATTTAAACATTTAAAGTTTATATTTCACGACTCTCCCTCAAATGAAAATCAGAATGATTTATTACAATTAATTTCTGATGAACCACATGTAAATTTGTTTAGAACACATTTGATTAAAAACACAGACTCCCCTTCACAAAAATGGTCATCATGTCTAGCACTTGGAACTTTGAAAATCAGCTCTTCAACATCAGTTGTCGAAAATCTTTTTGTATTTTTCAAAAGTTTATGCTAAAACACACTGAAAATCTTTTTGGAATTTTTGTAATAAAAGAAATAAAATACAATAAAGAAATATTTACAAACAATATTTTTGTGAGTTTGTGTAAGAGGATCATATCAGTTTATGAGACAAATCACCAACACCATTAAGCTTCATTTCATTTTAAGTTCTAAACAATTCACCTAGATTGTCAGTATATTGATCCACTTAAATTTTCAAACAAAGTTAAGTTGTTTTGAGATATGAGATTAGTGTCTTAAGCACTTAAACTTATTCGTGTGTCCCACTACTTGAATATACTCCCGTATCCAGATCCCAATATTCAGTCTTACAGGTGAGTATACCTAGATGATATCTGTAAGGGGTTAGGTGCGAAACCGTGAGAGCTCAGGTCAGAACTTCCGTTCAGCAGAGAGATGACGGCTTGACTTATGGTGTGTCCCCTTTAGAGGATCTTTTTTACAACATCAATGATTATCAATTTTATTGTTTCATCATTTTTGCTGAGGGCGGCGCTATATTTCAAACATTTGCAGAAAGTATTATGCAGGGACTAGGTCAGAATTTCCATTCAGCAGAAGTCCCGGGATAATACCCCAGATATCACTAAGCATAAAGACCTAGTATCTCAGAAAGAGGGACCTTTCAAACAAGATTTCGGGGGTTACCCATATATCCAAGAATTGTTACCCACGATATAAGCAAATTTGAATTTAGGTTTATATCTCGTCACAATCTACTAAATGTACAAAAACCTACTGGCACATCATCAGTGAGATCATTTATCACATTTTACTTTCCAATTCTTTAGCATGTCGTGATAGTCCACTGATGTACTATCATTTTCTCTTCTTTGACATAAAAACTCATTTTGAATTTTATCATGTTTTTTACTTTTTCAAATTTTCAAATGTTTTTGGATTTTCAGAATTCTTACTCCTTGTTCATCTTCAACCATTTTGAAAAATTTAACATTTTAGACCCTTATCAACAACCAACACCTGTTGAAAAGATAAATCAAGAAGATTGTGTAAGAGGATCATATCAGTTTATGAGACAAATCACCAACACCATTAAGCTTCATTTCATTTTAAGTTCTAAACTATTCACCTAGATTGTCAGTATATTGATCCACTTAAATTTTCACACAAAGTTCAATTGTTTTGCGATACGAGATTAGTGTCTTAAGCACTTAAACTTATTCGTGTGTCCCACTACTTGAATATACTCCCGTATCCAGATCCCAATATTCAGTCTTACAGGTGAGTATACCTAGATGATATCTGTAAGGGGTTAGGTGCGAAACCGTGAGAGCTCAGGTCAGAACTTCCATTCAGCAGAGAGATGACGGCTCGACTTTTGGTGTGTCCCCTTTAGAGGATCTTTTTTACAACAGCAATGATTATCAATTTTATTGTTTCGTCATTTTTGCTGAGGGCGGCGCTATAATTCAAGCATTTGCAGAAAGTATTATGCAGGGACTAGGTCAGAATTTCCATTCAGCAGAAGTCCTGGGATAATACCCCAGATATCACTAAGCATAAAGATCTAGTATCTCAGAAAGAGGGACCTTTCAAACAAGATTTCGGGGGTTACCCATATATCCAAGAATTGTTACCCACGATATAAGCAACTTTGAATTTAGGTTTATATCTCGTCACAATCTACTAAATGTGCAAAAACCTACTGGCACATCATCAGTTAGATCATTTATCACATTTTACTTTCCAATTCTTTAGCATGTCGTGATAGTCCACTGATGTACTATCATTTCCTCTTCTTTGACACAAAAACTCATTTTGAATTTTATCATGTTTTTTAGTTTTTCAAATTTTCAAATGTTTTTGGATTTTCAGAATTCTTACTCCCCCTAAAATTCAAACACGTTTCAAAAAAATTTGAAACCAAACTATTCAAGTAAATTGACAACCGATATCAAATCGCCTCAAATCGCCATCCACGTGGCATAAACAATCAGAACTCCCCCTTTCAACAAACCATTTTCTCATTAAGATTTCAAAACACTTAAGTTTGTTTTAATCAAAATGATTTTTCCGGAAAATAAGTTGTGTTGATTGATTTTACCATTTGTAGGTTAGGGGTTTGATTCATCACATTGTTTTTCAACCACTTGTAGGAAAATGCAAGTACAACTTAATGTCCTTGATTTACCACTTGTCAGTCGAAAACCTTCTTTAACCACATGTAGATTCATTCATCAATCACTTGAAAAATATAACAATTTAAGAAAATACCACCTGTATCTTTACCAACTGTACCACTTGTAAGAATATCAACAAAGAAAGATGCCGATTCCTGCTCCACACTTACAAACCTGGGAGCTCCGGCAAGTCATACTTATCACTTATGAAAAACAGACATCCAAGCTTCTCCAAACTTGGATGTTTCTTCCTCACCTGCACTTGGAATGTAAGTTGCCTTCTTTGTTTCATAAAACTCTTTTACCCCTTTCACCTTACCTTCCACCATTTTCCCAAAAATCTTTTTAACTTTACCATTAAAAGCTTTCTCAACATCAAATTCTTTCTTCTCAGAATAGAACTGATTCGAAATCTCAACTTTCCCAATCTTTGATTTAAAATTTTCAGCCCTCAATGGTGGAAAATGAACATCATCCATTGGAGGTACTGATGTTTCCAGTTTTATCTCAATTTGTGGCTTGTCTGACTTTGTGGAATCAGATTCATCACCAAATTTCTCATAAAACTTCTTAACAACCCACACTTGGTTGTCATGTTTGGCTCTCTTTTGATAAAAATGAGTCTTTGAGCATTCACCAACTTCATATGTTGAATTCTCAAAATTTTTGAATTTTTCAGTTGGTGGTTCATTTTTTTCAACAACTTTTTCTTTAAGTTTCTTGGAGACTTCCTGTTTTGTTTTTGATGCTTGAGAACAGTTCCATGCAATGTGACCAGCTTCATTGCACTTGAAACAGGTTCTAGTCTCTTTTCTATGATAAACTCCAGTTCCTATTCTCTTCTTCTCAGCAAGAAACTCCTGGTTTGACTGTCTCCAGAAAGGTTTCTTCTATTCTTCTTCAGCACTTCCTCCTGAAACAAATTTCATTTTTGATTTAAAATCTCTAACATATTTTTCATTTTTATAATTTTCAGGTGGAATATAACCAAGACCTTTCTTTTTAAAATTACCGTTATAGTTTGGTTTCTTTTGAAAACCAGAACCAGAACCGTAACCTTTTTTCTTGTTTAAACGTTGTTGAACTCTTGAAGTGTATTTTTTAGGTTTTTCTTACATCTTTTATTTCAGAAATATTAATTTCTGTTAATTTGAAAATCTTTTTGATCTTGTCAAAATTAACACTTCTTATTGGAAATTCCTCATCAGAATATAATTTGTCTGAATCAATCAAATTATATGCCACTTTGATTGCTTCGTCATTCAAATTAGATTTTGATAACATGAATTCTTTATTGTAAACCCGTTTAACCGACGATTTTGAACTGTTGACCAACGAACTCGAACTTTTGTCGGACGAATTTGAACACCCAGACTCGGACTTTAACTCCGACTCCTCATTTGTATCCAACACCTGATCGACCACCTTTTTTATTAACTCGGACTCATGATCAGTGTCAGACGATGTAAAAACGACGTCAATGTTTTCTGGTAATTCATCGGTTATGTCGGACTTTAACTTTATATTGACCGCTTTTTCGACTTGCTCCTCATTCGGTTTTCTAGGTGAATACCCTTCCCAAATCAGAGGCGGACACTTGTTATAACTAACACTCTGTTTCTTACCAGTATCATTCTTCTTTGGCTTCTCATCATCTTTAAAAGCTTCAAAACCTGCAACAGTCAGATAAATTCGATCAATAAGATAATCAGAACTAGAATAACTCTGTAATAAACGTCTGATTCTCTCATTCTCAATCTTTTCATTTTCCAACTCCCGCTGCAGCTTTGCACATTCTTCAATGTAATGATTAATTGCCTTCTGCTTTGTCATCATCACAGAATTCATCATGGTCAATGCGTCTTCTCTTTCTGAGTTAGTCTTTTGTAGACCAGTGACCGTTCTGTTTAGCACATCGTAAGATTCTTTCACGTAGTTGAGATTGAACAGTAATTGTTCTTTCATCTTTTCTTGCTCACTCAGTTTCTCATCTTTTTTTTCACATTGCTTGCAAGATTCTAAACACTTTGAGCAAGGTTTGATGATCTCTACAATCTTTTCAACTTCAATGATCTTCTCTATTTCAATCACTTGTTCAGTTTCAGTCACCTTCTCTACTTTAACTTCTTCATTTAGAATAATCTCTTCTTTTTTATCAACACTTTCACTCTTCGTTTTCTTTTGTTCTTTTGCTGCTCGTCTCTCCTTCAGCTTCTCTAAGCGATCTGCAAAATAAAATTGAATACTTTCAGGAGATAGATGAGTTTTTGCAACATTAATATGTCTTTCTTCCTCATCATCACCACTGTCATCAGTTGGTGATTGATCAAAACCTATTGCTTTTTCAGAACTATCATCTGAAAAACTAGAATCAGGTGGTGTTTGATCAAAATTTAATGCTCTTTCAGAACTTTCATCTGAAGAACCAGAATCAGTTGGTGTTTGATCAAAATTTAATGCTCTTTCGGAACTTTCATCTGCAGAACCAGAATCAGTTGATGTTTGATCAACAACAGTTGTTTCTTCTGAACTTTCATCGGATGAAACATATTCTTCTTCTTGTTTCTTCTCATGAACACCAATTGCTTTCATCCACTCTGTGAACAAATCCGGTTTTTGAACTATATTCGCAATAAAAGCTTTAAAATTTCCATTTTCATCTGCAAACTGATCCCAGCTGAAACCTTTAGGTAATTTTTCATCATCTTGATTTATTAGACATGCTTTACTATCAGCTGAAATATATTTGTTCCAACTAAATCCTGGAGCCATTTTCTAATCTTCCCATGAGCAGTTTGTGATTCTTTTTGTTGATATGGTTGATGAGCAACTTGTTGATATATGGCTTTCCTATAATAATCATCTTTTCCAAAACGATTCTTTGCTCCACTAGCTTCTTGATTTTTACACTCTCTTTTAAAATGACCTTTTTCCCTGCATCGAAAACAAGTAACTTTAGATTTATCAAAACCCAAAGTAGACACATGTGCATCCAGAAAATCATTTCTTCCTGTGATCATTTTAAACTTTTCTGCTCTCCTCAAGACACTAGCTAGACACCATTTGATGTCCATGGGCTCCATTTCTTCAGCGTCTATCTGATCGTAATCCTCTTTCGTCAGCATAGGATTTCCGATCCTTCCTGCAACCAAACCTTCATAGGATTTTAGCATAGTTGCAAGTAACGCCATATGATCTTTTACAATTTCTTCAGAAAAACTTTGACCATCTGGAAGATTCAATGCAATGTTGCACTGTATCACACAACCATTTCCACTTTTTGTACATTGAGAATGAAAACTTGAATTTGAACTCTTCGGATTAACACTTGGATATGAAGAAAATCCACTGCTGCTGTTTGACTTTTGATCAACAAGTTCAGATGAGTCTCCAGCAATAAAAGCAATTTGAATTTTCGGACTCTTTTCAGCCTCTTGAACATTTCCTTTGTAGTACATTTTCACATCTTGTTGACCACTCGGATTACTCATCCTCGCAATCTTTTGTTGTTCAAGATATTGACCTTCAATCTTCTCGATGAACTGAGAGATTGTCAAACCATCATAAACTCCGGTGTTCTTTAAGATCATAAAAAATGTACCCCACTCTTTCTGAGGTAAAGCATCAGCTAGTTTATCGACCCATTCATCTCGGTCTTTGGTTATGCTTAACAATGACATAGAACGCACTAAGTGGCAATATCTTTCAATCAGTTTCTTTGTATCTTCAGCTGGCAGACTTGTGAACAAATCAAATTATTTCTTAAGCAATGATTTTTTACTTTTGATCATGTTTTCACTTCCCTCAAACTTGATTTTAAGAGCATCCCAAATTGATTTTGATGTTTTGTCATGTTGAAGCAATACAAATATGTCTTCTTTAATAGATTGCTGAAGAAGACTGATCATCATTTTTTCAGCTCTATACATGTCACGTTCTTTGTCACTTAACTCTGAGATTTCTTTTATAACTTGCAGATCTGTACGCGGTAAAACATACTTCTTCAAAATACATTCCCATGATCTCAGATGGTTTACTTGAACCCAGTTTTCAAACCTATCTTTCCATCTGTAATACTCCTCAATGCTCATTAGCTTCGTGGGTTTTTGTGTAGTTCCAGTTTCATTTTCCAAATTCATATTTTGAGCAATGGTAGCTGGAGTAGTCGAAGATGTGGCAAACGCGTTGTAAAATTCTTCACTCACGATTCGGTAACACGTTTTTCAAAAACAACACTTTTCAAGCGGAATCAAGTTCAAGCGAAATAAAGCCAATTCAAGTGAAATCACTATCTCAAGCGAAATCAAAGCTATCAAACTCAAACCCTGTTCAACCGGAAACATTACTTGAAGCGGAATCACCTGTTTGCAATTTCAAGCGAAATAACCAATTTCAAGCGGAATCAGGCAATGTTGAAGCGGAAACACAGGTTTCGCTTGAAAATCTCAAGCGGAATAATGTCTTTGAAGCGGAATAAGGCTGTGTTCGTTCAAGCGGAACCACAACTTAGGTCCATTTTAGTCATTTTTATGCCGAATTTTGTTCTGAAACTCTCAAGGGTTTGTTAAAATGCAGTTTTACACAATATGTGAGAAAATTAGCCGATTTAACCGTGAAAACTTGTTGATTTTGAAAAGAAGGTGTAGAAAACAGAAATTTCGAGCTGAATTGGAAAGAACTCCTCCTCCTAAGCTCTGATACCACTTGTAGGATCGTGTTGTGACCCAAACGGGTCGTTCAGAGGAGTTTTAATCTGTTTCAGAGGCGGAAACTAAGAAACAGACTTCGAAACAGCTTGCAAATTACTTTAAACAGCTTTCTGATTGATATAACACTGATTACATGTAGAAAACAAACCGGCAGCACCTTGGTATCAAATTTCACAACTGTTCCAACTGATTCGCTTGAACTGCCTATTTATAAGCATGGGGTTTCGCTTGAAAGTGACAAGGTGCATTTCAAGCGGAAACATAACTTGCTGATTTCGCTTGAAAATGACACAAGTCATTTCAAGCGGAATCTGCTCTTTCAAGCGGAATCACACTAAATAACACATAAAACTGCTATTTTCTCGAACACCGTGCCCTGATCTAACATATCTAGTGACAAGACTCGATACAAGACGAAGTCGACAGACGTATGCACCAACACAATCGATGCCACCGTCATCATCCGAATCAAATACCCTGTTTCAAATGTACCCACGATGGACAATCGAGACATTTGGTTAACATGTGTCGCTTTGCTATCCAAAACAAAGCTGTTGCAAATCCTGCCGCTGCTCAAACTCCAAATTCTGCTTCATATGTCACCTTGGCATATCTAGTACCTCAACCTCATGAACTCTCAACCTTGTGTATCGACTTAAGCACGTTTAGTGCAAGGTTTCGAAACCCCTCTCTTTACACAAATTCCAAAATCCAAAATAGGATCTTTCTATCCTCATAATTAGATCCTTGTGGATAAATATCGCTCAAATCGGAGCCCTTAATTGAATTATTCGTATGCCTTAATACATATATTACAATTTAATAAGGACAAAGCCAAATTCCTATTAAGATCTTTCTATCTCCATAGTTAGATTCTTGAAGATGTTTAAAGTGCCAAATGAAATCCATGGATTGGATTCCTGGTGTGCTTTAAAATACCCGTGTCTAAAGATAACAAATTAAAGATCAAGTTAAACAAATTATGTGATTATGTTCTTATGTGTTTTCCTATATGTTTTGTGTAATCTGAATTTTCGTTATCCAAATCCTCATAGAATCTTCCATATTTCCATATGAGGGATTCGTAGTAGGATATCCAAAGGTACTATCTTAAATCCTTAATGGACTTCTACGTTGTAGTTAAGTCCCTAGGGTTATGAAGTACTATTCTATAATTAGACCCTTGAGTGGTCTAGTTAAACAGATTGATTCAAAAAAATCTGGTTAGGAATATCATGTGATGATATAATTGAAAAGATCCCTTAAGTGGTCTATTTAAGGAGATCGTACGACGATCTAGTTAAGAAGATCATGTGTTGATCTACTTAAAAAGATCGTTCGTTGATCTAGTTAAGAAGATCCTTTGGTGTTCTAGTCAAGTCGCTTCATGTTTATTCAATTGATTTTTACCCTACGCATTATGAAATGAACTGTGCGGACTGTGCAAGGAATTACGTAATTATGGATGCATACATAATTATGGAATTCAGTGCACATAAACCACAGCAAGTTTTTTAATGTGTTAAGACCTATAGTGACAAGAATAACAATACGGGAACAATGTAAAAAGGGGCATGGTGGATACGCCGCTGGTACTTCCTATATATAAGTGTTCCTTATTACATTGCGAACGTAGCGTTATTTAAGTTACTGGAAGTCCTGGACCTTGACCAATGTCATTTTATCTTACACTCTCCAATTCTGATTTCAAGCACACACAAGTTTCCAATGATAGTCTTCATAAGAAACATTCTTCTGTCCGTAGTTCGAAACTCAATGTTTTGTTACTACAAGGACTTCACTTTAACGGTTGACAATTTCGCTAAGAATCCAAACATAGCCCAGAGTTTTACTTAGGGTTCGAGGAATCCATTCGAAAGCGAAACCATCACAGTTGTCTTCACAAGCTTCCCCTAAAATTAAATTTCGGGATGAAATTTCCTAAAGTAGGGGAGACTGTGACACCTGTGTCACAAGCTTCACCTAAACCATCATACGAATACCAAACCAATGAAATGTTGTATTTCATACTTGGAATTTGTATAAATATGTGTATCGTTTGCACATATCAATTCTTGTTCGATTTCGAGCTTTAAATCGCTTTCTGGAAGATTATACGCGATCTGATGCGTAAATATAATCAGTTTAATGCAAAAAACACCCCGGAATAGTGACATAGGCTTAACATACCTTAAATAACCTTTACATAACATAGAAATAAGTTTTGGATGGTTTGGTGTGTCGAAATCAAGTTTATTCGCTTACAGGGACTAATTTCGACAAACTGCGAAAGTATGCCGATTCGTAGTGTAACGAACATTCCGGAACTTGATCATAAGTTAAACATACCCTAAATATCCTTTCCATAGCTTAGAAATAGGCTTTGAGGGGTTCGGTATACTAAAATAAACTTATTTGATCAATAGAGACTAAAAGCGTCAAAAGTGCATAAGTTTGCATTTTCACGCATATCTTACGTTCTGAATATACCCGGACATCCAAAAATTTATGCAATCATTAAAATATTTTATTTTAGTGATTGGCATGATAAAATTCCATTAGTCGCGTAATTTGGATCGTTTTTGCGTTCGTTACGATTTCCGTCGTAATTAACCGAACAACGCAACCGTACGACCAGATGAACCGACATCTGAGATATTTTTATTACATTTCAAGTTCCCTATACTTTAACTTTATTTTAGAGCCTTGAAATGGGGTTAACGGGGCTTAAAAGTGCAAAAAATCAAGTTTTATAAGTAAAGGGACCATTTTTGAAATTTCTGGCAGATACATTGAACTTGGTCCATTTTTGAGATTTTGATGGTTTTAACCCATGGTTTTGCATCCTATGGGCTGGTATTTGATGGTTTTACATGTTCCCATGGTATTCTAAAACCTTGGGCCCAAGTGTATGGCCATGATTCAAGCACGGTTCTCGATAAACGATCTTAACGGTGGACCGAATCCTATATATACCCACCTCATTTATATACCTGAGAATTTATAAATCATATCTTCCTAGCTTGGACCCTTTGTAAACTTCTTTCGTTCTTTTATGCGTTTTTTTAAGCGGGAAAGTCAGACAGTATTTGACTTTCTGCATTGACCAGTTTATGGTCAACACGAAGTTCATTTGAACTTCGCAACGTGAGTGTAATCACGATGGTTATAGTCCCGTGTGACTATACCTACTGATTACCACGTTGATTAGGCGTAGTGATGAGTCGTAGTTTCGGCCAAAATGCGTATTCATGTGTAATTTGCAACCAACCTATTATTGGGTATCAAAACCGTTTGTTTTGATATCTAAGTTGTTTTCAAACCTTGTTAAACATGTTTAACTCGTCACTTTAGGTTTAGTGCTTATATAGGGTCGTAAGGTAAGCGGTCTAAACAACCGCTTAGACTTTCGAACCTGACCCGTTTGGTCTATCATTAGGATCCGACCAAGCACATTAGGTTACCATAGTTGCATAGTGTGACAACCCTCAAAACCCCATGTATTCCGTACAATTTATTATTGATAATGAAAGCGCTTGACGACTGTGTGGAATTACTTAACTGCTTTCTGATAATCTGTGTTATATTTACATGCGCCTGTTAACACACTAGTAATGTACAGAAAAGTCATTAGATAGTCCGTTATAATTTCCTAAGTGTTAGAAATTAAAAACGTTACAAAAATATATGTATAAGACGCCTTACGGTACAATTAAACGCTTTAACGGAACAGTATCCGACATGATAACCGGACGTTACCCGGGACACCAAATATTTGCCAACTACATTGTGTTATTATTTTTGGCTAGTTATGGTCCCCGTTTGCCATAACACCCACTAAAAAGTTACTAACTTATATCACCACCTTTCTTACATCTAACTAGTATTTATCATTCTAGTTACAATTTTTGCAAACATACCCCCCCCCCCCAACGATTTTAGTCCCCTTGTGGACCCACACAATCATTCTCCATTGCCTTATATATTTTGTGTAGATATTGTGAGATTGCTTGCTTATAGTAGTGGACATAATACACAAGTAATCTTATATGTATGGTTCCTTCTTACAAACAATCATTCACAATCACACTCAACCCTCACTTCACCTCTCTCTCTCTCTCTCATTTCGGTTCTACCACAACCGAAATCACACTCCACCATCTTCATCATTCATCTTCTCCATTAACAAGTCCATACAAGCTTTGAAATTGATCCATGGAAGGTGCAACTTGAAGGGGTTTCAAAGGAGCATTGTTCTTGCTTAGTTTTTCACCTTTTCTCATCACATTTCTTCACTAGAGTTCATCCCTAGCTAGAGGCTAGTAGTAAGTTTCCTTACACTTGGTTTCATCTTGTTCGAATTTATGACATGTAGCATGATGTATTGTTGTTTAAATCACTAATTTACAAGAATGCTAGAAAATGTGAAATATGAGTTATGAACATAAAAGCTACATAAAAGTTTACTTGTGTCTGAATCATAAAGCGGAATCTTGTTGGTTTGAGGGTTGGTTAAATCATACTTGATGTTTGATTGTTGGTTTCTTGTTAAATCCATTGTTCGGACACTCGTTGATGCGATTTAGTAATGCTTAAACCACGAAACAGCATTCTGATGTACTTTTTCAGCCGCATTCAACAGGCCGTAAACAGACTTTAACAAATCGAAAAACGGAATTTCTGAAGCCTAAATCGGATTTTTTCAAAAAACGAAGAAAATGGCGCTGGAATCGTATTTTTTTGAGGTCGTTTACTATTTTAAAAGTCTGTTTTCGTGACAGTAGCTAAGGCTGATTTTTACTGCAGTAAAATGGGCTGTACGTTTTCGGTCGTAATTTGAAACCTGAATTTAACCAGCCCCTAAAATTCATACCATAGATAGTCACTGATGTATTTGTGACCCTCGAACTGGAATTTTGTCAAACGGACTTCCGAGGAATTTTAGAAGAATTATTCCGTGAACTGCAATCAGAATGTAGTAAATCTGATTGCAGTCCGGTAAACGAATTTCTATAAAATATTGGTAATGAATCGGATCCCGATATTTTTACACAATAAAATATGGAACTTTTAAGACATCCTGTAAAAATTTGGGAAATTTTGGAATAATTTAACTATTTTATGTAAATGTCCGAAAACAGCCGGTTTTGAATATTAATGCTGAATTGACATAAGTTGTGACTTACGTGTCTAAATGTCGAGTATGCTATCGGTGAATGATCTAACATGTTATATGTGTTACGTGCAATATCGTATGTTTGTTTATGAGTGGGGAATGGATGGGAAGTTTATATGGGCATAAATCGTTAAAGTGTGTACCTGTTATGTGGACGAAGTAATGTGCAAATAAACCATACGTAGGATACGTGTTATGCATGAGAAACTGATTGTTATCCGTACCTTATTAGGACGTGATTGACCGACTTTGACTGTTAACTATATTTGAGAACCTAACCGAGCAAACCGAGGTGAGTTCACACTCTTTTTAAGGCATGGGATTCCCAGGGGTTGGGAACGGGATTGAATAACTACTTGCACTATCATTACTATTAAACTACTTTTTACTGTCCTCGGATTGAAGGGCACGTACGTAAAACCTACGTACACTCATACTTACTACTGTCCTCGGATTGAAGGGCACGTACGTAAAACCTACGTACACGATCATAAGACCATCAACTCTATCACTTTAAGTCCCTCAATTATCGACTTAATCGCCGAGGCCTATGGCGAGCGGGTCATTAGTTAATAGCGCTATTAGGTTTAACAAACCTCACACCGTGCAAGTCGGACGGGCGTGTACTAATGGACTATGGGCAAAGGGTCAATGCTGATAGACATTGACTTAGGGCACCTTTTATATTTTCGTAGCAGTCGATACGCGTGGTCTAGTAACACATGGGAAACCCCCACTAATCTTCACAAACATGTCAGAAAGACCGCGATGCAAATTCATACGATACATGGTTTTCAAAACGAACAGATGATTTACGAAACGAATGCTATAACTAAACAACCAACTGTGAATTCACTCAACTTTGTTGTTAACTTGTTGTCACATGCCTTACAGGTCGCTAAATGCTTGGAGTTTGCACAAGGAAGAAGTCGTTGTGGTGTGCGGACGGTTATGTCCAGTGTTTAATGTTTAAAACATTATGAACTTATTAAACCTATGTGTTGAACTTTAAACTTATGAACTGCGAACTTATGTTTTGAACTTTACGTTTATGCTTCCGCTGTCTAAATTAAAAACTTGGTTAACTTGCTTTTGGTCACCAATCGTATTTTGGTTGTCTTTATTTACTTAAGTACGTCGTTCAGTATGATTGGTGGCTCGATCCTGGTCACGTCACGCCTCCAAGCGATGGAACTCCGCATGGTGGATTTTGGGGGTGTGACAGATTGGTATCAGAGCCATTGGTTATAGTGAACTTGGTTTTAAAAAGGGAAAAGCTTTTTGATGAAACCAGACTATAACCTGTACAGTGCTCAACGATCCACAACGACGCTTCGCTCCACGTGCAAGACTCGACACCATAAGTGGTATGATTTATGTTATATTATCGGTTAGATAGTTCTCACTGTGCATTAGATAATGTGGTAATTGCTATTTGAACCTTGCGTGCTTACTCTCTACTATCGTCCCACACTTACGCACTTTCGCGACACTTTTCTCACCTACGTTATTTCGTTGTGAAGATCATGGGTGGACGTTTGAACCTAACTCAAGCCCAGCTGACGGATTTGATCAACGAACGAGTTGCTGAGGCACTCGCAGCTGTCCCTGCAGGAGGTATAACCTGCCATATCAACCCACCTTAGGATGTTTAGATCCTACCTTCGCAAACCAACCCTAGTGCTTAACTTTGTCTTTTATTCTCGCGCAACAGGTCAACATGCTCAGCCTCCTGTGTGCACATTCAAGACGTTCATGGACTACCGACCTACCACTTTCAGTGGCACCGAAGGAGCAGTGGGCCTTCTTCACTGGTTTGAAAAGCTTGAGTCAGTTTTCGAGATGTGCGAATGCCCCGAAGACCGTAGGGTGAAATATGCTACCGGAACACTTGAAGGAGCTGCGTTAACCTGGTGGAAGGCACAGGTTCAACTACTAGGACTGGCAGTTGCTAATGCCACACCCTGGAATGGTTTCAAAGAGCTGATTAAGGAGGAGTACTGTAGTCGGGATGACATCCACAAGTTAGAAGTGGAATTTTACAATCTGAAGATGACGGGGTCTGAGATTGAGGCGTATACTAAAAGGTCAAACGAGCTGGCCATCCTGTGTCCAACTATGGTGGACCCTCCCATCAAACAAATTGAGCTGTATCTCAAGGGCCTTGTACCAGAGATTCAAAGTCACGTAACTTCAGCCAACCTGGGTACCATTCAACAAATTATCAAGTTAGCTCATCGTCTCACCGACCAGGCAGTGGAGCAAAACAGGCTACCCAAACGTATCAGTGCCACAGCTACTTCTGATGCACCTACCGACAACAAGCGAAAATGGGATGGAAACTCCAGTAAGGGTTCTGCTTCGGTTCAGTCTCAGCAGAGGAAGACTGATGGCTACCAGAGTCCTGGTCAGCAATCCTCCGGTAATCAAGGACAGGGTGGGTATCGAGGAAACCACCCAAAGTGCAACAAATGTAACAGACACCATAGCGGTCAATGCAACAAAGGACGTTGTCAGAGGTGTCTCAAGATGGGTCATGAAGCCAAGGATTGCAGAAGCTCACGTCCTGCGAATCAGAATCGCCAACAACAACAAGCCCCACAGAACCACCAGCAGCAGCATCAGCAGGGAAATAAAGGATGTTTTCAGTGTGGTGCTGAAGGCCACTTTAAGAAGAACTGTCCCCAGCTTAACCAGAATCAGAACAACAACAACAACCAGGGAAACGGGAACAACAATGGAGGCAACAACGGGGGTAATAACAATGGTAATGGAGCAAGGGGTCGTGCTTTCGTGATTGGTCAGGGTGATGCAAGGAACGATCCCAACGTTGTGATGGGTAAGTTTCTTCTGGATGATTTCTTTGTCACTGTCTTATTTTATTCGGGTGCCGATACCAGTTATGTGTCTCTAAAAGTTAGTCAAATGCTTAAACGTACCCCAACACTTTTGAACACCAAGCACACGGTAGAGCTAGCAAACGGTAAAGGTCTTGAAGCCACACACGTAGTTAAAGGTTGTAACCTCGTCTTAGCTGGTCAGACTTTCTCTATCGATCTTATTCCTATCACACTGGGTAGTTTCGACATCGTTATTGGAATGGATTGGCTATCTCATCATCAAGCGGAGATTGTTTGCAAGGAGAAAATCGTCCGCATTCCTCGTTCTGGTGAAGAACCCCTCATGATTCGTGGAGACAAGAGTGGTGCTGTCGAAGGCATCATCTCTTTCCTTAAGGCCCAGAAGTGTTTGCGAAAGGGCCACACTGCCATTCTAGCACTCGTTACTGACACATCAACGGAAGAGAAGAGAATTGAAGACATCCCTATTGTGCGCGATTTTCCCGAGGTATTTCCTGAGGAATTACCTGGTCTTCCTCCTCATCGCCAAGTTGAGTTTCAAATCGAGCTAGCTCCTGGAGCAACGCCAGTAGCTCGAGCACCATATCGTCTAGCTCCATCAGAACTCGAAGAACTGTCCACACAACTACAAGAGCTCTTGGAAAAGGGTTTTATACATCCTAGCTCTTCGCCCTGGGGAGCTCCAGTCTTGTTCGTAAAGAAGAAAGATGGTACTTTCAGAATGTGTATTGACTATCGCGAGCTTAACAAGGTGACTGTGAAGAATCGTTATCCTCTTCCACGTATTGACGACTTATTCGACCAGCTGCAAGGGTCGAGCTATTACTCCAAGATTGACTTGAGATCGGGATACCATCAGCTGAGGGTCCGAGATGAGGACGTCTCCAAAACAGCATTCAGAACTCGTTACGGCCATTACGAGTTTCTGGTTATGCCATTCGGGCTGACGAATGCACCAGCAGTCTTCATGGATCTCATGAACCGAGTATGCAAACCTTACCTGGATAAGTTCGTTATTGTGTTCATTGACGATATCCTGATCTATTCTAAGAGTCAGGAGGAACACGAGCAGCATCTACGACTTATGCTTGAACTTCTTCGAAAAGAGCAATTGTATGCCAAGTTTTCAAAATGTGACTTCTGGCTTCGCGAAGTCCACTTTCTAGGCCATGTGGTAAACAAGGATGGAATTCATGTGGATCCATCTAAGGTTGAATCGATCAAGAACTGGCCTGCACCCCGTACACCAACAGAAATCCGCCAATTCTTGGGTTTGGCAGGATATTACAGAAGGTTTATCAAAGATTTCTCCAAGATTGCACAACCTCTCACTTCACTGACTCAGAAGGGTGTCATCTATCGTTGGGGTGATGCACAAGAGTCCGCATTTCAACATCTAAAGGATAGACTTTGTAGCGCGCCTATCCTCTCATTGCCCGAAGGCACCGATGATTTCATGGTTTACTGCGATGCTTCCATTCAAGGACTTGGTTGCGTGTTGATGCAACGTGATAAGGTCATTGCCTACGCATCACGCCAACTCAAGGTTCACGAAAGAAATTACACTACTCACGATCTGGAGCTGGGAGCAGTTGTATTCGCGCTTAAGATATGGAGACATTACCTGTACGGTACCAAGTGCACCATTTACACCGATCACAGGAGTCTCGAACATATCTTCAAGCAAAAGGAGTTAAACATGCGTCAACGCCGATGGGTTGAACTCTTGAACGATTACGAATGTGCGATCAAGTATCATCCGGGCAAAGCCAATGTTGTGGCCGACGCCCTCAGTCGAAAGGATACTATACCTAGGCGTGTACGTGCTCTACAGCTTACCATCCAATCTAACCTTCCCGCTCAGATTCGAGATACTCAAGTTGAAGCATTGAAGGCAGAAAACATCAGGGCTGAGTCCCTACGAGGATCGAAGCAGCGGCTAGAACAAAAGGAAGACGGCGCTTACTACGTAACAGGGAGCATCTGGGTCCCACTGTATGGAAACCTACGCGAGCTTGTGATGGATGAAGCACATAAGTCTCGTTATTCAGTACATCCTGGTTCGGATAAGATGTACCACGACATAAAAACCACATACTGGTGGCCTGGCATGAAAGCCCACATAGCAACATACGTCAGCAAGTGCTTGACTTGTGCGAGAGTCAAGTCTGAATATCAGAAACCATCAGGCTTACTTCAACAACCGGAGATCCCGAAATGGAAATGGGAGCAAATTTCCATCGATTTTGTTACTGGTCTGCCCAGATCTCAACGCGGAAACGATACCATTTGGGTGATCGTAGATCGACTGACCAAGTCTGCACACTTTCTGGCTATCAAAGAAACGGATAAGTTTTCTACTCTTGCAGACATTTACCTAAAGGAAGTGGTATCAAGGCACGGAGTGCCAACCTCTATTATATCTGATCGTGACGCACGTTTTACTTCTGAACTGTGGCAAGCAATGCACAAGTCCTTTGGCTCACGTTTAGACATGAGCACCGCTTATCACCCGCAGACGGATGGGCAATCTGAACGCACCATCCAAACCCTTGAAGACATGCTTAGGGCATGTGTAATCGATTTTGGTAATGGCTGGGAAAAGCACCTCCCGCTAGTGGAGTTTTCGTACAACAACAGCTACCACACCAGCATCCAAGCCGCTCCGTTCGAGGCATTGTACGGATGCAAATTCCGATCACCTCTCTGTTGGGCAGAAGTTGGTGACAGCCAAATCACTGGCCCAGAACTTGTGGTAGATACCACCGAGAAAATTGCTCAGATACGAGAGCGAATGGCGGCAGCTCGTGACCGTCAGAAAAGCTATGCTGATAAGGGAAGAAAACCACTCGAGCTCCAGGTTGGGGATCGAGTGCTACTCAAAGTCTCACCTTGGAAAGGTGTAGTCCGCTTTGGCAAACGAGGCAAACTCAATCCGCGTTATGTCGGACCGTTCGAAGTCATTGAGAAAATTGGCAAAGTTGCCTACAGGTTGAATCTACCTGAAGAACTCAGCGGAGTTCACAATGTTTTCCATGTGTCGAATCTGAAGAAGTGCCTGTCAGATGAGACCCTCATAGTTCCTCTGAAGGAACTCACTATCGACGACCAGCTGCGATTCGTCGAGGAACCTGTAGAGATTACTGATCGAGATGTTAAGATCCTCAAGCATACTAGGATACCTCTGGTCCGAGTTCGTTGGAATGCTCGTCGTGGCCCAGGGTATACCTGGGAACGAGAAGACCAAATGAAACTCAAGTATCCCCAACTTTTTAAGAAAAACGCAACCATTACTGAGGCTGAAGCTACTGTAGAATTTCGGGACAAAATTCCAAATCAACGGGGGGATGATGTGACACCCCAGGAAAATCAGGAAAACAACGCAACTTAACTAGCTTCCTCAGTAACCACGTGCTAAATTTCGGGACGAAATTCTCTTAACAGGGGGAGAATGTGACAACCCTCAAAACCCCATGTATTCCGTACAATTTATTATTGATAATGAAAGCGCTTGACGACTGTGTGGAATTACTTAACTGCTTTCTGATAATCTGTGTTATATTTACATGCGCCTGTTAACACACTAGTAATGTACAGAAAAGTCATTAGATAGTCCGTTATAATTTCCTAAGTGTTAGAAATTAAAAACGTTACAAAAATATATGTATAAGAGGCCTTACGGTACAATTAAACGCTTTAACGGAACAGTATCCGACAGGATAACCGGACGTTACCCGGGACACCAAATATTTGCCAACTACATTGTGTTATTATTTTTGGCTAGTTATGGTCCCCACTTGCCATAACACCCACTAAAAAGTTACTAACTTATATCACCACCTTTCTTACATCTAACTAGTATTTATCATTCTAGTTACAATTTTTGCAAACATACCCCCCCCCCCCCCCAACAATTTTAGTCCCCTTGTGGACCCACACAATCATCCTCCATTGCCTTATATATTTTGTGTAGATATTGTGAGATTGCTTGCTTATAGTAGTGGACATAATATACAAGTAATCTTATATGTATGGTTCCTTCTTACAAACAATCATTCACAATCACACTCAACCCTCACTTCACCTCTCTCTCTCTCTCTCTCATTTCGGTTCTACCACAACCGAAATCACACTCCACCATCTTCATCATTCATCTTCTCCATTAACAAGTCCATACAAGCTTTGAAATTGATCCATGGAAAGTGCAACTTGAAGGGGTTTCAAAGGAGCATTGTTCTTGCTTAGTTTTTCACCTTTTCTCATCACATTTCTTCACTAGAGTTCATCCCTAGCTAGAGGCTAGTAGTAAGTTTCCTTACACTTGGTTTCATCTTGTTCGAATTTATGACATGTAGTATGATGTATTGTTGTTTAAATCACTAATTTACAAGAATGCTAGAAAATGTGAAACATGAGTTATGAACATAAAAGCTACATAAAAGTTTACTTGTGTCTGAATCATAAAGCGGAATCTTGTTGGTTTGAGGGTTGGTTAAATCATACTTGATGTTTGATTGTTGGTTTCTTGTTAAATCCATTGTTCGGACACTCGTTGATGCCATTTAGTAATGCTTAAACCACGAAACAGCATTCTGATGTACTTTTTCAGCCGCATTCAACAGGACGTAAACAGACTTTAACAAATCGAAAAACGGAATTTCTGAAGCCTAAATCGGGTCTTTTCGAAAAACGAAGAAAATGGCACTGGAATCGTATTTTTTTAAGGTCGTTTACTATTTTAAAAGTCTGTTTTTGTGACAGCAGCTAAGGCTGATTTTTACTGCAGTAAAATGGGCTGTACGTTTTCGGTCGTAATTTGAAACCTGAATTGAACCAGCCCCTAAAATTCATACCATAGATAGTCACTGATGTATTTGTGACCCTCGAACTGGAATTTTGTCAAACGGACTTCCGAGGAATTTTAGACGAATTATTCCGTGAACTGCAATCAGAATGTAGTAAATCTGATTGCAGTCCGGTAAACGATTTTCTATAAAATATTGGTAATGAACCGGACCCCGATATTTTTACACAATAAAATATGGAATGTTTAAGAAATCATGTAAAAATTTGGGAAATTTTGAAATAATTTAACTATTTTATGTAAATGTCCGAAAACAGCCGGTTTTGAATATTAATGCTGAATTGACATAAGTTGTGACTTACGTGTCTAAATGTCGAGTATGCTATCGGTGAATGATCTAACATGTTATATGTGTTACGTGCAATATCGTATGTTTGTTTATGAGTGGGGAATGGATGGGAAGTTTATATGGGCATAAATCGTTAAAGTGTGTACCTGTTATGTGGACGAAGTAATGTGCAAATAAACCATACGTAGGATACGTGTTATGCATGAGAAACTGATTGTTATCCGTACCTTATTAGGACGTGATTGGCCGACCTTGACTGTTAACTATATTTGAGAACCTAACCGAGCAAACCGAGGTGAGTTCACACTCTTTTTAAGGCATGGGATTCCCAGGGATTGGGAACGGGATTGAATAACTACTTGCACTATCATTACTATTAAACTACTTTTTACTGTCCTCGGATTGAAGGGCACGTACGTAAAACCTACGTACACTCATACTTACTACTGTCCTCGGATTGAAGGGCACGCACGTAAAACCTACGTACACAATCATAAGACCATCAACTCTATCACTTTAAGTCCCTCAATTATCGACTTAATCGCCGAAGCCTATGGCGAGCGGGTCATTAGTTAATAGCGCTATTAGGTTTAACAAACCTCACACCGTGCCAGTCGGACGGGCGTGTACTAATGGACTATGGGCAAAGGGTCAATGCTGATAGACATTGACTTAGGGCACCTCTTATATTTTCGTAGCAGTCGATACGCGTGGTCTAGTAACACATGGGAAACCCCCACTAATCTTCGCAAACATGTCAGAAAGACCGCGATGCAAATTCATACGATACATGGTTTTCAAAACGAACAGATGATTTACGAAACGAATGCTATAACTAAACAACCAACTGTGAATTCACTCAACTTTGTTGTTGACTCGTTGTCACATGCCTTACAGGTCGCTAAATGCTTGGAGTTTGCACGAGGAAGAAGTCGTTGTGGTGTGCGGACGGTTATGTCCAGTGTTTAATGTTTAAAACATTATGAACTTATTAAACCTATGTGTTGAACTTTAAACTTATGAACTGCGAACTTATGTTTTGAACTTTACGTTTATGCTTCCGCTGTCTAAATTAAAAACTTGGTTAACTAGCTTTTGGTCACCAATCGTATTTTGGTTGTCTTTATTTACTTAAGTACGTCGTTCAGTATGATTGGTGGCTCGATCCTGGTCACGTCACGCCTCCAAGCGGTGGAACTCCGCATGGTGGATTTTGGGGGTGTGACACATAGGGAATAACCTTCTGAGGTTATACCTTATGGTTACTTCGTTTAGTTAGTTGTATGATAGGTAGTTTATATGCCTTAGGAAAATGACCAAAATGCCCTTTTTTATGCATAATTGATATTTAAGCATATGTAACCCAAACTTTTTGTCATTTAACTGATTATGCAACATAATTAAACATGTTTAGGCATATATTACTTGTCATAGGACTAGTTAGGCGTTCCGAACACGTTTTACGTGAACGACGCGTTAAAGTAGCGTAAGCTACCTAAACGGGTCGAAATGGGTCGTAAGCACTTAGGTTAGGTTTCGTTTTAGTATGTAGTCTTTGTTAAACCATATCGTATGAGTTCCCACACTCATTTGGTTTACGAAACCTCGTTCTATCCGATCTTCCAATTTAGGTCCGGTTTATTTACTTAGTTACCTATATTAGGTGCCGTTTGATTTCCGTGATCCCTCTAGCTTTGCTTGGTTGTTATTTAAGACATCTAAGCAATCTCAAGTGAGTACATAGTCCCCTCTTTTACTGTTTTCAAATGTTTTGGGGTGAAGCATGTGCACCTATTTGTTATGTTCTTGTTTTCAAAAGTATAATTGATTATACATTAGTATTTATCTTTTTACAAACTGAATGATTATTTATGGTTTAAACTCTAATTTTTCAAAGATTATAAAATTAATTGTTGGATAGTACTTATTTTTTGTTCACCAGACCGGTTGGTAGTATGATATAGCGCTATAGGATTTGACACCCCATTTCTGTTGTCATGGAATGTCAGACACCGATATTTTATCCAAATAGGGATTGCCTTTGTGGTATTTCTATAGTCTCAAAGGTGTATTTTGATGCACTCAGGTCTGAATGAATTCTTAAATCACATTTTTATTGTATATTTAGTTATACTCCCAAAAGTATAGTATGATATGCTCTCATATGTGATAATGTACAAAACCAACATATATTTTGTTAATTAATAAAACATAGTTTGATATGTTATTTATAAAACCAAAACACAGTATAATTTGTTATTTATAAAACCAAAAATAAAACCAAAAAAAAGTTTAATATGTTATTTATAAAGCCAAAGCATAGTTTAATATGTTATTAATAAAACCAAAGTATACTTTTGATATACTACTGAAAATTATTATTTTGACGACTAAAGTATATTTAATATACTATTTGTTTAACGATTTTGGAACTGAAATATATTTTAATATATTATTTATTCGACTTTCTTAAAACCAAAGAATATTGTTATATATATATCAGAAACCTTTTTATAAAAAAATATTATTTTTCAAACTCATTTTACTTAATTATTTATTTATGTATTATTCTGTTTTATTATCTGATTTCTTATAAATTTTAGTATGATTTATAAAAAAAAAATATTTTAAGGATCATGACTATTTTTGATTAAATATTTTCTAAAATTTATAAGTCTTGAATCCTATTATAATAAAACCTATGTATCTCACAGGCATTTTTATGCTGACGTACCTATTTTTACACATTTTTCAGGTGCTGTTATGTGGTGATTGTTGATGCATGCTATACATAGGATGGACTCGTGCCTTAGCGACTTTAAAACTTGAAAGATAATATTTGTATTTATCTGATTTGTAATAAAACAAAGAGTTCAATAATTCAATAGAACGAAATTATTTAATCCATGGTTGTGAAACAATGATTCTGTTACAACACTCCCCGACGTTTCCGCCACGATTTGTTGTTTTACGTGGTCGGGGTGTGACATATGGCACTACCGTGCGAGACCTGCAATCAGTGAGTTTATGAAGATTTTCTGGGAAATTTATGAAGTCTGGGTTTTTATTCCCTAGGAGCACGATCGTACCATCCCACGGCACTCTCGTGCTCAGCCGTAAACGGCTACGATTTTGAACCAGTTTTTCGAGTCACACGATCGTACAACACATCGGCACCCTCGTGCATGACCGATTTCCGACGACTGATTTCAGCGATTACATGAGAAGCACGACCTTGCCACTATATGGCACCCTCGTGCCACTTGAAGATCTGGGCAGAATTATGAAGATCCGACGAATAGTTTGAAGATCACGACCGTGCCGATTTATGGCACCCTCGTGCTCGACGGAACGCAGATCGGAAAATCGCTCAAATCACCCCCGAAACCCCGATTTTTTCACACTTTTGCCTAGGGGTTTTGTAAATCGGTCCATTGTGCTTCAAACCAAAACAAAAAAAAACACGAAAAATGGGCTTGAATCGGGTGAGTTAGACCAAGCCCTAAAAACTTAAAGAAAATAACTATGAAGAACATGAAGAACATGACATCAAAACACATGAAACTAACAAGAAAAAGGAAGGATTCGTACCTGGAATGATGTTGGAATGAAAGAAATTATTGGAGGAAGCTAGGAGATGCAAGAATCCGTGTGTGATTTGAATGGGTTCAAGTGAGGAAGATGAAGTTATGAAGAAAGAGATGGTGGTGGTTGGGTTTTATTCAAAACGGCTCTATTAGTGACCTGCAAAAGGGATTGACACTTTCTGGTAGTGCTTTATTTTCGAATTTTAATTTAATATTTGTTTTTGAGAATGGAATTATATGTAGAAAAACTCCTTGAACCCAGGGCACTCACGAAGCATCTCTTACCAAGAAAATGAACCGAACTAACATACCTGAGAGCCGGCAACAAGCTCTAACATCCCTCGCGACCAGAATGAACCACAACCTGAAAAGAAATAGACAACCACACACAAAAATAATAACAAAACTAATAAACACACAAACATGCTAAGTTCATTTACGAGTCTTCAGCTAGACTCACCACCCCAAATTCATTTGTTCTTGGGGTGGAGGGTAACAACCTCCTCACTCTGGTCAACGGGCCCTCCAACATAAGCCTTTAACCTATGCCCGTTGACTTTAAACAACCGGCCATCCTCCTGGCCTATCTCCACAGTCCCGTAAGGAAACACTGACCGTACAGTGTAGGGACCCGACCACCGAGATTTAAGCTTGCCAGGAAACAACTTGAGACGTGAGTTGTACAACAACACACGATCACCCACTCGGAATTCCTTTTTGTCCTTCAAGCAGGCATCATGAAGCGTCTTAGTATGTTCCTTGTACAGCTTGGAGCTTTCATACGCATCGTGTCTAAGCTCCTCAACCTCGTGAATCTGCACAAACCTATTCTCACCCGCAGCAGCCATATCAAGATTAACTGTCTTCAAAGCCCAGTATGCTTTGTGCTCAAGTTTAACAGGCAAATGATAAGACTTCCCATAGACGAATTTAAATGGTGTGGTGCCTATAGGAGTCTTGTAGGCTGTCCGAAAAGCCCACAGTGCATCATCCAATTTCTCAGACCAATCTTTACGGCTAGAATTAACCGTCTTCTCCAGAATCCGCTTGATACCCCGATTAGTAACCTCGACCTGTCCGCTCGTCTGCGGATGATATGGTGTAGAGAATCGATGTTGGACACCATATCGCGACAATGCTTTCTCAAGCTGTGCATTACAGTAATGCGTCCCACGGTCACTAATCAACGCCTTCGGGGCACCAAAGCGAGCAAACAACTTTTTCAAAAACCTCACCACTACCCTAGCATCATTAGTTGGTAAAGCTTGTGCTTCAGCCCACTTTGAAACGTAATCGACAGCGACTAGGATATAGCGGTTACCAAAAGAGGTCGGAAAAGGGCCCATGAAGTCTAGCCCCCATACGTCAAAAACCTTACAAACTTGGATGCCGTTTTGTGGCATCTCATGGCCGGCATAAATGTTGCTTGCCATCTGGAAAGCATCACAGGACCTCACCCACTCATGGGCATCATGGAAAATAGTCGGCCAAAAGAATCCGGCATCAAACACTTTCCTCGCCGTGTTGTTCGCTCCGTGGTGGCCTCCCGTGGGTCCTTCGTGACAGTGGCGTAAAATATTCCTCGCCTCGTCACCATGCACGCATCGTCGGATCATCCGATCCGCTCCTACCCTAAACAAGTAAGGGTTATCCCAAAAGTAGTGCTTGACATCCGCAAAGAACTTTCGCTTCTGCTGATGGGTCATCCCCTTGATCAGGATGCCACTAGCTAGATAGTTTGCAAAGTCAGCAAACCATGGGGAATCATCACTAGTCTCGACTCTCATGCGGAACTCGTGGGGGAAATTGTCATTGATGTTAGGCCCACGAGATTCCTTTTCCTCCGAATGCTCAAGTCAAGACAAATGATCGACTGCCAAATTTTCAGCCCCTTTCTTATCACGGATTTCAATGTCAAACTCTTGCAGCAACAAAATCCAACTTATCAGTCTCGGTTTAGCATCCTGCTTGCTGAAAAGATACCGAAGGGCTGCATGATCCGTGTACACAATGGTCTTGGAAAGGACAAGATATGATCGAAACTTATCGAAGGAAAAGACCACAGCTAGGAGCTCTTTCTCTGTCGTGGTATAGTGCTCCTGAGCGTCGTTCAAGGTCTTGTTCGCATAGTAAATCGGATGAAAGTGTTTATCTTTCCTTTGACCCAAGACAGACCCGACTGCGAAGTCGCTCGCATCACACATCAACTCAAACGGTAGCTCCTAGTCGGGAGCAACCATGATCGGGGCATTCACCAACTTCTCCTTCAACAACTCAAATGCCCGAAGGCATTCATCGGAGAAAATGATCTGGGCATCCTTATCAAGGAGTTGAGTCATGGGACGGGCGATTTTGGAAAAGTCCTTTATGAATCGCCGGTAAAAACCTGCATGACCTAGAAAACTCCTAATAGATTTCACTGATGTGGGAGGCGGGAGCTTTGAAATAGTCTCGACTTTGGCTCGGTCAACCTCGAGCCCCACCTGTGAAATCTTGTGCCCAAGCACAATGCCCTCCTTCTCCATTAAGTGGCACTTCTCCCAGTTCAACACCAGGTTGGCTTTTTCACATCTAGCCAACATCTTTTTCAGATTCCCGAGACACTAATCAAAAGAACTTCCAAACACAGAAAAATCATCCATGAAAACCTCCATGGAGTCCTCGATCATGTCGTGAAAAATGGCCACCATAAACCTCTGAAATGTGGCCGGGGTATTGCACAGTCCAAAGTGCATCCGCCGGAAGGCAAATGTGCCATAGGGACATGTGAATGTCTTCTTCTCCTGATCCTCAGGATAGATGGGAATCTGAAAATATCCTGAAAAACCATCAAGGAAGCAGTAGTACATCCTACCCTACAACCTCTCCAACATCTGATCAATGAAAGGAAGTGGGACATGATCCTTCCTCGTGGTATCATTGAGTTTGCGGTAGTCAATGCAAAATCTCCATCCGGTGATAGTACGAGTAGGAATCAACTCGTTTTTCTCATTGGCCACCACTGTCATGCCTCCTTTCTTCAGGACTAACTGTACAGGGCTAACCCATGGTGAATCAGAGATCGGATATATCAAACCTGCATCAAGTAGTTTGATGACCTCTTTCTTCATAACCTCCTGCATGTTGGGGTTCAAGCGCCTCTGATGTTGTACTATAGGTTTAAAGTCCTCCTCCATCAAGATCTTATGGGTACAAAAGGATGGATTGATCCCTTTTATATCCATAATCTTCCAAGCAATCGCCTTCTTGTGCTGCGTCAGGACTTCAAGCAATCGATCCTTCTCTTCCTTCGACAATTTGGCGGAAATGATAACGGCCAGATGAGTTTCACCCTCCAAGAAAGCATACTCCAAATGATCTGGAAACTCCTTAAGCTCAACCGAAGGTGGATCCTCAATAGAAGGGCATGCTTTACGCTCAGTAACGCGATCCACAACCTCAAAAACCTCGGGACACGGGGGAGACGGGTGACCTATAAGACAGGTCACCTCCTCAACTAATCGGTCCACACTGGGCGAACCAAAAGTCTCTCCTCCTAGCAGCTGTGTGTCCACAACATCCTCCTCGAATGTAGCATGAAGATGATCACTCACATATGTATCGATAGTCTCAATGAAGTAGAGTGTATCATCCTAACTTTGTGAGTGTTGCATCGATTTCCCAATAACAAAGGTAACCTCCTCATCGCCAACCCTAAGAGTAAGCCTACCGGTGCAGACATCAATCAAGGTTCTCGCAGTGGCTAGGAAAGGGTGACCAAAGATAAGTGGAACGTTTTTGTCCTCATCCATGTCTAGAATCACGAAATCGACAGGAAAGACAAACTTGTCGATTTTCACCAGCATATTCTCAACTATGCCACGAGGGTACTTCACTGAACGGTCGACTAGTTGAATACTCATACGAGTCGGCTTGGGCTCGCCCAAGTCTAGCTTAGCAAAAACCGCATATGGCATGAGGTTTATGCTAGCTCCAAGATCAGCTAATGCATTGCTGACCGACAAACTACCAATCAAACACGGGATAGTGAGACTCCCAGGATCATTCATCTTCTTCAGTAGTTTGTTCTGAAGAACCGCTGAACACTCCTCATTCAAGGTCACCTGCGAAAGCTCTTCAAGTTTCTTTTTGTTGGATAGGATATCCTTCAGAAACTTAGCATACTTAGGCATTTGAGCAAGTGCCTCGACAAATGGTAAATTTATATGAAGTTGCTTAAAAAGCTCGAGGAATTTACCATAGTGTTCTTCCATTTTCTACTTCTTCAACCTCCCCGGATATGGAATGGGAGGGAAATACTCTCTCACTGGCTCCTTGGGTCGTGCGGTACTTGCTGGGACTCGCCTTTGTTGCACCTCACCCGGAGACTCAACCTCAATCTCCTCATCAACCTCATCGTCATCATCCGGCTTTGCTGGAACAGCCGAAAGGATGGGCTGAGCGGTCTTGCCGCATCTCAACGTGATGGCCTTTGCAGTAGCATTTGGATTCGGCTCTGTGTTGCTCGGAAGGCCCCCCCTGTTATCTCTCGGACAACATCTTGGCAATCTGACCAACTTGGTTCTGAATGGCCTGCATGGAAGCCTTTTGGCTTCTCAACTCACTCTCGTGCCTCGTGAAACGACCGTCATACTCCTTAAAACGCTTCTCATTCTCAGCCTTTTGAGTGTTTTGACCAGCTAAGATTTGACTAAGCATATCATGCACACTAGGATCACTAGAATGAGGCGCCTGCTGAGGTCGAGGTGGAACATATGCTCCATGAGTAGGAGCTGTGGGACGTGGAGCAAATCTGGGCGGATGCTGGTTAGAAGCGTCGGGCTTCTAACTAAAATTTGGATGATTCTTCCACCCCGGATTATAGGTATTGCTGTATGGACTATTCTGAGGACGGTATTGGTTTCCCATGAAATCAACATGCTCGTGTGACATCTCTCCCATCTGAAAATTGCCTGCATGATATGCTCCCCCACTGGAAGAACCACTCGAGTGCATTTCCATCACTCGATCAAATTTCAAAGATAAGGCATCCATACGTGCTGTGATGGCTGTGTATTCGTCCACATGATGAACTCCCTGCCAAGAACTCTTTCCCCTCGGAGGCTGTTGCGTCCTATTTTTCGCGGCACATTTCTCCAGAATCTCAAATGCCTCAGTGGCATTTTTAGTGCCGATATCTCCACCCGAGTATGTATCAACCATCATCTGTCCCTGACTGTCCAAACCATGGTAGAAGATCTAACATTGTTTCCACTTCGATAACCCGTGATGTGGGACCTTTCTCATAAGCTCTTTAAAACACTCCCATGCCTCGTAAAGGGACTCGTCCTCGTCCTGACGAAAGTTCAGAATCTTGGTTCTCAACCGAACAGTTTTCTCTGGAGGGAAATATTTCTGAATGAACTTCTCAGCTAATTGATTCCATGTAGTGATAGATCCAGCTGGAAGTGAGAGAAGCCACTCCTTGGCTCCATCCCGTAAAGAAAATGGAAAGAGCCGAAGGTGGATAGCATCCGGTGATGCATCACGAATCCTAAATGTGGCACAAACCTCTAGAAACCTAGCGATGTGAACACTACGATCCTTGTGATCCTTGCAATAAAACTGCACCGCATTCTGCAACATCGATATGGTGCCAGCCTTGATCTCGAAATTATTATTATCGATTGTTGGTGCATTGATGCTCGCAGGTAAACCATCAAGTGACGGTTTTCCAATTTCATTCAAGATCCTATTCTCCTCTTCGTCCGCCATTTCTACTTGAACTTCGTAGAATGTGTCGTCTCCTCCCGCGTCTACCTTGATTGCCTCGGCTACCACGCGAAACCGCTCCCGCAGTCTCTGATGAAGATCACGCTCCGGCTCTGATGAAGGCTCAATGATATCAGCAACAGGGGTTGAGGACATGCACGACCTGTAGCGAATAAAGAGGAGCACAATGCACTATATATATACAAAAACAAAAACAACTAGAAAATAATCATTTTTTTTTCAAATAATCAAGCACAGGAAAATAAAACAAGTAGACAAAAACTTTATACAATTTTCACAAGTGGCTAAATAAGTAACTCGAACCGTTCTTAAGAAGACCGCATCCCCAGCAACGGCGCCAAAAACTTGATGTGCGTGAATTAAATATATTTTAATTGAGTTTTTCTTCACATAAATTTACTTTTAAAAATGGTTTTTCACCTAAAAACTAACTAAACACACAAAAAGGCCAAGTGTACCCGTCGGGTGGTAATATAGCTAATCGGTAAGAACCGGATATCAATCCATGGATGCGGTGTCTCGATACTAAACTTTTGCTACTTTAAAGCCTTTTCAAATGATTGGGTTGATTTTTATAACTTAGCATGCAAATAAATAAACTACTAAAAATTCTAACAAAGAACAATATCTAAGAAAGGGTTGCCTAAACTAAGTATCCACTAATAAACATATGACAACAAGGTGGAAGGTTTTGTGATGATGCAAGATCTAAATTTAACTAAGTCCCCAATCAAGGCTTCCTAGTCTATAATTCTTAGGAAAACTAAAAATGAATTAACATTCTAATCACCTAAAAATTACTCTTTTAAGCTCACTTGCTGAGTTGATGTTAATCTTTAATCATGAGTTATTTGTTTGTCAAAACTTCTAACTCTACAAATTAGGGAAAACTAATATGAACAACATACTAATCACCATGAATTGGTTTCAAGTAGTTGGCACTATCATCATGTTCTTGATATGAACCACAAGCATGGTCATACTAGCTAACAATTTTAGCCTAAATCATCAAACTAACATGAACACAAACTATAGAATCCATATAAACATACTTTTGATCTTTCCAAATCTAGATGCAAGAATTCATACACATGCTCAAATCATCATTCAATCACATTAGCAATCACCATTCCTAGTTTCATGCTATGAATCATACTAACAAGTTAACAAGATTCAATAATCATAATCTTTACATGGGCTTTCCAACAGAACATGTAAATACTTATGAGCAAACATTCAAGAACAAGAACTTTAAGCATGTACAAGAACTCCAAGAACAAGATTAAATGTCAACATGAAGATTAACAAGAACAATCATCACATCTACTTCCATGTTATCACATATTCATTAGCTTCAACAAAGTTTAGACAACTCAAATGTTTAGCCCATAAGGCTCATGGCTACCAAATCAAGTGCAAAGAAACATAAATTGTTCATGATGTAGTAAGCTAACCAAGTTAAAGGCAAGATTAAAATGATGTTTGAGTAGATCTTTAAGTGATTAAGTCCTCTTCAAGGCTCCCTCTTGGCTTCAACAAGCTTCCAAGACCAGATTCTTGATAGAAAAAGTCACCAAAATGCTCCCTCTCCCTTGCAAATGAGCTAGGAACTCGTATTTAAACTCTGGGCGTTTGGCACTACCATGCCACCTTTTGGCACGGTCGTGCTTGGCAAGTGTCAGAGCCACTTTCTCGAATGTTGACCAAGTTTGCTACCATTTTGGGAAAAATCGCGCTCAAAAGTTCCCAAGGTCGCACGACTGTGCCGGGTCACTGCGTGGTCGTGCGTGCCGATAGTGCTCGATAACAACTGAACCAATCTCGGAAACGAGCTGATCTGGGGCTGAATTTGATATGGCACGGTCGTGCCAGTGGTTGGCACGGTCGTGCATTCCCTGATTTCGAAGGTGGTGGTGTTGGATGCTAGTGTTGGCCGAGAGTGCCGATGTCGGAAAGCCTCGCACGGTCGTGCGAGTGTATGGCACGGTAGTGCCATATCTGGCAGTTTGCTGGAATGCATCATTTTCGCGGCATTTTGCTCCAAAAGCCTCCGTTTCAACACCAGGCCGAAGCCCGGACCTGTATTTTCACAAACAACTCAAACGAGAACCAAAATTAAAGAAAATACAAAGAGTTTTCGCATAAACGGGGCGAATTTGACGTTTAAAAGATGTATAAAATCTTATACATCAACTGTATATCTCTTAAATGTCAACATATACACGTGTGATTTAGTTTACGAAGATTTTTCAATGCCGAGAACCTCGATCAGAGAGTAAAAAAGGCGTAAGGTTCACAATGGTGTAAAATTAAAATGGGATATACCGGGCTAGGATTCGAGTTACAGGAACAAGGGCCAAACCAACCACCCAAGAATGGAATCGTCGAGAGAAATCACTTGACAACCTCCAAGAAGCAGCTTTTCTTGCCACAAGAACTTTCTCCATCAATTAGGAATCTAATGCCGTCACTAAACACATTACTTAAATTGTAGCCATTTATTGAGTGTTTTTTTTTTTGGTGTCTAATCCGCATATATATCACCATTGCCCTTGATTTTCTTGACTATATATCTATTAAATATCAACATATACACGTGTGATTTAGTTTACAAAGATTTTTCACTTCCGAGAACCTCGATCAGAGAGTAAAAAAGGCGTAAGGTTCACAATGGTGTAAAATTAAAATGCGATATACCGGGCTAGGATTCGAGTTACAAGAACAATGGCCAAACCAACCACCCAAGAATGGAATCGTCGAGCGAAAACACTTGACAACCTCGTAGAAGCAGCTTTTCATGCCACCAGACCTTTCTCCATCAATTAGGAATCTGATGCCGTCACTAAACACATTCCTTAAATTGTAGCCATTTGTTGAGTGTTTTTTTTGGTGTCTAATCCGCATATATATCACCATTACCCTTGATTTTCATGACTGTATATCTCTTAAATGTCAACATATACACGTGTGATTTAGCTTACGAAAATTTTTCAATGCCGAGAACCTCGATCAGAGAGTAAAAAAGGCGTAAGGTTCACAACGGCGTAAAATTAAAATGGGATATACCGGGCTAGGATTCGAGTTACAGGAACAAGGGCCAAACCAACCACCCAAGAATGGAATCGTCGAGCGAAAACACTTGACAACCTCCTAGACGCAGCTTTTCTTGCCACCAGACCTTTCTCCATCAATTAGGAATCTGATGCCGTCACTAAACACATTCCTTAAATTGTAGCCATTTGTTGAGTGGTTTTCTTGGTGTCTAATCCGCATATATATCACCATTGCCCTTGATTTTCTTGACTATATATCTCTTAAATGTCAACATATACACGTGTGATTTAGTTTACGAAGATTTTTCAATGCTGAGATCCTCGATCAGAGAGTAAAAAAGGCGTAATGTTCACAATGGTGTAAAATTAAAATGGGATATACCGGGCTAGGATTCTAGTTACAGGAACAAGGGCCAAACCAACCACCCAAGAATGGAATCGTCGAGAGAAAACACTTGACAACCTCCTAGAAGCAGCTTTTCTTGCCACAAGAACTTTCTCCATCAATTAGGAATCTAATGCCGTCACTAAACACATTCCTTAAATTTTAGCCATTTGTTGAGTGTTTTTTTTTGTGTCTAATCCGCATATATATCACCATTGCCCTTGATTTTCTTGACTATATATCTCTTAAATATCAACATATACACGTGTGATTTAGTTTACAAAGATTTTTCAATGCCGAGAACCTCGATCAGAGAGTAAAAAAGGCGTAAGTTCACAATGGTGTAAAATTAAAATGGGATATACCGGGCTAGGATTCGAGTTACAAGAACAAGGGCCAAACCAACCACCCAAGAATGGAATCGTCGAGCGAAAACACTTGACAACCTCCTAGAAGCAGCTTTTCGTGCCACCAGACCTGTCTCCATCAATTAGGAATTTGATGCCGTCACTAAACACATTCCTTAAATTGTAGCCATTTGTTGAGTGTTTTTTTTTTGTGTCTAATCCGCATATATATCACCATTACCCTTGATTTTCTTGACTGTACATCTCTTTAATGTCAACATATACACGTGTGATTTAGCTTACGAAGATTTTTCAATGCCGAGAACCTCGATCAGAGAGTAAAAAAGGCGTAAGGTTCACAACGGCGTAAAATTAAAATGGGTTATACCGGGCTAGGATTCGAGTTACAGGAATAAGGGCCAAACCAACCACCCAAGAATGGAATCGTCGAGCGAAAACACTTGACAACCTCCTAGAAGCAGTTTTTCTTGCCACCTGACCTTTCTCCATCAATTAGGAATCTGATGCCGTCACTAAACACATTCCTTAAATTGTAGCCATTTGTTGAGTGTTTTTCTTGGTGTCTAATCCGCATATATATCACCATTGCCCTTAATTTTCTTGACTATATATCTCTTAAATGTCAACATATACACGTGTGATTTAGTTTACGAAGATTTTTCAATGCCGAGATCCTCGATCAGAGAGTAAAAAAGGCGTAAGGTTCACAATGGTGTAAAATTAAAATGGGATCTACCGGGCTAGGATTCTAGTTACAGGAACAAGGGCCAAACCAACCACCCAAGAATGGAATCGTCGAGAGAAAACACTTGACAAACTCCTAGAAGCAGCTTTTCTTGCCACAAGAAATTTCTCCATCAATTAGGAAACTAATGCCGTCACTAAACACATTCCTTAAATTGTAGCCATTTGTTGAGTGTTTTTTTTGGTGTCTAATCCGCATATATATCACCATTGCCCTTGATTTTCTAGACTATATATCTCTCAAATATCAACATATACACGTATGATTTAGTTTACAAAGATTTTTCAATGCCGAGAACCTCGATCAGAGAGTAAAAAAGGCGTAAGGTTCACATTGGTGTAAAATTAAAATGGGATATACCGGGCCAGGATTCGAGTTACACGAACAAGGGCCAAACCAACCACCCAAGAATAGAATCGTCGAGCGAAAACACTTGACAATCTCCTAGAAGCAGCTTTTCATGCCACCAGACCTTTCTCCATCAATTAGGAATTTGATGCCGTCATTAAACACATTCCTTAAATTTTAGCCATTTGTTAAGTGTTTTTTTTTTGGTGTCTAATCCGCATATATATCACCATTACCCTTGATTTTCTTGACTGTATATCTCTTAAATGTCAACATATACACGTGTGATTTAGCTTACGAAGATTTTTCAATGCCGAGAACCTCGATCAGAGAGTAAAAAAGGCGTAAGGTTCACAACGGCGTAAAATTAAAATGGGATATAACTGGCTAGGATTCGAGTTACAGGAATAAGGGCCAAACAAACCACCCAAGAATGGAATCGTCGAGCGAAAACACTTGACAACCTCCTAGACGCAGCTTTTCTTGCCACCAGACCTTTCTCCATCAATTAGGAATCTGATGCCGTCACTAAACACATTCCTTAAATTGTAGCCATTCGTTGAGTGTTTTTCTTGGTGTCTAATCCACATATATATCACCATTGCCCTTGATTTTCTTGACTATATATCTCTTAAATGTCAACATATACACGTGTCATTTAGTTTACGAAGATTTTTCAATGCCGAGATCCTCGATCAGAGAGTAAAAAAGGCGTAAGGTTCACAATGGTGTAAAATTAAAATGGGATATACCGGGCTAGGATTCTAGTTACAGGAACAAGGGACAAACCAACCACCCAAGAATGGGATCGTCGAGCGAAAACACTTGACAACCTCCTAGACGCAGCTTTTCTTGCCACCAGACCTTTCACCATCAATTAGGAATATGATGCCGTCACAAAACACAATCCTTAAATTGTAGCCATTCGTTGAGTGTTTTTCTTGGTGTCTAATCCGCATATATATCACCATTGCCCTTGATTTTCTTGACTGTATATCTTTTAAATGTCAATATATACACTTGTGTTTTAGTTTACGAAGATTTTTCAATGCCGAGAACCTCTATCAGAGAGTAAAAAAGGCGTAAGGTTCACAATGGTGTAAAATTAAAATGGGATATACCGGGGTAGGATTCGAGTTACAGGAATAAGGGCCAAACCAACCACCCAAGAATGGAATCGTCGAGCGAAAACACTTGACAAACTCCTAGATGCAGCTTTTCTTGCCACCAGACCTTTCTCCGTCAATTAGGAATATGATGCCGTCACTAAACACGTTCCTTAAATTGTAGCCATTCGTTGGGTGTTTTTCTTGGTGTCTAATCCGCATATATATCATCATTGCCCTTGATTTTCTTGACTATATATCTCTTAAATGTCATAATATACACGTGTGATTTTGTTTACGAAGATTTTTCAATGCCGAGATCCTCGATCAGAGAGTAAAAAAGGCGTAAGGTTCACAATGGTGTCAAATTAAAAGGGATATACCGGGCTAGGAATATAGTTACAGGAATAAGGGCCAAACCAACCACCCAAGAATGGAATCGTCGAGCGAAAACACTTGACAACCTCCTAGATGCAGCTTTTCTTGCCACCAGACCTTTCTCCATCAATTAGGAATATGATGCCGTCACTAAACACATTCCTTAAATTGTAGCCATTTGTTGTGTGTTTTTTTTGGGGTCTAATCCGCATATATATCAGCATTACCCTTGATTTTCTTGACTGTATATCTCTTAAATGTCAACATATACACGTGTGATTTAGTTTACGAAGATTTTTCAATCCTGAGAACCTCGATCAGAGAGTAAAAAAGGCGTAAGGTTCACAATGGTGTAAAATTAAAAGGGGATATACCGGGCTAGGATTCTAGTTACAGGAATAAGGGCCAAACCAACCACCCAAGAATTGAATCGTCGAGCGAAAACACTTGACAACCTCCTAGATGCAGCTTTTCTTGCCACCAGACCTTTCTCCATCAATTAGGAATATGATGCTGTCACTAAACACGTTCCTTAAATTGTAGCCATTCGTTGAGTGTTTTTCTTGGTGTCTAATCCGCATATATATCATCATTGCCCTTGATTTTCTTGACTATATATCTCTTAAATGTCATAATATACACGTGTGATTTTGTTTACAAAGATTTTTCAATGCCGAGATCCTCGATCTGAGAGTAAAAAAGGCGTAAGGTTCACAATGGTGTAAAATTAAAATGGGATATACCGGGCTAGGATTCTAGTTACATGAACATGGGCCAAACCAACCACCCAAGAATGGAATCGTCGAGAGAAAACACTTGACAACCTCCTAGAAGCAGCTTTAATTGCCACCAGAACTTTCTCCATCAATTAGGAATCTGATGCTGTCACTAAACACATTCCTTAAATTGTAGCCGTTTGTTGAGTGTTTTTTTTTGGTGTCTAATCCGCATATATATCACCATTGCCCTTGATTTTCTTGACTGTATATCTCTTAAATGTCAACATATACACGTGTGATTTAGTTTACAAAGATTTTTCAATGCCGAGAACCTGGATCAGATAGTAAAAAAGGCGTAAGGTTCACAATGGTGTAAAATTAAAATGGGATATACCGGGCTAGGATTCAATTAACAAGAACATGGGCTAAACCAACCACCCAAGAATGGACTCGTCGAGCGAAAACACTTGACAACCTCGTAGAAGCAGCTTTTCTTGCCACCAGACCTTTCTCCATCAATTAGGAATCTGATGCCGTCACTAAACACATTCCTTAAATTGTAACCATTTGTTGAGTGTTTTTTTTTGGCGTCTAATCTGCATATATATCACCATTACCCTTGATTTTCTTGACTGTATATCTCTTAAATGTCAACATATACAAGTGTGATTTAGTTTACGAAGATTTTTCAATGCCGAGAACCTCGATCAGAGAGTAAAAAAGGCGTAAGTTTCACAATGGTGCAAAATTCAAATGGGGTATACCGAGCAAGGATTCGAGTTACTGGAAAAGGGGCCGAACCAACCACCTAAGAATGGAATCATCGAGCGAAAATAGTTGACAACCTCCTAGAAGTAGCTTTTCTTGCCACCAGACCTTTCTCCATCAATTAGGAATCTGTTGCCGTCACAAAACACATTCCTTAAATTGTAACCATTTGTTGAGTGTTTTTTTTTGGCGTCTAATCTGCATATATATCACCATTACCCATGATTTTCTTGACTGTATATCTCTTAAATGTCAACATATACAAGTATGATTTAGTTTTCGAAGATTTTTCAATGCCGAGAACCTCGATCAGAGAGTAAAAAAGGCGTAAGTTTCACAATGGTGCAAAATTAAAATGGGGTATACCGGGCAAGGATTCGAGTTACAGGAACAGGGGTCAAACCAACCACCTAAGAATGGAATCGTCGAGCGAAAAAAGTTGACAACCTCCTAGAAGTAGCTTTTCTTGCCACCAGACCTTTCTCCATCAATTAGGAATCTGATGCCGTCACTAAACACATTCCTTAAATTGTAGCCATTTGTTGAGTGTTTTTTTGCGTCTAATCCGCATATATATCACCATTGCCCTTGATTTTCTTGACTGTATATCTCTAAAATGTGAACATATACACGTGTGATTTAGTTTACGAAGATTTTTCAATGCCGAGAACCTCGATCAGAGAGTAAAAAAGGCGTAAGGTTCACAATGGTGTAAAATTAAAATGTGTATACCGGGCTAGGATTCAAGTTACAGGAACAAGGGCCAAACAACCACCCAAGAATGGAATGGTCGAGCGAAAACACTTGACAACCTCCTAGAAGCAGCTTTTCTTGCCACCAGACCTTTCTCCATCAATTAGGAATCTGATGCCGTCAATAAACACATTCCTTAAATTGTAGCCATTTGTTGAGTGTTTTTCTGGTGTCTAATCCGCATATATATCACCATTTCCCTTAATTTTCTTGACTGTATATCTCTTAAATGTCAACATATACACGTGTGATTTAGTTTACGAAGATTTTTCAATGCCAAGAACCTCGATCAGAGAGTAAAAAAGGCGTAAGGTTCACTATGGTGTAAAATTAAAATGGGATATACCGGGCCAGGATTCGAGTTACAGGAACAAGGGCCAAACCAACCACCCAAGAATGGAATCGTCGAGAGAAAACACTTGACAACCTCCTATAAGCAGCTTTTCTTGCCACAAGAACTTTCTCCATCAATTAGGAATCTAATGCCGTCACTAAACACATTCCTTAAATTGTAGCCATTCGTTGAGTGTTTTTTTTTGTGTCTAATCCGCATATATATCACCATTGCCCTTGATTTTCTTGACTGTATATCTCTTATATGTCAACATATACACGTGTGATTTAGTTTACGAAGATTTTTCAATGCCGAGAACCTCGATCAGAGAGTAAAAAAGGCGTAAGGTTCACAACGGTGTAAAATTAAAATGGGATATACCGGGCGAGGATTCGAGTTACAGGAATAAGGGCCAAACCAACCACCCAAGAATGGAATCGTCGAGCGAAAACAATTGACAACCTCCGAGGCACAGCTTCTCTTTCCACCAGACCTTTCTCCATCAATTTGGAATATGATGCCGTCATAAACACATTCCTTAAATTGTAGCCATTCGTTGAGTGTTTTTCTTGGTGTCTAATCCGCATATATATCACCATTGTCCTTGATTTTCTTGACTATATATCACATAAATGTCAACATATACACGTGTGATTAGGTTTACGAAGATTTTTCAATGCCGAGATCCTCGATCAGAGAGTAAAAAAGGCGTAAGGTTCACAACGGTGTAAAATTAAAATGGGATATACTGGGCGAGGATTCGAGTTACAGGAATAAGGGCCAAACCAACCACCCAAGAATGGAATCGTCGAGCGAAAACAATTGACAACCTCCGAGGCGCAGCTTTTCTTTCCACCAGACCTTTCTCCATCAATTTGGAATATGATGCCGTCATAAACACATTCCTTAAATTGTAGCCATTCGTTGAGTGTTTTTCTTGGTGTCTAATCCGCATATATATCACCATTGTCCTTGATTTTCTTGACTATATATCACATAAATGTCAACATATACACGTGTGATTAGGTTTACGAAGATTTTTCAATGCCGAGATCCTCGATCAGAGAGTAAAAAAGGCGTAAGGTTCACAATGGTGCAAAATTAAAATGGGATATACCTGGCTAGGATTCTTGTTACAGGAACAAGGGCCAAACCAACCACCCAAGAATGGAATCGTCGAGAGAAAACACTTGACAACCTCCTAGAAGCAGCTTTTCTTGCCACCAGAACTTTCTCCATCAATTAGGAATCTGATGCCGTCACTAAACACATTCCTTAAATTGTAGCCATTTGTTGAGTGTTTTTCTTGGTGTCTAATCCGCATATATATCACAATTGCCCGTGATTTTCTTGACTATATATCTCTTAAATTTCAACATATACACGTGTGATTTAGTTTACGAAGATTTTTCAATGCAGAGATCCTCGATCAGAGAGTAAAAAAGGCATAAGGTTCACAATGGTGTAAAATTAAAATGGGATATACCGGGCTAGGATTCTAGTTACAGGAACAAGGGCCAAACCAACCACACAAGAATGGAATCGTCGAGAGAAAACACTTGATAATCTCCTAGAAGCAGCTTTTCTTGCCACCAGAACTTTCTCCATCAATTTGGAATCTGATGCCGTCACTAAACACATTTCTTAAATTGTAGCCATTTGTTGAGTGTTGTTTTTTTGGTGTCTAATCCGCATATATATCACCATTACCCGTGATTTTCTTGACTGTATATCTCTTAAATGTCAACATATACACGTGTGATTTAGTTTACGAATATTTTTCAATGCCGAGAACCTCGATCAGAGAGTAAAAAAGGCGTAAGGTTCACAACGGTGTAAAATTAAAATGGGATATACCGGGCTAGGATTCGAGTTACAGGAATAAGGGCCAAACCAACCACCCAAGAATGGAATCTTCGAGCGAAAACACTTGACAACCTCCTAGATGCAGCTTTTCTTGCCACCAGACCTTTCTCGATCAATTAGGAATATGATGCCGTCACTAAACACATTCCTTAAATTGTAGCCATTCGTTGAGTGTTTTTCTTGGTGTCTAATCCGCATATATATCACCGTTGCCCGTGATTTTGTTGACTATATATCTCTTAAATGTCAACATATACACGTGTGATTTAGTTTACGAAGATTTTTCAATGCCGAGAACCTCGATCAGAGAGTAAAAAAGGCGTAAGTTTCACAATGGTGCAAAATTAAAATGGGGTATACCAAGCAAGGATTCGAGTTACTGGAAAAGGGGCCAAACCAACCACCTAAGAATGGAATCATCGAGCGAAAATAGTTGACAACCTCCTAGAAGTAGCTTTTCTTGCCACCAGACCTTTCTCCATCAATTAGGAATCTGATGCCGTCACAAAACACATTCCTTAAATTGTAACAATTTGTTGAGTGTTTTTTTTTTGGCGTCTAATCTGCATATATATCACCATTACCCATGATTTTCTTGACTGTATATCTCTTAAATGTCAACATATACAAGTATGATTTAGTTTTCGAAAATTTTTCAATGCCGAGAACCTCGATCAGAGAGTAAAAAAGGCGTAAGTTTCACAATGGTGCAAAATTAAAATGGGGTATACCGGGCAAGGATTCGAGTTACAGGAACAGGGGTCAAACCAACCACCTAAGAATGGAATCGTCGAGCGAAAAAAATTGACAACCTCCTAGAAGTAGCTTTTCTTACCACCAGACCTTTCTCCATCAATTAGGAATCTGATGCCGTCACTAAACACATTCCTTAAATTGTAGCCATTTGTTGAGTGTTTTTTTGCGTCTAATCCGCATATATATCACCATTGCCCTTGATTTTCTTGACTGTATATCTCTAAAATGTGAACATATACACGTGTGATTTAGTTTACGAAGATTTTTCAACGCCGAGAACCTCGATCAGAGAGTAAAAAAGGCGTAAGGTTCACAATGGTGTAAAATTAAAATGTGTATACCGGGCTAGGATTCAAGTTACAGGAACAAGGGCCAAACAACCACCCAAGAATGGAATGGTCGAGCGAAAACACTTGACAACCTCCTAGAAGCAGCTTTTCTTGCCACCAGACCTTTCTCCATCAATTAGGAATCTGATGCCGTCAATAAACACATTCCTTAAATTGTAGCCATTTGTTGAGTGTTTTTCTGGTGTCTAATCCGCATATATATCACCATTTCCCTTAATTTTCTTGACTGTATATCTCTTAAATGTCAACATATACACGTGTGATTTAGTTTACGAAGATTTTTCAATGCCAAGAACCTCGATCAGAGAGTAAAAAAGGCGTAAGGTTCACTATGGTGTAAAATTAAAATGGGATATACCGGGCCAGGATTCGAGTTACAGGAACAAGGGCCAAACCAACCACCCAAGAATGGAATCGTCGAGAGAAAACACTTGACAACCTCCTATAAGCAGCTTTTCTTGCCACAAGAACTTTCTCCATCAATTAGGAATCTAATGCCGTCACTAAACACATTCCTTAAATTGTAGCCATTCGTTGAGTGTTTTTTTTTGTGTCTAATCCGCATATATATCACCATTGCCCTTGATTTTCTTGACTGTATATCTCTTATATGTCAACATATACACGTGTGATTTAGTTTACGAAGATTTTTCAATGCCGAGAACCTCGATCAGAGAGTAAAAAAGGCGTAAGGTTCACAACGGTGTAAAATTAAAATGGGATATACCGGGCGAGGATTCGAGTTACAGGAATAAGGGCCAAACCAACCACCCAAGAATGGAATCGTCGAGCGAAAACAATTGACAACCTCCGAGGCGCAGCTTCTCTTTCCACCAGACCTTTCTCCATCAATTTGGAATATGATGCCATCATAAACACATTCCTTAAATTGTAGCCATTCGTTGAGTGTTTTTCTTGGTGTCTAATCCGCATATATATCACCATTGTCCTTGATTTTCTTGACTATATATCACTTAAATGTCAACATATACACGTGTGATTAGGTTTATGAAGATTTTTCAATGCCGAGATCCTCGATCAGAGAGTAAAAAAGGCGTAAGGTTCACAATGGTGCAAAATTAAAATGGGATATACCTGGCTAGGATTCTTGTTACAGGAACAAGGGCCAAACCAACCACCCAAGAATGGAATCGTCGAGAGAAAACACTTGACAACTTCCTAGAAGCAGCTTTTCTTGCCACCAGAACTTTCTCCATCAATTAGGAATCTGATGCCGTCAATAAACACATTCCTTAAATTGTAGCCATTTGTTGAGTGTTTTTCTTGGTGTCTAATCCGCATATATATCACAATTGCCCGTGATTTTCTTGACTATATATCTCTTAAATTTCAACATATACACGTGTGATTTAGTTTACGAAGATTTTTCAATGCAGAGATCCTCGATCAGAGAGTAAAAAAGGCATAAGGTTCACAATGGTGTAAAATTAAAATGGGATATACCGGGCTAGGATTCTAGTTACAGGAACAAGGGCCAAACCAACCACACAAGAATGGAATCGTCGAGAGAAAACACTTGATAATCTCCTAGAAGCAGCTTTTCTTGCCACCAGAACTTTCTCCATCAATTAGAAATCTGATGCCGTCACTAAACACATTTCTTAAATTGTAGCCATTTGTTGAGTGTTGTTTTTTTGGTGTCTAATCCGCATATATATCACCATTACCCGTGATTTTCTTGACTGTATATCTCTTAAATGTCAACATATACACGTGTGATTTAGTTTACGAAGATTTTTCAATGCCGAGAACCTCGATCAGAGAGTAAAAAAGGCGTAAGGTTCACAACGGTGTAAAATTAAAATGGGATATACCGGGCTAGGATTCGAGTTACAGGAATAAGGGCCAAACCAACCACCCAAGAATGGAATCTTCGAGCGAAAACACTTGACAACCTCCTAGATGCAGCTTTTCTTGCCACCAGACCTTTCTCGATCAATTAGGAATATGATGCCGTCACTAAACACATTCCTTAAATTGTAGCCATTCGTTGAGTGTTTTTCTTGGTGTCTAATCCGCATATATATCACCATTGCCCGTGATTTTGTTGACTATATATCTCTTAAATGTCAACATATACACGTGTGATTTAGTTTACGAAGATTTTTCAATGCCGAGATCCTCGATAAGAGAGTAAAAAAGGCGTAAGCTTCAAAATGGTGCAAAATTAAAATGGGATATACCGTGCTAGGATTCTAGTTACAGGAACAAGGGCCAAACCAACCACCCAAGAATGGAATCGTCGAGAGAAAACACTTGACAACCTCCTAGAAGCAGCTTTAATTGCCACAAGAACTTTCTCCATCAATTAGGAATCTGATGCCGTCACTAAACACATTCCTTAAATTGTAGCCATTTGTTGAGTGTTTTTTTTTTTGGTGTCTAATCCGCATATATATCACCATTGCCCTTGATTTTCTTGACTATATATCTCTTAAATGTCAACATATACACGTGTGATTTAGTTTACAAAGATTTTTCAATGCCGAGGACCTCGATCAGAGAGTAAAAAAGGCGTAAGGTTCACAATGGTGTAAAATTAAAATGGGATATACCGGGCTAGGATTCCAGTTACAAGAACAAGGGCCAAACCAACCACCCAAGAATGGAATCGTCAAGCTAAAACACTTGACAACCTCCTAGAAGCAGCTTTTCTTGCCACCAGAACTTTCTCCATTAATTAGGAATCTGATGCCGTCACTAAACACATTCCTTAAATTGTAGCCATTTGTTGAGTGTTTTTTTTTTTGCGTCTAATCCGCATATATATCACCATTGCCCTTGATTTTCTTGATTATATATCTCTTAAATGTCAACATATACACGTGTTATTTAATTTACAAAGATTTTTCAATGCCGAGAACCTCGATCAGAGAGTAAAAAAGGCGTAAGGTTCACAATGATGTAAAATTAAAATGGGATATACCGGGCTAGGATTCGAGTTACAAGAACATGGGCCAAACCAACCACCCAAGAATGGAATCGTCGAGTGAAAACACTTGACAACCTCGTAGAAGCAACTTTTCTTGCCACCAGACCTTTCTCCATCAATTAGGAATCTGATGCCGTCACTAACCACATTCCTTAAATTGTAGCCATTTGTTGAGTGTTTTTTTTTTTTGGTGTCTAATCTTCATATATATCACCATTACCCTTGATTTTCTTGACTGTATATCTCTTAAATGTCAACATATACAAGTGTGATTTAGTTTACGAAGATTTTTCAATGCCGAGAACCTCGATCAGAGAGTAAAAAAGGCGTAAGTTTCACAATGGTGCAAAATTAAAATGGGATATACCGGGCTAGGATTCGAGTTACAAGAACAAGGGCCAAACCAACCACCCAAGAATGGAATCGTCGAGCGGAAATACTTGACAACCTCGTAGAAGCAGCTTTTCTTGCCACCAGACCTTTCTCCATCAATTAGGAATCTGATGCCGTCACTAAACACATTTCTTAAATTGTAGCCATTTGTTGAGTGTTTTTTTTTGTGTCTAATCTGCATATATATCACCATTACCCTTGATTTTCTTGACTGTATATCTCTTAAATGTCAACATATACAAGTGTGATTTAGTTTACGAAGATTTTTCAATGTCGAGAACCTCGATCAGAGAGTAAAAAAGGCGTAAGTTTCACAATGGTGCAAAATTAAAATGGGGTATACTGGGAAAGGATTCGAGTTACAGGAACAGGGGCCAAACCAACCACTCAAGAATGGAAGCTTTGAACGAAAACACTTGACAACCTACGAGAAGCAGCTTTTCTTGCCACCGGACCTTTTTCCATCAATTAGGAATCTGATGTTGTCACTAAACACATTCGTTAAATTGTAGCCATTTGTTGAGTGTTTTTTTTTTTTCTGTCTAATCCGCATTTATATCACCATTGCACTTGATTTTCTTGACTGGATATCTTTTAAATGTCAATATATACACATGTGATTTAGTTTACGAAGATTTTTCAATGCCGAGAACCTCGATCAAAGAGTAAAAAAGGCGTAAGGTTCATAATGGTGTAAAATTAAAATGGGATATACCGGGGCTAGGATTCGAGTTACAGGAACAAAGGCCAAACCAACCACCCAAGAATGGAATCGTCGAGAGAAACACTTGACAACCTCCTAGAAGCAGCTTTTCTTGCCACAAGAACTTTCTCCATCAATTAGGAATCTGATGCTGTCATTAAACACATTCCTTAAATTGTAGCCATTTGTTGAGTGTTTTTTTTTTTGTATCTAATCCGCATATATATCACCATTGCCCTTGATTTTTTGACTATATATCTCTTAAATGTCGAGATATACACGTGTGATTTAGTTTACAAAGATTTTTCAATGCCGAGAACCTCGATCAGAGAGTAAAAAAGGCGTAAGGTTCACAATGGTGTAAAATTAAAATGGGATATACCGGGCTAGGATTCAAGTTACAAGAACAAGGGCCAAATGAACCACCCAAGAATAGAATCGTTGAGCGAAAACACTTGACAACCTCCTAGCAGCAGCTTTTCTTGCCACAAGACCTTTCTCCATCAATTAGGAATCTGATGTCGTTACTAAACACATTCCTTAAATTGTAGCCATTTGTTGAGTGTTTTTTTTGGTGTCTAATCCGCATATATATCACCATTGCACTTGATTTTCTTGACTGTATATCTCTTAAATGTCAACATATACACGTGTGATTTAGTTTACGAAGAATTTTCAATGCCGAGAACCTCGATCAGAGAGTAAAAAAGGCGTAAGGTTCACAATGGTGTAAAATTAAAATGGGATATACCGGGCTAGGATTCTAGTTACAGGAACAAGGGCCAAACCAACCACTCAAGACTGGAATCGTCGAGCGAAAACACTTGACAACCTCCCAGACGCAGCTTTTCTTGCCACCAAACCTTTCTCCATCAATTAGGAATCTGATGCCGTCACTAAACACATTCCTTAAATTGTAGCCATTTCTTGGGTGTTTTTCTTGGTGTCTAATCCGCATATATATCACCATTGCCCTTGATTTTCTTGACTATATATCTCTTAGATGTCAACATATACACATGTGATTTAGTTTACGAAGATTTTTCAATGCCGAGAACCTCGATCAGAGAGTAAAAAAGGCGTAAGGTTCACAATGGTGTAAAATTAAAATGGGATATACCGGGCTAGGATTCTAGTTACAGGAACAAGGGCCAAACCAACCACCCAAGAATGGAATCGTCTAGCGAAAACACTTGACAACCTCCTAGAAGCAGCTTTTCTTGCCACCAGAACTTTCTCCATCAATTAGGAATCTGATGCCGTCACTAAACACATTCCATAAATTGTAGCCATCTGTTGAGTGTTTTTTTTTTGGTGTCTAATCCGCATATATATCACCATTGACCTTGATTTTCTTGACTATATATCTCTTAAATGTCAACATATACACGTGTGATTTAGTTTACAAAGATTTTTCAATGCTGAGAACCTCAATCAGAGAGTAAAAAAGGCGTAAGGTTCACAATGGTGTTAAATTAAAATAGGATATACCGGGCTAGGATTCGAGTTACAGGAATAAGGGCCAAACCAACCACCCAAGAATGGAATCGTCGAGCGAAAACACTTGACAACCTCCTTGACGCAGCTTTTCTTGCCACCAGACCTTTCTCCATCAACTAGGAATCTGATGCCGTCACTAAACACATTCCTTAAATTGTAGCCATTTGTTGAGTGTTTTTCTTGGTGTCTAATCCACATATATATCACCGTTGCGCTTGATTTTCTTGACTGTATATTTCTTAAATGTCAACATATACACATGTGATTTAGTTTACGAAATTTTTCAATGCCTAGAACCTCGATCAGAGATTAAAAAAGGCGTAAGGTTAACAATGGTGTAAAATTAAAATGGGATATACCGGGCCAGGATTCGAGTTACAGGAACAAGGGCCAAACCAACCACCCAAGAATGGATTCGTCGAGAAAAAACACTTGACAACCTCCAGAAGCAGCTTTTCTTGCCACAAGAACTTTCTCCATCAATTAGGAATCTGATGCCGTCACTAAACACATTCCTTAAATTGTAGCCATTTGTTGAGTGTTTTTTTTGGTGTCTAATCCGCATATATATCACCATTGCACTTGATTTTCTTGACTGTATATCTCTTAAATGTCAACATATACACGTGTGATTTAGTTTACAAAGATTTTTCAATGCCGAGAACCTCGATCAGAGAGTAAAAAAGGAGTAAGGTTCACAGTGGTGTAAAATTAAAATGGGATACACCGGGCTAGGATTCGAGTTACAAGAACAAGGGCCAAATGAACCACCCAAGAATAGAATCGTTGAGCGAAAACACTTGACAACCTCCTAGCAGCAGCTTTTCTTGCCACAAGACCTTTCTCCATCAATTAGGAATCTGATGTCATTACTAAACACATTCCTTAAATTGTAGCCATTTGTTGAGTGTTTTTTTTGGTGTCTAATCCGCATATATATCACCATTGCACTTGATTTTCTTGACTGTATATCTCTTAAATGTCAACATATACACGTGTGATTTAGTTTACGAAGAATTTTCAATGCCGAGAACCTCGATCAGAGAGTAAAAAAGGCGTAAGGTTCATAATGGTGTAAAATTAAAATGGGATATACCGGGCTAGGATTCTAGTTACAGGAACAAGGGCCAAACCAACCACTCAAGACTGGAATCGTCGAGCGAAAACACTTGACAACCTCCCAGACGCAGCTTTTCTTGCTACCAAACCTTTCTCCATCAATTAGGAATCTGATGCCGTCACTAAACACATTCCTTAAATTGTAGCCATTTCTTGGGTGTTTTTCTTCGCGTCTAATCCGCATATATATCACCATTGCCCTTGATTTTCTTGACTATATATCTCTTAGATGTCAACATATACACGTGTGATTTAGTTTACGAATATTTTTCAATGCCGAGAACCTCGATCAGAGAGTAAAAAAGGCGTAAGGTTCACAATGGTGTAAAATTAAAATGGGATATACCGGGCTAGGATTCGAGTTACAGGAATAAGGGCCAAACCAACCACTCAAGAATGGAATCGTCGAGCGAAAACACTTGACAACCTCCTAGACGCAGCTTTTCTTGCTACCAGACCTTTCTCCATAAATTAGGAATCTGATGCCGTCACTAAACACATTCCTTAAATTGTAGCCATTTGTTGAGTGTTTTTCTTGGTGTCTAATCCACATATATATCACCATTGTGCTTGATTTTCTTGACTGTATCTCTTAAATGTCAACATATACAAGTGTGATTTAGTTTAAGAAGATTTTTCAATGTCGAGAACCTCGATCGGAGATTAAAAAAGGTGTAAGGTTCACAATGGTGTAAAATTAAAATGGGATATACCGGGCTAGGATTCGAGTTACAGGAACAAGGGCCAAACCAACCACCCAAGAATGGAATCGTCTAGCGAAAACATTTGACAACCTCCTAGAAGCAGCTTTTCTTGCCACCAGAACTTTCTCCATTAATTAGGAATCTGATGCCGTCACTAAACACATTCCTTAAATTGTAGCCATTTGTTGAGTGTTTTTTTTGGTGTCTAATCCGCATATATATCACCATTGCCCTTGATTTTCTTGACTGTATATCTCTTAAATGTCAACATATACACGTGTGATTTAGTTTACAAAGATTTTTCAATGCCGAGAACCTCGATCAGAGAGTAAAAAAGAGGTAAGGTTCACAATGGTGTAAAATTAAAATGGGATATACCGGGCTAGGATTCGAGCTACCGGAATAAGGGCCAAACCAACCACTCAAGAATGGAATCGTCGAGCGAAAACACTTGACAACCTCCTAGACGCAGCTTTTCTTGCTACCAGACCTTTCTCCATAAATTAGGAATCTGATGCCGTCACTAAACACATTCCTTAAATTGTAGCCATTTGTTGAGTGTTTTTCTTGGTGTCTAATCCACATATATATCACCATTGTGCTTGATTTTCTTGACTGTATCTCTTAAATGTCAACATATACAAGTGTGATTTAGTTTAAGAAGATTTTTCAATGTCGAGAACCTCGATCAGAGAGTAAAAAAGGCGTAAGGTTCACAATGGTGTAAAGTTAAAATGGGATATACCGGGCTAGGATTCGAGTTACAGGAATAAGGGCCAAACCAACCACCCAAGAATGGAATCGTCAAGCGAAAACACTTGACAATCTCCTAGAAGTAGCTTTTCTTACCACCAGAACTTTCTCCATCAATTAGGAATCTGATGCCATCACTAAACACATTCCTTAAATTGTAGCCATTTGTTGAGTGTTTTTTTTGTGTCTAATCCGCATATATATCACCATTGCCCTTGATTTTCTTGACTGTATATCTCTTAAATGTCAACATATACACGTGTGATTTAGTTTACGAAGATTTTTCAATGCCGAGAACCTCGATCAGAGAGTAAAAAAGGGGTAAGGTTCACAATGGTGTAAAATTAAAATGGGATATACCGGGCTAGGATTCGAGTTACCGGAATAAGGGCCAAACCAACCACCCAAGAATGAAATTGTCGAGCGAAAACACTTGACAACCCCCTAGACGCAGCTTTTCTTGCCACCAGACATTTCTCCATTAATTAGGAATCTGATGCCGTCCCTAAACACATTCCTTAAATTGTAGCCATTTGTTGAGTGTTTTTCTTGTTGTCTAATCCACATATATATCACCATTGCACTTGATTTTCTTGGCTGTATATCTCTTAAATGTCAACATATACACGTGTGATTTAGTTTACGAAGATTTTTCAATGCCGAGAACCTCGATCAGAGAGTAAAAAAGGCGTAAGGTTCACAATGGTGTAAAATTAAAATGTGATATATCGGGCTAGGATTCGAGTTACGGGAACAAGGGCCAAACCAACCACCCAAGTATGGAATCGTCGAGCGAAAACACTTGACAACCTCCAAGAAGCAGCTTTTCTTGCCACCAGACCTTTCTCCATCAATTAGGAATCTGATGTCGTAACTAAACACATTCCATAAATTGTAGCCATTTGTTGAGTGTTTTTTCTTTGGTGTCTAATCCGCATATATATCACCATTGCCCTAGATTTTCTTGACTGTATATCTCTTAAATTTCAACATATACACGTGTGATTTAGTTTACGCAGATTTTTCAATGCCGAGAACCTCGATCAGAGAGTAAAAAAGGCGTAAGGTTCACAATGGTGTAAAGTTAAAATGGGATATACTGGGCTAGGATTCGAGTTACAGGAATAAGGGCCAAACCAACCACCCAAGAATGGAATCGTCGAGCGAAAACACTTGACAATCTCCTAGAAGTAGCTTTTCTTACCACCAGAACTTTCTCCATCAATTAGGAATCTGATGCCATCACTAAACACATTCCTTAAATTGTAGCCATTTGTTGAGTGTTTTTTTTGTGTCTAATCCGCATATATATCACCATTGCCCTTGATTTTCTTGACCGTATATCTCTTAAATGTCAACATATACACGTGTGATTTAGTTTACGAAGATTTTTCAATGCCGAGAACCTCGATCAGAGAGTAAAAAAGGGGTAAGGTTCACAATGGTGTAAAATTAAAATGGGATATACCAGGCTAGGATTCGAGTTACCGGAATAAGGGCCAAACCAACCACCCTAAACACAGCTTTTCTTGCCACCAGACATTTCTCCATTAATTAGGAATCTGATGCCGTCACTAAACACATTCCTTAAATTGTAGCCATTTGTTGAGTGTTTTTCTTGTTGTCTAATCCACATATATATGACCATTGCACTTGATTTTCTTGACTGTATATCTCTTAAATGTCAACATATACACGTGTGATTTAGTTTACGAAGATTTTCAATGCCGAGAACCTCGATCAGAGAGTAAAAAAGAAGTAAGGTTCACAATGGTGTAAAATTAAAATGTGATATATCGGTCTAGGATTCGAGTTACGGGAACAAGGGCCAAACCAACCACCCAAGTATGGAATCGTCGAGCGAAAACACTTGACAACCTCCTAGAAGCAGCTTTTCTTGCCACCAGACCTTTCTCCATCAATTAGGAATCTGATGTCGTCACTAAACACATTCCTTAAATTGTAGCCATTTGTTGAGTGTTTTTTCTTTGGTGTCTAATCCGCATATATATCACCATTGCCCTAGATTTCTTGACTGTATATCTCTTAAATTTCAACATATACACGTGTGATTTAGTTTACGAAGATTTTTCAATGCCGAGAACCTCGATCAGAGAGTAAAAAAGGCGTAAGGTTCACAATGGTGTAAAATTAAAATGGGATATACCGGGCTGGGATTCGAGTTACAGGAACACGGCCAAACCAACCACCCAAGAATGGAATCGTCGAGAGAAAACACTTGACAACCTCCTAGAAGCAGCTTTTCTTGCCACCAGAACTTTCTCCATCAATTAGGATTCTGATGCCGTCACTAAACACATTCCTTAAATTATAGCCATTTGTTGAGTGTTTGTTTTGGTGCCTAATCCGCATATATATCACCATTGAACTTGATTTTCTTGACTATATATCTCTTAAACGTCAACATATACACGTGTGATTTAGTTTACAAAGATTTTTGAATGCCGAGATGCTCGATCAGAGAGTAAAAAAGGCGTAAGGTTTATAATGGTGTAAAATTAAAATGGGATATACCGGGCTTGGATTCGAGTTACAAGAACAAGGGCCAAATGAACCACCCAAGAATGGAATCGTTGAGCGAAAACACTTGACAACCTCCTAGCAGCAGCCTTTCTTGCCTCAAGACCTTTCTCCATCAATTAGGAATCTGATGCAGTCACTAAACACATTCCTTAAATTGTAGCCATTTCTTTGAGTGTTTTGTTTGGTGTCGAATCCGCATATATATCACCATTGCCCTTAATTTTCTTGACTGTATATCTCTTAAATGTCAACATATACACGTGTGATTTAGTTTACGCAGATTTTTCAATGCCGAGAACCTCGATCAGAGAGTAAAAAAGGCGTAAGGTTTACAATGGTGTAAAATTAAAATGGGATATATCGGGCTAGAATTCGAGTTACATGAATAAGGGCCAAACCAACCACCCAAGAATGGAATCGTCGAGCGAAAACACTTGACAACCTCCTAGACGCAACTTTTCTTGCCACCAGACCTTTCTCCATCAATTAGGAATATGATGCCGTCACCAAACACATTCCTTAAATTGTAGCCATTTGTTGAGTGTTTTTTCTTTGGTGTCTAATCCGCATATATATCACCATTGCCCTTGGTTTTTTTGTCTGTAAATCTCTTAAATGTCAACATATACACGTGTGAATTATTTTACTAAGATTTTTCATTGCCGAGAACCTCGATCGGAGAGTAAAAAAGGCGTAAGGTTTACAATGGTGTAAAATTAAAATGGGATATACCGGGCTAGGATTCAAGTTACAGGAATAAGGGCAAAACCAACCACCCAAGAATGGAATCGTCGAGCGAAAACACTTGACAACCTCCTAGACGCAACTTTTCTTGCCACCAGACCTTTCTCCATCAATTAGGAATCTGATGCCGTCACTAAACACATTCCTTAAATTGTAGCCATTTGTTGAGTGTTTTTCTTGGTGTCTAATCCACATATATCACCACTGCCCTTGATTTTTTTGTCTGTATATCTCTTAAATGTCAACATATGCACGTGTGATTTAGTTTACCAAGATTTTTCAATGCCGAGAACCTCGTTCAGAGAGTAAAAAAGGCGTAAGGTTCACAATGGTGTAAAATTAAAATGGGATATAACGGGCTAGGATTCGAGTTACAGGAACAAGGGCCAAACCAACCACCCAAGAATGGAATCGTCGAGCGAAAACACTTGACAACCTCCTAGACGCAGCTTTTCTTGCCACCAGACCTTTCTCCATAAATTAGGAATCTGATGCCGTCACTAAACACATTCCTTAAATTGTAGCCATTTGTTGAGTGTTTTTCTTGGTGTCTAATCCACATATATATCACCATTGCGCTTGATTTTCTTGACTGTATCTCTTAAATGTCAACATATACAAGTGTGATTTAGTTTAAGAAGATTTTTCAATGCCGAGAACCTCGATCAGAGTGTAAAAAAGGCGTAAGGTTCACAATGGTGTAAAATTAAAATGGGATATACCGGGCTAGGATTCGAGTTACAGGAACAAGGGCCAAACCAACCACCCAAGAATGGAATCGTCTAGCGAAAACACTTGACAACCTCCTAGAAGCAGCTTTTCTTGCCACCAGAACTTTCTCCATTAATTAGGAATCTAATGCCGTCACTAAACACATTCCTTAAATTGTAGCCATTTGTTGAGTGTTTTTTTTTGTGTCTAATCTGCATATATATCACCAGTGCCCTTGATTTTCTTGACTGTATATCTCTTAAATGTCAACATATACACGTGTGATTTAGTTTACGAAGATTTTTCAATGCCGAGAACCTCGATCAGAGAGTAAAAAAGGCGTAAGGTTCACAATGGTGTAAAGTTAAATGGGATATACCGGGCTAGGATTCGAGTTACAGGAATAAGGGCCAAACCAACCACCCAAGAATTTAATCGTCGAGCGAAACACTTGACAACCTCCTAAACGCAGCATTTCTTGCCACCAGATCTTTCTCCATCAATTAGGAATCTGATGCCGTCACTAAACACATTCCTTAAATTGTAGCCATTTGTTGAGTGTTTTTCTGGGTGTCTATTCTACATATATATCACCATTGCGCTTGATTTTCTTGACTGTATATCTCTTAAATGTCAACATATATACGTGTGATTTAGTTTACGAAGATTTTTCAATGCCGAGAACCTCGATCAGAGAGTAAAAAAGGCGTAAGGTTCACAATGGTGTAAAATTAAAATGGGATATATCGGGCTAGGATTCGAGTTACAGGAACAAGGGCCAAACCAACCACCCAAGAATGGAATCGTTGAGCGAAAACACTTGACAACCTCCTAGAAGTAGCTTTTCTTGCCACCAGAACTTTCTCCATCAATTAGGAATCTGATGCCATCACTAAACACATTCCTTAAATTGTAGCCATTTATTGAGTGTTTTTTTTGTGTCTAATCCGCATATATATCACCATTGCCCCTGATTTTCTTGACTGTATATCTCTTAAATGTCAACATATACACGTGTGAATTAGTTTACGAAGATTTTTCAATGCCGGGAACCTCGATCAGAGAGTAAAAAAGGCGTAAGGTTTATAATGGTGTAAAATTAAAATGGGATATACCGGGCTAGGATTCGAGTTACAAGAACAAGGGCCAAATGAACCACCCAAGAATGGAATCGTTGAGCGAAAACACTTGACAACCTCCTAGCAGCAGCCTTTCTTGCCTCAAGACCTTTCTCCATCAATTAGGAATCTGATGCAGTCACTAAACACATTCCTTAAATTGTAGCCATTTCTTTGAGTGTTTTGTTTGGTGTCGAATCCGCATATATATCACCATTGCCCTTAATTTTCTTGACTGTATATCTCTTAAATGTCAACATATACACGTGTGATTTAGTTTACGCAGATTTTTCAATGCCGAGAACCTCGATCAGAGAGTAAAAAAGGTGTAAGGTTTACAATGGTGTAAAATTAAAATGGGATATATCGGGCTAGAATTCGAGTTACATGAATAAGGGCTAAACCAACCACCCAAGAATGGAATCGTCGAGCGAAAACACTTGACAACCTCCTAGACGCAACTTTTCTTGCCACCAGACCTTTCTCCATCAATTAGGAATATGATGCCGTCACCAAACACATTCCTTAAATTGTAGCCATTTGTTGAGTGTTTTTTCTTTGGTGTCTAATCCGCATATATATCACCATTGCCCTTGGTTTTTTTGTCTGTAAATCTCTTAAATGTCAACATATACACGTGTGAATTATTTTACTAAGATTTTTCATTGCCGAGAACCTCGATCGGAGAGTAAAAAAGGCGTAAGGTTCACAATGGGGTGTAAAATTAAAATGGGATATACCGGGCTAGGATTCGAGTTACCGGAATAAGGGCCAAACCAACCACCCAAGAATGGAATCGTCGAGCGAAAACACTTGACAACCCCCTAGACGCAGCTTTTCTTGCCACCAGACATTTCTCCATTAATTAGGAATCTGATGCCGTCACTAAACACATTCATTAAATTGTAGCCATTTGTTGAGTGTTTTTCTTGTTGTCTAATCCACATATATATCACCATTGCATTTGATTTTCTTGACTGTATATCTCTTAAATGTCAACATATACACGTGTGATTTAGTTTACGAAGATTTTTCAATGCCGAGAACCTCGATCAGAGAGTAAAAAAGGCGTAAGGTTCACAATGGGGTGTAAAATTAAAATGTGATATATCGGGCTAGGATTCGAGTTACGGGAACAAGGGCCAAACCAACCACCCAAGTATGGAATCGTCGAGCGAAAACACTTGACAACCTCCTAGAAGCAGCTTTTCTTGCCACCAGACCTTTCTCCATCAATTAGGAATCTGATGTCGTCACTAAACACATTCCTTAAATTGTAGCCACTTGTTGAGTGTTTTTTCTTTGGTGTCTAATCCGCATATATATCACCATTGCCCTAGATTTTCTTGACTGTATATATCTTAAATTTCAACATATACACGTGTGATTTAGTTTACGAGGATTATTCAATACCGAGAACCTCGATCAGAGAGTAAAAAAGGCGTAAGGTTCATAATGGTGTAAAATTAAAATGTGATATACCGGGCTAGGATTCGAGTTACAGGAACAAGGGCCAAACCAACCACCCAAGAATGGAATCGTCGAGAGAAAACACTAGACAACCTCCTAGAAGCAGCTTTTCTTGCCACCAGAACTTTCTCCATCCATTAGGAATCTGATGCCGTCACTAAACACATTCCTTAAATTATAGCCATTTGTTGAGTGTTTGTTTTGGTGTCTAATCCGCATATATATCACCATTGCATTTGATTTTCTTGACTATATATCTCTTAAATGTCAACATATACACGTGTGATTTAGTTTTCAAAGATTTTTGAATGCCGAGATGCTCGATCAGAGAGTAAAAAAGGCGTAAAGTTTACAATGGTGTAAAATTAAAATGGGATATACCGGGCTAGGATTCGAGTTACAAGAACAAGGGCCAAATGAACCACCCAAGAATGGAATCGTTGAGCGAAAACACTTGACAACCTCCTAGCAGCTGCCTTTCTTGCCTCAAGACCTTTCTTCATCAATTAGGAATCTGATGCAGTCACTAAACACATTCCTTAAATTGTAGCCATTTGTTGAGTGTTTTGTTTGGTGTCGAATCCGCATAAATATCACCATTGTCCTTGATTTTCTTGACTGTATATCTCTTAAATGTCAACATATACACGTGTGATTTAGTTTACGAAGATTTTTCAATGCCGAGAACCTCGATCAGAGAGTAAAAAAGGCGTAAGGTTTACAATGGTGTAAAATTAAAATGGGATATATCGGGCTACGATTCGAGTTACATGAATAAGGGCCAAACCAACCACCCAAGAATGGAATCGTCGAGCGAAAACACTTGACAACCTCCTAGACGCAACTTTTCGTGCCACCAGACCTTTCTCCATCAATTAGGAATCTGATGCCGTCACCAAACACATTCCTTAAATTGTAGTCATTTGTTGAGTGTTTTTTCTTTGGTGTCTAATCCGCATATATATCACCATTGCCCTTGATTTTTTTTGTCTGTATATCTCTTAAATGTCAACATATACACGTGTGATTTATTTTACTAAGATTTTTCAATGCCGAGAACCTTGATCAGAGAGTAATTAAGGCGTAAGGTTCACAATGGTGTAAAATTAAAATGGGATATACCGGGCTAGGATTCGAGTTACCGGAATAAGGGCCAAACCAACCACCCAAGGATGGAATCGTCGAGCGAAAACACTTGACAACCTCCTAGACGCAGCTTTTCTTCCCACCAGACCTTTCTCAATCATTTAGCAATCTGATGCCGTCACTAAACACATTCCTTAAATTGTAGCCATTTGTTGAGTGTTTTTCTTGGTGTCTAATCCACATATATATCACCATTGCGCTTGATTTTCTTGACTGTATATCACTTAAATGTGAACATATACACGTTTGATTTAGTTTACGAAGATTTTTCAATGCCGAGAACCTCGATCGGAGAGTAAAAAAGGCGTATGGTTTACAATGGTGTAAAAATAAAATGGGATATACCGGGCTAGGATTCGAGTTACAGGAATAAGGGCAAAACCAACCACCCAAGAATGGAATCGTCGAGCGAAAACACTTGACAACCTCCTAGACGCAACTTTTATTGCCACCAGACCTTTCTCCATCAATTAGGAATCTGATGCCGTCACTAAACACATTCCTTAAATTGTAGCCATTTGTTGAGTGTTTTTCTTGGTGTCTAATCCACATATATCACCATTGCCCTTGATTTTTTTGTCTGTATATCTCTTAAATGTCAACATATACACGTGTGATTTAGTTTACCAAGATTTTTCAATGCTGAGAACCTCGATCAGAGAGTAAAAAAGGCGTAAGGTTCACAATGGTGTTAAATTAAAATGGGATATAACGGGCTAGGATTCGAGTTACAGGAACAACGGCCAAGCCAACCACCCAAGAATGGAATCGTCGAGCGAAAACACTTGACAACCTCCTAGAAGCAGCTTTTCTTGCCACCAGAACTTTCTCCATCAATTAGGAATCTGATGCCGTCACTAAACACATTCCTTAAATTGTAGCCATTTGTTAAGTGTTTTTTTTGGTATCTAATCCGCATATATATCACCATTGCCCTTGATTTTCTTGACTGTATATCCCTTAAATGTCAACATATACACGTGTGATTTAGTTTACGAAGATTTTTCAATGCCGAGAACCTCGATCAGAGAGTAAAAACGGCGTAAGGTTCACAATGGTGTAAAATGAAAATGGGATATACCGGGAAAGGATTCGAGTTACAGGAACAAGGGCCAAACCAACCACCCAAGAATGGAATCGTCGAGAGAAAACACTTGACAACCTCCTAGAAGCAGCTTTTCTTGCCACCGGAACTTTCTCCATCAATTAGGAATCTGATGCCGTCACTAAACACATTCCTTAAATTGTAGCCATTTGTTCAGTGTTTTTTTGGTGTCTAATCCGCATATATATCACCATTGCGCTTGATTTTATTGACTTTATATCTCTTAAATGTCAACACATACACGTGTGATTTAGTTTACAAAGATTTTTCAATGCCGAGAACCTCGATCAGAGAGTAAAAAAGGCGTAAGGTTCACAATGGTGTAAAATTAAAATGGGATATAACGGGCTAGGATTCGAGTTACGGGAACAATGGCCAAACCAACCACCGAAGAATGGAATCGTCGAGCGAAAACACTTGACAACCTTCTAGAAGCAGCTTTTCTTGCCACCAGACCTTTCTCCATCAATTAGGAATCTGATGCCGTCACTAAACACATTCCTTAAATTGTAGCCATTTGTTGAGTGTTTTTTCTTTGGTGTCTAATCCGCATATATATCACCATTGCCCTTGATTTTCTTGACTGTATATCTCTTAAATGTCAACATATACACGTGTGATTTAGTTTACGAAGATTTTTCAATGCCGAGAACCTCGATCAGAGAGCAAAAAAGGCGTAAGGTTCACAATGGTGTAAAACGAAAATGGGATATACCGGGCTAGGATTCGAGTTACAGGAACAAGGGCCAAACCAACCACCCAAGAATGGAATCGTCGAGAGAAAACACTTGACAACCTCCTAGAAGCAGCTTTTCTTGCCACCGGAACTTTCTCCATCAATTAGGAATCTGATACCGTCACTAAACACATTCCTTAAATTGTAGCCATTTGTTGAGTGTTTTTTTGGTGTCTAATCCGCATATATATCACCATTGCACTTCATTTTCTTGACTGTATATCTCTTAAATGTCAACATATACACGTGTGATTTAGTTTACGTAGATTTTTCAATGCCGAGAACCTCGATCAGAGAGTAAAAAAGGCGTAAGGTTCACAATGGGGTGTAAAATTAAAATGTGATATATCGGGCTAGGATTCGAATTACGGGAACAAGGGCCAAACCAACCACCCAAGTATGGAATCGTCGAGCGAAAACACTTGACAACCTCCTAGAAGCAGCTTTTCTTGCCACCAGACCTTTCTCCATCAATTAGGAATCTGATGTCGTCACTAAACACATTCCTTAAATTGTAGCCACTTGTTGAGTGTTTTTTCTTTGGTGTCTAATCCGCATATATATCACCATTGCCCTAGATTTTCTTGACTGTATATATCTTAAATTTCAACATATACACGTGTGATTTAGTTTACGAGGATTTTTCAATACCGAGAACCTCGATCAGAGAGTAAAAAAGGCGTAAGGTTCATAATGGTGTAAAATTAAAATGTGATATACCGGGCTAGGATTCGAGTTACAAGAACAAGGGCCAAATGAACCACCCAAGAATGGAATCGTTGAGCGAAAACACTTGACAACCTCCTAGCAGCAGCCTTTCTTGCCTCAAGACCTTTCTCCATCAATTAGGAATCTGATGCAGTCACTAAACACATTCCTTAAATTGTAGCCATTTCTTTGAGTGTTTTGTTTGGTGTCGAATCCGCATATATATCACCATTGCCCTTAATTTTCTTGACTGTATATCTCTTAAATGTCAACATATACACGTGTGATTTAGTTTACGCAGATTTTTCAATGCCGAGAACCTCGATCAGAGAGTAAAAAAGGTGTAAGGTTTACAATGGTGTAAAATTAAAATGGGATATATCGGGCTAGAATTCGAGTTACATGAATAAGGGCTAAACCAACCACCCAAGAATGGAATCGTCGAGCGAAAACACTTGACAACCTCCTAGACGCAACTTTTCTTGCCACCAGACCTTTCTCCATCAATTAGGAATATGATGCCGTCACCAAACACATTCCTTAAATTGTAGCCATTTGTTGAGTGTTTTTTCTTTGGTGTCTAATCCGCATATATATCACCATTGCCCTTGGTTTTTTTGTCTGTAAATCTCTTAAATGTCAACATATACACGTGTGAATTATTTTACTAAGATTTTTCATTGCCGAGAACCTCGATCGGAGAGTAAAAAAGGCGTAAGGTTCACAATGGTGTAAAATTAAAATGGGATATACCGGGCTAGGATTCGAGTTACCGGAATAAGGGCCAAACCAACCACCCAAGAATGGAATCGTCGAGCGAAAACACTTGACAACCCCCTAGACGCAGCTTTTCTTGCCACCAGACATTTCTCCATTAATTAGGAATCTGATGCCGTCACTAAACACATTCATTAAATTGTAGCCATTTGTTGAGTGTTTTTCTTGTTGTCTAATCCACATATATATCACCATTGCATTTGATTTTCTTGACTGTATATCTCTTAAATGTCAACATATACACGTGTGATTTAGTTTACGAAGATTTTTCAATGCCGAGAACCTCGATCAGAGAGTAAAAAAGGCGTAAGGTTCACAATGGGGTGTAAAATTAAAATGTGATATATCGGGCTAGGATTCGAGTTACGGGAACAAGGGCCAAACCAACCACCCAAGTATGGAATCGTCGAGCGAAAACACTTGACAACCTCCTAGAAGCAGCTTTTCTTGCCACCAGACCTTTCTCCATCAATTAGGAATCTGATGTCGTCACTAAACACATTCCTTAAATTGTAGCCACTTGTTGAGTGTTTTTTCTTTGGTGTCTAATCCGCATATATATCACCATTGCCCTAGATTTTCTTGACTGTATATATCTTAAATTTCAACATATACACGTGTGATTTAGTTTACGAGGATTATTCAATACCGAGAACCTCGATCAGAGAGTAAAAAAGGCGTAAGGTTCATAATGGTGTAAAATTAAAATGTGATATACCGGGCTAGGATTCGAGTTACAGGAACAAGGGCCAAACCAACCACCCAAGAATGGAATCGTCGAGAGAAAACACTAGACAACCTCCTAGAAGCAGCTTTTCTTGCCACCAGAACTTTCTCCATCCATTAGGAATCTGATGCCGTCACTAAACACATTCCTTAAATTATAGCCATTTGTTGAGTGTTTGTTTTGGTGTCTAATCCGCATATATATCACCATTGCATTTGATTTTCTTGACTATATATCTCTTAAATGTCAACATATACACGTGTGATTTAGTTTTCAAAGATTTTTGAATGCCGAGATGCTCGATCAGAGAGTAAAAAAGGCGTAAAGTTTACAATGGTGTAAAATTAAAATGGGATATACCGGGCTAGGATTCGAGTTACAAGAACAAGGGCCAAATGAACCACCCAAGAATGGAATCGTTGAGCGAAAACACTTGACAACCTCCTAGCAGCTGCCTTTCTTGCCTCAAGACCTTTCTTCATCAATTAGGAATCTGATGCAGTCACTAAACACATTCCTTAAATTGTAGCCATTTGTTGAGTGTTTTGTTTGGTGTCGAATCCGCATAAATATCACCATTGTCCTTGATTTTCTTGACTGTATATCTCTTAAATGTCAACATATACACGTGTGATTTAGTTTACGAAGATTTTTCAATGCCGAGAACCTCGATCAGAGAGTAAAAAAGGCGTAAGGTTTACAATGGTGTAAAATTAAAATGGGATATATCGGGCTACGATTCGAGTTACATGAATAAGGGCCAAACCAACCACCCAAGAATGGAATCGTCGAGCGAAAACACTTGACAACCTCCTAGACGCAACTTTTCGTGCCACCAGACCTTTCTCCATCAATTAGGAATCTGATGCCGTCACCAAACACATTCCTTAAATTGTAGTCATTTGTTGAGTGTTTTTTCTTTGGTGTCTAATCCGCATATATATCACCATTGCCCTTGATTTTTTTTGTCTGTATATCTCTTAAATGTCAACATATACACGTGTGATTTATTTTACTAAGATTTTTCAATGCCGAGAACCTTGATCAGAGAGTAATTAAGGCGTAAGGTTCACAATGGTGTAAAATTAAAATGGGATATACCGGGCTAGGATTCGAGTTACCGGAATAAGGGCCAAACCAACCACCCAAGGATGGAATCGTCGAGCGAAAACACTTGACAACCTCCTAGACGCAGCTTTTCTTCCCACCAGACCTTTCTCAATCATTTAGCAATCTGATGCCGTCACTAAACACATTCCTTAAATTGTAGCCATTTGTTGAGTGTTTTTCTTGGTGTCTAATCCACATATATATCACCATTGCGCTTGATTTTCTTGACTGTATATCACTTAAATGTGAACATATACACGTTTGATTTAGTTTACGAAGATTTTTCAATGCCGAGAACCTCGATCGGAGAGTAAAAAAGGCGTATGGTTTACAATGGTGTAAAAATAAAATGGGATATACCGGGCTAGGATTCGAGTTACAGGAATAAGGGCAAAACCAACCACCCAAGAATGGAATCGTCGAGCGAAAACACTTTACAACCTCCTAGACGCAACTTTTATTGCCACCAGACCTTTCTCCATCAATTAGGAATCTGATGCCGTCACTAAACACATTCCTTAAATTGTAGCCATTTGTTGAGTGTTTTTCTTGGTGTCTAATCCACATATATCACCATTGCCCTTGATTTTTTTGTCTGTATATCTCTTAAATGTCAACATATACACATGTGATTTAGTTTACCAAGATTTTTCAATGCTGAGAACCTCGATCAGAGAGTAAAAAAGGCGTAAGGTTCACAATGGTGTAAAATTAAAATGGGATATAACGGGCTAGGATTCGAGTTACAGGAACAACGGCCAAGCCAACCACCCAAGAATGGAATCGTCGAGCGAAAACACTTGACAACCTCCTAGAAGCAGCTTTTCTTGCCACCAGAACTTTCTCCATCAATTAGGAATCTGATGCCGTCACTAAACACATTCCTTAAATTGTAGCCATTTGTTAAGTGTTTTTTTTGGTATCTAATCCGCATATATATCACCATTGCCCTTGATTTTCTTGACTGTATATCCCTTAAATGTCAACATATACACGTTTGATTTAGTTTACGAAGATTTTTCAATGCCGAGAACCTCGATCAGAGAGTAAAAACGGCGTAAGGTTCACAATGGTGTAAAATGAAAATGGGATATACCGGGCAAGGATTCGAGTTACAGGAACAAGGGCCAAACCAACCACCCAAGAATGGAATCGTCGAGAGAAAACACTTGACAACCTCCTAGAAGCAGCTTTTCTTGCCACCGGAACTTTCTCCATCAATTAGGAATCTGATGCCGTCACTAAACACATTCCTTAAATTGTAGCCATTTGTTGAGTGTTTTTTTGGTGTCTAATCCGCATATATATCACCATTGCGCTTGATTTTATTGACTTTATATCTCTTAAATGTCAACACATACACGTGTGATTTAGTTTACAAAGATTTTTCAATGCCGAGAACCTCGATCAGAGAGTAAAAAAGGCGTAAGGTTCACAATGGTGTAAAATTAAAATGGGATATAACGGGCTAGGATTCGAGTTACGGGAACAATGGCCAAACCAACCACCGAAGAATGGAATCGTCGAGCGAAAACACTTGACAACCTTCTAGAAGCAGCTTTTCTTGCCACCAGACCTTTCTCCATCAATTAGGAATCTGATGCCGTCACTAAACACATTCCTTAAATTGTAGCCATTTGTTGAGTGTTTTTTCTTTGGTGTCTAATCCGCATATATATCACCATTGCCCTTGATTTTCTTGACTGTATATCTCTTAAATGTCAACATATACACGTGTGATTTAGTTTACGAAGATTTTTCAATGCCGAGAACCTCGATCAGAGAGCAAAAAAGGCGTAAGGTTCACAATGGTGTAAAACGAAAATGGGATATACCGGGCTAGGATTCGAGTTACAGGAACAAGGGCCAAACCAACCACCCAAGAATGGAATCGTCGAGAGAAAACACTTGACAACCTCCTAGAAGCAGCTTTTCTTGCCACCGGAACTTTCTCCATCAATTAGGAATCTGATACCGTCACTAAACACATTCCTTAAATTGTAGCCATTTGTTGAGTGTTTTTTTGGTGTCTAATCCGCATATATATCACCATTGCACTTCATTTTCTTGACTGTATATCTCTTAAATGTCAACATATACACGTGTGATTTAGTTTACGTAGATTTTTCAATGCCGAGAACCTCGATCAGAGAGTAAAAAAGGCGTAAGGTTCACAATGGGGTGTAAAATTAAAATGTGATATATCGGGCTAGGATTCGAATTACGGGAACAAGGGCCAAACCAACCACCCAAGTATGGAATCGTCGAGCGAAAACACTTGACAACCTCCTAGAAGCAGCTTTTCTTGCCACCAGACCTTTCTCCATCAATTAGGAATCTGATGTCGTCACTAAACACATTCCTTAAATTGTAGCCACTTGTTGAGTGTTTTTTCTTTGGTGTCTAATCCGCATATATATCACCATTGCCCTAGATTTTCTTGACTGTATATATCTTAAATTTCAACATATACACGTGTGATTTAGTTTACGAGGATTTTTCAATACCGAGAACCTCGATCAGAGAGTAAAAAAGGCGTAAGGTTCACAATGGTGTAAAATTAAAATGTGATATACCGGGCTAGGATTCGAGTTACAGGAACAAGGGCCAAACCAATCACCCAAGAATGGAATCGTCGAGAGAAAACACTAGACAACCTCCTAGAAGTAGCTTTTCTTGCCACCAGAACTTTCTCCATCAATTAGGAATCTGATGCCGTCACTAAACACATTCCTTAAATTATAGCCATTTGTTGAGTGTTTGTTTTGGTGTCTAATCCGCATATATATCACCATTGCACTTGATTTTCTTGACTATATATCTCTTAAATGTCAACATATACACGTGTGATTTAGTTTTCAAAGATTTTTGAATGCCGAGATGCTCGATCAGAGAGTAAAAAAGGCGTAAAGTTTACAATGGTGTAAAATTAAAATGGGATATACCGGGCTAGGATTCGAGTTACAAGAACAAGGGCCAAATGAACCACCCAAGAATGGAATCGTTGAGCGAAAACACTTGACAACCTCCTAGCAGCTGCCTTTCTTGCCTCAAGACCTTTCTTCATCAATTAGGAATCTGATGCAGTCACTAAACACATTCCTTAAATTGTAGCCATTTGTTGAGTGTTTTGTTTGGTGTCGAATCCGCATATATATCACCATTGCCCTTGATTTTCTTGACTGTATATCTCTTAAATGTCAACATATACACGTGTGATTTAGTTTACGAAGATTTTTCAATGCCGAGAACCTCGATCAGAGAGTAAAAAAGGCGTAAGGTTTACAATGGTGTAAAACTAAAATGGGATATATCGGGCTACGATTCGAGTTACATGAATAAGGGCCAAACCAACCACCCAAGAATGGAATCGTCGAGCGAAAACACTTGACAACCTCCTAGACGCAACTTTTCTTGCCACCAGACCTTTCTCCATCAATTAGGAATCTGATGCCGTCACCAAACACATTCCTTAAATTGTAGCCATTTGTTGAGTGTTTTTTCTTTGGTGTATAATCCGCATATATATCACCATTACCCTTGATTTTTTTTGTCTGTATATCTCTTAAATGTCAACATATACACGTGTGATTTATTTTACTAAGATTTTTCAATGCCGAGAACCTTGATCAGAGAGTAATTAAGGCGTAAGGTTCACAATGGTGTAAAATTAAAATGGGATATACCGGGCTTGGATTCGAGTTACAGGAATAAGGGCCAAACCAACCACCCAAGGATGGAATCGTCGAGCGAAAACACTTGACAACCTCCTAGACGCAGCTTTTCTTCCCACCAGACCTTTCTCAATCATTTAGCAATCTGATGCCGTCACTAAACACACTCCTTAAATTGTAGCCATTTGTTGAGTGTTTTTCTTGGTGTCTAATCCACATATATATCACCATTGCGCTTGATTTTCTTGACTGTATATCACTTAAATGTCAACATATACACGTTTGATTTAGTTTACGAAGATTTTTCAATGCCGAGAACCTCGATCGGAGAGTAAAAAAGGCGTATGGTTTACAATGGTGTAAAAATAAAATGGGATATACCGGGCTAGGATTCGAGTTACAGGAATAAGGGGAAAACCAACCACCCAAGAATGGAATCGTCGAGCGAAAACACTTGACAACCTCCTAGACGCAACTTTTCTTGCCACCAGACCTTTCTCCGTCAATTAGGAATCTGATGCCGTCACTAAACACATTCCTTAAATTGTAGCCATTTGTTGAGTGTTTTTTCTTTGGTGTCTTATCCGCATATATATCACCATTGCCCTTGATTTTCTTGACTGTATATCTCTTAAATGTCAACATATACACGTGTGATTTAGTTTACGAAGATTTTTCAATGCCGAGAACCTCGATCAGAGAGCAAAAAAGGCGTAAGGTTCACAATGGTGTAAAACGAAAATGGGATATACCGGGCTAGGATTCGAGTTACAGGAACAAGGGCCAAACCAACCACCCAAGAATGGAATCGTCGAGAGAAAACACTTGACAACCTCCTAGAAGCAGCTTTTCTTGCCACCGGAACTTTCTCCATCAATTAGGAATCTGATACCGTCACTAAACACATTCCTTAAATTGTAGCCATTTGTTGAGTGTTTTTTTGGTGTCTAATCCGCATATATATCACCATTGCACTTCATTTTTTTGACTGTATATCTCTTAAATGTCAACATATACACGTGTGATTTAGTTTACGAAGATTTTTCAATGCCGAGAACCTCGATCAGAGAGTAAAAAAGGCGTAAGGTTCACAACGGGGTGTAAAATTAAAATGTGATATATCGGGCTAGGATTCGAGTTACGGGAACAAGGGCCAAACCAACCACCCAAGTATGGAATCGTCGAGCGAAAACACTTGACAACCTCCTAGAAGCAGCTTTTCTTGCCACCAGACCTTTCTCCATCAATTAGGAATCTGATGTCGTCACTAAACACATTCCTTAAATTGTAGCCACTTGTTGAGTGTTTTTTCTTTGGTGTCTAATCCGCATATATATCACCATTGCCCTAGATTTTCTTGACTGTATATATCTTAAATTTCAACATATACACGTGTGATTTAGTTTACGAGGATTTTTCAATACCGAGAACCTCGATCAGAGAGTAAAAAAGGCGTAAGGTTCACAATGGTGTAAAATTAAAATGTGATATACCGGGCTAGGATTCGAGTTACAGGAACAAGGGCCAAACCAATCACCCAAGAATGGAATCGTCGAGAGAAAACACTAGACAACCTCCTAGAAGCAGCTTTTCTTGCCACCAGAACTTTCTCCATCAATTAGGAATCTGATGCCGTCACTAAACACATTCCTTAAATTGTAGCCATTTGTTAAGTGTTTTTTTTTTTATATCTAATCCGCATATATATCACCATTGCCCTTGATTTTCTTGACTGTATATCCCTTAAATGTCAACATATACACGTGTGATTTAGTTTACGAAGATTTTTCAATGCCGAGAACCTCGATCAGAGAGTAAAAACGGCGTAAGGTTCACAATGGTGTAAAATGAAAATGGGATATACCGGGCAAGCATTCGAGTTACAGGAACAAGGGCCAAACCAACCACCCAAGAATGGAATCGTCGAGAGAAAACACTTGACAACCTCCTAGAAGTAGCTTTTCTTGCCACCGGAACTTTCTCCATCAATTAGGAATCTGATGCCGTCACTAAACACATTCCTTAAATTGTAGCCATTTGTTGAGTGTTTTTTTGGTGTCTAATCCGCATATATATCACCATTGCGCTTGATTTTATTGACTTTATATCTCTTAAATGTCAACACATACACGTGTGATTTAGTTTACAAAGATTTTTCAATGCCGAGAACCTCGATCAGAGAGTAAAAAAGGCGTAAGGTTCACAATGGTGTAAAATTAAAATGGGATATAACGGGCTAGGATTCGAGTTACGGGAACAACGGCCAAACCAACCACCGAAGAATGGAATCGTCGAGCGAAAACACTTGACAACCTTCTAGAAGCAGCTTTTCTTGCCACCAGACCTTTCTCCATCAATTAGGAATCTGATGCCGTCACTAAACACATTCCTTAAATTGTAGCCATTTGTTGAGTGTTTTTTCTTTGGTGTCTAATCCGCATATATATCACCATTGCCCTTGATTTTCTGGACTGTATATCTCTTAAATGTCAACATATACACGTGTGATTTAGTTTACGAAGATTTTTCAATGCCGAGAACCTCGATCAGAGAGCAAAAAAGGCGTAAGGTTCACAATGGTGTAAAACGAAAATGGGATATACCGGGCTAGGATTCGAGTTACAGGAACAAGGGCCAAACCAACAACCCAAGAATGGAATCGTCGAGAGAAAACACTTGACAACCTCCTAGAAGCAGCTTTTCTTGCCACCGGAACTTTCTCCATCAATTAGGAATCTGATACCGTCACTAAACACATTCCTTAAATTGTAGCCATTTGTTGAGTGTTTTTTTGGTGTCTAATCCGCATATATATCACCATTGCACTTGATTTTCTTGACTATATATCTCTTTAATGTCAACATATACACGTGTGATTTAGTTTACAAAGATTTTTCAATGCCGAGAACCTCGATCAGAGAGTAAAAAAGGTGTAAGGTTCACAATGGCGTAGAATTAAAATGGGATATACCGGGCTAGGATTCGAGTTACAAGAACAAGGGCCAAATGAACCACCCAAGAATGGAATCGTTGAGCGAAAACACTTGACAACCTCCTAGCAGCAGCTTTTCTTGCCACAAGACCTTTCTCCATCAATTAGGAATCTGATGCCGTCACTAAACACATTCCTTAAATTGTAACCATTTGTTGAGTGTTTTTTTCGTGTCTAATCCGCATATATATCACCATTGCCCTTGATTTTCTTAACTGTATATCTCTTAAATGTCAACATATACACGTGTGATTTAGTTTACGACGATTTTGAAATGCCGAGAACCTCGATCAGAGAGTAAAAAGGGCGTAAGGTTCACAATGGTGTAAAATTAAAATGGGATATACCGGGCTTGGATTCGAGTTACAGGAACAAGGGCCAAACCAACCACCCAAGAATGGAATCGTCGAGCGAAAACACTTGACATCCTCCTAGCAGTAGCTTTTCTTGCCACAAGACCTTTCTCCATCATTTAGGAATTTGATGCCGTCACTAAACACATTCCTTAAATAATAGCCATTTGTTGAGTGTTTTTTTTGTGTCTAATCAGCATATATATCACCATTGCCCTTGACTTTCTTGACTGTATATATCCTAAATGTCAACATATACACGTGTGATTTAGTTTACGAAGATTTTTCAATGCCGAGAACCTCGATCAGAGAGTAAAAAAGGCGTAAGGTTCACAATGGTGTAAAATTAAAATGGGATATACCGGGCTAGGATTCGAGTTACAGGAACAAGGGCCAAACCAACCACCCAAGAATGGAATCGTCAAGCAAAAACACTTGACAACCTCCTAGAAGCAGACCTTTCTCCATCAATTAGGAATTTGATGCCATCAATAAACACATTCCTTAAATTGTAGCCATTTGTTGAGTGTTTTTCTTGTTGTCTAATCCGCATATGTATCAACATTGCCCTTGATTTTCTTGACTGTATATCTCTTAAATGTCAACATATACACGTGTGATTTAGTTTACGGAGATTTTTCAATGCCGAGAACCTCGATCAGAGAGTAAAAAAGGTGTAAGGTTCACAATGGTGTAAAATTAAAACGGGATATACTGGGCTAGGATTCGAGTTACAAGAACAAGGGCCAAATGAACCACCCAAGAATGGAATGGTTGAGCGAAAAAACTTGACAACCTCCTAGCAGCAGCTTTTCTTGCCACAAGACATTTCTCCATCAATTAGGAATCTGATGCCCTCACTAAACACATTCCTTAAATTGTAGCCATTTGTTGTGTGTTTTTTTTCGTGTCTAATCCGCATATATATCACCATTGCCCTTGATTTTCTTGACTGTATCTCTCTTAAATGTCAACATATACACGTGTGATTTAGTTTACGACTATTTTTCAATGCCGAGAACCTCGATCAGAGAGTAAAAAAGGCGTAAGGTTCACAAGGGTGTAAAATTAAAATGGGATATACCGGGCTAGTATTCGAGTTACTGGAACAAGGGCTAAATGAACCACCCAAGAATGGAATCGTTGACCGAAAACACTTGACAACCTCCTAGCAGCAGCTTTTCTTGCCACAAGACCTTTCTCCATCAATTAGGAATCTGATGCCGTCACTAAACACATTCCTTAAATTGTAGCCATTTGTTGAGTGTTATTTTTGTGTTTAATCTGCATATATATCACCATTGCCCTTGATTTTCTTGACCATATATCTCTTAAATGTCAACATATACACGTGTGATTTAGTTTACGAAGATTTTTCGATGCCGAGAACCTCGATCAGAGAGTAAAAAAGGCGTAAGGTTCACAATGGTGTAAAATTAAAATGGGATATACCGAGCTAGGATTCGAGTTACAGGAACAAGGGCCAAACCGACCACCAAAGAATGGAATTGTCAAGCCAAAACACTTGACAACCTCCTAGAAGAAGCTTTTCTTGCCACCAGATCTTTCTCCATCAATTAGGAATCTGATGCCATCACTAAACACATTCCTTAATTTGTAGCCAATTGTTGAGTGTTTTTTTTTTGTGTCTAATCCGCATATATATCACCACTGCCCTTGATTTTCTTGACAGTATATCTCTTAAATGTCAACATATACACGTGTGATTTAGTTTACGACGATTTTTCAATGCCGAGAACCTCGATCAGAGAGTAAAAAAGGCGTAAGGTTCACAATGGTGTAAAATTAAAATGGGATATAACGGGCTAGTATTCGAGTTACTAGAACAAGGGCCAAATGAACCACCCAAGAATGGAATCGTTGAGCGAAAACACTTGCAACCTCCTAGCAGCAGCTTTTCTTGCCACAAGACCTTTCTCCATCAATTAGGAATCTGATGCCATCACTAAACACATTCCTTAAATTGTAACCATTTGTTGAGTGTTTTTTTCGTGTCTAATCCGCATATATATCACCATTGCCCTTGATTTTCTTGACTGTATATCTCTTAAATGTCAACATATACACGTGTGATTTAGTTTACGACGATTTTTCAATGCCGAGAACCTCGATCAGAGAGTAAAAAAGGCGTAAGGTTCACAATGGTGTAAAATTAAAATGGGATATACCGAGCTAGGATTCGAGTTACAGGAACAAGGGCCAAACCAACCACCAAAGAATGGAATCGTCAAGCCAAAACACTTGACAACCACCTAGAAGAAGCTTTTCTTGCCACCAGACCTTTCTCCATCAATTAGGAATCTGATGCCGTTACTAAACACATTCCTTAATTTGTAGCCATTTGTTGAGTGTTTTTTTTCGTGTCTAATCCGCATATATATCACCATTGCACTTGATTTTCTTGACTATATATCTCTTTAATGTCAACATATACACGTGTGATTTAGTTTACAAAGATTTTTCAATGCCGAGAACCTCGATCAGAGAGTAAAAAAGGCGTAAGGTTCACAATGGTGTAAAACTAAAATGGGATATACCGGGCTAGGATTCGAGTTACAGGAACAAGGGCCAAACCAACCACCAAAGAATGGAATCGTCAAGCGAAAACACTTGACAACCTCCTTGAAGCAGCTTTTCTTGCCACCAGACCTTTCTCCATCAATTAGGAATTTGATGCCATCAATAAACACATTGCTTAAATTGTAGCAATTAGGAATTTGATGCCATCAATAAACACAATCGTGTAGAATTAAAATGGGATATACCGGGCTAGGATTCGAGTTACAAGAACAAGGGCCAAATGAACCACCCAAGAATGGAATCGTTGAGCGAAAACACTTCACAACCTCCTACCAGCAGCTTTTCTTGCCACAAGACCTTTCTCCATCAATTAGGAATCTGATGCCGTCACTAAACACATTCCTTAAATTGTAACCATTTGTTGAGTGTTTTTTTCGTGTCTAATCCGCATATATATCACCATTGCCCTTGATTTTCTTGACTGTATATCTCTTAAATGTCAACATATACACGTGTGATTTAGTTTATGACGATTTTTCAATGCCGAGAACCTCGATCAGAGAGTAAAAAGGGCGTAAGGTTCACAATGGTGTAAAATTAAAATGGGATATACCGGGCTTGGATTCGAGTTACAGGAACAAGGGCCAAACCAACCACCCAAGAATGGAATCGTCGAGAGAAAACACTTGACAACCTCCTAGAAGCATCTTTTCTTGCCACCGGAACTTTCTACATCAATTAGGAATCTGATGCCGTCACTAAACACATTCCTTAAATTGTAGCCATTTGTTCAGTGTTTTTTTGGTGTCTAATCCGCATATATATATCACCATCGCACTTGATTTTCTTGAATATATATCTATTAAATGTCAACATATACACGTGTGACTTAGTTTACAAAGATTTTTCAATGCCGAGAACCTCGATCAGAGAGTAAAAAAGGCGTAAGGTTCACAATGGTGTAAAATTAAAATGGGATATAACGGGCTAGGATTCGAGTTACGGGAACAACGGCCAAACCAACCACCGAAGAATGGAATCGTCGAGCGAAAACACTTGACAACCTTCTAGAAGCAGCTTTTCTTGCCACCAGACCTTTCTCCATCAATTAGGAATCTGATGCCGTCACTAAACACATTCCTTAAATTGTAGCCATTTGTTGAGTGTTTTTTCTTTGGTGTCTAATCCGCATATATATCACCATTGCCCTTGATTTTCTTGACTGTATATCTCTTAAATGTCAACATATACACGTTTGATTTAGTTTACGAAGATTTTTCAATGCCGAGAACCTCGATCAGAGAGTAAAAAAGGCGTAAGGTTCACAATGGTGTAAAATTAAAATGGGATATACCGGGCTAGGATTCGAGTTACAGGAACAAGGGCCAAACCAACCACTCAAGACTGGAATCGTCGAGCGAAAACACTTGACAACCTCCTAGAAGCAGCTTTTCTTGCCACCAGACCTTTCTCCATCAATTAGGAATTTGATGCCATCAATAAACACATTCCTTAAATTGTAGCCATTTGTTGAGTGTTTTTCTTGTTGTCTAATCCGCATATGTATCAACATTGCCCTTGATTTTCTTGACTGTATATCTCTTAAATGTCAACATATACACGTGTGATTTAGTTTACGGAGATTTTTCAATGCCGAGAACCTCGATCAGAGAGTAAAAAAGGTGTAAGGTTCACAATGGTGTAAAATTAAAACGGGATATACTGGGCTAGGATTCGAGTTACAAGAACAAGGGCCAAATGAACCACCCAAGAATAGAATCGTTGAGCGAAAACACTTGACAACCTCCTAGCAGCAGCTTTTCTTGCCACAAGACCTTTCTCCATCAATTAGGAATCTGATGCCCTCACTAAACACATTCCTTAAATTGTAGCCATTTGTTGTGTGTTTTTTTTCGTGTCTAATCCGCATATATATCACCATTGCCCTTGATTTTCTTGACTGTATCTCTCTTAAATGTCAACATATACACGTGTGATTTAGTTTACGACTATTTTTCAATGCCGAGAACCTCGATCAGAGAGTAAAAAAGGCGTAAGGTTCACAAGGGTGTAAAATTAAAATGGGATATACCGGGCTAGTATTCGAGTTACTGGAACAAGGGCCAAATGAACCACCCAAGAATGGAATCGTTGACCGAAAACACTTGACAACCTCCTAGCAGCAGCTTTTCTTGCCACAAGACCTTTCTCCATCAATTAGGAATCTGATGCCGTCACTAAACACATTCCTTAAATTGTAGCCATTTGTTGAGTGTTATTTTTGTGTCTAATCTGCATATATATCACCATTGCCCTTGATTTTCTTGACCATATATCTCTTAAATGTCAACATATACATGTGTGATTTAGTTTACGAAGATTTTTCAATGTCGAGAACCTCGATCAGAGAGTAAAAAAGGCGTAAGGTTCACAATGGTGTAAAATTAAAATGGGATATACCGAGCTAGGATTCGAGTTACAGGAACAAAGGCCAAACCAACCACCAAAGAATGGAATCGTCAAGCCAAAACACTTGACAACCTCCTAGAAGAAGCTTTTCTTGCCACCAGACCTTTCTCCATCAATTAGGAATCTGATGCCGTCACTAAACACATTCCTTAATTTGTAGCCATTTGTTGAGTGTTTTTTTTCGTGTCTAATCCGCATATATATCACCATTGCCCTTGATTTTCTTGACTGTATATCTCTTAAATGTCAACATATACACGTGTGATTTAGTTTACGACGATTTTTCAATGCCGAGAACCTCGATCAGCGAGTGAAAAAGGCGTAAGGTTCACAATGGTGTAAAATTAAAATGGGATATACCGGGCTAGTATTCGAGTTACTTGAACAAGGGCCAAATGAACCACCCAAGAATGGAATCGTTGATCGAAAACACTTGACAACCTCCTAGCAGCAGCTTTTCTTGCCACAAGACCTTTCTCCATCAATTAGGAATCTGATGCCGTCAATAAACACATTCCTTAAATTGTAGCCATTTGTTGAGTGTTTTTTTCGTGTCTAATCCGCATATATATCACCATTGCCCTTGATTTTCTTGACTGTATATCTCTTAAATGTCAACATATACACGTGTGATTTAGTTTACGAAGATTTTTCAATGTCGAGAACCTCGATCAGAGAGTAAAAAAGGCGTAAGGTTCACAATGGTGTAAAATTAAAATGGGATATACCGAGCTAGGATTCGAGTTACAGGAACAAGGGCCAAACCAACCACCAAAGAATGGAATCGTCAAGCCAAAACACTTGACAACCACCTAGAAGAAGCTTTTCTTGCCACCAGACCTTTCTCCATCAATTAGGAATCTGATGCCGTTACTAAACACATTCCTTAATTTGTAGCCATTTGTTGAGTATTTTTTTTCGTGTCTAATCCGCATATATATCACCATTGCACTTGATTTTCTTGACTATATATCTCTTTAATGTCAACATATACACGTGTGATTTAGTTTACAAAGATTTTTCAATGCCGAGAACCTCGATCAGAGAGTAAAAAAGGCGTAAGGTTCACAATGGTGTAAAACTAAAATGGGATATACCGGGCTAGGATTCGAGTTACAGGAACAAGGGCCAAACCAACCACCAAAGAATGGAATCGTCAAGCGAAAACACTTGACAACCTCCTAGAAGCAGCTTTTCTTGCCACCAGACCTTTCTCCATCAATTAGGAATTTGATGCCATCAATAAACACATTGCTTAAATTGTAGCCATTTGTTGAGTGTTTTTCTTGGTGTCTAATCCGCATATGTATCACCATTTCCCTTGATTTTCTTGACTGTATATCTCTTAAATGTCAACATATACACGTGTGATTTAGTTTATGGAGATTTTTCAATGCCGTGAACCTCGATCAAAGAGTAAAAAAGGTGTAAGGTTCACAATGGTGTAAAATTAAAATGGGATATACCGGGCTAGGATTCGAGTTACAAGAACAAGGGCCAAATGAACCACCCAAGAATGGAATCGTTGAGCGTAAACACTTGACAACCTCCTAGCAGCAGCTTTTCTTGCCACAAGACCTTTCTCCATCAATTAGGAATCTGATGCCCTCACTAAACACATTCCTTAAATTGTAGGCATTTGTTGAGTGTTTTTTTTGGTGTCTAATCCGCATATATATCACCATTGCCCTTGATTTTCTTGACTGTATATCTCTTAAATGTCAACATATACACGTGTGATTTAGTTTACGAAGATTTTTCAATGCCGAGAACCTCGATCAGAGAGTAAAAAAGGCGTAAGGTTCAAAATGGTGTAAAATTAAAATGGGATATACCGGGCTAGGATTCGAGTTACAGGAACAAGGGCCAAACCAACCACCCAAGAATGGAATCGTCAAGCGAAAACACTTGACAACCTCCTAGAAGAAGCTTTTCTTGCCACCAGACCTTTCTCCATCAATTAGGAATCTGATGCCATCAATAAACACATTCCTTAAATTATAGCCATTTGTTGAGTGTTTTTCTTGGTGTCCAATCCTCATATATATCACCATTGCCCTTGATTTTCTTGACTGTATATCTCTTAAATGTCAACATATACACGTGTGATTTCGTTTACGAAGATTTTTCAATGCCGAGAACCTCGATCGGAGAGTAAAAAAGGCGTAAGGTTCACAATGGTGTAAAATTAAAATGGGATATACCGGGCTAGGATTCGAGTTACAAGAACAAGGGCCAAATGAACCACCTAAGAATGGAATCGTTGAGCGTAAACACTTGACAACCTCCTAGCAGCAGCTTTTCTTGCCACAAGACCTTTCTCCATCAATTAGGAATCTGATGCCCTCACTAAACACATTCCTTAAATTGTAGGCATTTGTTGAGTGTTTTTTTTCGTGTCTAATCCGCATATATATCACCATTGCCCTTGATTTTCTTGACTGTATATCTCTTAAATGTCAACATATACACGTGTGATTTAGTTTACGACGATTTTTCAATGCCGAGAACCTCGATCAGAGAGTAAAAAAGGCGTAAGGTTCACAATGGTGTAAAATTAAAATGGGATATATCGGGCTAGTATTCGAGTTACAGGAACAAGGGCCAAATGAACCACCCAAGAATGGAATCGTTGAGCGAAAACACTTGACAACCTCCTAGTAGCAGCTTTTCTTGCCACAAGACCTTTCTCCATCAATTAGGAATCTGATGCCGTCACAAAACACATTCCTTAAATTGTAGCCATTTGTTGAGTGTTTTTTTTGGTGTCTAATCCGCATATATATCACCATTGCCCTTGATTTTCTTGACTGTATATCTCTTAAATGTCAACATATACACGTGTGATTTAGTTTACGAAGATTTTTCAATGCCGAGAACCTCGATTAGAGAGTAAAAAAGGCGTAAGGTTCACAATGGTGTAAAATTAAAATGGGATATACCGGGCTAGGATTCGAGTTACAGGAACAAGGTCCAAACCAACCACCCAAGAATGGAATCGTCAAGCGAAAACACTTGACAACCTCCTAGAAGAAGCTTTTCTTGCCACCAGACCTTTCTCCATCAAATAGGAATCTGATGCCATCAATAAACACATTCCTTAAATTCTAGCCATTTGTTGAGTGTTTTTCTTGGTGTCTAATCCTCATATATATCACCATTGCCCTTGATTTTCTTGACTGTATATCTCTTAAAAGTCAACATATACACGTGTGATTTAGTTTACGAAGATTTTTCAATGCCGAGAACCTCGATCGGAGAGTAAAAAAGGCGTAAGGTTCACAATGGTGTAAAATTAAAATGGAATATACCGGGCTAGGATTCGAGTTACAGGAACAAGGTCCAAACCAACCACCCAAGAATGGAATCGTCAAGCGAAAACACTTGACAACCTCCTAGAAGAAGCTTTTCTTGCCACCAGACCTTTCTCCATCAATTAGGAATCTGATGCCATCAATAAACACATTCCTTAAATTCTAGCCATTTGTTGAGTGTTTTTCTTGGTGTCCAATCCTCATATATATCACCATTGCCCTTGATTTTCTTGACTGTATATCTCTTAAAAGTCAACATATACACGTGTGATTTAGTTTACGAAGATTTTTCAATGCCGAGAACCTCGATCGGAGAGTAAAAAAGGCGTAAGGTTCACAATGGTGTAAAATTAAAATGGGATATACCGGGCTAGGATTCGAGTTACAGGAACAAGGTCCAAACCAACCACCCAAGAATGGAATCGTCAAGCGAAAACACTTGACAACCTCCTAGAAGAAGCTTTTCTTGCCACCAGACCTTTCTCCATCAATTAGGAATCTGATGCCATCAATAAACACATTCCTTAAATTCTAGCCATTTGTTGAGTGTTTTTCTTGGTGTCCAATCCTCATATATATCACCATTGCCCTTGATTTTCTTGACTGTATATCTCTTAAAAGTCAACATATACACGTGTGATTTAGTTTACGAAGATTTTTCAATGCCGAGAACCTCGATCGGAGAGTAAAAAAGGCGTAAGGTTCACAATGGTGTAAAATTAAAATGGGATATACCGGGCTAGGATTCGAGTTACAGGAACAAGGGCCAAACCAACCACCCAAGAATGGAATCGTCGAGAGAAAACACTTGACAACCTCCTAGAAGCAGCTTTTCTTGCCACCAGACCTTTCTCCATCAATTAGGAATCTGATGCCGTCAATAAACACATTCCTTAAATTGTAGCCATTTGTTGAGTGTTTTTCTTGGTGTCTAATCCGCATATGTCTCACCATTTCCCTTGATTTTCTTGACTGTATATCTCTTAAATGTCAACATATACACATATGATTTAGTTTACGATGATTTTTCAATGCCGAGAACCTCGATCAAAGAGTAAAAAAGGCGTAAGGTTCACAATGGTGTAAAATTAAAATGGGATATACCGGGCTAAGATTCGAGTTACAAGAACAAGGGCCAAACTAACCACCCAAGAATGGAATCGTCAAGCGAAAACACTTGACAACCTCCTAGAAGCAGCTTTTCTTGCCACCAGACCTTTCTCCTTCAATTAGGAAATTGATGCCGTCAATAAACACATTCCTTAAATTGTAGCCATTTGTTGAATGTTTTTCTTGGTGTCTAATCCGCATATGTCTCACCATTTCCCTTGATTTTCTTGACTGTATATCTCTTAAATGTCAACATATACACGTGTGATTTAGTTTACGGAGATATTTCAATGCCGAGAACCTCGATCAAAGAGTAAAAAAGGTGTAAGGTTCACAATGGTGTAAAATTAAAATGGGATATACCGGGCTAGGATTCGAGTTACAAGAACAAGGGCCAAATGAACCACCCAAGAATGGAATCGTCAAGCGAAAACACTTGACAACCTCCTAGCTGCAGCTTTTCCTGCCACAAGACCTTTCTTCATCAATTAGGAATATGATGCCCTCACTAAACACATTCCTTAAATTGTAGGCATTTGTTGAGTGTTTTTTTCGTGTCTAATCCGCATATATATCACCATTGCCCTTGATTTTCTAGACTGTATATCTCTTAAATGTCAACATATACACGTGTGATTTAGTTTACGACGATTTTTCAATGCCGAGAACCTCGATCAGAGAATAAAAAAGGCGTAAGGTTCACAATGGTGTAATATTAAAATGGGATATACCGGGCTAGTATTGGAGTTACAGGAACAAGGGCCAAATGAACCACCCAAGAATGGAATCGTTGAGCGAAAACACTTGACAAACTCCTAGCAGCAGCTTTTCTTGCCACAAGACCTTCTCCATCAATTAGGAATCTGATGCCGTCACCCAACACATTCCTTAAATTGTAGCCATTTGTTGAGTGTTTTTTTTGGTGTCTAATCCGCATATATATCACCATTGCCCTTGATTTTCTTGACTGTATATCTCTTAAATGTCAACATATACACGTGTGATTTAGTTTACGAAGATTTTTCAATGCCGAGAACCTCGATCAGAGAGTAAAAAAGGCGTAAGGTTCACAATGGTGTAAAATTAAAATGGGATATACCGGGCTAGTATTCGAGTTACAGGAACAAGGGCCAAATGAACCACCCAAGAATGGAATCGTTGAGCGAAAACACTTGACAACCTCCTAGCAGCAGCTTTTCTTGCCACAAGACCTTCTCCATCAATTAGGAATCTGATGCCGTCACCAAACACATTCCTTAAATTGTAGCCATTTGTTGAGTGTTTTTTTTGGTATCTAATCCGCATATGTATCACCATTTCCCTTGATTTTCTTGACTGTATATCTCTTAAATGTCAACATATACACGTGTGATTTAGTTTACGAAGATTTTTCAATGCCGAGAACCTCGATCAAAGAGTAAAAAAGGCGTAAGGTTCACAATGGTGTAAAATTAAAATGGGATATACCGGGCTAGGATTCGAGTTACAAGAACAAGGGCCAAATGAACCACCCAAGAATGGAATCGTCAAGCAAAAACACTTGACAACCTCCTAGAAGCAGCGTTTCTTGCCACCAGACCTTTCTCCATCAATTAGGAATTTGATGCTGTCAATAAACACATTCCTTAAATTGTAGCCATTTGTTGAGTGTTTTTCTTGGTGTCTAATCCGCATATGTATCACCATTTCCCTTGATTTTCTTGACTGTATATCTCTTAAATGTCAACATATACACGTGTGATTTAGTTTACGGAGATTTTTCAATGCCGAGAACCTCGATCAAAGAGTAAAAAAGGTGTAAGGTTCACGATGGTGTAAAATTAAAATGGGATATACCGGGCTAGGATTCGAGTTACAAGAACAAGGGCCAAATGAACCACCCAAGAATGGAATCGTTGAGCGAAAACACTTGACAACCTCCTAGCAGCAGCTTTTCTTGCCACAAGACCTTTCTCCATCAATTAGGAATCTGATGCCCTCACTAAACACATTCCTTAAATTGTAGGCATTTGTTGAGTGTTTTTTTTCGTGTCTAATCCGCATATATATCACCATTGCCCTTGATTTTCTTGACTGTATATCTCTTAAATGTCAACATATACACGTGTGATTTAGTTTACGACGATTTTTCAATGCCGAGAACCTCGATTAGAGAGTAAAAAAGGCGTAAGGTTCACAATGGTGTAAAATTAAAATGGGATATACCGGTCTAGTATTCGAGTTACAGGAACAAGGGCCAAATGAACCACCCAAGAATGGAATCGTTGAGCGAAAACACTTGACAACCTCCTAGCAGTAGCTTTTCTTGCCACAAGACCTTTCTCCATCAGTTAGGAATCTGATGCCGTCACTAAACACATTCCTTAAATTGTAGCCATTTGTTGAGTGTTTTTTTTGGTGTCTAATCCGCATATATATATCACCATTGCCCTTGATTTTCTTGACTGTATATCTCTTAAATGTCAAGATATACACGTGTGATTTAGTTTACGAAGATTTTTCAATGCCGAGAACCTCGATCAGAGAGTAAAAAAGGCGTAAGGTTCACAATGGTGTAAAATTAAAATGGGATATACCGGGCTAGGATTCGAGTTACAGGAACAAGGGCCAAACCAACCACCAAAAAAATGGAATCGTCAAGCGAAAACACTTGACAACCTCCTAGAAGAAGCTTTTCTTGCCACCAGACCTTTCTCCATCAATTAGGAATCTGATGCCGTTAATAAACACATTCCTTAAATTGTAGCCATTTATTGAGTGTTTTTCTTGGTGTCCAATCCTCAAATATATCACCATTGCCCTTGATTTTCTTGCCTGTATATCTCTTAAATGTCAACATATACACGTGTGATTTAGTTTACGCAGATTTTTCAATGCCGAGAACCTCGATCAGAGAGTAAAAAAGGCGTAAGGTTCACAATGGTGTAAAATTAAAATGGGATATACCGGGCTATGATTCGAGTTACAGGAACAAGGGCCAAACCAACCACCCAAGAATGAAATCGTCGAGAGAAAACACTTGACAACCTCCTGGCAGCAGCTTTTCTTGCCACCGGAACTTTCTCCATCAATTAGGAATCTGATGCCGTCACTAAACACAATCCTTAAATTCTAGCCATTTGTTGAGTGTTTTTTTGGTGTCTTATCCGCAAATATATCACCATTGCACATGATTTTCTTGACTATATATCTCTTAAATGTCAACATATACACGTGTGATTTAGTTTACGGAGATTTTTCAATGCCGAGAACCTCGATCAGAGAGTAAAAAAGGTGTAAGGTTCACAATGGTGTAAAATTAAAATGGGATATATCGGGCTAGGATTCGAGTTACAAGAACAAGGGCCAAACCAACCACCCAAGAACGGAATCGTCGAGAGAAAACACTTGACAACCTCCTAGAAGCAGCTTTTCTTGCCACCGGAACTTTCTCCATCAATTAGGAATCTGATGCCATCACTAAACACATTCCTTAAATTCTAGCCATTTGTTGAGTGTTTTTTTGGTGTCTAATCCGCATATATATCACCATTGCACTTGATTTTCTTGACTATATATCTCTTAAATGTCAACATATACACGTGTGATTTAGTTTACAAAGATTTTTCAATGCCGAGAACCTCGATCAGAGAGTAAAAAAGGTGTAAGGTTCACAATGGTGTAAAATTAAAATGGGATATACCGGGCTAGGATTCGAGTTACAAGAACAAGGGCCAAATGAACCACCCAAGAATGGAATCGTTGAGCGAAAACACTTGACAACCTCCTAGCAGCAGCTTTTCTTGCCACAATACCTTTCTCCATCAATTAGGAATCTGATGCCGTCACTAAACACATTCCTTAAATTGTAGCCATTTGTTGAGTGTTTTTCTTGGTGTCTAATCCGCATATATATCACCATTGCCCTTGATTTTCTTGACTGTATATCTCTTAAATGTCAACATATACACGTGTGATTTAGTTTACGAAGAGTTTTCAATGCCGAGAACCTCGATCAGAGAGTAAAAAGGGCGTAAGTTTCACAATGGTGTAAAATTAAAATGGGATATACCGGGCTAGGATTCGAGTTACAGGAACAAGGGCCAAACCAACCACCCAAGAATGGAATCGTCAAGCGAAAACACTTGACAACCTCCTAGAAGCAGCTTTTGTTGCCACCAGACCTTTCTCCAACAATTAGGAATTTGATGCCGTAAATAAACACATTCCTTAAATTGTAGCCATTTGTTGAGTTTTCTTGGTGTCTAATCCGCATATATATCACCATTGCCCTTGATTTTCTTGACTGTATATCTCTTAAATGTCAACATATACACGTGTGATTTAGTTTACGAAGATTTTTCAATGCCGAGAACCTCGATCAGAGAGTAAAAAAGGCGTAAGGTTCACAATGGTGTAAAATTAAAATGGGATATACCGGGCTAGGATTCGAGTTACAGGAACAAGGGCCAAACCAACCACCAAAAAAATGGAATCGTCAAGCGAAAACACTTGACAACCTCCTAGAAGAAGCTTTTCTTGCCACCAGACCTTTCTCCATCAATTAGGAATCTGATGCCGTTAATAAACACATTCCTTAAATTGTAGCCATTTATTGAGTGTTTTTCTTGGTGTCCAATCCTCAAATATATCACCATTGCCCTTGATTTTCTTGCCTGTATATCTCTTAAATGTCAACATATACACGTGTGATTTAGTTTACGAAGATTTTTCAATGCCGAGAACCTCGATCAGAGAGTAAAAAAGGCGTAAGGTTCACAATGGTGTAAAATTAAAATGGGATATACCGGGCTATGATTCGAGTTACAGGAACAAGGGCCAAACCAACCACCCAAGAATGGAATCGTCGAGAGAAAACACTTGACAACCTCCTAGCAGCAGCTTTTCTTGCCACCGGAACTTTCTCCATCAATTAGGAATCTGATGCCGTCACTAAACACAATCCTTAAATTCTAGCCATTTGTTGAGTGTTTTTTTGGTGTCTAATCCGCAAATATATCACCATTGCACATGATTTTCTTGACTATATATCTCTTAAATGTCAACATATACACGTGTGATTTAGTTTACGGAGATTTTTCAATGCCGAGAACCTCGATCAGAGAGTAAAAAAGGTGTAAGGTTCACAATGGTGTAAAATTAAAATGGGATATATCGGGCTAGGATTCGAGTTACAAGAACAAGGGCCAAACCAACCACCCAAGAATGGAATCGTCGAGAGAAAACACTTGACAACCTCCTAGAAGCAGCTTTTCTTGCCACCGGAACTTTCTCCATCAATTAGGAATCTGATGCCATCACTAAACACATTCCTTAAATTCTAGCCATTTGTTGAGTGTTTTTTTGGTGTCTAATCCGCATATATATCACCATTGCACTTGATTTTCTTGACTATATATCTCTTAAATGTCAACATATACACGTGTGATTTAGTTTACAAAGATTTTTCAATGCCGAGAACCTCGATCAGAGAGTAAAAAAGGTGTAAGGTTCACAATGGTGTAAAATTAAAATGGGATATACCGGGCTAGGATTCGAGTTACAAGAACAAGGGCCAAATGAACCACCCAAGAATGGAATCGTTGAGCGAAAACACTTGACAACCTCCTAGCAGCAGCTTTTCTTGCCACAATACCTTTCTCCATCAATTAGGAATCTGATGCCGTCACTAAACACATTCCTTAAATTGTAGCCATTTGTTGAGTGTTTTTCTTGGTGTCTAATCCGCATATATATCACCATTGCCCTTGATTTTCTTGACTGTATATCTCTTAAATGTCAACATATACACGTGTGATTTAGTTTACGAAGAGTTTTCAATGCCGAGAACCTCGATCAGAGAGTAAAAAAGGCGTAAGTTTCACAATGGTGTAAAATTAAAATGGGATATACCGGGCTAGGATTCGAGTTACAGGAACAAGGGCCAAACCAACCACCCAAGAATGGAATCGTCAAGCGAAAACACTTGACAACCTCCTAGAAGCAGCTTTTGTTGCCACCAGACCTTTCTCCAACAATTAGGAATTTGATGCCGTAAATAAACACATTCCTTAAATTGTAGCCATTTGTTGAGTTTTCTTGGTGTCTAATCCGCATATATATCACCATTGCCCTTGATTTTCTTGACTATATATCTCTTAAATGTCAACATATACACGTGTGATTTAGTTTACGAAGATTTTTCAATGCCGAGAACCTCGATCAGAGAGTAAAAAAGGTGTAAGGTTCACAATGGTGTAAAATTAAAATGGGATATACCGGGCTAGGATTCGAGTTACAAGAACATGGGCCAAATGAACCACCCAAAAATGGAATCGTTGAGCGAAAACACTTGACAACCTCCTAGCAGCAGCTTTTCTTGCCACAAGACCTTTCTCCATCAATTAGGAATCTGATGCCCTCACTAAACACATTCCTTAAATTGTAGCCATTTGTTGAGTGTTTTTCTTGGTGTCTAATCCGCATATATATCACCATTGTCCTTGGTTTTCTTGACTGTATATCTCTTAAATGTCAACATATACCCGTGTGATTTAGTTTACGAAGATTTTTCAATGCCGAGAACCTCGATCAGAGACTAAAAAAGGCGTAAGGTTCACAATGGTGTAAAATTAAAATGGGATATATCGGGCTACGATTCGAGTTACAGGAACAAGGGCCAAACCAACCACCCAAGAATGGAATCGTCAAGCGAAAACACTTGACAACCTCCTAGAAGCAGCTTTTGTTGCCACCAGACCTTTCTCCAACAATTAGGAATTTGATGCCGTAAATAAACACATTCCTTAAATTGTAGCCATTTGTTGAGTTTTCTTGGTGTCTAATCCGCATATATATCACCATTGCCCTTGATTTTCTTGACTGTATATCTCTTAAATGTCAACATATACACGTGTGATTTAGTTTACGAAGATTTTTCAATGCCGAGAACCTCGATCAGAGAGTAAAAAAGGTGTAAGGTTCACAATGGTGTAAAATTAAAATGGGATATACCGGGCTAGGATTCGAGTTACAAGAACATGGGCCAAGTGAACCACCCAAGAATGGAATCGTTGAGCGAAAACACTTGACAACCTCCTAGCAGCAGCTTTTCTTGCCACAAGACCTTTCTCCATCAATTAGGAATCTGATGCCCTCACTAAACACATTCCTTAAACTGTAGCCATTTGTTGAGTGTTTTTCATGGTGTGTAATCCGCATATATATCACCATTGTCCTTGGTTTTCTTGACTGTATGTCTCTTAAATGTCTACATATACCAGTGTGATTTAGTTTACGAAGATTTTTCAATGCCGAGAACCTCGATCAGAGAGTAAAAAAGGTGTAAGGTTCACAATGGTGTAAAATTAAAATGGGATATACCGGGCTAGGATTCGAGTTACAAGAACAAGGGCCAAATGAACCACCCAAGAATGGAATCGTTGAGCGAAAACACTTGACAACCTCCTAGCAGCAGCTTTTCTTGCCACAATACCTTTCTCCATCAATTAGGAATCTGATGCCGTCACTAAACACATTCCTTAAATTGTAGCCATTTGTTGAGTGTTTTTCTTGGTGTCTAATCCGCATATATATCACCATTGCCCTTGATTTTCTTGACTGTATATCTCTTAAATGTCAACATATACACGTGTGATTTAGTTTACGAAGAGTTTTCAATGCCGAGAACCTCGATCAGAGAGTAAAAAAGGCGTAAGTTTCACAATGGTGTAAAATTAAAATGGGATATACCGGGCTAGGATTCGAGTTACAGGAACAAGGGCCAAACCAACCACCCAAGAATGGAATCGTCAAGCGAAAACACTTGACAACCTCCTAGAAGCAGCTTTTGTTGCCACCAGACCTTTCTCCAACAATTAGGAATTTGATGCCGTAAATAAACACATTCCTTAAATTGTAGCCATTTGTTGAGTTTTCTTGGTGTCTAATCCGCATATATATCACCATTGCCCTTGATTTTCTTGACTGTATATCTCTTAAATGTCAACATATACACGTGTGATTTAGTTTACGAAGATTTTTCAATGCCGAGAACCTCGATCAGAGAGTAAAAAAGGTGTAAGGTTCACAATGGTGTAAAATTAAAATGGGATATACCGGGCTAGGATTCGAGTTACAAGAACATGGGCCAAATGAACCACCCAAAAATGGAATCGTTGAGCGAAAACACTTGACAACCTCCTAGCAGCAGCTTTTCTTGCCACAAGACCTTTCTCCATCAATTAGGAATCTGATGCCCTCACTAAACACATTCCTTAAATTGTAGCCATTTGTTGAGTGTTTTTCTTGGTGTCTAATCCGCATATATATCACCATTGTCCTTGGTTTTCTTGACTGTATATCTCTTAAATGTCAACATATACCCGTGTGATTTAGTTTACGAAGATTTTTCAATGCCGAGAACCTCGATCAGAGAGTAAAAAAGGCGTAAGGTTCACAATGGTGTAAAATTAAAATGGGATATATCGGGCTACGATTCGAGTTACAGGAACAAGGGCCAAACCAACCACCCAAGAATGGAATCGTCAAGCGAAAACACTTGACAACCTCCTAGAAGCAGATTTTGTTGCCACCAGACCTTTCTCCAACAATTAGGAATTTGATGCCGTAAATAAACACATTCCTTAAATTGTAGCCATTTGTTGAGTTTTCTTGGTGTCTAATCCGCATATATATCACCATTGCCCTTGATTTTCTTGACTGTATATCTCTTAAATGTCAACATATACACGTGTGATTTAGTTTACGAAGATTTTTCAATGCCGAGAACCTCGATCAGAGAGTAAAAAAGGTGTAAGGTTCACAATGGTGTAAAATTAAAATGGGATATACCGGGCTAGGATTCGAGTTACAAGAACATGGGCCAAGTGAACCACCCAAGAATGGAATCGTTGAGCGAAAACACTTGACAACCTCCTAGCAGCAGCTTTTCTTGCCACAAGACCTTTCTCCATCAATTAGGAATCTGATGCCCTCACTAAACACATTCCTTAAACTGTAGCCATTTGTTGAGTGTTTTTCATGGTGTGTAATCCGCATATATATCACCATTGTCCTTGGTTTTCTTGACTGTATGTCTCTTAAATGTCTACATATACCAGTGTGATTTAGTTTACGAAGATTTTTCAATGCCGAGAACCTCGATCAGAGAGTAAAAAAGGTGTAAGGTTCACAATGGTGTAAAATTAAAATGGGATATACCGGGCTAGGATTCGAGTTACAAGAACAAGGGCCAAATGAACCACCCAAGAATGGAATCGTTGAGCGAAAACACTTGACAACCTCCTAGCAGCAGCTTTTCTTGCCACAATACCTTTCTCCATCAATTAGGAATCTGATGCCGTCACTAAACACATTCCTTAAATTGTAGCCATTTGTTGAGTGTTTTTCTTGGTGTCTAATCCGCATATATATCACCATTGCCCTTGATTTTCTTGACTGTATATCTCTTAAATGTCAACATATACACGTGTGATTTAGTTTACGAAGAGTTTTCAATGCCGAGAACCTCGATCAGAGAGTAAAAAAGGCGTAAGTTTCACAATGGTGTAAAATTAAAATGGGATATACCGGGCTAGGATTCGAGTTACAGGAACAAGGGCCAAACCAACCACCCAAGAATGGAATCGTCAAGCGAAAACACTTGACAACCTCCTAGAAGCAGCTTTTGTTGCCACCAGACCTTTCTCCAACAATTAGGAATTTGATGCCGTAAATAAACACATTCCTTAAATTGTAGCCATTTGTTGAGTTTTCTTGGTGTCTAATCCGCATATATATCACCATTGCCCTTGATTTTCTTGACTGTATATCTCTTAAATGTCAACATATACACGTGTGATTTAGTTTACGAAGATTTTTCAATGCCGAGAACCTCGATCAGAGAGTAAAAAAGGTGTAAGGTTCACAATGGTGTAAAATTAAAATGGGATATACCGGGCTAGGATTCGAGTTACAAGAACATGGGCCAAATGAACCACCCAAAAATGGAATCGTTGAGCGAAAACACTTGACAACCTCCTAGCAGCAGCTTTTCTTGCCACAAGACCTTTCTCCATCAATTAGGAATCTGATGCCCTCACTAAACACATTCCTTAAATTGTAGCCATTTGTTGAGTGTTTTTCTTGGTGTCTAATCCGCATATATATCACCATTGTCCTTGGTTTTCTTGACTGTATATCTCTTAAATGTCAACATATACCCGTGTGATTTAGTTTACGAAGATTTTTCAATGCCGAGAACCTCGATCAGAGAGTAAAAAAGGCGTAAGGTTCACAATGGTGTAAAATTAAAATGGGATATATCGGGCTACGATTCGAGTTACAGGAACAAGGGCCAAACCAACCACCCAAGAATGGAATCGTCAAGCGAAAACACTTGACAACCTCCTAGAAGCAGCTTTTGTTGCCACCAGACCTTTCTCCAACAATTAGGAATTTGATGCCGTAAATAAACACATTCCTTAAATTGTAGCCATTTGTTGAGTTTTCTTGGTGTCTAATCCGCATATATATCACCATTGCCCTTGATTTTCTTGACTGTATATCTCTTAAATGTCAACATATACACGTGTGATTTAGTTTACGAAGATTTTTCAATGCCGAGAACCTCGATCAGAGAGTAAAAAAGGTGTAAGGTTCACAATGGTGTAAAATTAAAATGGGATATACCGGGCTAGGATTCGAGTTACAAGAACATGGGCCAAGTGAACCACCCAAGAATGGAATCGTTGAGCGAAAACACTTGACAACCTCCTAGCAGCAGCTTTTCTTGCCACAAGACCTTTCTCCATCAATTAGGAATCTGATGCCCTCACTAAACACATTCCTTAAACTGTAGCCATTTGTTGAGTGTTTTTCATGGTGTCTAATCCGCATATATATCACCATTGTCCTTGGTTTTCTTGACTGTATATCTCTTAAATGTCTACATATACCCGTGTGATTTAGTTTACGAAGATTTTTCAATGCCGAGAACCTCGATCAGAGAGTAAAAAAGGCGTAAGGTTCACAATGGTGTAAAATTAAAATGGGATATACCGGGCTAGGGTAGGGTTCGAGTTACATGAACAAGGGCTAAACCAACCACCCAAGAATGGAATCGTCAAGCGAAAACACTTGACAACCTCCTAGAAGCAGCTTTTCTTGCCACCAGACCTTTCTCCATCAATTAGGAATTTGATGCCGTCAATAAACACATTCCTTAAATTGTAGCCATTTGTTGAGTGTTTTTCTTGGTGTCTAATCCGCATATATATCACCATTGCCCTTGATTTTCTTGACTGTATATCTCTTAAATGTCAACATATACACGTGTGATTTAGTTTACGAAGAGTTTTCAATGCCGAGAACCTCGATCAGAGAGTAAAAAAGGCGTAAGTTTCACAATGGTGTAAAATTAAAATGGGATATACCGGGCTAGGATTCGAGTTACAGGAACAAGGGCCAAACCAACCACCCAAGAATGGAATCGTCAAGCGAAAACACTTGACAACCTCCTAGAAGCAGCTTTTGTTGCCACCAGACCTTTCTCCAACAATTAGGAATTTGATGCCGTAAATAAACACATTCCTTAAATTGTAGCCATTTGTTGAGTTTTCTTGGTGTCTAATCCGCATATATATCACCATTGCCCTTGATTTTCTTGACTGTATATCTCTTAAATGTCAACATATACACGTGTGATTTAGTTTACGAAGATTTTTCAATGCCGAGAACCTCGATCAGAGAGTAAAAAAGGTGTAAGGTTCACAATGGTGTAAAATTAAAATGGGATATACCGGGCTAGGATTCGAGTTACAAGAACATGGGCCAAATGAACCACCCAAAAATGGAATCGTTGAGCGAAAACACTTGACAACCTCCTAGCAGCAGCTTTTCTTGCCACAAGACCTTTCTCCATCAATTAGGAATCTGATGCCCTCACTAAACACATTCCTTAAATTGTAGCCATTTGTTGAGTGTTTTTCTTGGTGTCTAATCCGCATATATATCACCATTGTCCTTGGTTTTCTTGACTGTATATCTCTTAAATGTCAACATATACCCGTGTGATTTAGTTTACGAAGATTTTTCAATGCCGAGAACCTCGATCAGAGAGTAAAAAAGGCGTAAGGTTCACAATGGTGTAAAATTAAAATGGGATATATCGGGCTACGATTCGAGTTACAGGAACAAGGGCCAAACCAACCACCCAAGAATGGAATCGTCAAGCGAAAACACTTGACAACCTCCTAGAAGCAGCTTTTGTTGCCACCAGACCTTTCTCCAACAATTAGGAATTTGATGCCGTAAATAAACACATTCCTTAAATTGTAGCCATTTGTTGAGTTTTCTTGGTGTCTAATCCGCATATATATCACCATTGCCCTTGATTTTCTTGACTGTATATCTCTTAAATGTCAACATATACACGTGTGATTTAGTTTACGAAGATTTTTCAATGCCGAGAACCTCGATCAGAGAGTAAAAAAGGTGTAAGGTTCACAATGGTGTAAAATTAAAATGGGATATACCGGGCTAGGATTCGAGTTACAAGAACATGGGCCAAGTGAACCACCCAAGAATGGAATCGTTGAGCGAAAACACTTGACAACCTCCTAGCAGCAGCTTTTCTTGCCACAAGACCTTTCTCCATCAATTAGGAATCTGATGCCCTCACTAAACACATTCCTTAAACTGTAGCCATTTGTTGAGTGTTTTTCATGGTGTCTAATCCGCATATATATCACCATTGTCCTTGGTTTTCTTGACTGTATATCTCTTAAATGTCTACATATACCCGTGTGATTTAGTTTACGAAGATTTTTCAATGCCGAGAACCTCGATCAGAGAGTAAAAAAGGCGTAAGGTTCACAATGGTGTAAAATTAAAATGGGATATACCGGGCTAGGGTAGGGTTCGAGTTACATGAACAAGGGCTAAACCAACCACCCAAGAATGGAATCGTCAAGCGAAAACACTTGACAACCTCCTAGAAGCAGCTTTTCTTGCCACCAGACCTTTCTCCATCAATTAGGAATTTGATGCCGTCAATAAACACATTCCTTAAATTGTAGCCATTTGTTGAGTGTTTTTCTTGGTGTCTAATCCGCATATATAGATCACCATTGCCCTTGATTTTCTTGACTGTATATCTCTTAAATGTCAACATATACACGTCTGATTTAGTTTACGGAGATTTTTCAATGCCGAGAACCTCGATCAGAGAGTAAAAAAGGTGTAAGGTTCACAATGGTGTAAAATTAAAATGGGATACATCGGGCTAGGATTCGAGTTACAAGAACAAGGGCCAAATGAACCACCCAAGAATGGAATCGTTGAGCGAAAACACTTGACAACCTCCTAGCAGCAGTTTTCTTGCCACAAGACCTTTCTCCATCAATTAGGAATCTGATACCCTCACTAAACACATTCCTTAAATTGTAGCCATTTGTTGAGTGTTTTTTTCATGTCTAATCCGCATATATATCACCATTGCCGTTGATTTTCTTGACTGTATATCTCTTAAATGTCAACATATACACGTGTGATTTAGTTTACGACGATTTTTCAATGCCGAGAACCTCGATCAGAGAGTAAAAAACGCGTAAGTTTCACAATGGTGTAAAATTAAAATAGGATATATCGGGCTAGGATTCGAGTTACAGAAACAAGTGCCAAATGAACCACCCAAGAATGGAATCCTTGAGCGAAAACACTTGACAACCTCCTAGCTGCAGCTTTTCTTGCCGCAATACCTTTCTCCATCAATTAGGAATCTGATGCGGTCACTAAACACATTCCTTAAATTGTAGCCATTTGTTGAGTGTTTTTCTTGGTGTCTAATCCGCATATATATCACCATTGCCCTTGATTTTCTTGAATGTATATCTCTTAAATGTCAACATATACACGTGTGATTTAATTTACGAAGAGGTTTCAATGCTGAGAACCTCGATCAGAGAGTAAAAAAGGCGTAAGTTTCACAATGGTGTAAAATTAAAATGGGATATACCGGGCTAGGATTCGAGTTACAGGAACAAGGGCCAAACCAACCACCGAAGAATGGAATCGTTAAGCGAAAACACTTGACAACCTCCTAGAAGCAGCTTTTGTTGCCACCAGACCTTTCTCCAACAATTAGGAATTTGATGCCGTAAATAAACACATTCCTTAAATTGTAGCCATTTGTTGAGTTTTCTTGGTGTCTAATCCGCATATATATCACCATTACCCTTGATTTTCTTGACTGTATATCTCTTAAATGTCAACATATACACGTGTGATTTAGTTTACGAAGATTTTTCAATGCAGAGAACCTCGATCAGAGAGTAAAAAAGGTGTAAGGTTCACAATGGTGTAAAATTAAAATGGGATATACCGGGCTAGGATTCGAGTTACAAGAACATGGGCCAAATGAACCACCCAAGAATGGAATCGTTGAGCGAAAACACTTGACAACCTCCTAGCAGCAGCTTTTCTTTCCACAAGACCTTTCTCCATCAATTAGGAATCTGATGCCCTCACTAAACACATTCCTTAAATTGTAGCCATTTGTTGAGTGTTTTTTTTCGTGTCAAACCCGCATATATATCACCATTACCCTTGATTTTCTTGACTGTATATCTCTTAAATGTCAACATATACACGTGTGATTTAGTTTACGGAGATTTTTCAATGCCGAGAACCTCGATCAGAGAGTAAAAAAGGTGTAAGGTTCACAATGGTGTAAAATTAAAATGGGATATACCGGGGTAGGATTCGAGTTACAAGAACATGGGCCAAATGAACCACCCAAGAACGGAATCGTTGAGCGAAAACACTTGACAACCTCCTAGCAGCAGCTTTTCTTGCCACAAGACCTTTCTCCATCAATTAGGAATCTGATGCCCTCACTAAACACATTCCTTAAATTGTAGCCATTTGTTGTGTGTTTTTCTTGGTGTCTAATCCGCATATATATCACCATTGCCCTTGGTTTTCTTGACTGTATATCTCTTAAATGTCAACATATACCCGTGTGATTTAGTTTACGAAGATTTTTCAATGCCGAGAACCTCGATCAGAGAGTAAAAAAGGCGTAAGTTTCACAATGGTGTAAAATTAAAATGGGATATACCGGGCTAGGATTCGAGTTACAGGAACAAGGGCCAAACCAACCACCCAAGAATGGAATCGTTAAGCGAAAACACTTGACAACCTCCTAGAAGCAGCTTTTGTTGCCACCAGACCTTTCTCCAACAATTAGGAATTTGATGCCGTAAATAAACACATTCCTTAAATTGTAGCCATTTGTTGAGTTTTCTTGGTGTCTAATCCGCATATATATCACCATTGCCCTTGATTTTCTTGACTGTATATCTCTTAAATGTCAACATATACACGTGTGATTTAGTTTACGAAGATTTTTCAATGCAGAGAACCTCGATCAGAGAGTAAAAAAGGTGTAAGGTTCACAATGGTGTAAAATTAAAATGGGATATACCGGGCTAGGATTCGAGTTACAAGAACATGGGCCAAATGAACCACCCAAGAATGGAATCGTTGAGCGAAAACACTTGACAACCTCCTAGCAGCAGCTTTTCTTGCCACAAGACCTTTCTCCATCAATTAGGAATCTGATGCCCTCACTAAACACATTCCTTAAATTGTAGCCATTTGTTGAGTGTTTTTTTTCGTGTCAAATCCGCATATATATCACCATTACCCTTGATTTTCTTGACTGTATATCTCTTAAATGTCAACATATACACGTGTGATTTAGTTTACGGAGATTTTTCAATGCCGAGAACCTCGATCAGAGAGTAAAAAAGGTGTAAGGTTCACAATGGTGTAAAATTAAAATGGGATATACCGGGGTAGGATTCGAGTTACAAGAACATGGGCCAAATGAACCACCCAAGAACGGAATCGTTGAGCGAAAACACTTGACAACCTCCTAGCAGCAGCTTTTCTTGCCACAAGACCATTCTCCATCAATTAGGAATCTGATGCCCTCACTAAACACATTCCTTAAATTGTAGCCATTTGTTGTGTGTTTTTCTTGGTGTCTAATCCGCATATATATCACCATTGCCCTTGGTTTTCTTGACTGTATATCTCTTAAATGTCAACATATACCCGTGTGATTTAGTTTACGAAGATTTTTCAATGCCGAGAACCTCGATCAGAGAGTAAAAAAGGCGTAAGGTTCACAATGGTGTAAAATTAAAATCGGATATACCGGGCTAAGATTCGAGTTACAGGAACAAGGGCCAAACCAACCACCCAAGAATGAAATCGTCAAGCGAAAACACTTGACAACCTCCTAGAAGCAGCTTTTCTTGCCACCAGACCTTTCTCCATCAATTAGGAATTTGATGCCGTCAATAAACACATTCCTTAAATTGTAGCCATTTGTTGAGTGTTTTTCTTGGTGTCTAATCCGCATATATAGATCACCATTGCCCTTGATTTTCTTGACTGTATATCTCTTAAATGTCAACATATACACGTGTGATTTAGTTTACGGAGATTTTTCAATGCCGAGAACCTCGATCAGAGAGTAAAAAAGGTGTAAGCTTCACAATGGTGTAAAATTAAAATGGGATATATCGGGCTAGGATTCGAGTTACAAGAACAAGGGCCAAATGAACCACCCAAGAATGGAATCGTTGAGCGAAAACACTTGACAACCTCCTAGCAGCAGTTTTCTTGCCACAAGACCTTTCTCCATCAATTAGGAATCTGATGCCCTCACTAAACACATTCCTTGAATTGTAGCCATTTGTTGAGTGTTTTTTTCATGTCTAATCCGCATATATATCACCATTGCCGTTGATTTTCTTCACTGTATATCTCTTAAATGTCAACATATACACGTGTGATTTAGTTTACGACAATTTTCAATGCCGAGAACCTCGATCAGAGAGAAAAAAACGCGTAAGGTTCACAATGGTGTAAAATTAACATAGGATATACCGGGCTAGGATTCGAGTTACAGAAACAAGTGCCAAATGAACCACCCAAGAATGGAATCGTTGAGCGAAAACACTTGACAACCTCCTAGCAGCAGCTTTTCTTGCCACAATACCTTTCCCCATCAATTAGGAATCTGATGCCATCACTAAACACATTCCTTAAATTGTAGCCATTTGTTGAGTGTTTTTCTTGGTGTCTAATCCGCATATATATCACGATTGCCCTTGATTTTCTTGACTCTATATATCTTAAATGTCAACATATACACGTGTGATTTAGTTTACGAAGAGGTTTCAATGCCGAGAACCTCGATCAGAGAGTAAAAAAGGCGTAAGTTTCACAATGGTGTAAAATTAAAATGGGATGTACCGGGCTAGGATTCGAGTTACAGGAACAAGGGCCAAACCAACCACCCAAGAATGGAATCGTCAAGCGAAAACACTTGACAACCTCCTAGAAGCAGCTTTTCTTGCCACCAGACCTTTCTCGAACAATTAGGAATTTGATGCCGTCAATAAACACATTCCTTAAATTGTAGCCATTTGTTGAGTTTTCTTGGTGTCTAATCCGCATATATATCACCATTGCCCTAGATTTTCTTGACTGTATATCTCATAAATGTCAACATATACACGTGTGATTTAGTTTACGGAGATTTTTCAATGCCGAGAACCTCGATCAGAGAGTAAAAAAGGTGTAAGGTTCACAATGGTGTAAAATTAAAATGGGATATACCGGGCTAGGATTCGAGTTACAAGAACATGGGCAAAATGAACCACCCAAGAATGGAATCGTTGAGCGAAAACACTTGACAACCTCCTAGCAGCAGCTTTTCTTGCCACAAGACCTTTCTCCATCAATTAGGAATCTGATGCCCTCACTAAACACATTCCTTAAATTGTAGCCATTTGTTGAGTGTTTTTTTTCGTGTCTAATCCGCATATATATCACCATTGCCCTTGATTTTCTTGACTGTATATCTCTTAAATGTCAACATATACCCGTGTGATTTAGTTTACGGAGATTTTTCAATGCCGAGAACCTCGATCAGAGAGTAAATAAGGTGTAAAGTTCACAATGGTGTAAAATTAAAATGGGATATACCGGGCTAGGATTCGAGTTACAAGAACATGGGCCAAATGAACCACCCAAGAATGGAATCGTTGAGCGAAAACACTTGACAACCTCCTAGCAGCAGCTTTTCTTGCCACAAGACCTTTCTCCATCAATTAGGAATCTGATGCCCTCACTAAACACATTCCTTAAATTGTAGCCATTTGTTGAGTGTTTTTTTTCGTGTCTAATCCGCATATATATCACCATTGCCTTTGATTTTCTTGACTGTATATCTCTTAAATGTCAACATATACACGTGTGATTTAGTTAACGACGATTTTTCAATGCCGAGAAACTCGATCAGAGAGTAAAAAAGGCGTAAGGTTCACAATGGTGTAAAATTAAAATAGTATATACCGGGCTAGGATTCGAGTTACAGGAACAAGGGCCAAATGAACCACCCAAGAATGGAATCGTTGAGCGAAAACACTTGACAACCTCCCAGCAGCAGCTTTTCTTGCCACAATACCTTTCTCCATCAATTAGGAATCTGATGCCATCACTAAACACATTCCTTAAATTGTAGCCATTTGTTGAGTGTTTTTCTTGGTGTCTAATCCGCATATATATCACGATTGCCCTTGATTTTCTTGACTGTATATCTCTTAAATGGCAACATATACACGTGTGATTTAGTTTACAAAGAGGTTTCAATGCCGAGAACCTCGATCAGAGAGTAAAAAAGGCGTAAGTTTCACAATGGTGTAAAATTAAAATGGGATATACCGGGCTAGGATTCGAGTTACAGGAACAAGGGCCAAACCAATCACCCAAGAATGGAATCGTCAAGCGAAAACACTAGACAACCTCCTAGAAGCAGCTTTTCTTGCCACCAGACCTTTCTCCAACAATTAGGAATTTGATGCCGTCAATAAACACATTCCTTAAATTGTAGCCATTTGTTGAGTTTTCTTGGTGTCTAATCCGCATATATATCACCATTGCCCTTGATTTTCTTGACTGTATATCTCTTAAATGTCAACATATACACGTGTGATTTAGTTTACGGAGATTTTTCAATGCCGAGAACCTCGATCAGAGAGTAAAGAAGGTGTAAGGTTCACAATGGTGTAAAATTAAAATGGGATATACCGGGCTAGGATTCGAGTTACAAGAACATGGGCCAAATGAACCACCCAAGAATGGAATCGTTGAGCGAAAACACTTGACAACCTCCTAGCAGCAGCTTTTCTTGCCACAAGACCTTTCTCCAACAATTAGGAATCTGATGCCCTCACTAAACACATTCCTTAAATTGTAGCCATTTGTTGAGTGTTTTTTTTCGTGTCTAATCCGCATATATATCACTATTGCCCTTGATTTTCTTGACTGTATATCTCTTAAATGTCAACATATACACGTGTGATTTAGTTAACGACGATTTTTCAATGCCGAGAACCTCGATCAGAGAGTAAAAAAGGCGTAAGGTTCACAATGGTGTAAAATTAAAATAGTATATACCGGGCTAGGATTCGAGTTACAGGAACAAGGGCCTAATGAACCACCCAAGAATGGAATCGTTGAGCGAAAACACTTGACAACCTCCTAGCAGCAGCTTTTCTTGCCACAAGACCTTTCTCCATCAAGTAGGAATCTGATGCCGTCACTAAACACATTCCTTAAATTGTAGCCATTTGTTGAGTGTTTTTTTTGGTGTCTAATCCGCATATATATCACCATTGCCCTTGATTTTCTTGACTGTATATCTCTTAAATGTCAACATATACACGTTGATTTAGTTTAAGAAGATTTTTCATTGCCGAGAACCTCGATCAGACAGTAAAAAAGGTGTAAGGTTCACAATGGTGTAAAATTAAAATGGGATATACCGGGCTAGGATTCGAGTTACAGGAACAAGGGCCAAACCAACCACCCAAGAATGGAATCGTCAAGCGAAAACACTTGACAACCTCCTAGAAGAAGCTTTTCTTGCCACCAGACCTTTCTCCATCAATTAGGAATCTGATGCCGTCAATAAACACATTCCTTAAATTGTAGCCATTTGTTGAGTGTTTTTCTTAGTGTCTAATCCGCATATATATCAGCATTGCCCTTGATTTTCTTGACTATATATCTCTTGAATGTCAACATATACACGTGTGATTTAGTTTACGAAGATTTTTCAATGCCGAGAACCTCGATCAGAGAGTAAAAAAGGCGTAAGGTTCACAACGGTGTAAAATTAAAATGGGATATACCGGGCTAGGATTCGAGTTACAAGAATAAGGTCCAAACCAACCACCCAAGAATGGAATCGTCGAGCGAAAACACTTGACAACCTCCTAGACGCAGCTTTTCTTGCCACCAGACCTTTCTCCATCAACTAGGAATCTGATGCCGTCACTAAACACATTCCTTAAATTGTAGCCATTTGTTGAGTGTTTTTCTTGGTGTCTAATCCACATATATATCACCATTGCTCTTGATTTTCTTGACTGTATATCTCTTAAATGTCAACATAAACACGTGTGATTTAGTTTATGAAGATTTTTCAATGCCGAGAACCTCGATCAGAGAGTAAAAAAGGCGTAAGGTTCACAATGGTGTAAAATTAAAATGGGATATACCGGGCTAGGATTCGAGTTACAGGAGCAAGGGCCAAACCAACCACCCAAGAATGGAATCGTCGAGCGAAAACATTTGACAACCTCTTAGAAGCTGCTTTTCTTGCCACCAGAACTTTCTCCATCAATTAGGAATCTGATGCCATCACTAAACACATTCCTTAAATTGTAGCCATTTGTTGAGTGTTTTTTTTTTGTGTCTAATCCTCATATATATCACCATTGCCCTTGATTTTCTTGACTGTATATCTCTTAAATGTCAAAATATACACGTGTGATTTAGTTTACGAAGATTTTTCTTTTCCGAGAACCTTGATCAGAGAGTAAAAAAGGCGTAAGGTTCACAATGGTGTAAAATTAAAATGGGATACGGGCTAGGATTCGAGTTACAGGAATAAGGGCCAAACCAATCACCCAAGAATGGAATCGCCGAGCGAAAACACTTGACAACCTCCTAGACGCAGCTTTTCTTGCCACCAGACATTTCTCCATCAATTAGGAATCTGATGCCGTCACTAAACACATTCCTTAAATTGTAGCCATTTGTTGAGTGTTTTTTTTTGTGTCTAATCCGCATATATATCACCATTGCCCTTGATTTTCTTGACTGTATATCTCTTAAATGTCAAAATATACACGTGTGATTTAGTTTACGAAGATTTTTCAATGCCGAGAACCTCGATCAGAGAGTAAAAAAGGCGTAAGGTTCACAATGGTGTAAAATTAAAATGGGATATACCCGGATAGGATTCGAGTTACAGGAACAAAGGCCAAACCAACCACCCAAGAATGGAATCGTCGAGAGAAAACACTTGACAACCTCCTAGAAGCAGCTTTTCTTGCCAACAGAACTTTCTCCATCAATTAGGAATCTGATGCCGTCACTAAACACATTCCTTAAATTGTAGCCATTTGTTGAGTGTTTTTTTTGGTGTCTAATCCGCTATATATCACCATTTCACTTGATTTTCTTGACTATATATCTCTTAAATGTCAACATATACACGTGTGATTTAGTTTACGGAGATTTTTCAATGCCGAGAACCTCGATCAGAGAATAAAAAAAGGCGTAAGGTTATCAATGTTGTAAAATTAAAATGGGATATACCGAGCTAGGATTCAACTTACAGGAACAAGGGCCAAACCAACCACCCAAGAATGGAATCGTCGAGAGAAAACACTTGACAACCTCCTAGAAGCAGCTTTTCTTGCCACAAGAACTTTCTCTATCAACTAGGAATCTGATGTCGTTACTAAACACATTCCTTAAATTGTAGCCATTTGTTAAGTGTTTTTTTTTTTGTGTCTAATCCGCATATATATCACCGTTGCCCTTGATTTTCTTGACTATATATCTCTTGAATGTCAACATATACACGTGTGATTTAGTTTACAAATTTTTTCAATGCCGAGAACCTCGATCAGAGAGTAAAAAAGGCGTAAGGTTCGCAATGGTGTAAAATTTAAATGGGATATACCGGGCTTGGATTCGAGTTACAAGAACAAGGGCCAAACTAACCACCCAAGAATGGAATCGTCTTGCGAAAACACTTGACAACCTCCTAGGAGCAGCTTTTCTTGCCGCCAGACCTTTCTCCATCAATTAGGAATCTGATGCCGTCACTAAACACATTCCTTAAACTGTAGCCATTTGTTGAGTGTTTTTTTTGGTGTCTAATCCGCATATATATCACCATTACCCTTGATTTTCTTGACTGTATATCTCTTGAATGTCAACATATACACGTGTGATTTAGTTTACGAAGATTTTTCAATGCAGAGAACCTCGACCAGAGAGTAAAAAAGGCGTAAGGTTCACAACGGTGTAAAATTAAGATGGGATATACCGGGCTAGGATTCGAGTTACAAGAATAAGGTCCAAACCAACCACCCAAGAATGGAATCGTCGAGCGAAAACACTTGACAACCTCCTAGACGCTGCTTTTCTTGCCACCAGACCTTTCTCCATCAACTAGGAATCTGATGCCGTCACTAAACACATTCCTTAAATTGTAGCCATTTGTTGAGTGTTTTTCTTGGTGTCTAATCCACATATATATCACCATTCCTCTTGATTTTCTTGACTGTATATCTCTTAAATGTCAACATAAACACGTGTGATTTAGTTTATGAAGATGTTTCAATGCTGAGAACCTCGATCAGAGAGTAAAAAAGGCGTAAGGTTCACAATGGTGTAAAATTAAAATGGGATATACCGGGCTAGGATTCGAGTTACAGGAGCAAGGGCCAAACCAACCACCCAAGAATGGAATCGTCGAGCGAAAACATTTGACAACCTCCTAGAAGCTGCTTTTCTTGCCACCAGAACTTTCTCCATCAATTAGGAATCTGATGCCATCACTAAACACATTCCTTAAATTGTAGCCATTTGTTGAGTGTTTTTTTTTTGTGTCTAATCCGCATATATATCACCATTGCCCTTGATTTTCTTGACTGTATATCTCTTAAATGTCAAAATATACACGTGTGATTTAGTTTACGAAGATTTTTCTTTGCCGAGAACCTTGATCAGAGAGTAAAAAAGGCGTAAGGTTCACAATGGTGTAAAATTAAACTGGGATACGGGATAGGATTCGAGTTACAGGAATAAGGGCCAAACCAATCACCCAAGAATGGAATCATCGAGCGAAAACACTTGACAACCTCCTAGACGCAGCTTTTCTTGCCACCAGACATTTCTCCATCAATTAGGAATCTGATGCCGTCACTAAACACATTCCTTAAATTGTAGCCATTTGTTGAGTGTTTTTATTGGTGTCTAATCCACATATATATCACCATTGCGCTTGATTTTTCTTGACTGTATATCTCTTAAGTGTCAACACATACACGTGTGATTTAGTTTACGAAGATTTTTCAATGCCGAGAACCTCGATCAGAGAGTAAAAAAGGCGTAAGGTTCACAATGGTGTAAAATTAACATGGGATATACCCGGCTAGGATTCGAGTTACAGGAACAAAGGCCAAACCAACCACCCAAGAATGGAATCGTCGAGAGAAAACACTTGACAACCTCCTAGAAGCAGCTTTTCTTGCCAACAGAACTTTCTCCATCAATTAGGAATCTGATGCCGTCACTAAACACATTCCTTAAATTGTAGCCATTTGTTGAGTGTTTTTATTGGTGTCTAATCCACATATATATCACCATTGCGCTTGATTTTCTTGACTGTATATCTCTTAAGTGTCAACATATACACGTGTGATTTAGTTTACGAAGATTTTTCAATGCCGATAACCTCGATCAGAGAGTAAAAAAGGCGTAAGGTTCACAATGGTGTAAAATTAAAATGAGATATACCAGCCTAGCATTCGAGTTACAGGAACAAAGGCCAAACCAACCACCCAAGAATGGAATCGTCGAGAGAAAACACTTGACAACCTCCTAGAAGCAGCTTTTCTTGCCAACAGAACTTTCTCCATCAATTAGGAATCTGATGCCGTCACTAAACACATTCCTTAAATTGTAGCCATTTGTTGAGTGTTTTTTTTGGTGTCTAATCCGCTATATATCACCATTGCACTTGATTTTCTTCACTATATATCTCTTAAATGTCAACATATACACGTGTGATTTAGTTTACGAAGTTTTTTCAATGCGGAGAACCTCGATCAGAGAGTAAAAAATGCGTAAGGTTCACAATGGTGTAAAATTAAAACGGGATATACCGGGCTAGGATTCGAGTTACAGGAATAAGGGCCAAACCAACCACCCAAGAATGGAATCGTCGAGCGAAAACACTTGACAACCTCCAAGACGCAGCTTTTCTTGCCACCAGACATTTCTCCATCAATTAGGAATCTGATGCCGTCACTAAACACATTCCTTAAATTGTAGCCATTTGTTGTGTGTTTTTCTTGGTGTCTAATCCACATATATATCACCATTACGCTTGATTTTCTTGACTGTATATCTCTTAAATGTCAACATATACACGTGTGATTTAGTTTACGAAGATTTTTCAATGCCGAGAACCTCGATCAGAGAGTAAAAAAGGCGTAAGGTTCACAATGGTGTAAAATTAAAATGGGATATAACGGGCTAGGATTCGAGTTACGGGAAGAAGGGCCAAACCAACCACCCAAGAATAGAATCGTCAAGCGAAAACACTTGACAACCTCCTGGAAGCAGCTTTTCTTGCCACCAGACCTTTCTCCATCACTTAGGAATCTGATGCCGTCACTAAACACATTCCTTAAATTGTAGCCATTTGTTGAGTGTTTTTTCTTTGGTCTCTAATCCCCATATATATCACCATTGCCCTAGATTTTCTTGACTGTATATCTCTTAAATTTCAACATATACACGAGTGATTTAGTTTTCGAAGATTTTTCAATGCCGAGAACCTCGATCAGAGAGTAAAAAATGTGTAAGGTTCACAACGGTGTAAAATTAAAATGGGATATACCCGGCTAGGAATCGAGTTACAGGAACAAGGGCCAAACCAACCACCCAAGAATGGAATCGTCGAGAGAAAACACTTGACAACCTCCTAGAAGCAGCTTTTCTTGCCAACAGAACTTTCTCCATCAATTAGGAATCTGATGCCGTCACTAAACACATTCCTTAAATTGTGGCCATTTGTTGAGTGTTTTTTTTTGTGTCTAATCCGCATATATATCACCATTGCACTTGATTTTCTTGACTATATATCTCTTAAATGTCAACATATACACGTGTGATCTAATTTATGAAGATTTTTCAATGCCGAGAACCTCGATCAGAGAGTAAAAAATGCGTAAGGTTCACAATGGTGTAAAATTAAAATGGGATATACCGGGCTAGGATTCGAGTTACGTGAAGAAGTGCTAAACCAACCACCCAAGAATGGAATCGTCGAGCGAAAACACTTGACAACCTCCTAGAAGCAGCTTTTCTTGCCACCAGACCTTTCTCCATTAATTAGGAATCTGATGCCGTCACTAAACACATTCCTTAAATTGTAGCCATTTGTTGAGAGTTTTTCTTGGTGTCTAATCCACATATATATCACCATTGCGCTTGATTTTCTTGACTGTATATCTCTTAAATGTCAACATATACACATGTGATTTAGTTTACGAAGATTTTTCAATGCCGAGAACCTCGATCAGAGAGTAAAAAAGGCGTAAGGTTCACAATGGTGTAAAATTAAAATGGGATATACCGGGCTAGGATTCGAGTTACGTGAAGAAGTGCTAAACCAACCACCCAAGAATGGTATCGTCGAGCGAAAACACTTGACAACCTCCTAGAAGCAGCTTTTCTTGCCACCAGACCTTTCTCCGTTAATTAGGAATCTGATGCCGTCACTAAACACATTCCTTAAATTGTAGCCATTTGTTGAGAGTTTTTTCTTTGGTGTCTAATCCCCATATATATCACCATTGCACTTGATTTTCTTGACTATATATCTCTTAAATGTCAACATATACACGTGTGATTTAGTTTACGGAGATTTTTCAATGCCGAAAACGTCGATCAAAGAGTAAAAAAGGCGTAATGTTCACAATGGTGTAAAATTACAATGGGATATACCGGGCTAGGATTCGAGTTACAGGAATAAGGGCCAAACCAACCACCCAAGAATGGAATCGTAATGCGAAAACACTTGACAACCTCCTAGACGCAGCTTTTCTTGCCACCAGACATTTCTCTATCAATTAGGAATATGATGCCGTGACTAAACACATTCCTTAAATTGTAGCCATTTGTTGAGTGTTTTTCTTGGTGTCTAATCCACATATATATCACCATTGCGCTTGATTCTCTTGACTGTATATCTCTTAAATGTCAACATATACACGTGTGATTTAGTTTACGAAGATTTTTCAATGCCGAGAACCTCGATCAGAGAGTAAAAAAGGCGTAAGGTTCACAATGGTGTGAAATTAAAATGGGATATACCGGGCTAGGATTCGAGTTACGTGAAGAAGGGCCAAACCAACCACCCAAGAATGGAATCGTCGAGCGAAAACACTTGACAACCTCCTAGAAGCGGCTTTTCTTTCCACCAAACCTTTCTCCATAAATTAGGAATCTGATGCGGTCACTAAACACATTCCTTAAATTGTAGCCATTTGTTGAGTGTTTTTTCTTTGGTGTCTAATCCGCATATATATCACCATTGCCCTAGATTTTCTTGACTGTATATCTCTTAAATTTCAACATATACACGTGTGATTTAGTTTACGAAGATTTTTCAATGCCGAGAACCTCGATCAGAGAGTAAAAAATGCGTAAGGTTCACAATGGTGTAAAATTAAAATGGGATATACCCGGCTAGGATTCGAGTTACAAGAACAAGGGCCAAACCAACCACCAAAGAATGTAATCGTCGAGAGAAAACACTTGACAGCCTCCTAGAAGCAGCTTTTCTTGCCACCAGAACTTTCACCATCAATTAGGAATCTGATGCCCTCACTAAACACATTCCTTAAATTGTAGCCATTTGTTGAGTGTTTTTCTTGGTGTCTAATCCCCATATATATCACCATTGCACTTGATTTTCTTGACTGTATATCTCTTGAATGTCAACATATACACGTGTGATTTAGTTTACGAAGATTTTTCAATGCCGAGAACCTCGATCAGAGAGTAAAAAATGCGTAAGGTTCACAATGGTGTAAAATTAAAATGGGATATACCCGGCTAGGATTCGAGTTACAAGAACAAGGGCCAAACCAACCACCAAAGAATGTAATCGTCGAGAGAAAACACTTGACAGCCTCCTAGAAGCAGCTTTTCTTGCCACCAGAACTTTCACCATCAATTAGGAATCTGATGCCCTCACTAAACACATTCCTTAAATTGTAGCCATTTGTTGAGTGTTTTTCTTGGTGTCTAATCCCCATATATATCACCATTGCCCTAGATTTTCTTGATTGTACATCTCTTAAATTTCAACAAATACACATGTGATTTAGTTTACGAAGATTTTTCAATGCCGAGAACCTCGATCAGAGAGTAAAAAATGCGTAAGGTTCACAATGGTGTGAAATTAAATTGGGATATACCCGGCTAGGATTCGAGTTACAGGAACAAGGGCCAAACCAACCACCCAAGAATGGAATCGTCGAGAGAAAACACTTGACAACCTCCTAGCAGCAGCTTTTCTTGCCACCAGAACTTTCTCCATCAATTAGGAATCTGATAGCGTCACTAAACATATTCCTTAAATTGTAGCCATTTGTTGAGTGTTTTTTTTGGTTTCTAATCCGCATATATATCACCATTACACTTGATTTTCTTTACTATATATCTCTTAAATGTCAACATATACACGTGTGATTTAGTTTACGAAGATTTTTCAATGCCGAGAACCTCGATCAGAGAGTAAAAAAGGCGTAAGGTTCACAATGGTGTAAAATTAAAATGGGATATACCGGGCTAGGATTCGAGTTACAGGAATAAGGGCCAAACCAACCACCCAAGAATGGAATCGTAATGCGAAAACACTTGACAACCTCCTAGACGCAGCTTTTCTTGCCACCAGACATTTCTCCATCAATTAGGAATCTGATGCCGTAACTAAACACATTCCTTAAATTGTAGCCATTTGTTGAGTGTTTTTCTTGGTGTCTAATCCACATATATATCACCATTGCGCTTGATTTTCTTGACTGTATATCTCTTAAATGTCAACATATACACGTGTGATTTAGTTTACGAAGATTTTTCAATGCCGAGAACCTCGATCAGAGAGTAAAAAAGGCGTAAGGTTCACAATGGTGTAAAATTAAAATGGTATATACCGGGCTAGGATTCGAGTTACGGGAAGAAGGGCCAAACCAACCACCCAAGAATGGAATCGTCGAGCGAAAACACTTGACAACCTCCTAGAAGCAGCTTTTCTTGCCACCAAACCTTTCTCCATTAATTAGGAATCTGATGCCGTCACTAAACACATTCCTTAAATTGTAGCCATTTGTTGAGTGTTTTTTCTTTGGTGTCTAATCCGCATATATATCACCATTGCCCTAGATTTTCTTGACTGTATATCTCTTAAATTTCAACATATACACGTGTGATTTAGTTTACGAAGATTTTTCAATGCCGAGAACCTCGATCAGAGAGTAAAAAATGCGTAAGGTTCACAATGGTGTAAAATTAAAATGGGATATACCCGGCTAGGATTCGAGTTACAAGAACAAGGGCCAAACCAACCACCAAAGAATGTAATCGTCGAGAGAAAACACTTGACAGCCTCCTAGAAGCAGCTTTTCTTGCCACCAGAACTTTCACCATCAATTAGGAATCTGATGCCCTCACTAAACACATTCCTTAAATTGTAGCCATTTGTTGAGTGTTTTTCTTGGTGTCTAATCCCCATATATATCACCATTGCACTTGATTTTCTTGACTGTATATCTCTTAAATGTCAACATATACACGTGTGATTTAGTTTACGAAGATTTTTCATTGCCGAGAACCTCGATCAGAGAGTAAAAAAGGCGTAAGGTTCACAATGGTGTAAAATTAAAATGGGATATACCGGGCTAGGATTCGAGTTACGGGAATAAGGGCCAAACCAACCACCCAAGAATGGAATCGTAATGCGAAAACACTTGACAACCTCATAGACGCAGCTTTTCTTGCCACCAGACATTTCTCTATCAATTAGGAATCTGATGCCGTCACTAAACACATTCCTTAAATTGTAGCCATTTGTTGAGTGTTTTTCTTGGTGTCTAATCCACATGTATATCACCATTGCGCTTGATTTTCTTGACTGTATATCTCTTAAATGTCAACATATACACGTGTGATTTAGTTTACGAAGATTTTTCAATGCCGAGAACCTCGATCAGAGAGTAAAAAAGGCGTAAGGTTCACAATGGTGTAAAATTAAAATGAGATATAACCGGCTAGTATTCGAGTTACAGGAACAAGGGCCAAACCAACCACCCAAGAATGGAATCGTCGAGAGAAAACACTTGACAACCTCCTAGAAGCAGCTTTTCTTGCCACCAGAACTTTCTCCATCAATTAGGAATCTGATGCCGTCACTAAACACATTCCTTAAATTGTAGCCATTTGTTGAGTGTTTTTTCTTTGGTGTCTAATCCCCATATATATCACCATTGCCCTAGATTTTCTTGACTGTACATCTCTTAAATTTCAACATATACACGTGTGATTTAGTTTACGAAGATTTTTCAATGCCGAGAACCTCGATCAGAGAGTAAAAAATGCGTAAGGTTCACAATGGTGTGAAATTAAAATGGGATATACCCGGCTAGGATTCGAGTTACAGGAACAAGGGCCAAACCAACCACCCAAGAATGGAATCGTCGAGAGAAAACACTTGACAACCTCCTAGCAGCAGCTTTTCTTGCCACCAGAACTTTCTCCATCAATTAGGAATCTGATAGCGTCACTAAACATATTCCTTAAATTGTAGCCATTTGTTGAGTGTTTTTTTTGGTTTCTAATCCGCATATATATCACCATTGCACTTGATTTTCTTTACTATATATCTCTTAAATGTCAACATATACACGTGTGATTTAGTTTACGAAGATTTTTCAATGCCGAGAACCTCGATCAGAGAGTAAAAAAGGCGTAAGGTTCACAATGGTGTAAAATTAAAATGGGATATACCGGGCTAGGATTCGAGTTACAGGAATAAGGGCCAAACCAACCACCCAAGAATGGAATCGTAATGCGAAAACACTTGACAACCTCCTAGACGCAGCTTTTCTTGCCACCAGACATTTCTCCATCAATTAGGAATCTGATGCCGTAACTAAACACATTCCTTAAATTGTAGCCATTTGTTGAGTGTTTTTCTTGGTGTCTAATCCACATATATATCACCATTGCGCTTGATTTTCTTGACTGTATATCTCTTAAATGTCAACATATACACGTGTGATTTAGTTTACGAAGATTTTTCAATGCCGAGAACCTCGATCAGAGAGTAAAAAAGGCGTAAGGTTCACAATGGTGTAAAATTAAAATGGTATATACCGGGCTAGGATTCGAGTTACGGGAAGAAGGGCCAAACCAACCACCCAAGAATGGAATCGTCGAGCGAAAACACTTGACAACCTCCTAGAAGCAGCTTTTCTTGCCACCAAACCTTTCTCCATTAATTAGGAATCTGATGCCGTCACTAAACACATTCCTTAAATTGTAGCCATTTGTTGAGTGTTTTTTCTTTGGTGTCTAATCCGCATATATATCACCATTGCCCTAGATTTTCTTGACTGTATATCTCTTAAATTTCAACATATACACGTGTGATTTAGTTTACGAAGATTTTTCAATGCCGAGAACCTCGATCAGAGAGTAAAAAATGCGTAAGGTTCACAATGGTGTAAAATTAAAATGGGATATACCCGGCTAGGATTCGAGTTACAAGAACAAGGGCCAAACCAACCACCAAAGAATGTAATCGTCGAGAGAAAACACTTGACAGCCTCCTAGAAGCAGCTTTTCTTGCCACCAGAACTTTCACCATCAATTAGGAATCTGATGCCCTCACTAAACACATTCCTTAAATTGTAGCCATTTGTTGAGTGTTTTTCTTGGTGTCTAATCCCCATATATATCACCATTGCACTTGATTTTCTTGACTGTATATCTCTTAAATGTCAACATATACACGTGTGATTTAGTTTACGAAGATTTTTCATTGCCGAGAACCTCGATCAGAGAGTAAAAAAGGCGTAAGGTTCACAATGGTGTAAAATTAAAATGGGATATACCGGGCTAGGATTCGAGTTACGGGAACAAGGGCCAAACCAACCACCCAAGAATGGAATCGTCGAGCGAAAACACTTGACAACCTCCTAGAAGCAGCTTTTCTTGCCACCAGACCTTTCTCCATCAATTAGGAATCTGATCCCGTCACTAAACACATTCCTTAAATTGTAGCCATTTGTTGAGTGTTTTTTCTTTGGTGTCTAATCCCCATATATATCAAAATTGCACTTGATTTTCTTGACTATATATCTCTTAAATGTCAACATATACACGTGTGATTTAGTTTACGAAGATTTTTCAATGCCGAGAACCTCGATCAAAGAGTAAAAAAGACGTAATGTTCACAATGGTGTAAAATTAAAATGGGATATACCGGGCTAGGATTCGAGTTACTGGAATAAGGGCCAAACCAACCACCCAAGAATGGAATCGTAATGCGAAAACACTTGACAACCTCATAGACGCAGCTTTTCTTGCCACCAGACATTTCTCTATCAATTAGGAATCTGATGCCGTCACTAAACACATTCCTTAAATTGTAGCCATTTGTTGAGTGTTTTTCTTGGTGTCTAATCCACATGTATATCACCATTGCGCTTGATTTTCTTGACTGTATATCTCTTAAATGTCAACATATACACGTGTGATTTAGTTTACGAAGATTTTTCAATGCCGAGAACCTCGATCAGAGAGTAAAAAAGGCGTAAGGTTCACAATGGTGTAAAATTAAAATGAGATATAACCGGCTAGGATTCGAGTTACAGGAACAAGGGCCAAACCAACCACCCAAGAATGGAATCGTCGAGAGAAAACACTTGACAACCTCCTAGAAGCAGCTTTTCTTGCCACCAGAACTTTCTCCATCAATTAGGAATCTGATGCCGTCACTAAACACATTCCTTAAATTGTAGCCATTTGTTGAGTGTTTTTTCTTTGGTGTCTAATCCCCATATATATCACCATTGCCCTAGATTTTCTTGACTGTACATCTCTTAAATTTCAACATATACACGTGTGATTTAGTTTACGAAGATTTTTCAATGCCGAGAACCTCGATCAGAGAGTAAAAAATGCGTAAGGTTCACAATGGTGTGAAATTAAAATGGGATATACCTGGCTAGGATTCGAGTTACAGGAACAAGGGCCAAACCAACCACCCAAGAATGGAATCGTCGAGAGAAAACACTTGACAACCTCCTAGCAGCAGCTTTTCTTGCCACCAGAACTTTCTCCATCAATTAGGAATCTGATGGCGTCACTAAACATATTCCTTAAATTGTAGCCATTTGTTGAGTGTTTTTTTTGGTTTCTAATCCGCATATATATCACCATTGCACTTGATTTTCTTTACTATATATCTCTTAAATGTCAACATATACACGTGTGATTTAGTTTACGAAGATTTTTCAATGCCGAGAACCTCGATCAGAGAGTAAAAAAGGCGTAAGGTTCACAATGGTGTAAAATTAAAATGGGATATACCGGGCTTGGATTCGAGTTACAGGAATTAGGGCCAAACCAACCACCCAAGAATGGAATCGTAATGCGAAAACCCTTGACAACCTCCTAGACGCAGCTTTTCTTGCCACCAGACATTTCTCCATCAATTAGGAATCTGATGCCGTAACTAAACACATTCCTTAAATTGTAGCCATTTGTTGAGTGTTTTTCTTGGTGTCTAATCCACATATATATCACCATTGCGCTTGATTTTCTTGACTGTATATCTCTTAAATGTCAACATATACACGTGTGATTTAGTTTACGAAGATTTTTCAATGCCGAGAACCTCGATCAGAGAGTAAAAAAGGCGTAAGGTTCACAATGGTGTAAAATTAAAATGGTATATACCGGGCTAGGATTCGAGTTACGGGAAGAAGGGCCAAACCAACCACCCAAGAATGGAATCGTCGAGCGAAAACACTTGACAACCTCCTAGAAGCAGCTTTTCTTGCCACCAAACCTTTCTCCATCAATTAGGAATCTGATGCCGTCACTAAACACATTCCTTAAATTGTAGCCATTTGTTGAGTGTTTTTTCTTTGGTGTCTAATCCGCATATATATCACCATTGCCCTAGATTTTCTTGACTGTATATCTCTTAAATTTCAACATATACACATGTGATTTAGTTTACCAAGATTTTTCAATGCCGAGAACCTCGATCAGAGAGTAAAAAAGGCATAAGGTTCACAATGGTGTAAAATTAAAATGGGATAACGGGCTACGATTCGAGTTACAGGAACAAGGGCCAAACCAACCACCCAAGAATGGAATCGCCGAGCGAAAACACTTGACAACCTCCTAAAAGCAGCTTTTCTTGCCACCAGAACTTTCTCCATCAATTAGGAATCTAATGCCGTCACTAAACACATTCCTTAAATTGTAGCCATTTGTTGAGTGTTTTTTTTGGTGTCTAATCCGCATATATGTCACCATTGCCCTTGATTTTCTTGACTGTATATCTCTTAAATGTCAACATATACACGTGTGATTTAGTTTACGAAGATTTTTCAATGCCGAGAACCTTGATCAGAGAGTAAAAAATGCGTATGGTTCACAATGGTGTAAAATTAAAATGGGATATACCGGGCTAGGATTCGAGTTACGGGAACAAGGGCCAAACCAACCACCCAAGAATGGAATCGTCGAGCGAGAACACTTGACAACCTCCTAGAAGCAGCTTTTCTTGCCACCGGAGCTTTCTCTATCAATTAGGAATCTGATGCCGTCACTAAACACATTCCTTAAATTGTAGCCATTTGTTGAGTGTTTTTCTTGGTGTCTAATCCACATATATATCACGATTGCACTTGATTTTCTTGACTGTATATCTCTTAAATGTCAACATATACACGTGTGATTTAGTTGACGAAGATTTTTCAATGCCGAGAACCTCGATCAGAGAGTAAAAAAGGCGTAAGGTACACAATGTTTTAAATTAAAATGGGATATTCCGGGCTAGGATTCCAGTTACGGGAACAAGGGCCAAACCAACCACCCAAGAATAGAATCGTCGAGCGAAAACACTTGACAACCTCCTAGAAGCAGCTTTTCTTGCCACCAGACCTTTCTCCATCAATTAGGAATCTGATGCTGTCACTAAACACATTCCTTAAATTGTAGCCATTTGTTGAGTGTTCTTTCTTTGGTGTCTAATCCGCATATATATTAACATTGCCCTTGATTTTCTTGACTGTATATCTCTTAAATGTCAACATATACACATGTGATTTAGTTTAAGAAGATTTGTCAATGCCGATAACCTCGATCAGAGAGTAAAAAAGGCATAAGGTTCACAACGGTGTAAAATTAAAATGGGATATACCGGACTAGGATTCGAGTTACAGGAATAAGGTCCAAACCAACCACCCAAGAATGGAATCGTCGAGAGAAAACACTTGACAACCTCCTAGACGCAGCTTTTCTTACCACCAGACCTTTCTCCATCAATTAGGAATCTGATGCCGTCACTAAACACATTCCTTAAATTGTAGCCATTTATTGAATGTTTTTCTTGGTGTCTAATCCACATATATATCACCATTGCGCTTGATTTTCTTGAATGTATATCTCTTAAATGTCAACATATACACGTGTGATTTAGTTTACGAAGATTTTTCAATGCCGAGAACGTCGATTAGAGACTAAAAAAGGCGTAAGGTTCACAATGGTGTAAAATTAAAATGGGATATACCGGGCTAGGATTCGAGTTACGGGAACAAGGGCCAAACCAACCACCCAAGAATGGAATCGTCGAGCGAAAACACATGACAACCTCCTAGAAGCAGCTTTTCTTGCCACCAGAGCTTTCTCCATCAATTTGGAATCTGATGCCGTCACTAAACTCATTCCTTAAATTGTACCCATTTGTTAAGTGTTTTTTCTTTGGTGTCTAATCCGCATATATATCACCATTGCCCATGATTTTTTTGTCTGTATATCTCTTAAATATCAACATATACACATGTGATTTAGTTTACCAAGATTTTTCAATGCCGAGAACCTCGATCAGAGAGTAAAAAAAGCGTAAGGTTCACAATGGTGTAAAATTAAAATGGGATAACGGGCTAGGATTCGAGTTACAGGAACAAGGGCCAAACCAACCACCCAAGAATGGAATCGTCGAGCGAAAACACTTGACAACCTCCTAAAAGCAGCTTTTCTTGCCACCAGAACTTTCTCCATCAATTAGGAATCTAATTCCGTCACTAAACACATTCCTTAAATTGTAGCCATTTGTTGGGTGTTTTTTTTGGTGTCTAATCCGCATATATGTCACCATTGCCCTTGATTTTCTTGACTGTATATTTCTTAAATGTCAACATATACACGTGTGATTTAGTTTACAAAGATTTTTCAATGCCGAGAACCTCGATCAGAGAGTAAAAAAGGCGTATGGTTCACAATGGTGTAAAATTAAAATGGGATATACCGGGCTAGGATTCGAGTTACGGGAACAAGGGCCAAACCAATCACCCAAGAATGGAATCGTCGAGCGAGAACACTTGACAACCTCCTAGAAGCAGCTTTTCTTGCCACCAGAGCTTTCTCCATCAATTAGGAATCTGATGCAGTCACTAAACACATTCCTTAAATTGTAGCCATTTGTTGAGTGTTTTTCTTGGTGTCTAATCCACATATATATCACCATTGCGCTTGATTTTCTTGACTGTATATTTCTTAAATGTCAACATATACATGTGTGATTTAGTTTACAAAGAATTTTCAATGCCGAGAACCTCGATCAGAGAGTAAAAAAGGCGTATGGTTCACAATGGTGTAAAATTAAAATGGGATATACCGGGCTAGGATTCGAGTTACGGGAACAAGGGCCAAACCAACCACCCAAGAATAGAATCGTCGAGCGAAAACACTTGACAACCTACTAGAAGCAGCTTTTCTTGCCACCAGACCTTTCTCCATCAATTAGGAATCTGATGCTGACACTAAACACATTCCTTAAATTGTAGCCATTTGTTGAGTGTTCTTTCTTTGGTGTCTAATCCGCATATATATCAACATTGCCCTTGATTTTCTTGACTGTATATCTCTTAAATGTCATCATATACACATGTGATTTAGTTTACCAAGATTTTTCAATGCCGAGAACCTCGATCAGAGAGTAAAAAAGGCGTAAGTTTCACAATGGTGTAAAATTAAAATGGGATATACCGGGCTAGGATTCGAGTTACACGAACAAGGGACAAACGAACCACCCAAGAATGGAATCGTCGAGCGAAAACACTTGACAACCTCCTGGAAGCAGCTTTTCTTGCCACCAGAACTTTATCCATCAATTAGGAATCTGATGCCGTCACTAAACACATTCCTTAAATTGTAGCCATTTGTTGAGTGTTTTTCTTGGTGTCTAATCCACATATATATCACCATTACGCTTGATTTTCTTGACTGTATATCTCTTAAATGTCAACATATACACGTGTGATTTAGTTTACGAAGATTTTTCAATGCCGAGAACCTCGATCAGAGAGTAAAAAAGGTGTAAGGTTCACAATGGTGTAAAATTAAAATGGGATATACCGGGCTAGGATTCGAGTTACAGGAATAAAGGCCAAACTAACCACCGAAGATTGGAATCGTCGAGCGAAAACACTTGACAACCTCCTAGATGCAGCTTTTCTTGCCACCAGACCTTTCTCCATCAATTAGGAATCTGATGCCATCACTAAACACATTCCTTAAATTGTAGCCATTTGTTGAGTGTTTTTTCTTTGTTGTCTAATCCGCATATATATATCACCATTGCCCTTGATTTTTTTTGTCTGTATATCTCTTAAATGTCAACATATACACGTGTGATTTAGTTTACCAAGATTTTTCAATGCCGAGAACCTCGATCAGAGAGTAAAAAAGGCGTAAGGTTCACAATGGTGTAAAATTAAAATGGGATATACCGGGCTAGGTTTCGAGTTACAGGAACAAGGGCCAAACCAACCACCCAAGAATGGAATCGTCGAGCGAAAACACTTGACAACCTCCTAGAAGCAGCTTTTCTTGCCACCAGAACTTTCTCCATCAATTAGGAATCTGATGCCGTCACTAAACACATTCCATAAATTGTAGCCATTTGTTGAGTGTTTTTTCTTTGGTGTCTAAACCGCATATATATCACCATTGCCCTTGATTTTCTTGACTGTATATCTCTTAAATGTCAACATATACACGTGTGATTTAGTTTACGAAGATTTTTCAATGCCGAGAACCTCGATCAGAGAGTAAAAAAGGCGTAAGGTTCACAATGGTGTAAAATTAACATGGGATATACCGGGCTAGGATTCGAGTTCCAGGAACAAGGGCCAAACCAACCACCCAAGAATGGAATCGTCGAGCGAAAACACTTGACAACCTCCTAGACGCAGCTTTTCTTGACACCAGACCTTTCTCCATCAATTAGGAATCTGATGCCGTCAGTAAACACATTCCTTAAATTGTAGCCATTTGTTGAGTGTTTTTCTTGGTGTCTAATCCACATATATATCACCATTGCGCTTGATTTTCTTGACTGTATATCTCTTAAATGTTAACATATACACGTGTGATTTAGTTTAAGAAGATTTTTCAATGCCGAGAACCTCGATCAGAGAGTAAAAAAGGCGTAAGGTTCACAATGGTGTAAAATTAAAATGGGATATACCGGGCTCGGATTCGAGTTACAGGAACAAGGGCCAAACCAACCACCCAAGAATGGAATCGTCAAGCGAAAACACTTGACAACCTCCTAGCAGCAGCTTTTATTGCCACAAGACCTTTCTCCATCAATTAGGAATCTGATGCCGTCACTAAACACATTCCTTAAATTGTAGCCATTTGTTGAGTGTTTTTTTTGGTGTCTAATCCGCATATATACCACCATTGCCCTTGATTTTCTTGACTGTATAACTCTTAAATGTCAACATATACACGTGTGATTTAGTTTACAAAGATTTTTCAATGTCGAGAACCTCGATCAGAGAGTAAAAAAGGCGTAAGGTTCACAATGGTGTAAAATTAAAATGGGATATACAGGGCTAGGATTCGAGTTACAGGAATAAGGGCCAAACCAACCACCCAAGATAGGAATCATCGAGCGAAAACACATGACAACCTCCTAGACGCAGCTTTTCTTGCCACCAGACATTTCTCCATCAATTAGGAATCTGATGCCGTCACTAAACACATTCCTTAAATTATAGCCATTTGTTGAGTGTTTTTTCTTTGTTGTCTAATCCGCATATATATCACGATTGCCCTTGATTTTTTTTGTCTGTATATCTCTTAAATGTCAACATATACACGTGTGATTTAGTTTACCAAGATTTTTCAATGCCGAGAACCTCGATCAAAGAGTAAAAAAGGCATATGGTTCACAATGGTGTAAAGTTAAAATGGGATATACCGGGCTAGGATTCGAGTTACGTGAACAAGGGCCAAACCAACCACCCAAGAATGGAATCGTCGAGCGAAAACACTTGACAACCTCCTAGAAGCAGCTTTTCTTGCCACCAGACCTTTCTCCATCAATTAGGAATCTGATGCCGTCACTAAACACATTCCTTAAATTGTAGCCATTTGTTGAGTGTTTTTTCTTTGGTGTCTAAACCGCATATATATCACCATTGCCCTTGATTTTCTTGACTGTATATCTCTTAAATGTCAACATATACACGTGTGATTTAGTTTATGAAGATTTTTCAATGCCGAGAACCTCGATCAGAGAGTAAAAAAGGCGTAAGGTTCACAATGGTGTAAAATTAAAATGGGATATACCGGGCTAGGATTCGAGTTACAGGAACAAGGGCCAAACCAACCAGCCAAGAATGGAATCGTCGAGCGAAAACACTTGACAACCTCCTAGCAGCAGCTTTTCTTGCCACAAGACCTTTCTCCATCAATTAGGAATCTGATGCCGTCACTAAACACATTCCTTAAATTGTAGCCATTTGTTGAGTGTTTTTTTTGGTGTCTAATCCGCATATATACCACCATTGCCCTTGATTTTCTTGACTGTATAACTCTTTGTTGATGCATTTTTAGTGTCTGTAATAGTCTTGTACTTAAGGATGTATTTTGTACGGTCTTTATGAATTATCGAGTATGTATTTGACGTTTCAGCGCGTAGCGTGTTTTTGCTTTGGCATAGTTACGTGGATTCCGCACACGTGACCGTGTTTGCTATAAACAAGTGATTCGTCTGAAAAAGCCACAGATGCATTCTCTGAATGGCGAAAACAGTTTCTATCAAAAGTCTCCAAGCCTGTGCCGGAAAGTGTTCAAGTCGACTACTTGCAATTTGAAAAGGCGAAGCCAAGTGGAAGAATTCTATGCTGGATGTTTGTTAAGGATATACACTGCATAGCGGTTAAACGTGAATACGGTATACAATACTTCCGGTCTTTGCTGAGCATTTTATCGTTGCCATTTTATGATGTTGCAGCGTTGACGAGGCTTGAGCTTGTTAATCGTTCAAACTTCGACGGCGCTACTTTATTTGAGCGACTGATAAAAGTGAACAAGAAGTCGGGCTGGAAGGATGAATCATACAAGCCACAGTTCCCCATCTATAAACCGATCAAGTTTACTCTTGATCCGAAAACGAACTCAGGGCGCTACAAGCTTGTATATCAACCACCGCGAGTCGTAGATAAAATCCCACTAATGCCGATGCAGCAGGATTTTCTTGAAGATATGGCATTATGGTGCTACGACTCCGACACTCATGAAGCCGTGATTGTGTTTAGAGATGGTCGTGCAAATTACCGGATGTTGGATCCGATGTGGATTGTCAACATGTCCGAGGCTGACATTAACAGATTATATCGTCACGACATTTTTTATGAAGATCAGGATGCACGTCAAGCTTTGAAGTTTCAGCGCGTAGCGTGTTTTTGCTACTACCGGGGAATTCATTCGGGCAGTTCGTGGTCCGAACAACACTAAGATGGAAGATTAGAAAACCGAAGACGAGTAACAGACAAGGGGGAGTTTGTTGATGCATTTTTAGTGTCTGTAACTAGTCTTGTACTTAACGATGTATTTTGTACGGTCTTTATGAATTATCGAGTATGTATTTGACGTCGACCAAGACGGATATCCTCCTATCCGCTTGTGTCTGACTTATTTGTCTTCGTTTGGTATGTAATGTATAACGAACAATGCATGTTGCATGTTAAGGGTAGAATGGTCATTATGGTGTTTATATGTTCTATCTGTTTGCTGTCTGTTTACAGCAAACAGAACATCTGTTGCAGACCTCGACGAAACAGGCTGTTTCGTCGAACTCATCACGACGAAACAGAATGGTTACCAAATGAATCTGTTACGTCGACATAAACGACGAAACACATTTGTTTCGTCGTGTAATGGGCTGCTTCAGGCCCAATCACTGGCCCATATGCTGTTTCGCCGTATCACCTTGTGTTTCGCCGAGACTTGGGCCCAGGGAGTATATAAACACATCCTGCTTTCACTTTGAAAGTAGATGAGAGCATACCCTTAAAGAAACTCTGTCAAAATTCTGTCTAAACTGTGTTTGTATCAGTTTGTTATCGGTTCTCATCCCGTTTAATCAATCGAGTGTGTTTCATTGATTAATACTGTGTCGTTACTGTTTTATATGTTTGATTTAGTTTACCAAGATTTTTCAACGCCGAGAACCTCGATCAGAGAGTAAAAAAGGCGTAAGGTTCACTATGGTGTAAAATTAAAATGGGATATACCGGGCTAGGATTCGAGTTACAGGAACAAGGGCCAAACCAACCACCCAAGAATGGAATCGTCGAGCGAAAACACTTGACAACCTCCTAGAAGCAGCTTTTCTTACCACCAGACCTTTCTCCATCAATTAGGAACCTGATGCCATCACTAAACACATTCCTTAAATTGTAACCATTTGTTGAGTTTTTTTTTGGTATCTAATCCGCATATATATCACTATTGCCCTTGATTTTCTTGACTTTATATCTATTAAATGTCAACATATACACGTGTGATTTAGTTTACGAAGATTTTTCAATGCCGAGAACCTCGATCAGAGAGTAAAAAAGGCGTAAGGTTCACATTGGTGTAAAATTAAAATGGGATATACCGGGCTAGGATTCGAGTTACAGGAACAAGCACCAAACCAACCACCCAAGAATGGAATCGTCGAGCGAAAACACTTGACAACCTCATAGAAGCAGTTTTTCTTGCCACCAGACCTTTCTCCATCAATTAGGAATCTGATGCCGTCACTAAACACATTCCTTAAATTGTAGCCATTTGTTGAGTGTTTTTTCTTTGGTGTCTAATCCGCATATATATCACCATTGCCCTTGATTTTTTTGTCTGTATATCTCTTAAATGTCAAAATATACACGTGTGATTTAGTTTACCAAGATTTTTCAATGCCGAGAACCTCGATTAGAGAGTAAAAAAGGCGTAAGGTTCACTATGGTCTAAAATTAAAATGGGATATACCGGGCAAGGATTCGAGTTACAGGAACAAGGGCCAAACCAACCACCCAAGAATGGAATCGTCGAGCGAAAACACTTGACAACCTCCTAGAAGCAGCTTTTCTTGCAACCAGAACTTTCTCCATCAATTAGGAATCTGATTCCGTCACTAAACACATTCCTTAAATTGTAGCCATTTGTTGAGTATTTTTTTTGGTGTCTAATCCGCATATATATCACCATTGCCCTTGATTTTCTTGACTGTATATCTCTTTAATGTCAACATATACACGTGTGATTTAGTTTACTAAGATTTTTCAATGACGAGAACCTCGATCAGAGAGTAAAAAAGGCGTAAGGTTCACAATGGTGTAAAATTAAAATGGGATATACCGGGCTAGGATTCAAGTTACAAGAACAAGGGCCAAACCAACCACCGAAGAATGGAATCGTCGAGCGAAAACACTTGACAGCCTCCTAGAAGCAGCTTTTCTTGCCACCATACCTTTCTCCATCAATTAGGAATCTGATGTTGTCACTAAACACATTCCTTAAATTGTATCCATTTGTTGAGTGTTTTTTTTTTTTGGTGTCTAATCCGCATATATATCACCATTGCCCTTGATTTTCTTTAATGTATATCTATTAAATGTCAACATATACACGTGTGATTTAGTTTACTAAGATTTTTCAATGCCGAGAACATCGATCAGAGAGTAAATAAGGCGTAAGGTTCACAATGGTGTAAAACTAAAATGGGATATACCGGGCTAGGATTCGAGTTACAGGAACAAGGGCTAAACCAACCACCCAAGAATGAATCGTCGAGCGAAAACACTTGACAACCTCCTAGATGCAGCTTTTCTTGCCACCAGACCTTTCTCCATTAATTAGGAATCTGATGCCGTCACTAAACACATTCCTTAAATTGTAGCCATTTGTTGAGAGTTTTTTCTTTGGTGTCTAATCTGCATATATATCACCAATGCCCTTGACTTTCTTGACAGTATATCTCTTAAATGTCAACATATACACGTGTGATTTAGTTTACTAAGATTTTCCAATGCCGAGAACCTCGATCAGAGGGTAAATAAGGCGTAAGGATCACAATGGTGTAAAATTAAAATGGGATACACCGGGCTAGGATTCGAGTTACAGGAACAAGGGCCAAACCAACCACCCAAGAATGGAATCGTCGAGCGAAAACACTTGACAACCTCCTAGAAGCAGCTTTTCTTACCACCAGACCTTTCTCCATCAATTAGGAATCGGATGCCGTCATTAAACACATTCCTTAAATTGTAGCCATTTGTTGAGTATTTTTTTTTGTGTCTAATCCGCATATATATCACTATTGCCCTTGATTTTCTTGACTGTATATCTCTTAAATGTCAACATATACACGTGTGATTTAGTTTACGAAGATTTTTCAATGCCGAGAACCTCGATCTGAGAGTAAAAAAGGCGTAAGGTTCACAATGGTGTAAAATTAAAATGGGATATACCGGGCTAGGATTCAAGTTACAAGAACAAGGGCCAACCGACCACCAAAGAATGGAATCGTCGAGGGAAAACACTTGACAACCTCCTAGAAGCAGCTTTTCTTGCCACCAGACCTTTCTCCATCAATTAGGAATCTGATGTTGTCACTAAACACATTCCTTAAATTTTATCCATTTGTAGAGTGTTTTTTTGGTGTCTAATCCGCATATATATCACCATTGCCCTTGATTTTCTTGACTGTATATCTCTTAAATGTCAACATATACACGTGTGATTTAGTTTACGAAGATTTTTCAATGCTGAGAACCTCGATCAGAGAGTAAAAAAGGCGTAAGGTTCACAATGGTGTAAAATTAAAACGGGATATACCGGGCTAGGATTCGAGTTACAGAAACAAGGACTAAACCAACCACCCAAGAATGGAATCGTCGAGCGAAAACACTTGACAACCTCCTAGAAGTAGATTTTCTTGCCACCAGACCATTCTCCATCAATTAGGAATATGATGCCGTCACTAAACACATTCCTTAAATTGTAGCCTTTTGTTGACTATTTTTTTTTGTATCTAATCCGCATATATATCACCATTGCCCTTGATTTTCTTGACAATATATCTCTTAAATGTCAACATATACACGTGTGATTTAGTTTACTAAGATTTTTCAATGCTGAGAACCTCGATCAGAGAGTAAATAATGCGTAAGGATCACAATGGTGTAAAATTAAAATGGGATATACCGGGATAGGATTTGAGTTACAGGAACAAGGGCCAAATCAACCACCCAAGAATGGAATCGTCGAGCGAAAACACTTGACAACCTCCTAGAAGCAGCTTTTCATGCCACCAGACCTTTCTCCATCAATTAGGAATCTGATGCCGTCTCTAAACACATTCCTTAAATTGTAGCCATTTGTTGACTGTAGTTTTTTGGTGTCTTATCCGCATATATATCACCATTGCCCTTGATTTTCTTGACAGTATATCTCTTAAATGTCAACATATACACGTGTGATTTAGTTTACGAAGATTTTCCAATGCTGAGAACCTCGATCAGAGAGTAAATAAGGCGTAAGGTTCACAGTGGTGTAAAATTAAAATGGGAAATACCGGGCTAGGATTCGAGTTACAAGAACAAGGGCCAAACCAACCACCCAAGAATTGAATCATCGAGCGAAAACACTTGACAACCTCCTAGAAGCAGCTTTTCTTGCCACCAGACCTCTCTCCATCAATTAGGAATCTGATGCCGTCACTAAACACATTCCTTAAATTGTAGCCATTTGTTGACTGTATTTTTTTGGTGTCTTATCCGCATATATATCACCATTGCCCTTGATTTTCTTGACAGTATATATCTTAAATGTCAACATATACACGTGTGATTTAGTTTACGAAGATTTTCCAATGCCGAGAACCTCGATCAGAGAGTAAATAAGGCGTAAGGATCACAATGGTGTAAAATTAAAATGGGATATACCGGGCTAGGATTCGAGTTACAGGAACAAGGGCCAAACCAACCACCCAAGAATGGAATCATCGAGCAAAAACACTTGACAACCTCCTAGAAGCAGCTTTTCTTACCACCAGACATTTCTCCATCAATTAGGAATCTGATGCCGTCACTAAACATATTCCTTTAATTGTAGCCATTTGTTGAGTATTTGTTTTGGTGTCTAATCCGCATATATATCACTATTGCCCTTGATTTTCTTGACTGTATATCTCTTAAATGTCAACATATACACGTGTGATTTAGTTTACGAAGATTTTTCAATGCTGAGAACCTCGATCAGAGAGTAAAAAAGGCGTAAGGTTCACAATGGTGTAAAATTAAAATGGGTTATACCGGGCTAGGATTCGAGTTACAGGAACAAGGGCCAAACCAACCACCCAAGAATGGAATCATCGAGCAAAAACACTTGACAACCTCCTAGAAGCAGCTTTTCTTACCACCAGACCTTTCTCCATCAATTAGGAATCTGATGCCGTCACTAAACACATTCCTTAAATTGAAGCCATTTGTTGACTGTTTTTTTTTTGGTGTCTAATCTGCATATATATCACCAATGCCCTTGACTTTCTTGACAGTATATCTCTTAAATGTCAACATATACACGTGTGATTTAGTTTACTAAGATTTTCCAATGCCGAGAACCTCGATCAGAGGGTAAATAAGGCGTAAGGATCACAATGGTGTAAAATTAAAATGGGATACACCGGGCTAGGATTCGAGTTACAGGAACAAGGGCCAAACCAACCACCCAGGAATGGAATCGTCGAGCGAAAACACTTGACAACCTCCTAGAAGCAGCTTTTCTTACCACCAGACCTTTCTCCATCAATTAGGAATCGGATGCCGTCATTAAACACATTCCTTAAATTGTACCCATTTGTTGAGTATTTTTTTTGGTGTCTAATCCGCATATATATCACTATTGCCCTTGATTTTCTTGACTGTATATCTCTTAAATGTCAACATATACACGTGTGATTTAGTTTACGAAGATTTTTCAATGCCGAGAACCTCGATCTGAGAGTAAAAAAGGCGTAAGGTTCACAATGGTGTAAAATTAAAATGGGATATACCGGGCTAGGATTCAAGTTACAAGAACAAGGGCCAACCGACCACCAAAGAATGGAATCGTCGAGGGAAAACACTTGACAACCTCCTAGAAGCAGCTTTTCTTGCCACCAGACCTTTCTCCATCAATTAGGAATCTGATGTTGTCACTAAACACATTCCTTAAATTGTATCCATTTGTAGAGTGTTTTTTTGGTGTCTAATCCGCATATATATCACCATTGCCCTTGATTTTCTTGACAATATATCTCTTAAATGTCAACATATACACGTGTGATTTAGTTTACTAAGATTTTTCAATGCCGAGAACCTCGATCAGAGAGTAAATAATGCGTAAGGATCACAATGGTGTAAAATTAAAATGGGATATACCGGGATAGGATTTGAGTTACAGGAACAAGGGCCAAATCAACCACCCAAGAATGGAATCGTCGAGCGAAAACACTTGACAACCTCCTAGAAGCAGCTTTTCTTGCCACCAGACCTTTCTCCATCAATTAGGAATCTGATGCCGTCACTAAACACATTCCTTAAATTGTAGCCATTTGTTGACTGTAGTTTTTTGGTGTCTTATCCGCATATATATCACCATTGCCCTTGATTTTCTTGACAGTATATCTCTTAAATGTCAACATATACACGTGTGATTTAGTTTACGAAGATTTTCCAATGCCGAGAACCTCGATCAGAGAGTAAATAAGGCGTAAGGTTCACAGTGGTGTAAAATTAAAATGGGAAATACCGGGCTAGGATTCGAGTTACAAGAACAAGGGCCAAACCAACCACCCAAGAATGGAATCATCGAGCGAAAACACTTGACAACCTCCTAGAAGCAGCTTTTCTTGCCACCAGACCTCTCTCCATCAATTAGAAATCTGATGCCGTCACTAAACACATTCCTTAAATTGTAGCCATTTGTTGACTGTATTTTTTTGGTGTCTTATCCGCATATATATCACCATTGCCCTTGATTTTCTTGACAGTATATATCTTAAATGTCAACATATACACGTGTGATTTAGTTTACGAAGATTTTCCAATGCCGAGAACCTCGATCAGAGAGTAAATAAGGCGTAAGGATCACAATGGTGTTAAATTAAAATGGGATATACCGGGTTAGGATTCGAGTTATAAGAGGACAAACCAACCACCCAAGAATGGAATCGTCAAGCGAAAACACTTGACAACCTCCTAGAAGCAGCTTTTCTTGCCACCAGAACTTTCTCCATCAATTAGGAATCTGATGCCGTCACTAAACAAATTCCCTAAATTGTAGCCGTTTGTTGAGTATTTTTTTGGTGTCTAATCCGCATATATTTCACCATTGCCCTTGATTTTCTTGACTGTATATCTCTTAAAAGTCAACATATACACATGTGATAAAGTTTACTAAGATTTTTCAATGCCGAGAACCTCGATCAGATAGTAAATAGGTCGTAAGGTTCACAATGGTGTAAAATTAAAATGGGATATAACGGGCTAGGATTCGAGTTACAGGAACAAGGGCTAAACCAACCACCCAAGAATGGAATCATCGATTGAAAACACTTGACAACCTCCTAAAAGCAGCTTTTCTTGCCACCAGACCTTTCTCCATCAATTAGGAATCTGATGCCGTCACTAAACACATTCCTTAAATTGTAGCCATTTGTTGATTGTTTTTTTTTTGTGTCAAATCCGCATATATATCACCATTGCCCTTGATTTTCTTGACTGTATATCTCTTAAATGTCATGTGATTTATTTTACGCAGATTTTTCAATGCCGAGAACCTCGTTCAGTGAGTAAAAAAGGCGTAAGGTTCACAATGGTGTAAAATTAAAATGGGATATACCGGGCTAGGATTCGAGTTACAGGAACAAGGGCCAAACCAACCATCCAAGAATGGAATCGTCGGGTGAAAACACTTGACAACCTCCTAGAAGCAGCTTTTATTGCCACCAGAACTTTCTCCATCAATTAGGAATCTGATGCCGTCACAAAACACATTCCTTAAATTGTAGCCATTTGTTGAGAGTTTTTTTTTGGTGTCTAATCCGCATATATATCACCATTGCCCTTGATTTTCTTGACTGTATATCTTTTAAATGTCAACATATACATGTGTGATTTAGTTTACGAAGATTTTTCAATGCTGAGAACCTCTATCAGAGAGTAAAAAAGGCGTAAGGTTCACAATGGTGTAAAATTAAAATGCGTTATACCGGGCTAGGATTCGAGTTACAAGAACAAGGGCCAAACCAACCACCGAAGAATGGAATCGTCGTGCGAAAACACTTGACAACCTCCTAGAAGCAGCTTTTCTTGCCACCAAAACTTTCTCCGTCAATTAGGAATCTGATGCCGTCACTAAACACATTCCTTAAATTGTAGCCATTTGTTGATTGTTTTTTTTGTGTCTAATCCGCATATATATCACCATTGCCCTTGATTTTCTTGATTGTATATCTCTTAAATGTCATGTGATTTAGTTTACGAAGATTTTTCAATGCCGAGAACCTCGTTCAGAGAGTAAAAAAGGCGTATGGTTCACAATGGTGTAAAATTAAAATGGGATATACCGGGCTAGGATTCGAGTTACAGGAACAAGGGCCAAACCAACCACCCAAGAATGGAATTGTCGGGTGAAAACACTTGACAACCGCCTAGAAGCAGCATTTCTTGCCACCAGAACTTTCTCCATCAATTAGGAATCTGATGCCGTCACAAAACACATTCCTTAAATTGTAGCCATTTATTGAGTGTTTTTTTTTATGTCTAATCCGCATATATATCACCATTGCCCTTGATTTTCTTGACTGTATATCTTTTAAATGTCAACATATACACGTGTGATTTAGTTTACGAAGATTTTTCAATGCTGAGAACCTCGATCAGAGAGTAAAAAAGGCGTAAGGTTCACAATGCTGTAAAATTAAAATGGGTTATACCGGGCTAGGATTCGAGTTACAAGAACAAGGGCCAAACCAACCACCGAAGAATGGAATCTTCGTGCGAAAACACATGACAACCTCCTAGAAGCAACTTTTCATGCCACCAGAACTTTCTCCATCAATTAGGAATCTGATGCCGTCACTAAACACATTCCTTAAATTGTAGCTTTTTGTTGAGTGTTTTTTTTTGGTGTCTAATCCGCATATATATCACCATTGCCCTTTATTTTCTTGACTATATATCTCTTAAACGTCAACATATACACGTGTGATTTAGTTTACGAAGATTTTTCAATGTCGAGAACCTCGATCAGAGAGTAAAAAAGGCATAAGGCTCACAATAGTGTAAAATTAAAATGGGATATACCGGGCTAGGATTCGAGTTACAGGAACATGGGCCAAACCAACCATCAAAAATGGAATCGTCGAGCGAAAACACTTGACAACCTCCTAGAAGCAGCTTTTCTTGCCACCACACCATTGTCAATCAATTAGGAATCTGATGCCGTTACTAAACACATTCCTTAAATTGTAGCCATTTGTTGAGTGTTTTTTTGGTGTCTAATCCCATATATATCACCATTTCAGTTGATTTTATTGACTGTATATCTCTTAAATGTCAACATATTCACGTTTGATTTAGTTTACTAAGATTTTTCAATACCGAGAACCTCAATCAGAGAGTAAATAAGGCGTAAGGTTCACAATGGTGTAAAATTAAAATGGGATATACCGAGCTAGGATTCGAGTTACAGGAACAAGGGCCAAACCAACCACCCAAGAATGGAATCGTCGAGCGAAAACACTTGACAACCTCCTAGAAGCAGCTTTTCTTGCCACCAGACATTTCTCCATCAATTAGGAATCTGATGCCGTCACAAAACTCGTTCCTTAAATTGTAGCCATTTGTTGAGTATTTTTTTTGGTGTCTAATCCGCATATATATCACCATTGCCCTTGATTTTCTTGACTGTATATCTCTTAAATATCAATATATACACGTGTGATTTAGTTTACGAAGATTTTTCAATGCCGAGAACCTCGATCAGAGAGTAAAAAAGGCGTAAGGTAAACAATGGTGTAAAATTAAAATGGGATATACCGGGCTAGGATTCGTGTTACAAGAGGCCAAACCAACCACCCAAGAATGGAATCGTCAAGCGAAAACACTTGACAACCTCCTAGAAGCAGTTTTCTTGCCACCAGAACTTTCTCCATCAATTAGGAATCTGATGCCGTCACTAAACAAATTCCCTAAATTGTAACCATTTGTTGAGTATTTTTTTGGTGTCTAATCCGCATATATATCACCATTGCCCTTGATTTTCTTGACTGTATATCTCTTAAAAGTCAACATATACACGTGTGACTTAGTTTACTAAGATTTTTCAATGTCGAGAACCTCGATCAGATAGTAAATAAGGCGTAAGGTTCACAATGGTGTAAAATTAAAATGGGATATAACGGGCTAGGATTCGAGTTACAGGAACAAGGGCTAAACCAACCACCCAAGAATGGAATCGTCGATTGAAAACACTTGACAACCTCCTAGAAGCAGCTTTTCTTGCCACCAGTCCTTTCTCCATCAATTAGGAATCTGATGCCGTCACTAAACACATTCCTTAAAATGTAGCCATTTGTTGAGTGTTTTTTTTGTGTCTAATCCGCATATATATCACCATTGCCCTTGATTTTCTTGACTGTATATCTCTTAAATGTCATGTGATTTATTTTACGCAGATTTTTCAATGCCGAGAACCTCGTTCAGAGAGTAAAAAAGGCGTAAGGTTCACAATGGTGTAAAATTAAAATGGGATATATCGGGCTAGGATTCGAGTTACAGGAACAAGGGCCAAACCAACCACCCAAGAATGGAATCGTCGGGTGAAAACACTTGACAACTTCCTAGAAGCAGCTTTTCTTGCCACCAGAACTTTCTCAATCAATAAGGAATCTGATGCCGTCACCAAACACATTCCTTAAATTGTAGCCATTTGTTGAGTGTTTTTTTGGTGTCTAATTCGCATATATATCACCATTGCCTTCATTTTCTTGACTGTCTATCTTTAAAATGTCAACATATACAATTTGATTTAGTTTACGAAGATTTTTCAATGCCGAGAACCTCGATCAGAGAGTAAAAAAGGCGTAAGGTTCACATTGGTGTAAAATTAAAATGAGATATATCGGACTAGGATTCGAGTTACAGGAACATGGGCCAAACCAACCACCCAAGAATGGAATCGTCGAGCGAAAAGACTTGACAACCTCATAGAACCAGCTTTTCTTGCCACCAGAACTTTCTGCATCAATTAAGAATCTGATGCCGTCACAAAACACTTTCCTTAATTTGTAGCCATTTGTTGAGTGTTTTTTTTGTTTTGTTTCTAATCCGCATATAAATCACCATTGCCCTTGATTTTCTTGACTATATATCTCTATAATGTCAATATATACACGTTTGATTTAGTTTGCGAAGATTTTTCAATGCCTAGAACCTCGATCAGAGAGTAAAAAAGGCGTAAAGTTCACAATGGTGTAAAATTAAAATGGGATATACCGGGCTAGAATTCGAGTTACAAGAACAAGGGCCAAACCAACCACCCAAGAATGAAATCGTCGAGCGAAAACACTTGACAAACTCTTAGAAGCCGCTTTTCTTGCCACCAGACCTTTCTCTATCAATTAAGAATCTGATGCCGTCACTAAACACATTCCTTAAATTGTAGCCATTTGTTGAGCGTTTTTTCTTTGGTGTCTAATCTGCATATATATCACCATTGCACTTGATTTTTTTGTCTGTATATCTCTTAAATGTCAACATATACACGTGTGATTTAGTTTACAAAGATTTTTCAATGTTGAGAACCTCGATCAGAGAGTAAAAATGGCGTAAGGTTCACAATGGTGTAAAATTAAAATGGGATATACTGGGCTAGGATTCGAGTTAAAGGAACAAGGGCCAAGCCAACCACCCAAGAATGGAATCGTCGAGCGAAAACACTTAACAACCTCCTAGAAGCAGCTTTTGTTGCCACCAGACCTTTCTCCATCAATTAGGAATCTGATGCTGTCACTAAACACATTCCTTAAATTGTAGCCATTTGTTGAGTGTTCTTTTTGGGTGTCTAATCCGCATATATATCACCATTGCCCTTGATTTTTTTGTCTTTATATCTCTTAAATGTCAACATATACATGTGTGATTTAGTTTACGAAGAGTTTTCAATGCCGAGAACCTCGATTAGAGAGTAAAAAAGGCGTAAGGTTCACAATGGTGTAAAATTAAAATGGGATATAACGGGCTAGGATTCGAGTTACAGGAACAAGGGCCAAACCAACCACCCAAGAATGGAATCGTCGAGCGAAAAGACTTGACAACCTCCTAGAAGCAGCTTTTCTTGCCACCAGAACTTTCTCCATCAATTAGGAATCTGATGCCGTCACAAAATACATTCCTTAAATTGTAGGAATTTGTTGAGTGTTTTTTTTTGTTTCTAATCCGCATATATATCACCATTTCCCTTGATTTTCTTGACTATATATCTCTTAAATGTCAACATATACACGAGAAATTTAGTTTACGAAGATTTTTTAATGCCGAGAACCTCGATTAGAGAGTAAAAAAGGCGTAAGGTTCACAATGGTGTAAAATTAAAATGGGATATAACGGGCTAGGATTCGAGTTACAGGAACAAGGGCCAAACCAACCACCCAAGAATGGAATCGTCGAGCGAAAACACTTGACAATCTCCTAGAAGAAGCTTTTCTTGCCACCAGACCTTTCTCCATCAGTTAGGAATCTGATGCGGTCACAAAACACATTCCTTAAATTGTAGCCATTTGTTGAGTGTTTTTTTTGTTTTGTTTCTAATCCGCATATATATCACCATTGCCCTTGATTTTCTTGACTATATATCTTTTTAATGTCAACATATACACGTGTGATTTAGTTTACGAAGATTTTTCAATGCCTAGAACCTCGATCAGAGAGTAAAAAAGGCGTAAGGTTCACAATGGTGTAAAATTAAAATGGGATATACCGGGGTAGAATTCGAGTTACAAGAACAAGGGCCAAACCAACCACCCAAGAATGAAATCGTCGAGCGAAAACATTTGACAACCTCTTAGAAGCAGCTTTTCTTGCCACCAGACTTTTCTCCATCAATAAAGAATCTGATGCCGTCACTAAACACATTCCTTAAATTGTAGCCATTTGTTGAGCGTTTTTTCTTTGCTGTCTAATCTGCATATATATCACCATTGCCCTTGATTTTTATGTCTGTATATCTCTTAAATGTCAACATATACACGTGTGATTTAGTTTACGAAGATTTTTCAATATCGAGAACCTCGATCAGAGAGTAAAAAGGGCGTAAGGTTCACAATGGTGTAAAATTAAAATGGGATATACCGAGCTAGGATTCGAGTTAAAGGAACAAGGGCCAAACTAACCACCCAAGAATGGAATCGTCGAGTGAAAACACTTGATAACCTCCTAGAAGCAGCTTTTCTTACTACCCGACCTTTTCCATCAATTACGAATCTGATGCCGTCACTAAACACATTCCTTAAATTGTAGCCATTTGTTGAGTGTTTTTTTTGGGTGTCTAACCCGCATATATATCACCATTGCACTTGATTTTTTTCTCTGTATATCTCTTAAATGTCAACATATACACGTGTGATTTAGTTTACGAAGATTTTTCAATGCAGAGAACATCGATCTGAGAGTAAAAAAGGCGTAAGGTTCACAATGGTGTAAAATTAAAATGGGATATAACGGGCTCGGATTCGAGTTACAGGAACAAGGGCCAAGCCAACCACCCAAGAATGGAACCGTCGAGCGAAAACACTTGACAACCTCCTAGAAGCAGCTTTTCTTGCCACCACACCTTTCTCCGTCAATTAGGAATCTGATGCCGTCACTAAACACATTCCTTAAATTGTAGCCATTTGTTGAGTGTTCTTTTTGGGTGTCTAATCCGCATATATATCACCATTGCCCTTGATTTTTTTGTCTTTATATCTCTTAAACGTCAACATATACATGTGTGATTTAGTTTACGAAGAGTTTTCAATGCCGAGAACCTCGATCAGAGAGTAAAAAAGGCGTAAGGTTCACAATGGTGTAAAATTAAAATGGGATATAACGGGCTAGGATTCGAGTTACAGGAACAAGGGCCAAACCAACCACCCAAGAATGGAATCGTCGAGCGAAAAGACTTGACAACCTCCTAGAAGCAGCTTTTCTTGCCACCAGAACTTTCTCCATCAATTAGGAATCTGATGCCGTCACAAATACATTCCTTAAATTGTAGCCATTTGTTGAGTGTTTTTTTTTTTGTTTCTAATCCGCATATATATCACCATTTCCCTTGATTTTCTTGACTATATATCTCTTAAATTTCAACATATACACGTGTGATTTAGTTTACGAAGATTTTTTAATGCCGAGAACCTCGATCAGAGAGTAAAAAAGGCGTAAGGTTCACAATGGTGTAAAATTAAAATGGGATATAACGGGCTAGGATTCGAGTTACAGGAACAAGGGCCAAAGCAACCACCCAAGAATGGAATCGTCAAGAGAAAACACTTGACAATCTCCTAGAAGAAGCTTTTCTTGCCACCAGACCTTTCTCCATCAATTAGGAATCTGATGCGGTCACAAAACACATTCCTTAAATTGTAGCCATTTGTTGAGTGTTTTTTTTTTTTTGTTTTGTTTCTAATCCGCATATATATCACCATTGCCCTTGATTTTCTTGACTATATATCTCTTTAATGTCAACATATACACGTGTGATTTAGTTTACGAAGATTTTTCAATGCCTAGAACCTCGATCAGAGAGTAAAAAAGGGATATACCGGGCTAGAATTCGAGTTACAAGAACAAGGGCCAAACCAACCACCCAAGAATGAAATCGTCGAGCGAAAACACTTGACAACCTCTTAGAAGCAGCTTTTCTTGCCACCAGACCTTTCTCCATTAATTAAGAATCTGATGCCGTCACTAAACACATTCCTTAAATTGTAGCCATTTGTTGAGCGTTTTTTCTTTGGTGTCGAATCTGCATATATATCACCAATGCCCTTGATTTTTTTGTCTGTATATTTCTTAAATGTCAACATATACACGTGTGATTTAGTTTACAAAGATTTTTGAATGTCGAGAACCTCGATCAGAGAGGAAAAAGGGCGAAAGGTTCACAATGGTGTAAAATTAAAATGAGATATACCGGGGTAGGATTCGAGTTAAAGGAACAAGGGCCAAACTAACCACCCAAGAATGGAATCGTCGAGCGAAAACACTTGATAACCTCCTAGAAGCAACTGTTCTTACCACCCGACCTTTTCCATCAATTACGAATCTGATGCCGTCACTAAACACATTCCTTAAATTGTAGCCATTTGTTGATTGTTTTTTTTGGGTGTCTAATCCGCATATATATCACCATTGCACTTGATTTTTTTTGTTTGTATATCTCTTAAATGTCAACATATACACGTGTGATTTAGTTTACTAAGATTTTTCAATGCCGAGAACATCGATCAGAGAGTAAAAAAGGCGTAAGTTTCACAATGGTGTAAAATTAAAATGGGATATAACGGGCTCGGATTCGAGTTACAGGAACAACGGCCAAGCCAACCACCCAAGAATGGAAACGTCGAGCGAAAACACTTGACAACCTCCTAGAAGCAGCTTTTCTTGCCACCAGACCTTTCTCCGTCAATCAGGAATCTGATGCCGTCACTAATCACCTTCCTTAAATTGTAGCCTTTTGTTGAGTGTTCTTTTTGGGTGTCTAATCCGCATATATATCACCATTGCCCTTGATTTTTTTTGTCTCTATATCTCTTAAATGTCAACATATACATGTGTGATTTAGTTTACGAAGAGTTTTCAATGCCGAGAACCTCGATCAGAGAGTAAAAAAGGCGTAAGGTTCACAATGGTGTAAAATTAAAATGGATATAACGGGCTAGTATTCGAGTTACAGGAACAAAGACCAAACCAACCACCCAAGAATGGAATCGTCGAGCGAAAAGACTTGACAACCTCCTAGAAGCAGCTTTTCATGCCACCAGAACTTTCTCCATCAATTAGGAATCTAATGCCGTCACAAAACACATTCCTCAAATTGTAGCCATTTGTTGACTGTTTTTTTTTTTTGTTTCTTATCCGCATATATATATCACCATTGCCCTTGATTTTCTTGACTATATATCTCTTAAATGTCAACATATACACGTGTGATTTAGTTTACGAAGATTTTTCAATGTCGAGAACCTCGATCAGAGAGTAAAAAAGGCGTAAGGTTCACAATGGTGTAAAATTAAAATGGGATATACCGGGCTAGAATTCGAGTTACAAGAACAATGGCCAAACCAACCACCCAGGAATGAAATCGTCGAGCGAAAACACTTGACAACCTCTTAGATGCAGCGTTTCTTGCCACCAGACCTTTCTCCATCAATTGAGAATCTGATGCCGTCACTAAACATATTCCTTAAATTGTAGCCATTTGTTGAGCGTTTTTTTCTTTGGTGTCTAATCTGCATATATATCACCATTGCCCTTGATTTTTTCTCTGTATATCTCTTAAATGTCAACATATACACGTGTGATTTAGTTTATGAAGATTTTTCAATGCCGAGAACCTCGATCAGAGAGTAAATAAGGCGTAAGGTTCACAATGGTGTAAAATTAAAATGGGATATAACGGGCTAGGATTCGAGTTACAGGAACAAGGGCCAAACCAACCACCCAATAATCGAATCGTCGAGCGAAAAGACTTGACAACCTCCTAGAAGCAGCTTTTCTTGCCACCAGAACTTTCTCCATCAATTAGGAATCTGATGCCGTCACAAAATACATTCCTTAAATTGTAGCCATTTGTTGAGTGTTTTTTTTTTGTTTCTAATCCGCATATATATCACCATTGCCCTTGATTTTTTTGTCTTTATATCTCTTAAATGTTAACATATACACGTGTGATTTAGTTTACGACGAGTTTTCAATGCCGAGAACCTCGATTAGAGAGTAAAAAAGGCGTAAGGTTCACGATGGTGTAAAATTAAAATGGGATATACCGGGCTAGGATTCGAGTTACAGGAACAAAGGCCAAACCAACCACCCAAGAATGGAATCGTCGAGCGAAAACACTTGACAATCTCCTCGAAGAAGCTTTTTGTTACCACCAGACCTTTCTCCATCAATTAGGAATCTGATGCCGTCACTAAACACATTCCTTAAATTGTAGCCATTTGTTGAGTGTTTTTTTTGGTGTCTAATCCGCATATATATCACCATTGCCCTTGATTTTCTTCACTGTATATCTCGTAAATGTCAACATATACCCGATGACCAACCAATCAATACCCAATCCTAATCTCTCCCATGATATCTCGATTGCCAACGGCACCAAGAACGTATGGTTTGGGTTATGATCAAAGCATAAATCAACTATTTACGAACAAATATTAACACTTCATAATAAACAAACATAAGATGCAAGTCTATTATTCTAGAAATAAAGATCAAAACATGAAATGTCTCAAGCAAACCTTCAATCCAGGATGATCAGAAAGAGTTTAGCCACTCATAGCTCAGATCATCATAATCAAACAAGTCTTAATGTTCATGTGAATCCAAAACACCAACAAATTGTTTAGAACCAAGAAAAACAAGCCAAAATCTCGCAAGAAGTGCTCCAAAACGGTTGGGAATGACTGGATGATGAAAAGGCACCATAAACAACCTTAAATGAGGGAGTTACAAGTTTCACGTCAGTCTCCATCTTAAGCTACGGTGGCCACCGTAGCTTATGGTGGCTTGAAATGGCCTACGGTGGGTTAAAACTGGCTTACGGTGACAATTTTTGTCAGTTGGTGCCGTAAGCTACGGCCCTTGCCGTAGCTTACGGTAGGCTTCAACCAAAAAGCTTGTTTTCAGCATAACTTTTTCGTTTCAACTCCGTTTTCTTCACCGTTTTCGCCTACGTTCTCGTAATTTCGTCCTCTATCATGTTATCTTCTTATTTCTTCAATTCCAATAATTGATTTTTTTTCATTTTTTTTCCGTCTTTCAATCTCCAATCCTGTTGTGCCTATTCGAAGCTTCATTTCAACACTTTTAAACCCCAAATGTACCTGAAACACAAGCTACCATAGTTATCTAATTCAAGATAAATACATGGATAAATGCGGGATTAAATTATACTTTATAACCATTAAGGGTCGTCCTACGTACTACCCGTCACATCCCCACACTTAACCGTTGCTTGTCCCATGCAACTCGTTCAACAAAACACAATTTACTCAAGCGATCAAGTACAAATCAAGCAACAATTGCCCTCATTTACTAACTTTTTCTTAAACCCGCACATAACACACCCCTCACAATAACTCTCTTCTCGGTGGCAAGTAATAACTAGCAAAGATACGCTAGATCACACTCAAGGCAAACAGGTAATTGAACAATAATATGCTTGTACTCAAATCGGTCCTTTATCTAAAGAATTTGCTAAACATGCATGCGAATCAAAGGGACTTAAAGGTTTTAACACGGCTAGGCATACGGGGTAGGAAATGGAAATATATGTAGTAGCTAATGATTCGACCCGGTCTTTTATTTCTATCTAAACATAACATCTATATACAATACATCAATCTCTTTTTCTCTTTTTTTCATTGCTTTTTCTCTTTTTTTTTTCATTTCATTTTCATATCTTTTTTTTTTCTTTCGATTTAACAAACATAACAAACAAAAATACTAGAACAAGATGATTATACAAATTAACCCGGACAAAATTTGACGTGATGTCGTGGTCACAATCAAATTTAATCTAATAACAACTAATTAGCTAGCGGTAAGTGGGTATCGAACACAGGGAGTTTGTGGAATATGTGTTATCTAAATGATTTATCTAAAGTACTAAAGTTAACTAAATTTCAAGAAAGTAAATTCAGAATTTAGATTGATTGCTTTTAATTAACTAGATTAAACTAAACTAGATTGCAATTCAAATGTTGGTTTTGAAAACAGATTAGGAACAAGCGACCATCCTAGATTTCAGGTTTTAATCCACACTAGTGTTTATGCCCAACTAGAAAGAACCACATAGACATGGCTCGTGTTTGATTATCTATTTGTGATGAAAGGGAACTAAGTACTCGGATTATAAAATGCGAGGTTGTTACCCGATGATCAATTGACAATTATCCAAGCCTAATCCCTCCCATGATATCTCGATTGCCAACGGCACCAAGAACGTATGGTTTAGACTAACATCAAACAAGAATCAACACTTTACAAATAAACATTCAAACACCATAATAACTTGAAAAAAACATTCAAAGTCATTATTCTAGAAATTCAAGCACAAACAAAGTGTTTCAAAAGTAAACCTTACATCTAGGATGATCACCACGAATTTAGCCACTCATGACTTGGTACATCATCGTCACATAAGGATTAATGTTCATATGAATCGAAAACACAAACCAATTGTTTAGAATTGTTTAGAACTAAGAAGAAACAGCCAAAATCGCCCCAAGAACTGCTCCAAAACGTCCCACAATGATTGCCAATGAAAAGACACCATAAAACACCTTAAAAGTGGGGAGTTACGCTTTTTTCGCAGGCTCCACCGTAAGCTACGGTGGCCACCGTAGCTTACGGTGGCTTAAAATGGTTTACGGTGGATTTAAACTGTCTTACGTCATCAATTTTTGTCAGAGTCTACCGTAAATTACGCTAGCTACCGTAATTTACGGTAGGCTTCAGCAATCAATTTTGTTTTCTTCATAACTTTCTCGTTTCAACTCCGTTTTCTTCACCATTTTCGCCTGCGTTCTCGTAATTTCATCCTCTATCATGTAATCTTCTTAATTCTTCAATTCCAAAATTTTATTTTTTTCATTTATTCTCCGTCTTTCAATCTACAATCCAGTCGTGTCTATTCGAAGCTTTATTTCCATACTTTTAAGCTCCAAATGTACCTGAAACACAAGCAACCGTAGTTATCTAATTCAAGACAATTACATGATCAAATGAGGGATTAACTCGTCTTTTAACACACTTAAGGTTTGTCCCATGGATCACTCATCACATCCCCACACTTAACCGTTGCTTGCCCCAAGCAACCCATTATAAATCATTTCCAAGTGCACAAGCGATCAACATAAATCAAACATAAACATGTCATCCTTCTACTAGCCTTTTCCTAACACCCAAAAAACACACCCCTCACTATATCTCTCCTCTCGGTGACAAGTAAACACTAGCAAAGATATGCTAGACACACAAAAGGCAAACAGGTGATTGAACAACTATATGCTTGTACCTAAATCGGTCATCCGCCTTACAAGTGCTAAAACATGAATGCAAATCAAAGGGACTTTAAGGTTGTAATGTGGCTAGGCATATGGGTAGGAAATGGAAATATATATGTAGTAGCGAAGGACTTAACCCGGTCTTTTTATTACACAAAGAAACAAACAAAACAAAACAAAGACTTTTATATACAAAACAACTCATACATCATTTTTTCATTTTTTTTTTTTTTGCTTTTTCACATTTTTTTCTTTTCTTTTCTTCTTCTCTTTTTTTCAACATAGAGGAACATCCAACATAACATAACTAAACACAACTATAACAACTACTAACACTACAAGACCGGGTCAAATCGGGTAAATTTTTTTTTTGGGAAACTAGGTAAGGGTTTGCAAATGATTGGCTTTCGGCACAAAATGGGCAACTAAATGTCCAAACCCCCGCCCCTCTCACTACCAAGCTCATATATATAATTTATGAGGTCCAACCCCCTAAATCCCACACTCGCACACACTAAGACGAGGCTACCTAAATGCCCTTATCCTTTCTACATTCATGTTTAACTAAGGCCTCAAAACGAATTCAAGCACAAGTTCTAATGCACCCTCATCCTTTGCCACTCTCATCAAAGACAATCATTATTTATTTACAATTGTGGCTTCAACTCTCACCAAGAAAAAGGGTAATTAAGGGTTGCCGGTGTGTCACTCGGGGTAGTACAAGGTGTTCAAATTCTAACAATGTTTCACTTGATTTAAAAAAATTTTAAAACCATCAAATTTTCCCCCATCCCCACACTTGGGATACATTGACCCCAATGTATGGTTTTGGGAAGAAGTGATCGCTAAAACCATTCAACATCAACCAAAAGCTTAAAATCTCAAACCCCAAATTTCTTTTTTTTAACATAAAGCAAACGAACTAACTACCAATATTTCAAAGCAAAAGAACATAACAAGACTAAGGAAAGAGTACATTGACCTGGTGAAGTTTGCTACAACAGATGTTGTAGATAATCCGACTTCCTATCACCACATTCACCCAAATATCCGCACATCTTCCCCACACTTGAATGTCGTCATGGCCCTGAAACATAGAAAGATAAAAACAACAAGATCGATATAAAACCCCGGGTTGCCTCCCGAGCAGCGCTAAGTTTCGAGTCTTCAGCCAGACCGTGCCACCCCCATTTATGGTAGCTCAAAGAATCGGTTCCTATCTCCTCCCCCACTGTAGCTTGTCATTGGTTGAAATGCATCTAGCAAATGTCCATTCGGTGGATAGTCAACTACATACCTGCTCGAACCCTCATACTTCTTTTCACACCCCGGTGGTTTGTTTGTTTTTATTCTTTGATGCACACTTTTCATATGGTCACTAGACTCTCTACCCTTCTCTTCAATAAATTCATAACTAATCTCCCTAGTATGAACATCAAAGTACAACTTACGGTTCTTTTCGGTCATAGTAATGATCACGTCTCTACAGTTGATTTGAGCATTTGTTGTATAAAGAAACGGTCGACCTAAAATTACCCTTTGTTGTGATGCCAGTTTGGTAGAAGCATAATCTAAGACCAGAAAATCCACCGGATAGTCGAATTCTCCCACCCGAATCATAACATTCCTAACCACTCCTCGCGAACGCCTCCAACTCTCATCCGTCAAACTCACCATGGTGTCTATATCTTCCAGCGGACCAAAATCATACATGTCATATAGATCACCTGGTAACACACTCATGCTCGCCCCTTAGTCCAACAATGCGTGAGGGATTTTTAATTTTCCCACACGGATAGGCACGATTGGTGCTCCATGTTCTTTATCATTCTCACCATCGGCGTCCTTCCCTATACCTGTATTTATTTGACATGAAGAGGTTAGAAAAATTTCATTAAATTCGGTACTAGGAACGGTGCTTACCACATTGATATTAACGCTTTTTATGTTCTTGGGATTTGTCACCGTGTCACTCGGTAGCTGGCCTTTTGCTTTCTTCAATGTCGCCACTTCACTCGCAAGTTGACCCATTTGAGTGGTCAACGATTGAATAGCTTTGTCACGGATTTCATCTTTTTGCATACGAACCTCATCAAGCTGATTTCTTCGTTGCATCTCCATTTGCATCTCTTTCAACATCTCCATGACCTCATTTCCACCCGAAGAACCTTGACTCGAAAACCCACTTTGTTCATTACCCGGTTGTTGAAATTGCCTTTGGAAACCTTGATTATTAAATTGTTGGCTTGGAGCATAATTTCCTTGGTTTCCTTGAAAGTTCGGGTTAAGTTGATTTGACGGGTTTCCATATCTAAAATTCGGGTGGTTTCGTAACCCGGGACGATATGTGTTCGAGTTCATATTATAATTTCTACCACCCCCACCTTGACCTTCAATAACATTCACTTCTTCATATTGCCCTCCACCTCCTTGGCAAATTTCGGCCGCATGCCCCAACTCATTACAAAGCGCACAAACATCATAAATTTGATTCGAAGTTTGAACACTACCATCATCTACCACATGAACTTGTGGTCTCGTTATAACATGCCTTGCCCGTCTAGAAGATTGAGCCTTTCTTTTTGAAGTAACAGCCATTTCCTCCAAAAATTCCCAATCGTCATGCTCGTAATTTGTGCCAAAAGTGCCATTGGTGATAGACATTAAATCGCGAGCATCTTCGGCACATAACCCCTCATGAAAAGCATTCATCAACTCCCATAGCTCTATCCCATGATGAGGGCAATTCTTTATCATCATGTTAAACCTCTCGAATGCTTCATGAAACATTTCACCCGTTTGTTGTTGAAAACTTCTCAAACCTTTTCTAGCGTCATTTGTCTTTTGAGCTGTATAAAATTCATCCAAAAAGATTTGTTGCATTTCCGCCCATGTAGAAATAGATGCCGAAGGTAATGTATAGAACCACTTTTTCGCCTTATCTTCTAAGGAAAATTGGAATAACACCAATTTGACATCGTCGGCCAAAAATCCTTGTCCCCCAATAGTTTTGCAAATCGAATCATAAGCCTCCAAATGAAAATAAGGCTCCTCCGTTACTAGACCCTTATATTTTGGCAAACTTTGTAACGAATTGGTTCGAACTTTGAACGTCCTCCCTTGGTCATTGTGAGGAATAACTACCGGTGAAGGATTATGAGTAATCACCGGTCTAAAATGTGCTTCAATACCTCTAACATGTTCTCGAAGATGTCTTCTTGGAACACCCAAACAAACTCTTGGACGTATAGGACCTATTGGTCTTTGAACTTGCATGCGTGGAGGTCCAAATTGTTGTGGAGGTGGTTGAAATCTCGGCCCCACATGAGGTTGTTGAACACGTCTTTGCACCGGTGGACCTTGTGGTAGCAATTGCTGAGGTATAATTTGTTGTTGAGGAATCCCACCAACACTTGACATCCTTTGATTTTGACTTTGAACATAGGCATACTCCCCTTGATCTCCATCACCCCCATACATGTATCTTTCTTCATCATAACCCACAAAGTCATCCTCAAACTCATCATCGAACCCATCTTGTCTTACTCCCGAAGTATGTTGAGATTGCAATCTTGGTTGGAATGGAGTAGAATGGATAATGGATGGACTGGTTTGGTATAGGTTAGGTGGTGGTATTTGTGATGATGATGGTTGGCCGGATGTTGGGAAAAATGTTGAATAAGCTGGAATAGCGGATGATGTAGGGTTGTAACTGAAGGAGTATTCAGACTATGTGTTCTCAGGTAAGGTAGTGTTGGTTGGATTGATTTCTGGTATGGATGCAGGAGTGGTAGTATTTGGTGATGGTTTGGAGGGTGTAGGTTGACCCGTAGTGGGTGGTAATTATGATTGATCCATTTCTTCGGTTGGTGTAACTGGTGTTGTTGGTGAACCACTGATTTTGTTTTCTCTCAATAGAACTCGATTTCTTCTCAAAGTTCGTTCAATCTCTGGATCAAATGCCAATGGTGATAGCTTGTGAGAGCCTCTAGTATGCATGCACCTATAAATACCTGCACACTAACACACCCAGCGTAAACCAGAAAAATAACAAACTTAAAAGATCAAAGATAACACACGTTGCGCACTACTCCCCGGAAACGACGCCAAAATTTGACGTGATGTCGTGGTCACAATCAAATTTAATCCAATAACAAATAATTAGCTAGCGGTAAGTGGGTATCGAACACAGGGAGTTTGTGGAATATGTGTTATCTAAATGGTTTATCTATAGTACTAAAGTTAACTAAATTTCAAGAAAATTAAATTCAGAATTTGGATTGATTGGTTTTAATTAACTAGATTAAACTAAACTAGATTGCAATTCAAATGTTGGTTTTGAAAACAGATTAGGAACAAGCGACCATCCTAGATTTCAGGTTTTAATCCACACTAATGTTTATGCCCAACTAGAAAGAACCACATAGACATGGCTCGTGTTTGATTATCTATTTGTGATGAAAGGGAACTAAGTACTCATATTATAAAATGCGAGGTTGTTACCCGATGATCAATTGACAATTATCCAACCCTAATCCCTCCCATGATATCTCGATTGCCAACGGCACCAAGAACGTATGGTTTAGACTAACATCAAACAAGAATCAACACTTTACAAATAAACATTCAAACACCATAATAACTTGAAAAAAAACATTCAAAGTCATTATTCTAGAAATTCAAGCACAAACAAAGTGTTTCAAAAGTAAACCTTACATCTAGGATGATCACCACGAATTTTGCCACTCATGACTTGGTACATCATCATCACACAAGGATTAATGTTCATATGAATCGAAAACACAAACCAATTGTTTAGAATTGTTTAGAACTAAGAAGAAACAACCAAAATCGCCCCAAGAACTGCTCCAAAACGTCCCACAATGATTGCCAATGAAAAGACACCAGAAAACACCTTAAAAGTGGGGAGTTACACTTTTTTCGTAGGCTCCACCGTAAGCTACGGTGGCCACCATAGCTTACGGTGGCTTAAAATGGTTTACGGTTGATTTAAACTGTCTTACGGCATCAATTTTGGTCAGAGTCTACCGTAAATTACGCTAGCTACCGTAATTTACGGTAGGCTTCAGCAATCAATTTTGTTTTCTTCATAACTTTCTCGTTCCAACTCCGTTTTCTTGACCGTTTTCGCCTACGTTCTCATAATTTCATCCTCTATCATGTTATCTTCTTAATTCTTCAATTCCAAAATTTTAGTTTTTTCATTTATTCTCCGTCTTTCAATCTACAATCCAGTCGTGTCTACTCGAAGCTTTATTTCCATACTTTTAAGCTCCAAATGTACCTGAAACCCAAGCAACCGTAGTTCTCTAATTCAAGACAATTACATGATCAAATGAGGGATTAACTCGTCTTTTAACACACTTAAGGGTTGTCCCATGGATCACCCGTCACCAACCACCCAAGAATGGAATCGTCAAGCGAAAACACTTGACAACCTCCTAGAAGCAGCTTTTCTTGCCACAAGACCTTTCTCCATCAATTAGAAATCTGATGCCGACACTAAACACATTCCTTAAATTGTAGCCATTTGTTGAGTGTTTTTTTTTGTGTCTAATTCGCATATATATCACCATTGCCCTAGATTTTCTTGACTGTATATCTCTTAAATGTCAACATATACACATGTGATTTAGTTTACGAATATTTTCCAATGTCGAGAAACTCGATCAGAGAGTAAGAAAGGTGTAAGGTTCCCAATGGTGTAAAATTAAAATGAGATATACCGGGCTAGGATTCGAGTTACAAGAACAAGGGTCAAACTAACCACCCAAGAATGAAATCGTCGAGCGAAAACACTTGACAACCTCCTAGAAGTAGCTTTTCTTGCCACCAGACCTTTCTCCATCATTTTGGAATCTGATTCCATCACTAAACACATTCCTTAAATTATAGCCATTTGTTGAGTGTTTTTTTTGGTGTCTAATCCGCATATATATCACCATTGCCCTTGATTTTCTTGACTGTATATCTCTTAAATGCCAACATATACACTTGTGATTTAGTTTACAAAGATTTTTCAATGCCGAGAACCTTGATCAGAGAGTAAAAAAGGCGTAAGGTTCACAATGGTGTAAAATTAAAATGAGATATACCGGGCTAGGATTCGAGTTACAGGAACAAGGGCCAAACCAACCACCCAAGAATGGAATCGTCGAGCGAAAACACTTGACAACCTCCTAGAAGTAGCTTTTCTTGCCACCAAACCTTTCTCCATCATTTTAGAATCTGATTCCGTCACTAAACACATTCCTTAAATTGTAGCCACTTGTTGAGTGTTTTTTTTGTGTCTAATCCGCATATATATCACCATTGCCCTTGATTTTCTTGACTGTATATCTCTTAAATGTCAACATATACACTTGTGATTTAGTTTACGAAGATTTTTCAATGCCGAGAACCTTGATCAGAGAGTAAAAAAGGCTTAAGGTTCACAATGGTGTAAAATTAAAATGGGATATACCGGGCTAGGATTCGAGTTACAGGAATAAGGGCCAAACCAACCACCCAAGAATGGATTCGTCGAGCGAAAACACTTGACAACCTCCTAGAAGAAGCTTTTCTTGCCACCAGACCTTTCTCCATCAATTAGGAATCTGATGTCGTCACTAAACACATTCCTTAAATTGTAGCCATTTGTTGAGTTTTTTTTTTGGTGTCTAATCCGCATATATATCACCATTGCCCTTTAATTTCTTGACTGTATATCTCTTAAATGTCAACATATACACGTGTAATTTAGTTTACGAAGATTTTTCAACGCCGATGAACCTCGATCAGAGAATAAAAAAGGTGTAAGGTTCACAACGGTGTAAAATTAAAATGGGATATAACGGGCTAGGATTCGAGTTACAGGAACAAGGGCCAAACCAACCACCCAAGAATGGAATCGTCGAGCGAAAACACTTGACAACCTCCTAGAAGCAGCTTTTCTTGCTAGCAGACCTTTCTGCATCAATTAGGAATCTGATGCCGTCACTAAACACATTCCTTAAATTGTAGCCATTTGTTGAGTGTTTTTTTTTTGTGTCTAATCCGCATATATATCACCATTGCCCTTGTTTTCTTGACTATATATCTCTTAAATGTCAACATATACATGTGTGATTTAGTTTATGAAGATTTTTCAGTGCCGAGAACCTCGATCAGATAGTAAAAAAGGCGTAAGGTTCACAATGGTGTAAAATTAAAATGGGATATACCGGGCTAGGATTCAAGTTACAGGAACAACGGCCAAACCAACCACCCAAGAATGGAATCGTCGAGCGAAAACACTTGACAACCTCCTAGAAGCAGCTTTTCTTGCCACCAGACCTTTCTCCATCAATTAGAAATCTGATGCCGTCACTAAACACATTCCTTAAATTGTAGCCATTTGTTGAGTGTTTTTTCTTTGTTGTCTAATCCGCATATATATCACCATTGCCCTTGATATTTTTTGTATGTATATCTCTTAAATGTCAACATATACACGTGTGATTTAATTTACGAAGATTTTTCAATGCTGAGAACCTCGATCAGAGAGTAAATAATGCGTAAGTTTCACAATAGTATAAAATTAAAATGGGATATATCGGGCTAGGATTCGAGTTACAGGAACAAGGGCCAAACCAACCACCCAAGAATGGAATCGTCGAGCGAAAACACTTGACAATCTCCTAGAAGAAGCTTTTCTTGCCACCAGACCTTTCTCCATCAGTTAGGAATCTGATGCGGTCACAAAACACATTCCTTAAATTGTAGCCATTTGTTGAGTGTTTTTTTTTGTGTCTTATCCGCATATATATCACCATTGCCCTTGATTTTCTTAACTGTATATCTCTTAAATGTAAACATATACACGTGTGATTTAGTTTACGAAGATTTTCCAATGTCGAGAAACTCGATCAGAGAGTAAGAAAGGTGTAAGGTTCACAATGGTGTAAAATTAAAATGAGATATACCGGGCTAGGATTCGAGTTACAAGAACAAGGGTCAAAGCAACCACTCAAGAATGGAATCGTCGAGCGAAAACACTTGACAACCTCCTAGAAGTAGCTTTTCTTGCCACCAGACCTTTCTCAATCATTTTGGAATCTGATTCCGTCACTAAACACATTCCTTAAATTGTAGCCATTTGTTGAGTGTTTTTTTGGTGTCTAGTCCGCATATATATCACCATTGCCCTTGATTTTCTTGACTCTGTATCTCTTAAATGTCAACATATACACGTGTGATTTAGTTTACGAAGATTTTTCAATGCCGAGAACCTTGATCAGAGAGTAAAAAAGGCGTAAGGTTCACAATGGTGTAAAATTAAAATGGGATATACAAGGGCCAAACCCACTGTTGGATCGTCGTGTGACCCTAACGAGTCAATCCGATGAGTTCAGCATCAAATACAAAGGCGGAATCAATGTAAATAACGTAAAACAGCTTGTTCATTTCTAATTATCTTTTCTTATTAATTTCCTGAGCTTTTTACAAATAATTCTGACAAAAATTCGGCAGCACCTCAGCTCTCACACAGTAATTCCCTTACAAATGAATCAGACTTGATCAGGTATATATAGACGGTTAATTCCGCGTGAAACAAGCACAAGCGAAATTATGAGTTCATGCGGAATTAGATAATTCTGTGCGGAATTACTAATTCCGTTTGAATCCTTAATTCCGTTTGAAATGACATATGTTCATTTCATGAGGAATTACCTTAAAATACTGTTTTCTCGATATCCGTGCCCTGATCTAGTTGATACAATACAAGACTCAATAAAGACGAAGTTAACAGACATCTGTGCACCAACAGACTCCCCCTTGGATGTTGACGAAGTCTTTAGCATCCTGTCTTCAGTCTTTAGTCTTGATTGATCGTTCTTTGCTCCAAATTGTCTTGACATGAAAAGCCTCCAATCTTCTATCTTCAAACTCCCCTTTGAATGTTGATCCAGAATTTTGACTCCCCCTTTCGAAGACTCCCCCTCACGATAAGCTAGGACTTGAATTCTGGTTCAAACTTTGACATTTTCGTTGCCATGGGGATTTTGATTCCTGTTACCTGCATAATCTCTACCTAAATATAAGATATATGACAATAACAGTATAAATCCAAACTTACCATCCATCCTCAATTGGTAGTCTAATCAGTGTTTAGAAATCCACTTAAGTATCCAGGTCCAAATTAATGACCCTGATTACTCAATTTGTCTACCAAGTCCAACTTAATGACCTTGGTTGATCTGAGACAATTCACACTGACATTTGTTCAACTTTTTCAAACAAATTTTCTGAAATTTACAAGTTTCAAATTATTGAACTTGCTTTAATTTTTCAACTTTCACAAACTTATCATGTTAAGCTCACAACTCATCCTCTAGTTCAGAAACTTCCTGCATCTGCTTCAATTCGAATCTGAAGATCAGCTTTCCACTTTGGTTTGTCAAAAATAAAGCAGAAATATAAAATCTTTTAGAATTTTCAATAGAGTTTCTAAACTAGAAATGAAATACGGAAATAAAATGCAGTAAATGTAAACTATTTACAAACATATTTTTGGTGAGCAAGTTAGGGAATCATATCAGCTATTTGACAAATCATAAGTACCGTTAAGCTTTAATTTCATACTCAGAATTAAACAATTCACTTAGATTGTCGATATACTGATCCACTTAAATTTTCACTTAATTTTCAATCTGTCCAGGATACGAATTTAGTGTTTTAGAGACTTAAACTCATTCATGTGTCCCACCTCTTGAATATACTCCCGTATCCAGATCCCAATATTCAGTCTTACAGGTGAGTATACCACAGATGATATCTGTAAGAGGTTAAATTGCGAAACGGTGAGAGCTCAGGTCCGAACTTCCGTTCAGCAGAGAGATGACGGTTCGACTTTAAGTGGGTCCCCTTTAGAGGATCTTTTTTACAACAGCATTGATTAGCAATTTTATTGTTTCATCATTTTATGCTGAGGGGGTGCTATATTTCAAGCAAGCAATAAAGTATTCTCCGGGGACTAGGCCATTGCTTCTGCAAAATTAGAAGTCCCGGGATAATACTCCAGATATCACTGAGTATAAAGACCTAGTATCTCAGAAAGAGGGATCTTTCAAACAAGATTTCAGGGGTTACCTATATATCCAAGTAGTGTTCCCCACGAAATAAGTAAGTAAAGATTTAGGTTTATATCCCGAACAAACCTACTAAATGTGCAAAAACCTATCGGCACATCATCAGCGAGACTGTTTAAGACTTTTTAGACTTTACATATCTTTAGCATACTGTAACTGTCAAGCCGATGCACTATCATTTTCCCTTTTTACACAAACTCTTTTCTGGTTTTCTATTGTTTTTGGATTTTGAAAATATCTCATGTTTTTGGATTTTAGAAATTTTTTTCCGTTTTTGTATTTTCTGAAAATATTAGCCTATCTCCCCCTAAATACCAAAACAAGTAAAAAATCGACAAACCATTGCAGATTGCTTCTCAACATCATCTACAATGTCTCCTTCATCAACGCCAAGAATCTCTTCCAACACCGATAAAAGCTTCATACCGTTCAATTTTAGCAAATATTGAAAACGAGTTTTATCAAACGCTTTGGTATGTAAATCAGTTTTTTTGTTCGTCAGTGTGGATTTTCTTAATTCGTATCAACTTCTTCTCGAAACAATCACGAATGAAGTGATGACGAATTTCAATGTGTTTGGTTTTAGCGTGATGAATAGGATTTTTCGTAATGTTTATCGCGGCCTCATTATAAAAAAAGATAGGGGTGTTAAGAAATTGCAAACCGTAGTCGCGCATCTGTTGCTTGATCCACAAGATCTGTGAGTAGCAGCTGCTAGCAGATACATACTCCGCTTCACATGTGGATAAAGCCACAGAGGTCTGCTTTTTGCATTGCCAGGTGACCAAACGTGGTCCGAAAAACTGGCACCCCGCTGTTGTTGATTTAGCGTTAACTTTGCAGCATCCAAAATCCGAATCGGAATACCCTTCGAGCGTGAAATCGCCATCTCTTGGATACCACAACCCCAATGATGGAGTTCCTTTCAGGTAGCGTAATATCCTTTTCACAATCACCATGTGCGAAGCTCTTGGGTTAGATTGAAATCTTGTTGCGAGGCAGGTTGGGTACATAATATCAGGTCTTGAAGTTGTCAAGTACATCAGCGATCCGATCATGGAACGATACAGCGTTTCATCTACCTTCTCTCCGGTGAGATCAGGGTTTATCCCATGGTTCGTCGCTAATGGAGTGGAAGCTGGAGTAGAACCTGACATCCCGAATTTCTCCAAGATATCATGAACATACTTCATTTGATGTATGAATATTCCCTTAGGCAGTTGATCAACCTGAAGTCCCAAGAAGAATTTCATCTCACCCATCGATGGCATTTCAAATTTCTGCTTCATAACTCTCTCAAAATCTTTGCACAAATTCTCATTTGTAGACCCAAATATGATGTCGTCCACGTATATCTGACCAATCAGAAGATGTCCGTCGACCTCTTTGGTGAAGAGAGTGGCATCCACTTTTCCACGAATGTAGCTGTTGGCTAGCAGATGTTGAGACAATGTCTCATACCAAGCTCTCGGGGCCTGGTGTAAACCATACAGCGCTTTGTCCAGCAAGTAGACCTTGTCTTTGTGGATTGGATCGGTGAAGCCCGGTGGCTGTCCGACATATACCTCCTCTTTTACCTTCCCGTAGAGAAACGCCGATTTTACATCTAACTGATAAACTTTGAATTTTTTCCAAGATGCAAATGCTAGGAAGATTCTGATTGCTTCTAGTCTAGCAACCGGAGCATACACTTCGGTGAAATCTATTCCCTCCTGCTGACTGAAACCCTGGACTACTAGTCGAGCTTTGTTACGGATAATAACCCCTCGATCGTCTCTCTTGCACTTAAACACCCATTTTGTGTTTATCTTCCTTTGACCATCAGGCAAGTCAACTAACTTCCACACGCCTAACTTCTCAAACTGACTCAACTCTTCTTGCATAGCATTGACCCAAGAATCTTCAATTAGCGCCTCCTTATATGTTCGCGGTTCGATCTGCGAAATAAAACAACTTAGTGAAAACTCAGTTTGTAAAGGTGCTACGGTAGAATAAAAACAAGTAAGGCCTTGGTCAATTTGACGTCTAGTGCGAACGCCTGATTGCAATTCTCCAATGATCAGCTCCTCTGGATGATATGAAAGAGTTCTTGGCATCACCGCCTGGAACATCTACCTCGCCCTCCAGATTTGTAATATTTTGATTTGCACCTGGTTCACTAACTGGGTTTGTTTGACTTGAAATCTGAATTTGCTCTCCCTCAGAATCTGAATCACCACGATCAAATACTGGTCTGTTCTCAGATTCTTGATTATCATTCTGTGTCGTCTGATTATCATGAGCAACTTCATTTTGTTGAATATCATCATGTTCTCCAGCATTGCTTGGACCTGCTTCATTGTCATTTGAAGTTTGCCGTGGTCGACTTGAATACTCAGCTGGGAACCTTTCCTGCGATGACTCATACTCTCTCAGAATATCCAACTCGTCAAAGAAATCTTGTTCTTCTTCTTCTTCTTCTTTCATGTCAAACGAATCCCATAATTTGTCATAGTTAAAACGCCATGAATCTCCTGAATTTTGTGGTGGCATTGTGTAACCTTGACACTCAACATTCGATGCTTCAATAATCCGCTTCAAGCTTGGAACAAAGACTCGTTTTAGTGGACTTGAATAACCCACAAATATTCCTTCGATGCTCTTTGGACCAAATTTCCCAAATGGCTCTAGAACTGTGCAGGGAGACCCAAATGGTTCAAGATACTTCAAGTACGGTTTGCGGTTATTGATCAGCTCAAAACATGTCTTGTTGAATTTCTTCACTGTGAGAACCCGATTGAGTGTATAGCATGCGGCGGATACTGCTTCTGCCCAAAAATTTACAGGTAATTTAGAATCAGCAAGCATCGTCCTGGCCGTTTCAATTAGCGTCCTGCTCTTTCTTTCAGCTACTCCATTCTGCTGCAGAGTGTAAGGCGCGCTAAATTCATGCCATATACCTTTTTCATCACAAAACACTTCCATTTTGCTACTTTTGAACTTTGTGCCATTATCACTTCTTATTCTTCGAACACGAGTTTGGTACAAGTTTTCAAGCTTTGTTGATCAACGTCATTAAACTTCCAAATGTTTGATCTTTTGATTGCAAAAATGAAACCCATGAAAACCTCGAGTAATCATCTGTGACTACTAGACAATAGAGATCCCCAGTTATGCTTTTGACGTTTACTGGACCAAACAGATCCATGTGGAGTCTCTCTAAAGGTCTCGAGATTGAATTTTCTTTCTTCCTGGGGTGAGAATTCTTCTTTTGCTTCCCTTTAATGTAGCTAATGCACTCCCCCTCAAGATGAAAACCTTTCAAATGAACACCAGTAACCAAATCATTATGCACCAGGTGATTCATTTTTCTCAAATGTATATGACCCATTTTCCGGTGCCACAACTGTGATTCTTTCTCTGTTGCTCTAGACATAAAACAATGAGCCTGACCCGTGGTTGTAGTTGCTACACTCATATCCAACACATACAGATCATCAACTCTTGGTGCTCTCATGATAATCCAATCTTCAGGGATAACAAATCCTGGTTTCAATATCAAACATTCTTTGTCTGTGAAGTGAGTAGTATACATCCTATCACAGATCTGAGATATGCTTAGAAGATTGTTTTCAAGCTCGGCGATGTAGTTAACTCTTTCAAACGTGACAATGCCATTGGATAACGTTCCTTCTCCAACTATTCGACCTCCTTGATTGCCTGCGAAACCTACATAAACTCCATTGAAATCTCTAACATCGTACATCAGGATTTTCTTTCCTGTCATGTAACGAGAAGCTCCACTATCCATAATCCAACGTGAAACGGATCTTGGAAGCTCCTGCACATATCACAAACACTTTAGTTATATTTTGATGCTACCCAAGCCTCTTTTGACTCAGGTAGGTTGACTTTGATGTGAGATTTAACAGTGTAAAGTGGCGGAAAATTCTTGTCATTCATCTTTAAACTTTCCTCAGACCCAATCTCAATCTTTTTGTATAAAAAGAAATCATTTTGAGAAGGTTTACCAGATGATTGGTCTTTCTTTGGTACATTCTTCTTTTCAGAAGTAGTAGCCTCTTGTGGTTCAAGTTTCTCATAATAATCCAAAGGAACATCCATCTTTACCGGAGTGGTAGAAGACGATTGTTTTTCTGTCTCTGAAACCTTTGGTTTTGGAGAACTTGTTTTCTTTTCAACAACTTTTGGCTTCCATGCTTGTTGAGGCGACGCAACCCGTTTGTAAAACTTGTCATTTTTAGTTACCACATTTTTAACAGGTTCAGTTTTGACTTTGATGTTTCCATTTTTCAAAAGCTTTTGCTCAACCACCATTGGAGCTTTTCCTTTTGGATTAACTTTCCTTTTCTGAATCTTAACAACTTCAGTCTTAGGTTTCAAGTTGGTGCACTTTCGTGCAATATGTCCAACTTGATTGCATTTAAAGCATGTTCGGGTGTGAAGCTGTGAAGCCTTCTTCTCAAAGAACTCTTTGTTTGATTTTGAAAAAATCTCAGATTCTTCATCAGAAAGTGAATTCGAACTTGAAACAAACACCTTTTTCTCAGCAAACCTTCTGTTTTGAACATTCTTTTTCTGATAATTCTTACCACCCTGATATCCACCCGACCATCTGTTTTGTTTGTTGTTATAAAAACGTGGTGGAACAATAGGCTTCTTGTAGTAAGCTTTATCTTTTTCAAAATTCATTTGCCTCGTTGTCTGATTTAACCCTTTTACTTCAGACAGATCAATTTCAATCAATTTGAACACTTTTGTCAATTTAGCAACATTAACATTCTCCAGTGGAAACTCAGAATCCGAATACAACTTATCCGATCCCGACATCTTGTACATGACAAGAGTAGGTTCTTCATTTAAGTTGTTTTTGGATTTTGATTTCGGAATGTATTTATCTAGAAAACACTCATCATCATCAGCTGAATCACTATCAGACTTCAAAACACTTTCAGCCATGCTTTTAACAATATCAGTTTGAACACTATCATCAGATGATGATGAAGAAAATGTCACATCAATTGACTCTGGAAGTTTTATTTCATTTGTTTCATCTTCATCATTAACCAACCCGGACTTTTTCTTTGAATAATTGTTTAAAACTGGTGGTGGAACATGATGAAACCCAACCCCAGCTCCACCCGAGTAAACATCTTCGCCTGCTTTGTTTTTCCCGATGGGTTTGGGAACAATGTGTTGTAAAACAAAGCTTGCGGAGTTGTAACTGGTTAATTTCAGATTGATGCGTTCATTTTCAATTTTAGCTTCTTGGAATTGAAGCTTCAACTAAGCAATTTCATCCAACTGTTGATTAATTAACTCCTCTTTCACTCTAAGAACACCTGTCAGCTGAAGATTTTCTTTGTCCGTCTTACCATTTCTTTCATCAGAATCTTTAACCGTTCATTTACGCTTCTCAACATTTTCTGAGATTTGACGATTTTCAAAAATTAATTTTTCATTTTCTTTCCTAATTCTTTCTACGTCAATTTTATCGTTTTCAATTTTCTCAGTTAATTCTTTTAATTTGTCGTTGAAGTTTTTAACAACTTATCATGGTTTAAGATCTGATCTTCAACACTTCTGACTCTACTAGTCAGTTCTTCAACTTTCTTACCACTGAGGTAAGCATTTGTACTACAAACTTTGCACTCTTTCATGCAATTTTTGCAGTTGTTCTCAGATTTACCATTCTGACCTGACTCATGTGTATTGTTTGAACTGACCTTGCTTTTGGACTCAGTTCCAGAACCAGAAACTACCTCTAGTTCTTTTGCAGCTAGAACTTTGTCAGCCATCTTTGTCAGGTTTTCAGCAGTGAAATCCTGTGATGTATCAATAATTCCATCATCCACTTTCTTTGGCTGCGGTTCTTTTGCTGTCTCTTTCTCTTTCTCATCTGATTCTCCTCCTCCCCACCGTTCTCTCTGTCTGGCTTCTTCTTCATCAGCAAGTTGTTTGGTGAGAACTTCAATATCAACAGTATCTGGATCCACAGCTATATTCCCATTAGGATCAAGATAACATTCTCTATCAGGATCCCATCGCCTTGGTTTCTTTGCTTCCATCCAGGTACGATAGATTTTGCTTTTCATGACTTGAGCTGTTTCCCTCCTATTCACATACTTCACTTTCTCAGATCTATTATCTTTGAACGGAACAATCTTTGCTGCTGTAAAAGCATAACCAACTGCGTCTTCCTCAGGCAAAATATCACTCCAATCATAACCTTCATCGTCATGAAAAACTGCAAGTGCCCTGGATTTCTCTTTAGGTATCTCCTCTATCTGCTTCATCCTGGGAGGTTCTGCTTTATTCTGATGATAAATTACCCTTTTGTAATAATCCTCTCGAAAAGGATTTGCAGTATCATCAGTGTAAGCATTTCTGCACTCACGCTTAAAGTGACCTTTCTGTTTACATTTAAAACATGTCACTTTTGACTTGTCAAAGCCTAACTTGGTAGAAGGTCCACCAATAGACTGTCTTCCAGTAATCTCCATAAATTGCTGCGCTCTTCTCACTGCACTAGCCATACACCACCGTATATCGATCAATTCCATCTCCTCATGATCGATCTGATCGTAGTCTTCCTTTGTTAGGTTGGTGTTTCCTATCTTTCCTGCAACGAGACTTTCGTACGATTCTAACACAGACGCTAAAAACACCATCTGTTGTTTTGCAGATTCTTCGCTAAAATTCTGACCATTCTTCAAATCCACAGCGATGTTACATTGAAATAGATTCTTTGGTGTAGATTGATTTGAAGTATTTGACGAAGAACCACCATGATAGCCACTGCTAGGAATTTCTTGATTCATTGTGTTTGAACTTTCTGCTGAAAACGTTGTCTTAGGAGATGTAGTCTTTGGGATCATACTGCCTCTATAATACAACTCCACATTCTGCTGATAAGATGTGTTATTAACTTTGTTGGATTTTTTGATCTCCAATTCATGGCTTTCCAGTCTTTCAATAAGCAGATCAACCTTCAAATCAGCCGGCTTTATCGTATTCTTCAGCATCAATGCAAAATACTGCCAGTCTTGCTCATTCGGTAATGCATCAAACAATTTGTCTACCAGCACTTCTTGAGTATAAATGATGTCATGTCTAGCAAGCTCCATCTTCAGATGCCCAAATCTCTCAATCATCTTTGAAACTAGCTCGTTCTTTAAACAACCAAACAAATCAAACTCTTTACGTAACAGTTTCTTTTTGTTCTTAACTATTTCAGCACTACCAATACATTTTATTTTTAATTTTTCCCAAAGGTATCTTGAATCTTTGTACTCGATCAGTGTGATAATGTCATCTTGAACAGATTGGTGAAGCAGAGCAATACACTTTTGTTCAGCAACGTATCTTTCAATTTGATTTTCTTCCAAGTTTTCATAATCATCTCTCCCCAAATCAAAACCATTTTTCAAACTTCTCCAACTCTGATAAGAAAATGCTTTAAGCCATTCCTCAAATCTTGTAGCCCACCTGTTGTAATCTTCAATCGCCATCAACTTGGGTGGCTTGTTGTATGTTCCATACGCACTGTCTACACTCAAAGCATCATTGAGAAGTTTCTTTGCACTCGGTGTTGTTGTAGTCTCATTCGTGTTGTTTGATGTGCCATCTCCCGAACCACCAGTAAATGAAAATACATCACAGAAAGGATTCATGAAATCATCCATTTTTCAAGTACCTGAAACGATCAACAAACACTTAGAAAAATTTTTGAAATTTTTGAAAAAAAATGAGTTTCAAACGGAATTAGTTCACACGAAATTGTGAACTTCAAACGAGATTACCCTTCAAACGGAAATAGGTTTCAAACAAAATTACCAACTAGAATCTAATTCCATCCGGAATTAGATTGATTTCAAGCGAAATTAATCAATTGGAGCGAAATTAGTAATTCTGTTTGGACTTTCAAGCGAAATTAAGAATCAAGTATAATCCCGTGCAGAATTACAGTGAAATTCTCAAACGAAATTAGGATGACGTCATCATTCTCGAATCTGTTTTGAAACGGAATTAACAATTTGACCAGTTTTACATCGATTTTATGTCCAATACTTTCAAGGATTACTTAAAACTGTGTTTCGCTTGATATACATCAAAATCAGGCCATTTCAACCGTTGAAATTTGTTCAAATCAGAAAAGAATGAGTAGAAGTGAGAGAATCCGGTAAAATCAAGCTGAATTGGTATGAACTCCTCGTCCTGTGCTCTGATACCACTTGTTGGATCGTCGTGTGACCCTAACGAGTCAATCCGATGAGTTCAGCATCAAATACAAAGGCGGAATCAATGTAAATGACGTAAAACAGCTTGTTCCTTTCTAATTATCTTTTCTTATTAATTTCCTGAGCTTTTTACAAACAATTCTGACAAAAATTCGGCAGTACCTCAGCTCTCACAAAGTAATTCCATTACAAATGAATCAGACTTGATCAGGTATATATAGACGGTTAATTCCGCGTGAAACAAGCACAAGCGAAATTATGAGTTCATGTGGAATTAGATAATTCCGTGCGGAATTACTAATTACGTTTGAATCCTTTATTCCGTTTGAAATGACATATGTTCATTTCATGCGGAATTACCTTAAAATACTGTTTTCTCGATATCCGTGCCCTGATCTAGTTGATACAATACAAGACTCAATAAAGACGAAGTTAACAGACATCCGTGCACCAACACCAACCACCCAAGAATGGAATCGTCGAGCGAAAACACTTGACAACCTCCTAGAGGCAGCTTTTCTTGCCACCAGACCTTTCTCCATCAATTAGGAATCTGATGCCGTAACTAAACACATTCCTTAATTTGTTGCTATTTGTTGAGTGTTTTTTTTTTTTTGTGTGTCTAATCCGCATATATATCACCGTTGCCCTTGATTTTCTTGACTATATATCTCTTAAATGTCAACATATACACGTGTGATTTAGTTTACGAAGATTTTTCAATGCCGAGAACCTCGATCAGAGAGTAAAAAAGGCGTAAGGTTCACAATGGTGTAAAATTAAAATGGGATATACCGGGCTAGGATTCGAGTTACAGGAACAAGGGCCAAACCAACCACCCAAGAATGCAATCGTCGAGCGAAAACACTTGACAACTTCCTAGAAGCAGCTTTCATTGCCACCTGGCCTTTCTCCATCAATTAGGAATCTTATGCCGTCACTAAACACATTCCTTAAATTATAGCCATTTGTTGAGTGTTTTTTTTGGTGTCTAATTCCGTATATATATCACCATTGCCCTTGGTTTTCTTGACTGTATATCTCTTAAATGTCAACATATACACGTGTGATTTAGTTTACGAAGATTTTTCAATGCCTAGAACCACGATCAGAGAGTAAAAAAGGCGTAAGGTTCACAATGGTGTAAAATTAAAATGTGATATACCGGGCTAGGATTCGAGTTACAGGAACAAGGGCCAAACCAACCACCCAATAATGGAATCGTCGAGCGACAACACTTGACAACCTCCTAGAAGCAGCTTTTCTTGCCAGCAGACCTTTCTCCATCAATTAGAAATCTGATGTCGTCACTAAACACATTCCTTAAATTGTAGCCATTTGTTGAGTGTTTTTTTTGGGTGTCTAATCCGCATATATATTATCATTTCCCTTGATTTTTTAATCTGTATATCTCTTAAATGTCAACATATACACGTGTGATTTAGTTTACGAAGATTTTTCAATGCCGAGAACCTCGATCAGAGAGTAAAAAAAGGCGTAAGGTTCACAATGGTGTCAAATTAAAAAGGGATATACCGGGGTAGGATTCGAGTTACAGGAACAAGGGCCAAACCAACCACTCAAGAATAGAATCGTCGAGGGAAAACACTTGACAATCTCTTAGAAGCATCTTTTCTTGCCACCAGACCTTTCTCCATCAATTAGGAATCTGATGCTGTCACTAAACACATTTCTTAAATTGTAGCCATTTGTTGAGTGTTTTTTTTTTGTGTCTAATCCGCATATATATCACCATTTCCCTTGATTTTCTTGACTGTATATCTCTTAAATGTCAACATATACACGTGTGATTTAGTTTACGAAGATTTTTCAAAGGCGAGAACCTCGATCAGAGAGTAAAAAAGGCGTAAGATTCACAATGGTGTAAAATTAAAATGGGATATACCGGTCTAGGATTCGAGTTACAGGAACAAGGGCCAAACCAACCACCCAAGAATGGAATCGTCGAGCGAAAACACTTGACAACCTCCTAGAAGCAGCTTTTCTTGCCACCAGACCTTTCTCCATCAATTAGGGATCTGATGCCGTCACTAAACACATTCCTTAAATTGCAGCCATTTGTTGAGTGTTTTTTTTGGGTGTCTAATCCGCGTATATGTCACCATTGCCGTTGATTTTTTTGTTTGTATATCTCTTAAATGTCAACATATACACGTGTGATTTAGTTTACGAAGATTTTTCAATGCCGAGAACCTCGATCAGAGAGTAAAAAAGGCGTAAGGTTCACAATGGTGTCAAATTAAAATGGGATATACCGGGGTAGGATTCGAGTTACAGGAACAAGGGCCAAACCAACCACTCAAGAATAGAATCGTCGAGGGAAAACACTTGACAATCTCCTAGAAGCATCTTTTCTTGCCACCAGACCTTTCTCCATCAATTAGGAATCTGATGCCGTCACTAAACACATTTCTTAAATTGTAGCCATTTGTTGAGTGTTTTTTTTTTGGTGTCTAATCCGCATATATATCACCATTTCCCTTGATTTTCTTGATTGTATATCTCTTAAATGTCAACATATACACGTGTGATTTAGTTTACCAAGATTTTTCAATGCCGAGAACCTCGATCAGAGAGTAAAAAAGGCGTAAGGTTCACAATGGTGTAAAATTAAAATGGGATATACCGGGCTAGGATTCGAGTTTCAGGAACAAGGGCCAAACCATCCACCAAAGAACGGAATCGTCGAGCGAAAACACTTGAGAACCTCCTAGAAGCAGTTTTCTTGCCACCAGACCTTTCTCCATCAATTAGGAATCTGATGCCGTCACTAAACACATTTCTTAAATTGCAGCAATTTGTTGAGTGTTTTTTTTGGTGTCTAATCCGCATATATATCACCATTGCTATTAATTTTTTTGTCTGTCTATCTCTTAAATGTCAACATATACACGTGCGATTTAGTTTACGAAGATTTTTCAATGCCGAGAACCTCGATCAGAGAGTAAAAAAGGCGTAAGGTTCATAATGGTGTAAAATTAAAATGGGATATATTGGGCTAGGATTCGAGTTACAGGAACAAGGGAAAAACCAACCACCTAAGAATGGAATCGTCGACCGAAAACACTTGACAACCTCCAAGAAGCAGCTTTTCTTGCCACCAGACATTTCTCTATCAATTAGGAATCTGATGCCGTCACTAAATACATTCCTTAAATTGTTGCCATTTGTTGAGTGTTTTTTTGGTGTCTAATCTGCATATATATCACCATTGCCCTTGATTTTTTTTGTCTGTATTTCTCTTAAATATCAACATATACACGTGTGATTTAGTTTATGAAGATTTTTCAATGCCGAGAACCTCGATCCGAGAGTAAAAAAGGCGTAAGGTTCATAATGGTGTAAAATTAAAATGGAATATACCGGGCTAGGACTCGAGTTACAGGATCAAGGGCCAAACCAACCACCCAAGATAGGAATCGTCGATCGAAAACTCTTGACAACCTGCCAGAAGCAGCTTTTCTTGCCACCAGACCTTTCTCCATCAAATAGGAATCTGATGCCGTCACTAAACACATTTCTTAAATTGTAGCCATTTGTTGAGTTTTTTTTTTTGGTGTCTAATCAACATATATATCACCATTTCCCTTGATTTTCTTGACTGTATATCTCTTAAATGTCAACATATACACGTGTGATTTAGTTTACGAAGACTTTTCTATGCCGAGAACCTCGATCAGAGAGTAAAAAAGGCGTAAGGTTCACAATGGTGTAAAATTAAAATGGGATATACCGGACCAGGATTCGAGTTACAGGAATAAGGGCCAAACCAACCACTCAAAAATGGAATCGTCGAGCGAAAACACATGGCAACCTCCTAGAAGCAGCTTTTCTTGCCACCAGACCTTTCTCCATCAATTAGGAATCTGATGCCGTCACTAAACACATTCCTTAAATTGCAGCCATTTGTTGAATGTTTTTTTTGGTGTCTAATCCGCATATATATCACCATTGCCCTTGATTTTCTTGACTATATATCTCTTAAATGTCAAAATATACATGTGTGATTTAGTTTACGAAGATTTTTCAATGCCGAGCAACTCGATCAGAGAGTAAAAAAGGCGTAAGGATCACAATGGTGTAAAATTAAAATGGGATATAGCGGGCTACGATTCGAGTTACAGGAACAAGGGCCAAACCAACCACCCAAGAATGTAATCGTCGAGCGAAAACACTTGACAACCTCCTAGAAGCAGCTTTTCTTGTCACCAGACCTTTCTCCATCGATTAGTAATCTGATGCCGTCACTAAACACATTTCTTAAATTGTAGCTATTTGTTGAGTGTTTTTTTTTTGTGTCTAATCCGCATATATATCACCATTGCCCTTGATTTTCTTGACTATATATCTCTTAAATGTCAACATATAAACGTGTGATTTAGTTTCCGAAGATTTTTCATTGCCGAGAACCTCGATCAGAGAGTAAAAAAGGCGTAAGGTTCACAATGGTGTAAAATTAAAATGGGACATACCAGGCTAGGATTCGAGTTACAGGAACAAGGGCCAAACCAACCACCCAAGAATGGAATCGTCGAGCGAAAACACTTGACAACCTCCTAGAAGCAGTTTTTCTTGTCACCAGACCTTTCTCCATCGATTAGTAATCTGATGCCGTCACTAAACACATTTCTTAAATTGTAGCTATTTGTTGAGTGTTTTTTTTTGTGTCTAATCCACATATATATCACCATTTCCCTTGATTTTCTTGACTGTATATCTCTTAAATGTTAACATATACACATGTGATTTAGTTTACGAAGATTTTTCAATGCCGAGAACCTCGATCAGAGAGTAAAAAAGGCGTAAGGTTCACAATGGTGTAAAATTAAAATGGAATATACCGGGCTAGGATTCGAGTTAAAGGAACAAGGGCCAAACCAATCACCCAAGAATGGAATCGTTGAACGAAAACACTTGACAACCTCCTAGAAGCACCTTTTCTTGCCACCCGACCTTTCTCCATCAATTAGGAATCTAATGCCGTCACTAAACACATTACTTAAATTGTAGCCATTTGTTGAGTGTTTTTTTTGTGTCTAATCCGCATATATATGACCATTACCCTGATTTTCTTGACTGTATATCTCTTAAATGTCAAAATACACACGTGTGATTTAGTTTACGAAGATTTTTCAATGCCGAGAACCTCGATCATAGAGTAAAAACGGCGTAAGGTTCACAATGGTGTAAAATTAAAATGGGATATACCGGGCTAGGATTTGAGTTACAGGAACAAGGGCCAAACCAACAACCCAAGAAGGGAATCGTCGAGCGGAAACACCTGACAACCTCAAAGAAGCAGCTTTTCTTGCCACCAGACCTTTCTCTATCAATTAGGAATCTGATTCCGTCACTAAACACATTTCTTAAATTGTAGCCATTTGTTGAGTGTTTTTTCTGTTGGTGCACTACGTCTGTCGAGTACGTCTTATATCGAGTCTAGTAGAGTTTAGGTTAGACAATGGCACGAAATCCAAGAAACATGTATTAGAGGTGATTTCGCTCATGTGTCAATGAGGTGATTTCGCTCTTATATCAAAACCTGATTTCGCTTATATGTCATTCAGGTGGTTTCGCTTATGTGTCATGTACATAAGAGCGAAACCTGCTCATCTATATATAGACTGTTAGAGCGAAATCACATTCATAGTTGTAGGTGTTGTCTTCCGGTGAGCCACGAAGTGCTGCCGAAGTGTTGTTAGGGCTTGTAATTGCATTCAAGATCAATACAACAACAGTTTAAAGTGAATCCAGCTGAAATAGCACCAAGACATTAGTTTCCGCCTCTTGTTTTGGATAGGAATTCTTCTGATCGACCCAAACAGGGCCGAATACGATCCTACAAGTGGTATCAGATCTCAGGAGGAAGAGTTCTTGCCATTTCAGCTGCATTTATTCTGATTTTCTACACTTTCTTCAAAATTTTAAAATTTTTCACGGTAAAATCAGCTCAAATTCACACACATCATTCGGAATCATGTATTAATAAACCCTTGGTAGTTTCAAAACTAAAATCGACTTAGATCTTAGGATTTTCGAGATTTCGCTCGTATGGACTCGTGCAAAAGGTGACGTCATCACCTGGTTTCGCTCATAGTTCACACATGACTTCGCTCATACGGTCACTTTTCGTCTGATTTCGCTCCAAGGGTTCAAGTTGGTTTCACTCATCTGTACAAGTTGGTTTCGCTCTTGTGACAACTAAGGGTTTCGCTTATAGTGACACTTAGGTTTCGCTTTTGTGACACTATAGGGTTTCGCTCCAAAGAACACTTAGGTTTCGCTTGTGTGACACGTTAGAGGTTTCACTCCAGTGAACAGATCAAGGTTCCGTTTTTGTAACAACTTTGAGATTCCGCTCTTAAGACACTTTGAAGGTTTCGCTTATTGTGACACTTTGGTATTTCGCTTCAAGGGTCAATTTTTCCTAAGCTCAGAAATTTGTGAACTTTGGACAATTGAACAATGGACAATGAATTCTATAATGCCTTTGCTAGTCCAATTACAATCACGCAGAATACTTTGCTTGAAAACGAAACCGGGACGTCTCAGAAACCGCCTAAACTCATGGATATTGATGATTACAATGCATGGTCCGAATGGTTTGGGAATTGGGTTGAAGCTTATCATTTGGATGCATGGAAACACACTGAGGAACCTTATGTTAGACCCATAACAAATGGTGTGCAGCAAACAATTAGAGAAATGAGTACGGAAGATAAAAAGAAATATCGAGATGAAAAACTGATGGTGAGTCTGCTTCAGCAAGCGATAAAAGAAGACATTTTGATATTGCTTCAACATGATGGAACTGCTTATTCAATTTGGACAGAATTGGAAGCAAAATTTGTTGGAAGTGATGATATGCTCAAAAACAAAATGTCACTCATGAAGAAAGAATTCGTTTTATTCCGTGGTTTGAAATCTGAAAACACCAAGCAAATAATTGATAGATATTGTAACTTGGTGAGAAATATGACAAAACTTAGAATTAAAAAAGATACTGATGAATTGATTGAAAAACTTGCAGATGCGCTACCTCATGAAACTTGGGGAACATTTCTGATGATGCTGAGATCCAACAGAAAAGATTATAAAAATATGACATTGGGAGATTTCATCAAACACCTAGAAGCTCAAGAGATGGAGCAGAGAAAGATTGCCAGGATGAAGAACTATGATGGAGAACAGGACATCAGCTTGTACTACAAGAGTGGTGTTACTGGAACAACAATTTTTTCTCCAAAAGTCGAAACTGCTTACAGTGCAAAAGATTCTTCTGAAAAGAAATCATCCCAGGGATCAAGCAGCACAAGATTTTCATCATTTGATCCAAACATTTCAGCAACAAAGAACTGAAGAAAACTTCAGTGCAATATTGTTCTAAGTCTTGAAAATGATCAAGATTATACTGAAGAGGTTGCAAAAAATCAAATGTCTTTGTTGGGAATGATTTTAGAATCATATAGTAGTTTTGTGGCCGGAAAGATCGGTAATCCAATGCTCACGAAAGAAGATTACGATCAAATAGATGCTGAGGAAATGGAATTGATGGACATTAAATGGTGCATGGCAAGTGTGTTGAGACGAGCAGAGAAGTTTAAACAAATTACGGGAAGAGATGATTTCCGTGATGCAAATGTTTCAACTTTAGGCTTTGATAAATCTAAAGTTACATGTTTTCGTTGCAGGGAAAAGGGGCATTTCAAGAGGGAGTGCAAAAATCCTTTTGGAAACAACGATTATCACAAAAAAGCGATTTATCATCAAGTCACACCACCAGCACCGCATCAGGCACAAACTGCACATGGGAGAGATGTGATTGAAGGGTCAAAAAGAGCATGTCTAGTTAATCAGGGCAAGGATGATAATTTTACCTGGGATAAATATCTTCCAACAAACAGCAAAGTGTGTTTGGCAGAACAAGATGATGAAAAGTTGGCTGAAGGGTTCAGTTGGGACAATTTTTGCCCAGATCAAGAACTTATGGCCAAAGAGATGTTCAAAGACACTTCTTATGCTAAAGCTTTCATTGCAAATGCTTATGATTTGAAATGTGCTGAAAAGTGCAGAAAAGTAATGGAAGCTGCTGAAGCAAGACGGAGAAAGCTTGAAGAAGAGGAAGAAGAGGAAGAGAGATTAAAAGCTGAGGCAGAAGCTAAGAAAAAGAGAAGAGCTGAATTTTTACGATCAAACAGAACAGTCAAAGTGGTTCCTGAATTTGAAGTCAAAGTTGATGCAGAACCTGTCGAAGTTCCTGAAAAGTGCATGAACTGTGATTCTTTAATCAAGCAGAACAATGAGTTGTTACACAATATAAACAGATTAAAAGAATCCTATGATACAATGAACAGAGAAATCAACAAGTATACTGATTCAAACGGTGAACAAGTTATGGCAATGAATACACTAAAGAGGGCTTACCTGAGACAACTTGATGATGTCAACTTTCACATAAAGAAATGTGCTGATCTGGAGTTGAAGTTGGCAACACAAAAGATAGAAACTGAGAGAGTCAACAAGTTATTAGAAAGTTACTCATGTTCTACTTTTGTTGTTGACAGGATTTATCCGGTTGTGGAGAAATTGAAAACATTTGAAGAAGTGAAGACGTCCGAAGAAAAGAAGTCAGAGACAAGAGAAGATGATGAAGTGAAGATTTCTGGTGAGAAATCAAGTGTTGTCTATAACAAATGTCCGCCCCCAGTCGAAAATGGATATTCACCTCGAAATCCAAATTCCGAAAGAGTCGATAAGGCAATAAACTTACAATGGGAGTCTGGGCCGTTGGATAACTTGCCAGAAAATATTGATGTCACATACACGTCATCCGACACTGATCATGAGTCAAAGTTGATAAAAAGTGTGGTCGATCAGGTGTTAGATAAAGATGACTGTGAGGAGTCAAAACCGGAGTCCAAATCCAAGTCAAAATCTGAGTCCGATGCGTCAAAGTCAATAGTCAAAAAGGACAAACGGGGTTATGATAAAGAGTTTTTGATATCAAAATCTAATTTGAATGGTGAATCATTCAAAGTGGCATATACTTTGAAAGATTCTGACAAATTATATTCTGATGAAGCTTTTCCAATAAGAGGTGTTAAACCAGACATGATCAAAAAGGTTTTCAAACTAACAGAAATTAATATTTTTGAAATAAAAGATGTTAATCTTTCTGAAAAACCTAAACCTTACACCTCAAGAGTTCAACAAAGATTAAACAAGAAAAAGGGTTACAGTTCTGGTTCTGGTTTTCATAAAAAACCAAACCATAAATGTAATTTCAAAAAGAAAGGATTAGGATTTAATCAACCGAAAAATTATAAAAATGAAAAATTTTCTAAACCAAAAACTGTGTTTGTTTCAGGAAATTCTTTAGATGATGAGAAAGAGCAAGCATTCAGAAAGCAGATAAATCAGGAATTCCTTGCCAAGAAGCAAGAAGAACTGAAGAAGAATGCTGTTCCAAAGAAGATTGAAAAGAGAACATGTTTTCAATGTAAAACTGTTGGTCATGTTGCTAGGGACTGTCCGAAGACATTCAAACCAAAACAGGAAGTCTCTGGTAAACTAAAAGAAAAAGTGATCGAGAAAACTGAACTTTCAACCCGAAAGTTTACCGGTTTTGAAAGGAAAAGAAAATGTAAAAAATCAAAAATGGGTTGTGAAAGGTTCAGGTAACAATTCTGGTGATGAATCTGATTCCACAAAATCAGATGAGCCACGTGTTGAGAAAAGGGTTGAAAAATCAGTTCCAACTATAAACGATGAAAATTTTCCACCTCTACGAGCTGAAAATTTTAAAAAGAAGGTTGGGAAAGTTGGAATTTCAAATCAATTTTATTCTGACAAGAAAAAATTTGATGTTGATAAGGCTTTCAATGGAACTGTGAAACACATTTTTGGCAAAATGGTTAATGGTAAGGCCAAAGGTGTTAAAGAATTTTACGCTGCCAAAAGAGGAGTTCACAGGTTTGCTTAAAGAAAAAATGAAGAAGAAAATGTTGTTACACCCAAGGAAGGTCATGCTTGGGTGGATATATTTTTCAAAGAATAAAAACCTGACTTGCCGGAGATCCCAAGTTTGTAATTGCGGATCAGGAATCGGCATCTTTCTTGATAATTGTTTATGTGAATGAATTTTATAATGAAAATTTTGGCAATTCATACTGCAGGAATAGCCGGAACTCCCAGGTTGGTAAGTGTGGAGTAGGAATCGGCACTTTGAGAATTCAACTAACAGATGATGTTTGGTTGAAAATGTTTGATTGGATTGATTTTACAAGTGGTAAATCAGGGACATTAAGTTGTATCTGATTTTCTACAAGTGGTTGAAAAACAATGTGATGAACCAAATCCCTAACCTACTAATGGTTTTACAAAATCAACAAAACTAATTTTCCGGAAAAACCATTTTGATTAAAACAAACTTAAGTGTTTTGAAATCATAATGGGAAAATAGTTTGTTGTGAGGGGGAGTTCTGATTGTTTATGCCAAGTGGATGGCGAATTGAAGTGATTCGATATCAGTTGTCATGTTCTGTACAGTTTGATTTAGTTTCTGTTAAATTTTTTGAATTTTAGGGGGAGTAAGAATTTTTCAGAAAATCCAAAAACATTTGAAAATTTGAAAAAGCCAAAAACATGATAAAATGAAAATGAGTTTTGTTGTATAAAAGAGGAAATGATAGTACATCAGTAGACTATCACAACATGCTAAAGAATTGGAAAGTCAAATGTGATAAACGATCTCACTATGGATGTGTGAGTAGGTTTTTGCACATTTAGTAGATTGTGACGAGATATAAACCTAAATTTCAAACTTGCTTATATCGTGGGGAAACATCTCTCGGATATATGGGTAACCCCCGAAATCTCGTTTGAAAGATTCCTTTTTCTGATATACTAGGTCTTTATACTCAGTGATATCTGGGGTATTATTCCTGGACTTCTGCTGAATGGAAGTTCTGACCTAGTGCTCGAATAATACTTTCCGCAAAATGCTTGAAACATAGCATCACCCTCAGCATATATGATAAGACAATAAAATCGCTTAGCAATTCTGTTGTAAAAAAGATCCTCTAAAGGGGACACACTCAAAAGTTGAATCATGATCTCTCTGCTGAACGGTAGTTCTGACCTGAGCTCTCATGATTCTTCATAATTTATTAACCCCTACAGATATCATTTGTGTCATAATTACCTGTAAGACTGAATATTGGGATCTGGATACGGGAGTATATTCTGAGGTGGGACACGCGATTGAGTTTAAGTGCTTAAGACATTAATATCATATCTCGGATCAGTTGAAATTTGTGTGAAAATTTAAATGGACCAGTATACTGACAATCTAAGTGAATCGTTTAAAACTTAAAATGTATAAAGCTTAACAGTGTTGGTGATTTCTCTCAAAAACTGATATGATCCTCTTGCACGAACTCACAAAAAACATTGTTTGTATATATTTCATTTCTGCATTTTCTTGTTTCTTCAAGCGGTGTTAGTTATTTTCTTTCAGAAAATCCAAAAAGATTTTAGTGTGTTATAGCATAAATTTTGAAAAATCCAAAAAGATTTTCGACAACTGATTTTGGAAAGCTGATTTTCAAAATTCCGAGTGCTAAACATGATGAACAAATGGTTAGGGTGAAAGTGTTTGGAGATTGTTGAAATGAAATGAGAAAAGTTTTTGCTAAAAAAAATGTTATTCCTGCAAGTGGTAAATTAGATTTGAAAATCTTATCCACAAATGGTTATAAAAAAATTATTTTTGGGTAGAGTTTTTGCAGGTTGGCCAGATTTCGATCCAGAGTAGGATGAAAGCCAGGTTATGATCTTGTGAATTCCAGACTACGATCCCAGCAGAGTGAGAGGGGGAGTCTGAAGACACCATGATATTCAACATTTGAGAGAGAGGAGTTTGTTGAAGATAAAGATAGAGAATGAGGATTCTTGCAATGACAAATACTTCAGAGGAAAATCGAAGACTGATAAAGACTGAAGGTTGATAATCGAAGACTCGACACTGAAGACTCCGTCAACATCCGAGGGGGAGTTTGTTGGAGCACTACGTCTGTCGACTACGTCTTATATCGAGTCTAGTAGAGTTTAGGTTAGACAATGGCACGAAATCCAAGAAACATGTATTAGAGGTGATTTCGCTCATGTGTCAATGAGGTGATTTAGCTCTTATGTCAAAACCTGATTTCGCTTATATGTCATTCAGGTGGTTTCGCTTATGTGTCATGTACATAAGAGCGAAACCTGCTCATCTATATATAGACTGTTAGAGCGAAATCACATTCATAGTTATAGGTGTTGTCTTCCGGTGAGCAACGAAGAGCTGCCGAAGTGTTGTTAGGGCTTGTAATTGAATTCAAGATCAATACAACAACAGTTTAAAGTGAATCCAGCTGAAATAGCACCAAGACATTAGTTTCCGCCTCTTGTTTTGGATAGGAATTCTTCTGATCGACTCCAACAGGGCCGAATACGATCCTACATTTTCTTTGGTGTCTAATCCGCATATATATCACCATTGCCCTTGATTTTCTTAACTGTATATCTCTTAAATGTCAACATATACACGTGTGATTTAGTTTACGAAGGTTTTTCAATTCCAAGAAACTCAGCCAGAGAGTAAAAAAGGCGTAAGGTTCACAATGGTGTAAAATTAAAATGGGATATACCGGGCTAGGATTCGAGTTACAGGAACAAGTGCCAAAACAACCACCCAAGAATGGAATCGTCGAGCGAAAACACTTGACAACCTTCTAGAAGCAGTTTTTCTTGTCACCAAACCTTTCTCCGTCAATTAGGAATCTGATGCCGTAACTAAACACATTCCTTAAATTGTAGCCATTTGTTGAGTGTTTTTTTTGTGTCTAATCCGCATATATATCACCATTGCCCTTGATTTTCTTGACTATATATCTCTTCAATGTCAACATATACACGTGTGATTTAGTTTACGAAGATTTTTAATTACCGAGAACCTCGATCAGAGAGTAAAAAAGGCGTAAGGTTCACAATGGTGTAAAATTAAAATGGGATATACCAGGCTAGGATTCGAGTTACAGGAACAAGGGCCAAACTAACAACCCAAGAATGGAATCGTCGAGCGAAAACACCTGACAACCTCCTAGAAGCAGCTTTTCTTGCCACAATACACTTTCTTCTTCAATTAGGAATCTGATGCCGTCACTAAACACATTCCTAAAATTGTAGCCATTTTTTGAGTGTTTTCTTTTTTGTGTCTAATCCGCATATATATGACCATTGCCCTTGATTTTCTTGGGTGTATATCCCCTAAATGTCAACATATACACGTGTGATTTAGTTTACGAAGATTTTTCAATGCCGAGAACCTCGATCAAAGAGTAAAAAAGGCGTAAGGTTCACAATGGTGTAAAATTAAAATGGGATATACCGGGCTAGGATTCGAGTTACAGGAACAAGGGCCAAACCAACCATCCAAGAATGGAATCGTCGAGCGAAAACACTTGACAACCTCCTAGAAGCAGCTTTTCTTGCCACCAGACCATTCTCCATCAATTAGGAATCTGATGCACTCACTAAACACATTTCTTCAATTGTAGCCATTTGTTGAGTGTTTTTTCTTTGGTGTCTAATCCGCATATATATCACCATTGCCCTTGATTTTCTTGACTGTATATCTCTTAAAAGTCAACATATACACGTGTGATTTAGTTTACGAAGATTTTTCAATGCCGAGAAAGTCGATCAGAGAGTAAAAATGGGGTAAGGTTCACACTGGTGTAAAATTAAAATAGGATATACCGAGCTAGGATTCGAGTTACAGGAACAAGGGCCAAACCAACCACACAAAAATGGACTCGTCGAGCGAAAACACTTGACAACCTCCTAGAAGCAGATTTTCTTGCCACCAGACCGTTCTCTATCAATTAGGAATCTGATGCCGTCACTAAACACATTCCTTAAATTGTAGCAATTTGTTGACTGTTTTTTTTTTTTTTTGGTGTCTAATCCGCATATATATCACCGTTGCCCTTGATTTTCTTGACTGTATATCTCTTAAATGTTAACATATACACGTGCGATTTAGTTTACGATGATTTTTCAATGCCAATAACCTCGACCAGAGAGTAAAAAAGGCGTAAGGTTCACAATGGTGTAAAATTAAAATGGGATATACCGGGCTAGGATTCGAGTTACAGGAACAAGGGCCAAACCAATCACCCAAGAATGGAATCGTCGAATGAAAACACTTGACAACCTACTAGAAGCAGCTTTTCTTGCCACCAGACGTTTCTCCATCAATTAGGAATCTGATGCCGTCACTAAACACATTACTTAAATTGTAGCCATTTGTTGAGTGTTTTTTTTTGTGTCTAATCCGCATATATATGACCATTACCCTTCATTTTCTTGACTGTATATCTCTTAAATGTCAAAATATACACGTGTGATTTAGTTTACGAAGATTTTTCAATGCCGAGAACCTCGATCAGAGAGTAAAAACGGCATAAGGTTCACAATGGTGTAAAATTCAAATGGGATATACCGGGCTAGGATTTGAGTTACAGGAACAAGGGCCAAACCAACCACCCAAGAATGGAATCGTCGAGCGAAAACAGCTGACAACCTCCAAGAAGCAGCTTTTCTTGCCACCAGACCTTTCTCAATAAATTAGGAATCTGATTCCGTCATAAAACACATTTCTTAAATTGTAGCCATTTTTTGAGTGTTTTTTCTTTGGTGTCTAATCCGCATATATATCACCATTACCCTTGATTTTCATAACTGTATATCTCTTAAATGTCAACATATACACGTGTGATTTAGTTTACGAAGATTTTTCAATGCCGAGAAACTCGACCAGAGAGTAAAAAAGGCGTAAGGTTCATAATGGTGTAAAATTAAAATGGGATATAACAGGCTAGGATTCAAGTTACAGGAACAAGGGCCAAACCAACAACCTAAGAATGGAATCGTCGAGCGAAACCACCTTACAACCTCCTAGAAGCAGCTTTTCTTGCCACCAGACCTTTCTTCATCAATTAGGAATCTGATGCCATCACTAAACACATTCCTTAAATTGTAGCCATTTTTTGAGTGTTTTCTTTTTGGTGTCTAATCCGCATATATATCACCATTGCCCTTGATTTTCTTGAGTGTATATCCCTTAAATGTCAACATATACACGTGTGATTTAGTTTACGAAGATTTTTCAATACCGAGAACCTCGATCAAAGAGTAAAAAAGGCGTAAGGTTCATAATGGCGTAAAATTAAAATCTGATATACCGGGCTATGATTCTAGTTACAGGAACAAGTGCCAAACCAACCAGCCAAGAATGGAATCGTTGAGCGAAAACACTTGACAACCTCCGTGAAGCAGCTTTTCTTGTCACCAGACCTTTCTCCATCAATTAGGAATCTGATGCCGTCACTAAACACATTCCTTAAATTGTAGCCACTTGTTGAGTGTTTTTTTTTTGTGTCTAATCCGCATATATATCACCATTGCCCTTGATTTTCTTGACTATATATCTCTTCAATGTCAACATATACACGTGTGATTTAGTTTACTAAGATTTTTCATTGACGAGAACCTCGATCAGAGTGTAAAAAAGGCGTAAGGTTCACAATCGTGTAAAATTAAAATGGGTTATACCAGGCTAGGATTCGAGTTACAGGAACAAGGGCTAAACCAACAACCTAAGAATGGAATCATCGAGCGAAACCACCTTACAACCTCCTAGAAGCAGCTTTTCTTGCCACCAGACCTTTCTTCATCAATTAGGAATCTGATGTCGTCACTAAACACAGTCCTTAAATTGTAGCCATTTTTTGAGTGTTTTCTTTTTGGTGTCTAATCCGCATATATATCACCATTGCCCTTGATTTTCTAGAGTGTATATCCCTTAAATGTCAACATATACACGTGTGATTTAGTTTACGGAGATTTTTCAATACCGAGAACCTCGATCAAAGAGTAAAAAAGGCGTAAGGTTCACAATTGTGTAAAATTAAAATGGGATATACCGGGCTAGGATTCGAGTTACAGGAACAAGGGCCAAACCAACCATCCAAGAATGGAATCGTCGAGCGAAAACACTTGAAAACCTCCTAGAAGCAGCTTTTATTGCCACCAGACCTTTCTCCATCAATTAGGAATCTGATGCCCTCACTAAACACATTCCTTAAATTGTAGCCATTTGTTGAGTGTTTTTTGTGTCTAATTCGCATATATATCATCATTCCCTTGATTTTCTTGACTGTATATCTCTTAAATGTCAACATATACACGTGTGATTTAGTTTACGAAGATTTTTCAATGCCGAGAACCTCGATCAGAGAGTAAAAAAGGCGTAAGGTTCACACTGGTGTAAAATTAAAATGGGATATACCGGGATAGGATTCGAGTTATAGGAACAAGGGCCAAACCAACCACACAAGAATGGAATCGTCGGGCAAAAACACCTGACAACCTCCTAGAAGCAGCTTTTCTTGCCACCAGACCTTTCTCCATCAATTAGGAATCTGATTCCGTCACTAAACACATTTCTTAAATTGTAGCCATTTGTTGAGTGTTTTTTCTTTGGTGTCTAATCCGCATATATATCACCATTGCCCTTGATTTTCTTGACTGTATATCTCTTAGAAGTCAACATATACACGTGAGATTTAGTTTTCGAAGATTTTTCAATGCCGAGAAAGTCGAACAGAGAGTAAAAATGGCGTAAGGTTCACACTGGTGTAAAATTAAAATAGGATATACTGAGCTGGGATTCGAGTTACAGGAACAAGGGCCCAACCAACCACACAAGAATGGAATCGTCGAGCGAAAACAGTTGACAACCTCCTAGAAGCAGCTTTTCTTGCCACCAGACCGTTCTCTATCTATTAGGAATCTGATGCCGTCACTAAACACATTCCTTAAATTGTAGCAATTTGTTGACTGTTTTTTTTGGTGTCTAATCCGCATATATATCACTATTGCCCTTGATTTTCTTGACTGTATATCTCTTAAATGTTAACATATACACGTGCGATTTAGTTTACGAAGATTTTTCAATGCCGAGAACCTCGACTAGAGAGTAAAAAAGGCGTAATGTTCACAATGGAGTAAAATTAAAATGGGATATACCCGGCTAGGATTCGAGTTACAGGAACAAGGGCCAAACCAATCACCCAAGAATGGAATCGTCAAATGAAAACACTTGACAACCTCCTAGAAGCAGCTTTTCTTGCCACCAGACCTTTCTCCATCAATTAGGAATCTGATGCCGTCACTAAAGACATTACTTAAATTGTAGCCATTTGTTGAGTGTTTTTTTTGTGTCTAATCCGCATATATATGACCATTACCCTTGATTTTCTTGACTGTATATCTCTTAAATGTCAAAATATACACGTGTGATTTAGTTTACGAAGATTTTTCAATGCCGAGAACCTCGATCAGAGAGTAAAAACGGCATAAGGTTCACAATGGTGTAAAATTAAAATGGGATATACCGGGCTAGGATTCGAGTTACAGGAACAAGGGCCAAACCAACCACCCAAGAATGGAATCGTCGAGCGAAAACACCTGACAACCTCCAAGAAGCAGCTTTTCTTGCCACCAGACCTTTCTCAATAAATTAGGAATCTGATTCCGTCACAAAACACCTTTCTTAAATTGTAGCCATTTTTTGAGTGTTTTTTCTTTGGTGTCTAATCCGCATATATATCACCATTACCCTTGATTTTCTTAACTGTATATCTCTTAAATGTCAACATATACACGTGTGATTTAGTTTACGAAGATTTTTCAATGCCGAGAAACTCGACCAGAGAGTAAAAAAGGCGTAAGGTTTATAATGGTGTAAAATTAAAATGGGATATACCAGGCTAGGATTCGAGTTACAGGAACAAGGGCCAAACCAACAACCTAAGAATGGAATCGTCGAGTGAAAACACCTTACAACCTCCTAGAAGCAGCTGTTCTTGCCACCAGACCTTTCTTCATCAATTAGGAATCTGATGCCGTCACTAAACACATTCCTTAAATTGTAGCCATTTTTTGAGTGTTTTCTTTTTGGTGTCTAATCCGCATATATATCACCATTGCCCTTGATTTTCTTGAGTGTATATCCCTTAAATGTCAACATATACACGTGTGATTTAGTTTACGAAGATTTTTCAATGCCGAGAACCTCGATCAAAGAGTAAGAAAGGCGTAAGGTTCACAATGGTGTAAAATTAAAATGGGATATACGGGGCTAGGATTCGAGTTACAGGAACAAGGGCCAAACCAACCACACAAGAATGGAATCGTCGAGCGAAAACAGTTGACAACCTCCTAGAAGCAGGTTTTCTTGCCACCAGACCGTTCTCTATCAATTAGTAATCTGATGCCGTCACTAAACACATTCCTTAAATTGTAGCAATTTGTTGACTGTTTTTTTGGTGTCTAATCCGCATATATATCACTATTGCCCTTGATTTTCTTGACTGTATATCTCTTAAATGTTAACATATACACGTGCGATTTAGTTTACGAAGATTTTTCAATGCCGAGAACCTCGACCAGAAAGTAAAAAAGGCGTAATGTTCACAATGGAGTAAAATTAAAATGGGATATACCCGGCTAGGATTCGAGTTACAGGAACAAGGGCCAAACCAATCACCCAAGAATGGAATCGTCAAATGAAAACACTTGACAACCTCCTAGAAGCAGCTTTTCTTGCCACCAGACCTTTCTCCATCAATTAGGAATCTGATGCCGTCACTAAAGACATTACTTAAATTGTAGCCATTTGTTGAGTGTTTTTTTTTGTGTCTAATCCGCATATATATGGCCATTACCCTTGATTTTCTTGACTGTATATCTCTTAAATGTCAAAATATACACGTGTGATTTAGTTTACGAAGATTTTTCAATGCCAAGAACCTCGATCAGAGAGTAAAAACGGCATAAGGTTCACAATGGTGTAAAATTAAAATGGGATATACCGGGCTAGGATTCGAGTTACAGGAACAAGGGCCAAACCAACCACCCAAGAATGGAATCGTCGAGCGAAAACACCTGACAACCTCCAAGAAGCAGCTTTTCTTCCCACCAGACCTTTCTCAATAAATTAGGAATCTGATTCCGTCACAAAACACATTTCTTAAATTGTAGCCATTTTTTGAGTGTTTTTTCTTTGGTGTCTAATCCGCAAATATATCACCATTACCCTTGATTTTCTTAACTGTATATCTCTTAAATGTCAACATATACACGTGTGATTTAGTTTACGAAGATTTTTCAATGCCGAGAAACTCGACCAGAGAGTAAAAAAGGCGTAAGGTTCATAATGGTGTAAAATTAAAATGGGATATACCAGGCTAGGATTCGAGTTACAGGAACAAGGGCCAAACCAACAACCTAAGAATGGAATCGTCGAGTGAAAACACCTTACAACCTCCTAAAAGCAGCTTTTCTTGCCACCAGACCTTTCTTCATCAATTAGGAATCTGATGCCGTCACTAAACACATTCCTTAAATTGTAGCCATTTTTTGAGTGTTTTCTTTTTGGTCTCTAATCCGCATATATATCACCATTGCCCATGATTTTCTTGAGTGTATATCCCTTAAATGTCAACATATACACGTGTGATTTAGTTTACGAAGATTTTTCAATGCCGAGAACCTCGATCAAAGAGTAAGAAAGGCGTAAGGTTCACAATGGTGTAAAATTAAAATGGGATATACCGGGCTAGGATTCGAGTTACAGGAACAAGGGCCAAACCAACCACCCAAGAATGGAATCGTCGAGCGAAAACAGCTGACAACCTCCAAGAAGCAGCTTTTCTTGCCACCAGACCTTTCTCAATAAATTAGGAATCTGATTCCGTCATAAAACACATTTCTTAAATTGTAGCCATTTTTTGAGTGTTTTTTCTTTGGTGTCTAATCCGCATATATATCACCATTACCCTTGATTTTCATAACTGTATATCTCTTAAATGTCAACATATACACGTGTGATTTAGTTTACGAAGATTTTTCAATGCCGAGAAACTCGACCAGAGAGTAAAAAAGGCGTAAGGTTCATAATGGTGTAAAATTAAAATGGGATATAACAGGCTAGGATTCGAGTTACAGGAACAAGGGCCAAACCAACAACCTAAGAATGGAATCGTCGAGCGAAACCACCTTACAACCTCCTAGAAGCAGCTTTTCTTGCCACCAGACCTTTCTTCATCAATTAGGAATCTGATGCCATCACTAAACACATTCCTTAAATTGTAGCCATTTTTTGAGTGTTTTCTTTTTGGTGTCTAATCCGCATATATATCACCATTGCCCTTGATTTTCTTGAGTGTATATCCCTTAAATGTCAACATATACACGTGTGATTTAGTTTACGAAGATTTTTCAATACCGAGAACCTCGATCAAAGAGTAAAAAAGGCGTAAGGTTCATAATGGCGTAAAATTAAAATCTGATATACCGGGCTATGATTCTAGTTACAGGAACAAGTGCCAAACCAACCAGTCAAGAATGGAATCGTTGAGCGAAAACACTTGACAACCTCCGTGAAGCAGCTTTTCTTGTCACCAGACCTTTCTCCATCAATTAGGAATCTGATGCCGTCACTAAACACATTCCTTAAATTGTAGCCACTTGTTGAGTGTTTTTTTTTTGTGTCTAATCCGCATATATATCACCATTGCCCTTGATTTTCTTGACTATATATCTCTTCAATGTCAACATATACACGTGTGATTTAGTTTACTAAGATTTTTCATTGACGAGAACCTCGATCAGAGTGTAAAAAAGGCGTAAGGTTCACAATCGTGTAAAATTAAAATGGGTTATACCAGGCTAGGATTCGAGTTACAGGAACAAGGGCCAAACCAACAACCTAAGAATGGAATCATCGAGCGAAACCACCTTACAACCTCCTAGAAGCAGCTTTTCTTGCCACCAGACCTTTCTTCATCAATTAGGAATCTGATGTCGTCACTAAACACAGTCCTTAAATTGTAGCCATTTTTTGAGTGTTTTCTTTTTGGTGTCTAATCCGCATATATATCACCATTGCCCTTGATTTTCTAGAGTGTATATCCCTTAAATGTCAACATATACACGTGTGATTTAGTTTACGGAGATTTTTCAATACCGAGAACCTCGATCAAAGAGTAAAAAAGGCGTAAGGTTCACAATGGTGTAAAATTAAAATGGGATATACCGGGCTAGGATTCGAGTTACAGGAACAAGGGCCAAACCAACCATCCAAGAATGGAATCGTCGAGCGAAAACACTTGAAAACCTCCTAGAAGCAGCTTTTATTGCCACCAGACCTTTCTCCATCAATTAGGAATCTGATGCCCTCACTAAACACATTCCTTAAATTGTAGCCATTTGTTGAGTGTTTTTTGTGTCTAATTCGCATATATATCATCATTCCCTTGATTTTCTTGACTGTATATCTCTTAAATGTCAACATATACACGTGTGATTTAGTTTACGAAGATTTTTCAATGCCGAGAACCTCGATCAGAGAGTAAAAAAGGCGTAAGGTTCACACTGGTGTAAAATTAAAATGGGATATACCGGGATAGGATTCGAGTTATAGGAACAAGGGCCAAACCAACCACACAAGAATGGAATCGTCGGGCAAAAACACCTGACAACCTCCTAGAAGCAGCTTTTCTTGCCACCAGACCTTTCTCCATCAATTAGGAATCTGATTCCGTCACTAAACACATTTCTTAAATTGTAGCCATTTGTTGAGTGTTTTTTCTTTGGTGTCTAATCCGCATATATATCACCATTGCCCTTGATTTTCTTGACTGTATATCTCTTAGAAGTCAACATATACACGTGAGATTTAGTTTTCGAAGATTTTTCAATGCCGAGAAAGTCGAACAGAGAGTAAAAATGGCGTAAGGTTCACACTGGTGTAAAATTAAAATAGGATATACTGAGCTGGGATTCGAGTTACAGGAACCAGGGCCCAACCAACCACACAAGAATGGAATCGTCGAGCGAAAACAGTTGGCAACCTCCTAGAAGCAGCTTTTCTTGCCACCAGACCGTTCTCTATCTATTAGGAATCTGATGCCGTCACTAAACACATTCCTTAAATTGTAGCAATTTGTTGACTGTTTTTTTTGGTGTCTAATCCGCATATATATCACTATTGCCCTTGATTTTCTTGACTGTATATCTCTTAAATGTTAACATATACACGTGCGATTTAGTTTACGAAGATTTTTCAATGCCGAGAACCTCGACTAGAGAGTAAAAAAGGCGTAATGTTCACAATGGAGTAAAATTAAAATGGGATATACCCGGCTAGGATTCGAGTTACAGGAACAAGGGCCAAACCAATCACCCAAGAATGGAATCGTCAAATGAAAACACTTGACAACCTCCTAGAAGCAGCTTTTCTTGCCACCAGACCTTTCTCCATCAATTAGGAATCTGATGCCGTCACTAAAGACATTACTTAAATTGTAGCCATTTGTTGAGTGTTTTTTTTGTGTCTAATCCGCATATATATGACCATTACCCTTGATTTTCTTGACTGTATATCTCTTAAATGTCAAAATATACACGTGTGATTTAGTTTACGAAGATTTTTCAATGCCGAGAACCTCGATCAGAGAGTAAAAACGGCATAAGGTTCACAATGGTGTAAAATTAAAATGGGATATATACCGGGCTAGGATTCGAGTTACAGGAACAAGGGCCAAACCAACCACCCAAGAATGGAATCGTCGAGCGAAAACACCTGACAACCTCCAAGAAGCAGCTTTTCTTGCCACCAGACCTTTCTCAATAAATTAGGAATCTGATTCCGTCACAAAACACCTTTCTTAAATTGTAGCCATTTTTTGAGTGTTTTTTCTTTGGTGTCTAATCCGCATATATATCACCATTACCCTTGATTTTCTTAACTGTATATCTCTTAAATGTCAACATATACACGTGTGATTTAGTTTACGAAGATTTTTCAATGCCGAGAAACTCGACCAGAGAGTAATAAAGGCGTAAGGTTTATAATGGTGTAAAATTAAAATGGGATATACCAGGCTAGGATTCGAGTTACAGGAACAAGGGCCAAACCAACAACCTAAGAATGGAATCGTCGAGTGAAAACACCTTACAACCTCCTAGAAGCAGCTTTTCTTGCCACCAGACCTTTCTTCATCAATTAGGAATCTGATGCCGTCACTAAACACATTCCTTAAATTGTAGCCATTTTTTGAGTGTTTTCTTTTTGGTGTCTAATCCGCATATATATCACCATTGCCCTTGATTTTCTTGAGTGTATATCCCTTAAATGTCAACATATACACGTGTGATTTAGTTTACGAAGATTTTTCAATGCCGAGAACCTCGATCAAAGAGTAAGAAAGGCGTAAGGTTCACAATGGTGTAAAATTAAAATGGGATATACGGGGCTAGGATTCGAGTTACAGGAACAAGGGCCAAACCAACCACACAAGAATGGAATCGTCGAGCGAAAACAGTTGACAACCTCCTAGAAGCAGGTTTTCTTGCCACCAGACCGTTCTCTATCAATTAGTAATCTGATGCCGTCACTAAACACATTCCTTAAATTGTAGCAATTTGTTGACTGTTTTTTTGGTGTCTAATCCGCATATATATCACTATTGCCCTTGATTTTCTTGACTGTATATCTCTTAAATGTTAACATATACACGTGCGATTTAGTTTACGAAGATTTTTCAATGCCGAGAACCTCGACCAGAAAGTAAAAAAGGCGTAATGTTCACAATGGAGTAAAATTAAAATGGGATATACCCGGCTAGGATTCGAGTTACAGGAACAAGGGCCAAACCAATCACCCAAGAATGGAATCGTCAAATGAAAACACTTGACAACCTCCTAGAAGCAGCTTTTCTTGCCACCAGACCTTTCTCCATCAATTAGGAATCTGATGCCGTCACTAAAGACATTACTTAAATTGTAGCCATTTGTTGAGTGTTTTTTTTTTGTGTCTAATCCACATATATATGACCATTACCCTTGATTTTCTTGACTGTATTTCTCTTAAATGTCAAAATATACACGTGTGATTTAGTTTACGAAGATTTTTCAATGCCAAGAACCTCGATCAGAGAGTAAAAACGGCATAAGGTTCACAATGGTGTAAAATTAAAATGGGATATACCGGGCTAGGATTCGAGTTACAGGAACAAGGGCCAAACCAACCACCCAAGAATGGAATCGTCGAGCGAAAACACCTGACAACCTCCAAGAAGCAGCTTTTCTTCCCACCAGACCTTTCTCAATAAATTAGGAATCTGATTCCGTCACAAAACACATTTCTTAAATTGTAGCCATTTTTTGAGTGTTTTTTCTTTGGTGTCTAATCCGCAAATATATCACCATTACCCTTGATTTTCTTAACTGTATATCTCTTAAATGTCAACATATACACGTGTGATTTAGTTTACGAAGATTTTTTAATGCCGAGAAACTCGACCAGAGAGTAAAAAAGGCGTAAGGTTCATAATGGTGTAAAATTAAAATGGGATATACCAGGCTAGGATTCGAGTTACAGGAACAAGGGCCAAACCAACAACCTAAGAATGGAATCGTCGAGTGAAAACACCTTACAACCTCCTAAAAGCAGATTTTCTTGCCACCAGACCTTTCTTCATCAATTAGGAATCTGATGCCGTCACTAAACACATTCCTTAAATTGTAGCCATTTTTTGAGTGTTTTCTTTTTGGTCTCTAATCCGCATATATATCACCATTGCCCATGATTTTCTTGAGTGTATATCCCTTAAATGTCAACATATACACGTGTGATTTAGTTTACGAAGATTTTTCAATGCCGAGAACCTCGATCAAAGAGTAAGAAAGGCGTAAGGTTCACAATGGTGTAAAATTAAAATGGGATATACCGGGCTAGCATTCGAGTTACAGGAACAAGGGCCAAACCAACCACACAAGAATGGAATCGTCGAGCGAAAACAGTTGACAACCTCCTAGAAGCAGCTTTTCTTGCCACCAGACCGTTCTCTATCAATTAGGAATCTGATGCCGTCACTAAACACATTCCTTAAATTGTAGCAATTTGTTGACTGTTTTTTTGGTGTCTAATCCGCATTTATATCACTATTGCCCTTGATTTTCTTGACTGTATATCTCCTAAATGTTAACATATACACGTGCGATTTAGTTTACGAAGATTTTTCAATGCCGAGAACCTCGACCAGAGAGTAAAAAAGGCGTAATGTTCACAATGGAGTAAAATTAAAATGGGATATACCCGGCTAGGATTCGAGTTACAGGAACAAGGGCCAAACCAATCACCCAAGAATGGAATCGTCAAATGAAAACACTTGACAACCTCCTAGAAGCAGCTTTTCTTGCCACCAGACCTTTCTCCATCAATTAGGAATCCGATGCCGTCACTAAAGACATTACTTAAATTGTAGCCATTTGTTGAGTGTTTTTTTTGTGTCTAATCCGCATATATATGACCATTACCCTTGATTTTCTTGACTGTATATCTCTTAAATGTAAAAATATACACGTGTAATTTAGTTTACGAAGATTTTTCAATGCCGAGAACCTCGATCAGAGAGTAAAAACGGCATAAGGTTCACAATGGTGTAAAATTAAAATGGGATATACCGGGCTAGGATTCGAGTTACAGGAACAAGGGCCAAACCAACCATCCAAGAATGGAATCGTCGAGCGAAAACACCTGACAACCTCCAAGAAGCAGATTTTCTTGCCACCAGACCTTTCTCAATAAATTAGGAATCTGATTCCGTCACAAAACACATTTCTTAAATTGTAGCCATTTTTTGAGTGTTTTTTCTTTGGTGTCTAATCTGCATATATATCACCATTACCCTTGATTTTCTTAACTGTATATCTCTTAAATGTCAACATATACACGTGTGATTTAGTTTACGAAGATTTTTCAATGCCGAGAAACTCGACCAGAGAGTAAAAAAGGCGTAAGGTTCATAATGGTGTAAAATTAAAATGGGATATAACAGGCTAGGATTCGAGTTACAGGAACAAGGGCCAAACCAACAACCTAAGAATGGAATCGTCGAGTGAAAACACCTTACAACCTCCTAGAAGCAGCTTTTCTTGCCACCAGACCTTTCTTCATCAATTAGAAATCTGATGCCGTCACTAAACACATTCCTTAAATTGTAGCCATTTTTTGAGTGTTTTCTTTTTGGTGTCTAATCCGCATATATATCACCATTGCCCTTGATTTTCTTGAGTGTATATCACTTAAATGTCAACATATACACGTGTGATTATTTTACGAAGATTTTTCAATGCCGAGAACCTCGATCAAAGAGTAAGAAAGGCGTAAGGTTCACAATGGTGTAAAATTAAAATGGGATATACCGGGCTAGGATTCAAGTTACAGGAACAAGGGCCAAACCAACCACACAAGAATGGAATCGTCGAGCGAAAACAGTTGACAACCTCCTAGAAGCAGCTTTTCTTGCCACCAGACCGTTCTCTATTAATTAAGAATCTGATGCCGTCACTAAACACATTCCTTAAATTGTAGCAATTTGTTGACTGTTTTTTTTGGTGTCTAATCCGCATATATATCACTATTGCCCTTGATTTTCTTGACTGTATATCTCTTAAATGTTAACATATACACGTGCGATTTAGTTTACGAAGATTTTTCAATGCCGAGAACCTCGACCAGAGAGTAAAAAAGGCGTAATGTTCACAATGGAGTAAAATTAAAATGGGATATACCCGGCTAGGATTCGAGTTACAGGAACAAGGGCCAATCCCATCACCCAAGAATGGAATCGTCAAATGAAAACACTTGACAACCTCCTAGAAGCAGCTTTTCTTGCCACCAGACCTTTCTCCATCAATTAGGAATCTGATGCCGTCACTAAAGACATTACTTAAATTGTAGCCATTTGTTGAGTGTTTTTTTTTGTGTCTAATCCGCATATATATGACCATTACCCTTGATTTTCTTGACTGTATATCTCTTAAATGTAAAAATATACACGTGTGATTTAGTTTACGAAGATTTTTCAATGCCGAGAACCTCGATCAGAGAGTAAAAACGGCATAAGGTTCACAATGGTGTAAAATTAAAATGGGATATACCGGGCTAGGATTCGAGTTACAGGAACAAGGGCCAAACCAACCACCCAAGAATGGAATCGTCGAGCGAAAACACCTGACAACCTCCAAGAAGCAGCTTTTCTTGCCACCAGACCTTTCTCAATAAATTAGGAATCTGATTCCGTCACAAAACACATTTCTTAAATTGTAGCCATTTTTTGAGTGTTTTTTCTTTGGTGTCTAATCCGCATATATATCACCATTACCCTTGATTTTCTTAACTGTATATCTCTTAAATGTCAACATATACACGTGTGATTTAGTTTACGAAGATTTTTCAATGCCGAGAAACTCGACCAGAGAGTAAAAAAGGCGTAAGGTTCATAATGGTGTAAAATTAAAATGGGATATACCAGGCTAGGATTCGAGTTACAGGAACAAGGGCCAAACCAACAACCTAAGAATGGAATCGTCGAGTGAAAACACCTTACAACCTCCTAGAAGCAGCTTTTCTTGCCACCAGACCTTTCTTCGTCAATTAGGAATCTGATGCCGTCACTAAACACATTCCTTAAATTGTAGCCATTTTTTGAGTGTTTTCTTTTTGGTGTCTAATCCGCATATATATCACCATTGCCCTTGATTTTCTTGAGTGTATATCCCTTAAATGTCAACATATACACGTGTGATTTAGTTTACGAAAATTTTTCAATGCCGAGAACCTCGATCAAAGAGTAAGAAAGGCGTAAGGTTCACAATGGTGTAAAATTAAAATGGGATATACCGGGCTAGCATTCGAGTTACAGGAACAAGGGCCAAACCAACCACACAAGAATGGAATCGTCGAGCGAAAACAGTTGACAACCTCCTAGAAGCAGCTTTTCTTGCCACCAGACCGTTCTCTATCAATTAGGAATCTGATGCCGTCACTAAACACATTCCTTAAATTGTAGCAATTTGTTGACTGTTTTTTTGGTGTCTAATCCGCATTTATATCACTATTGCCCTTGATTTTCTTGACTGTATATCTCCTAAATGTTAACATATACACGTGCGATTTAGTTTACGAAGATTTTTCAATGCCGAGAACCTCGACCAGAGAGTAAAAAAGGCGTAATGTTCACAATGGAGTAAAATTAAAATGGGATATACCCGGCTAGGATTCGAGTTACAGGAACAAGGGCCAAACCAATCACCCAAGAATGGAATCGTCAAATGAAAACACTTGACAACCTCCTAGAAGCAGCTTTTCTTGCCACCAGACCTTTCTCCATCAATTAGGAATCCGATGCCGTCACTAAAGACATTACTTAAATTGTAGCCATTTGTTGAGTGTTTTTTTTGTGTCTAATCCGCATATATATGACCATTACCCTTGATTTTCTTGACTGTATATCTCTTAAATGTAAAAATATACACGTGTAATTTAGTTTACGAAGATTTTTCAATGCCGAGAACCTCGATCAGAGAGTAAAAACGGCATAAGGTTCACAATGGTGTAAAATTAAAATGGGATATACCGGGCTAGGATTCGAGTTACAGGAACAAGGGCCAAACCAACCATCCAAGAATGGAATCGTCGAGCGAAAACACCTGACAACCTCCAAGAAGCAGATTTTCTTGCCACCAGACCTTTCTCAATAAATTAGGAATCTGATTCCGTCACAAAACACATTTCTTAAATTGTAGCCATTTTTTGAGTGTTTTTTCTTTGGTGTCTAATCCGCATATATATCACCATTACCCTTGATTTTCTTAACTGTATATCTCTTAAATGTCAACATATACACGTGTGATTTAGTTTACGAAGATTTTTCAATGCCGAGAAACTCGACCAGAGAGTAAAAAAGGCGTAAGGTTCATAATGGTGTAAAATTAAAATGGGATATAACAGGCTAGGATTCGAGTTACAGGAACAAGGGCCAAACCAACAACCTAAGAATGGAATCGTCGAGTGAAAACACCTTACAACCTCCTAGAAGCAGCTTTTCTTGCCACCAGACCTTTCTTCATCAATTAGAAATCTGATGCCGTCACTAAACACATTCCTTAAATTGTAGCCATTTTTTGAGTGTTTTCTTTTTGGTGTCTAATCCGCATATATATCACCATTGCCCTTGATTTTCTTGAGTGTATATCACTTAAATGTCAACATATACACGTGTGATTATTTTACGAAGATTTTTCAAGGCCGAGAACCTCGATCAAAGAGTAAGAAAGGCGTAAGGTTCACAATGGTGTAAAATTAAAATGGGATATACCGGGCTAGGATTCGAGTTACAGGAACAAGGGCCAAACCAACCATCCATGAATGGAATCGTCGAGCGAAAACACTTGACAACCTCCTAGAAGCAGCTTTTCTTGCCACCAGACCTTTCTCCATAAATTAGGAATCTGATGCCCTCACTAAACACATTCCTTAAATTGTAGCCATTTGTTTAGTGTTTTTTTTTTGTGTCTAATTCGCATATATATCATCAATGCCCTTGATTTTCTCGACTGTATATCTCTTAAATGTCAACATATACACGTGTGATTTAGTTTACGAAGATTTTTCAATGCCGAGAACTTCGATCAGAGAGTAAAAAAGGCGTAAGGTTCACACTGGTGTAAAATTAAAATGGGATATACCGGCTAGGATTCGAGTTACAGGAACCAGGGCCAAACCAACCACACAAGAATGGAATCGTCGAGCGAAAACACCTGACAACTTCCTAGATGCAGCTTTTCTTGCCACCGGACCTTTCTCCATCAATTAGGAATCTGATTCCGTCACTAAACACATTTCTTAAATTGTAGCCATTTGTTGAGTGTTTTTTTTTTTGTGTCTAATCCGCATATATATCACCATTGCCCTTGATTTTCTTGACTGTATATCTTTTAAAAGTCAACATATACACATGTGATTTAGTTAACGAAGATTTTTCAATGCCGAGAAACTCGATCAGAGAGTAAAAATGGCGTAAGGTTCACAATGGTGTAAAATTAAAATGGGATATACCGATATAGGATTCGAGTTACAGGAAGAAGGGCCAAACCAACAACACAAGGATGGAATCGTCGAGCGAAAACACTTGACAACTTCCTAGAAGCAGCTTTTCTTGCCACCAGAAATTTCTCCATCAATTAGGAATCTGATGCCGTCACTAAACACATTTCTTAAATTGTAGCCATTTGTTGAGTGTTTTTTTTTTTGTGTCTAATTCGCATATATATCACCATTGCCCTTGATTTTCTTGACTGTATATCTCTTAAATGTCAACATATACACGTGTGATTTAGTTTACGAAGATTTTTCAATGTCGGGAACCTCGATCAGAGAGTAAAAAAGGCGTAAGGTTCACACTGGTGTAAAATTAAAATGGGATATATCGGGCTTGGATTTGAGTTACAGGAACAAGTGCCAAACCAACCACACAAGAATGGAATCATCAAGCGAAAACACTTGACAACCTCCTAGAAGCAGCTTTTCTTGCCACCAGACCTTTCTCTATCAATTAGGAATCTGATTCCGTCACTAAACACATTGCTTAAATTGTAGCCATTTGTTGACTGTTTTTTTTTTGTGTCTAATCAGCATATATATCACCATTGCCCTTGATTTTCTTGACTGTATATCTTTTAAATGTCAACATATACACGTGCGATTTAGTTTACGAAGATTTTTTAATGCCGAGAACCTCGATCAGAGAGTAAAAAAGGCGTAAGGTTCACAATGGTGTAAAATTAAAATGGGATATACCGGGCTAGGATTCGAGTTACAGGATCAAGGGCCAAACCAATCACCCAAGAATGGAATCGTCGAATGAAAACACTTGACAACCTCATAGAAGCAGCTTTTCTTGCCACCCGACCTTTCTCCATCAATTAGGAATCTGAGGCCGTCACTAAACACATTACTTAAATTGTAACCATTTGTTGAGTGTTTTTTTTTTGTGTCTAATTCGCATATATATGACCATTACCCTTGATTTTCTTGACTGTATATCTCTTAAATATCAAAATATACACGTGTGATTTAGTTTACGATGATTTTTAAATGCCGAGAACCTCAATCAGAGAGTAAAAAAGGCGTAAGGTTCACAATGGTGTAAAAGTAAAATGGGATATACCGGGCTAGGATTTGAGTTACAGGAACTAGGGCCAAACCAACCACCAAAGAATGGAATCGTCGAACAAAAACACTTGACAACCTCCTAGAAGCAGCATTTCTTGCCACCAGACCTTTCTTCATCAATTAGGAATATGATGCCGTCACTAAACACATTTCTTAAATTGTAGACATTTTTTTAGTGTTTTCTTTTTGGTGTCTAATCCGCATATATATCACCATTGCCCTTGATTTTCTTAAGTGTATATCCCTTAAATGTCAACATATACACGTGCGATTTAGTTTACGAAGATTTTTCATTGCCGAGACCCTCGATCAGAGAGTAAAAAAGGCGTAAGGTTCACACTGGTGTAAAATTAAAATGGGATATATCGGGCTTGGATTCGAGTTACAGGATCAAGGGCCAAACCAATCACCCAAGAATGGAATCGTCGAATGAAAACACTTGACAACCTCATAGAAGCAGCTTTTCTTGCCACCAGACCTTTCTCCATCAATTAGAAATCTGATGCCGTCACAAAACACATTACTTAAATTGTAACCATTTGTTGAGTGTTTTTTTTGTGTCTAATTCGCATATATATGACCATTACCCTTGATTTTCTTGACTTTATATCTCTTAAATATCAAAATATACACGTGTGATTTAGTTTACGAAGATATTTTAATGCCGAGAACCTCGATCAGAGAGTAAAAACGGCGTAAGGTTCACAATGGTGTAAAATTAAAATGAGATATACCGGGCTAGGATTCGAGTTACAGGAACAAGGGCCAAACCAACCACCCAAGACTGGAATCGTCGAGCGAAAACACTTGACAATCTCCTAGAAGCTGCTTTTCTTACCACCAGACCTTTCTCCATCAATTAGCAATCTGATGCCGTCACTAAACACATTCCTTAAATTGTAGCCATTTGTTGAGTTTTTTTTTTTGGTGTCTAAACCGCATATATATCACTATTGCCCTTGATTTTCTTGACTGTATATCTCTTAAATGTCAACATATACACGTGTGATTTAGTTTACGATGATTTTTAAATGCCGAGAACCACAATCAGAGAGTAAAAAAGGCGTAAGGTTCACAATGGTGTAAAAGTAAAATGGGATATACCGGGCTAGGATTTGAGTTACAGGAACAAGGGCCAAACCAACCACCCAAGAATGGAATCGTCGACCGAAAACACTTGACAACCTCCTAGAAGCAGGTTTTCTTGCCACCTGACCTTTCTCCATCAATTGGGAATCTGATGCCGTTACTAAACACATTCCTTAAATTGTAGCCATTTGTTGAGTGTTTTTTTTGGTGTCTAATCCCATATATATCACCATTGCCCTTGATTTTCTTGACTGTATATCTCTTAAATGTCAACATATACACGTGTGATTTAGTTTACGAAGATTTTTCAATGCCGAGAACCTCGATCAGAGAGTAAAAAAGGCGTAAGGTTCACAATGTTGTAAAATTAAAATGGGATATACCAGGCTAGGATTCGAGTAACAGGAACAAGGGCCAAACCAACCACACAAGAATGGAATCATCAACCGAAAACACTTGACAACCTCCTAGAAGCAGCTTTTCTTGCCACCAGACCTTTCTCTATCAATTAGGAATCTGATTCCGTTACTAAACACATTCCTTAAATTGTAGCCATTTGTTGACTGTTTTTTTTGTCTCTAATCCGCATATATATCACCATTGCCCTTGATTTTCTTGACTGTATATCTCTTAAATGTCAACATATACACGTGCGATTTAGTTTACGAAGATTTTTTAATGCCGAGAACCTCGATCAGAGAGTAAAAAAGGCGAAAGGTTCACAATGGCGTAAAATTAAAATGGGATATACCGGGCAAGGATTCGAGTTACAGGATCAAGGGCCAAACCAATCACCCAAGAATGGAATCGTCGAATGAAAACACTTGACAACCTCATAGAAGCAGCTTTTCTTGCCACCAGACCTTTCTCCATCAATTGGGAATCTGATGCCGTCACTAAACACATTACTTAAATTGTAACCATTTGTTGAGTGTTTTTTTTGTGTCTAATTCGCATATATATGACCATTACCCTTGATTTTCTTGACTGTATATCTCTTAAATATCAAAATATACACGTGTGATTTAGTTTACGAAGATATTTTAATGCCGAGATCCTCGATCAGAGAGTAAAAACGGCGTAAGGTTCACAATGGTGTAAAATTAAAATGAGATATACCGGGCTAGGATTCGAGTTACACGAACAAGGGCCAAACCAATCACCCAAGAATGGAATCGTCGAATGAAAACACTTGACAACCTCCTAGAAGCAGCTTCTCTTGCCACCAGACCTTTCTCCATCTATTAGGAATCTGATGCCGTCACTAAACACATTCCTTAAATTGTAGCCATTTGTTGAGTGTTTCTTTTTTGGTGTCTAATCCGCATATATATCACTATTGCCCATGATTTTCTTGACTGTATATCTCTTAAATGTCAACATATGCACGTGTGATTTAGTTTACGAAGATTTTTAAATGCTGAGAACCTCGATTAGAGAGTAAAAAAGGCGTAAGGTTCACAATGGTGTAAAAGTAAAATGGGATATACTGGGCTAGGATACGAGTTACAGGAACAAGGGCCAAACCAACCACCAAAGAATGGAATCGTCGAGCAAAAACACTTGACAACTTCCTAGAAGCAGCTTTTCTTGCCACCAGACCTTTCTTCATCAATTAGGAATCCAATGCCGTCACTAAACACATTCCTTAAATTGTAGCCATTTTTTGAGTGTTTTCTTTTTGGTGTCTAATCCGCGTATATATCACCATTGCCCCTTGATTTTCTTGACTGTATATCTCTTAAATATCAACATATGCACGTGTGATTTTGTTTTCAAAGATTTTTCAATGCCGAGAACTTCGATCAAAGAGTAAAAAAGGCGTAAGGTTCACAATGGTGTAAAATTAAAATGGGATATATCGGGCAAGGATTCGAGTTACAGGAACAAGGGCCAAACCAACCATCCAAGAATGGAATCGTCGAGCGAAAACACTTGACAACCTCCTAGAAGCAGCTTTTCTTGCACCAGACCTTTCTCCAACAATTAGGAATCTGATGCCCTCACTTAACACATTCCTTAAATTGTAGCCATTTGTTGAGTGTTTTCTTTTTGGTGTCTAATCCGCATACATATCACCATTACCCTGGATTTTCTTGACTGTATATCTCTTAAAAGTCAACATATACACGTGTGATTTAGTTTATGTAGATTTTTCAATGCCGAGAACCTCGATCAGAGAGTAAAAAAGGCGTAAGGTTCACAATGGTGTAAAATTAAAATGGGATATACCGGGCTAGGATTCGAGTTACAGGAACAAGGGCCAAACCAACCACCCAAGAATGGAATCCTCGACCGAAAACAGTTGACAACCTCCTAGAAGCAGCTTTTCTTGCCACCTGACCATTCTCCATCAATTAGGAATCTGATGCCGTTACTAAACACATTCCTTAAATTGTAGCCATTTGTTGAGTGTTTTTTTTGGTGTCTAATCCAATATATATCACCATTGCCCTTGATTTTTCTTGACTGTATATCTCTTAAATGTCAACATATACACGTGTGATTTAGTTTACGAAGATTTTTCAATGCCGAGAACCTCGATCAGAGAGTAAAAAGGGCGTAAGGTTCACAATGTTGTAAAATTAAAATGGGATATACCAGGCTAGGATTCGAGTTACAGGAACAAGGGCTAAACCAACCACCCAAGAATGGAATAGTCGAGCGAAAATACTTGACAACCCCCTTGAAGCAGCTTTGTTGCCACCAGACCTTTCTCCATCAATTAGGAATCTGATGCCGTCACTAAACACATTCCTTAAATTGTAGCCATTTGTTGAGTGTTTTCTTTTTGGTGTCTAATCCGCATACATATCACCATTACCCTGGATTTTCTTGACTGTATATCTCTTAAAAGTCAACATATACACGTGTGATTTAGTTTATGTAGATTTTTCAATGCCGAGAACCTCGATCAGAGAGTAAAAAAGGCGTAAGGTTCACAATGGTGTAAAATTAAAATGGGATATACCGGGCTAGGATTCGAGTTACAGGAACAAGGGCCAAACCAACCACCCAAGAATGGAATCCTCGACCGAAAACACTTGACAACCTCCTAGAAGCAGCTTTTCTTGCCACCTGACCATTCTCCATCAATTAGGAATCTGATGCCGTTACTAAACACATTCCTTAAATTGTAGCCATTTGTTGAGTGTTTTTTTTGGTGTCTAATCCAATATATATCACCATTGCCCTTGATTTTTCTTGACTGTATATCTCTTAAATGTCAACATATACACGTGTGATTTAGTTTACGAAGATTTTTCAATGCCGAGAACCTCGATCAGAGAGTAAAAAGGGCGTAAGGTTCACAATGTTGTAAAATTAAAATGGGATATACCAGGCTAGGATTCGAGTTACAGGAACAAGGGCTAAACCAACCACCCAAGAATGGAATAGTCGAGCGAAAATACTTGACAACCCCCTTGAAGCAGCTTTGTTGCCACCAGACCTTTCTCCATCAATTAGGAATCTGATGCCGTCACTAAACACATTCCTTAAATTGTAGCCATTTGTTGAGTGTTTTTTTTTGTGTCTAATCCGCATATATATCACCATTGCCCTTGATTTTCTTGATTGTATATCTCTTAAATGTCAACATATACACGTGTGATTTAGTTTACGAAGATTTTTCAATGCCGAGAACCTCGATCAGAGGGTAAGAAAGGTGTAACGTTCATAGTGGTGTAAAATTAAAATGGGATATACTGGGCTAGGATACGAGTTACGGGAACAAGGGCCAAACCAACCACCAAAGAATGGAATCGTCGAGCAAAAACACTTGACAACCTCCTAGAAGTAGCTTTTCTTGCCACCAGACCTTTCTTCATCAATTAGGAATCCAATGCCGTCACTAAACACATTCCTTAAATTGTAGCCATTTTTTGAGTGTTTTCTTTTTGGTGTCAAATCCGCGTATATATCACCATTGCCCTTGATTTTCTTCACTGTATATCTCTTAAATATCAACATATGCACGTGTGATTTTGTTTTCGAAGATTTTTCAATGCCGAGAACTTCGATTAAAGAGTAAAAAAGGCGTAAGGTTCACAATGGTGTAAAATTAAAATGGGATATATCGGGCTAGGATTCGAGTTATAGGAACAAGGGCCAAACCAACCATCCAGGAATGGAATCGTCGAGCGAAAACACTTGACAACCTCCTAGAAGCAGCTTTTCTTGCACCAGACCTTTCTCCAACAATTAGGAATCTGATGCCCTCACTAAACACATTCCTTAAATTGTAGCCATTTGTTGAGTGTTTTCTTTTTGGTGTCTAATCCGCATACATATCACCATTACCCTGGATTTTCTTGACTGTATATCTCTTAAATGTCAACATATACACGTGTGATTTAGTTTATGTAGATTTTTCAATGCCGAGAACCTCGATCAGAGAGTAAAAAAGGCGTAAGGTTCACAATGGTGTAAAATTAAAATGGGATATACCGGGCTAGGATTCGAGTTACAGGAACAAGGGCCAAACCAACAATCCAATAATGGAATCGTCGAGCGAAAACACTTGACAACCTCCTAGAAGCAGCTTTTCTTGCACCAGACCTTTCTCCAACAATTAGGAATCTGATGCCCTCACTAAACACATTCCTTAAATTGTAGCCATTTGTTGAGTGTTTTCTTTTTGGTGTCTAATCCGCATACATATCACCATTACCCTGGATTTTGTTGACTGTATATCTCTTAAAAGTCAACATATACACGTGTGATTTAGTTTATGTAGATTTTTCAATGCCGAGAACCTCGATCAGAGAGTAAAAAAGGCGTAAGGTTCACAATGGTGTAAAATTAAAATGGGATATACCGGGCTAGGATTCGAGTTACAGGAACAAGGGCCAAACCAACAATCCAAGAATGGAATCGTCGAGCGAAAACACTTGACAACCTCCTAGAAGCAGCTTTTCTTGCACCAGACCTTTCTCCAACAATTAGGAATCTGATGCCCTCACTAAACACATTCCTTAAATTGTAGCCATTTGTTGAGTGTTTTCTTTTTGGTGTCTAATCCGCATACATATCACCATTACCCTGGATTTTGTTGACTGTATATCTCTTAAAAGTCAACATATACACGTGTGATTTAGTTTATGTAGATTTTTCAATGCCGAGAACCTCGATCAGAGAGTAAAAAAGGCGTAAGGTTCACAATGGTGTAAAATTAAAATGGGATATACCGGGCTAGGATTCGAGTTACAGGAACAAGGGCCAAACCAACCACCCAAGAATGGAATCGTCGACCGAAAACACTTGACAACCTCCTAGAAGCAGCTTTTCTTGCCACCTGACCTTTCTCCATCAATTAGGAATCTGATGCCGTTACTAAACACATTCCTTAAATTGTAGCCATTTGTTGAGTGTTTTTTTTTGTGTCTAATCCAATATATATCACCATTGCCCTTGATTTTCTTGACTGTATATCTCTTAAATGTCAACATATACACGTGTGATTTAGTTTACGAAGATTTTTCAATGCCGAGAACCTCGATCAGAGAGTAAAAAGGGCGTAAGGTTCACACTGTTGTAAAATTAAAATGGGATATACCAGGCTAGGATTCGAGTTACAGGAACAAGGGCTAAACCAACCACCCAAGAATGGAATCGTCGAGCGAAAATACTTGACAACCCCCTTGAAGCAGCTTTGTTGCCACCAGACCTTTCTCCATCAATTAGGAATCTGATGCCGTTACTAAACACATTCCTTAAATTGTAGCCATTTGTTGAGTGTTTTTTTTGTGTCTAATCCGCATATATATCACCATTGCCCTTGATTTTCTTGACTGTATATCTCTTAAATGTCAACATATACACGTGTGATTTAGTTTACGAAGATTTTTCAATGCCGAGAACCTCGATCAGACGGTAAGAAAGGTGTAACGTTCATAGTGGTGTAAAATTAAAATTGGATATACTGGGCTAGGATACGAGTTACGGGAACAAGGGCCAAACCAACCACCAAAGAATGGAATCGTCGAGCAAAAACACTTGACAACCTCCTAGAAGCGGCTTTTCTTGCCACCAGACCTTTCTTCATCAATTAGGAATCCAATGCCGTCACTAAACACATTCCTTAAATTGTAGCCATTTTTTGAGTGTTTTCTTTTTGGTGTCTAATCCGCGTATATATCACCATTGCCCTTGATTTTCTTGACTGTATATCTCTTAAATATCAACATATGCACGTGTGATTTTGTTTTCGAAGATTTTTCAATGCCGAGAACTTCGATCAAAGAGTAAAAAAGGCGTAAGGTTCACAATGGTGTAAAATTAAAATGGGATATATCGGGCTAGGATTCGAGTTACAGGAACAAGTGCCAAACCAACCATCCAGGAATGGAATCGTCGAGCGAAAACACTTGACAACCTCCTAGAAGCAGCTTTTCTTGCACCAGACCTTTCTCCAACAATTAGGAATCTGATGGCCTCACTAAACACATTCCTTAAATTGTAGCCATTTGTTGAGTGTTTTCTTTTTGGTGTCTAATCCGCATACATATCACCATTACCCAGGATTTTCTTGACTGTATATCTCTTAAATGTCAACATATACACGTGTGATTTAGTTTATGTAGATTTTTCAATGCCGAGAACCTCGATCAGAGAGTAAAAAAGGCGTAAGGTTCACAATGGTGTAAAATTAAAATGGGATATACCGGGCTAGGATTCGAGTTACAGGAACAAGGGCCAAACCAAACACCCAAGAATGGAATCGTCGAGCGGAAACACTTGACAACCTCCTAGAAGCTTTTCTTGCCACCAGACCTTCTCCATCAATTAGGAATTTGATGCCGTCACTAAACACATTCCTTAAATTGTAGCCATTTGTTGAGTGTTTTTTTGGTGTCTAATCCGCATATATATCACCATTGCCCTTGATTTTCTTAACTGTATATCTCTTAAATATCAACATATATATATGTGTGATTTAGTTTACGAAGATTTTTCAATGCCGAGAACCTTGATCAGGGAGTAAAAAAGGCGTAAGGTTCACAATGGTGTAAAATTAAAATGGGATATACCGGGCTAGCATTCAAGTTACAGGAACAAGGGGCAAACCAACCACCCAAGAATGGAATCGTCAAGCGAAAACACTTGACCACCTCCTAGAAGCAGCTGTTCTTGCCACCAGACCTTTCTCCATCAATTAGGAATCCGATGCCGTCACTTAACACATTCCTTAAATTGTAGCCATTTGTTGAGTGTTTTTTTTTGGTGTCTAATACGCATATATATCACCATTGCCCTTGATTTTCTTGACTGTATATATCTCTTGAATGTCAACAAATACACGTGTGATTTAGTTTACAAAGATTTTTCGATGTCGAGAACCTCCATCAGAGAGTAAAAAGGAGTAAAGTTCACAATGGTGTAAAATTAAAATGGGATACACCGGGCTAGGATGCGAGTTACAGGAACAAGGGCCAAACCAACCACCCAAGAATGGAATCGTCGAACGAAAACACTTGACAACCTCCTAGAAGCAGCTTTTCTTGCCACCAGACCTTTCTCCATCAATTAGTAATCTGATGCCGTCACTAAACACATTCCTTAAATTGTAGCCATTTGTTGAGTGTTTTTTTTTGTGTCTACTCTGTATATATATCACCATTGCCCTTGATTTTCTTGACTGTATATCTCTTAAATGTCAACATATACACGTGTGATTTAGTTTATGTAGATTTTTCGATGCCTAGAACCTCGATCAGAGAGTAAAAAAGGCTTAAGGTTCACACTAGTGTAAAAGTAAAATGGGATATACCGGGCTAGGATTCGAGTTACAGGAACAAGGGCCAAACCAACCACCCAAGAATGGAATCGTCGACCGAAAACACTTGACAACCTCCTAGAAGCAGCTTTGTTGCCACCAGACCTTTCTCCATCAATTAGGAATCTGATGCCGTCACTAAACACATTCCTTAAATTGTAGCCATTTGTTGAGTGTTTTTTTTGTGTCTAATCCGCATATATATCACCATTGCCCTTGATTTTCTTGACTGTATATCTCTTAAATGTCAACATATACACGTGTGATTTAGTTTACGAAGATTTTTCAATGCCGAGAACCTCGATCAGAGGGTAAGAAAGGTGTAACGTTCATAGTGGTGTAAAATTAAAATGGGATATACCGGGCTAGGATGCGAGTTACAGGAACAAGGGCCAAACCAACCACCCAAGAATGGAATCGTCGAACGAAAACACTTGACAACCTCCTAGAAGCAGCTTTTCTTGCCACCAGACCTTTCTCCATCAATTAGTAATCTGATGCCGTCACTAAACACATTCCTTAAATTGTAGCCATTTGTTGAGTGTTTTTTTTTGTGTCCACTCTGTATATATATCACCATTGCCCTTGATTTTCTTGACTGTATATCTCTTAAATGTCAACATATACACGTGTGATTTAGTTTATATAGATTTTTCGATGCCGAAAACCTCGATCAGAGAGTAAAAAAGGCTTAAGGTTCACAATGGTGTAAAAGTAAAATGGGATATACCGGGCTAGGATTCGAGTTACAGGAACAAGGGCCAAACCAAACACCCAAGAATGGAATCGTCGAGCGGAAACACTTGACAACCTCCTAGAAGCCTTTCTTGCCACCAGACCTTCTCCATCAATTAGGAATTTGATGCCGTCACTAAACACATTTCTTAAATTGTAGCCATTTGTTGAGTGTTTTTTTGGTGTCTAATCCGCATATATATCACCATTGCCCTTGATTTTCTTAACTGTATATCTCTTAAATATCAACATATATATATGTGTGATTTAGTTTACGAAGATTTTTCAATGCCGAGAACCTTGATCAGGGAGTAAAAAAGGCGTAAGGTTCACAATGGTGTAAAATTAAAATGGGATATACCGGGCTAGCATTCAAGTTACAGGAACAAGGGGCAAACCAACCACCCAAGAATGGAACCGTCAATCGAAAACACTTGACCACCTCCTAGAAGCAGCTGTTCTTTCCACCAGACCTTTCTCCATCAATTAGGAATCCGATGCCGTCACTAAACACATTCCTTAAATTGTAGCCATTTGTTGAGTGTTTTTTTTTGTGTCTAATACGCATATATATCACCATTGCCCTTGATTTTCTTGACTGTATATATCTCTTGAATGTCAACAAATACACGTGTGATTTAGTTTACGAAGATTTTTCGATGTCGAGAACCTCCATCAGAGAGTAAAAAAGGCGTAAGGTTCACATTGGCATAAAATTAAAATGGGATACACCGGGCTAGTATTCGAGTTACAGGAACAAGGGCCAAACCAACCACCCAAGAATGGAATCGTCGATCGAAAACACTTGACAACCTCCTAGAAGCAACTTTTCTTGCCACCTGACCTTTCTCCATCAATTAGTAATCTGATGCCGTTACTAAAACACATTCCTTAAATTGTAGCCATTTGTTGAGTGTTTTTTTGGTGTCTAATCCGCATATATATCACCATTGCCCTTGATTTTCTTGACTGTATATCTCTTAAATGTCAACATATGTAGATTTTTCGATGCCGAGAACCTCGATCAGAAAGTAAGAAGGCGTAATGTTCACAATGGTGTAAAATTAAAATGGGATATACCGGGCTAGGATTCGAGTTACAGGAACAAGGGCCAAACCAACCACCCAAGAATGGAATCGTCGAGCGAAAACACTTGACAACCTCCTAGAAGCAGCTTTTCTTGCCACCAAACCTTTCTCCATCAATTAGGAATCTGATGCCGTCACTAAACACATTCCTTAAATTGTAGCCATTTGTTGAGTGTTTTTTTTGTGTCTAATCCGCATATATATCACCATTGCCATTGATTTTCTTGACTGTATATCTCTTAAATATCAACATATATATATGTGTGATTTAGTTTACAAAGATTTTTCAATGCCTAGAACCTTGATCAGAGAGTAAAAAAGCCGTAAGGTTCACAATGGTATAAAATTAAAATGGGATATACCGGGCTAGGATTCAAGTTACAGGAACAAGGGGCAAACCAACCACCCAAGAATGGAACCGTCAATCGAAAACACTTAACCACCTCCTAGAAGCAGCTTTTCTTGCCACCAGACCTTTCTCCATCTATTAGGAATCTGATGCCGTCACTAAACACATTCCTTAAATGGTAGCCATTTGTTGAGTGTTTTTTTTGTGTCTAATCCGGATATATATCACCATTGCCCTTGATTTTCTTGATTGTATATCTCTTAAATGTCAACATATACACGTGTGATTTAGTTTACGAAGATTTTTCAATGCCGAGAACCACGATCAGAGAGTAAAAAAGGCGTAAGGTTCACAATGGTGTAAAATTAAATTGGAATATACCAGGCTAGTATTCGAGTTACAGGAACAAGGGCCAAACCAACCACCGAAGAATGGAATCGTCGAGCGAAAACACTTGACAACCTCCTAGAAGCAGCTTTTCTGGCCACCAGCCTTTCTCTATCAATTAGGAATGTGATGCCGTCACTAAACACATTCCTTAAATTTTAGCCATTTGTTGAGTATTTTTTTTTGGTGTCTAATCCGCATATATATCACCATTGCCCTTAATTTTCTTGACTGTATATCTCTTAAACGTCAAGATATACAAGTGTGATTTAGTTTACGAAGATTTTTCACTGCGGAAAACCTCGATTAGAGAGTAAAAAAGGCGTTAGGTTCACAATGGTGTAAAATTAAAATGGGATATACCGGGCTAGGATTCGACTTACAGGAACAAGGACCAAACCAACCACCCAAGAATGGAATCGTCGAGCGAAAACACTTGACAATCTCCTAGAAGCAGCTTTACTTGCCACCAGACCTTTCTCCATCAATTAGGAATCTGATGCCGTCACTAAACACATTTCTTAAATTGTGGCCATTTGTTGAGTGTTTTTTTTTGTGTCTAATCTGCATATATATCACCATTGCCCTTGATTTTCTTGACTATATATCTCTTAAATGTCAACATATACAAATGATATTTTGTTTACGAAGATTTTTCAAAGCCGAGAACCTCCATCATAGAGTAAAAAGGCGTAAGGTTCACAATGGTGTAAAATTAAAATGGGATATACCGGGCTAGGATTCGAGTAACAGGAACAAGGGCCAAACCAACCACCCAAGAATAGAATCGTCGCGCGAAAACACTTGACAACCTCCTAGAAGCAACTTTTCTTGCTACCAGACCTTTCTCCATTAATTAGGAATCTGATGCCGTCACTAAACAAATTCCTTAAATTTTAGCCATTTGTTGAGTGTTTTTTTTTTTGGTGTCTAATCCGCATATATATCACGATTGCCCTTGATTTTCCTGACCGTATATCTTTTAAATGTCAACATATACACGTGTGATTTAGTTTACGAAGATTTTTTAATGCCGAGAACCTCGATCAGAGAGTAAAAAAGGCGTAAGGTTCACAATGGTGTAAAATTAAAATGGGATATACCGGGTTAGGATTCGAGTTACAAGAACAATGGCCAAACCAACACCCAAGAATGGAATCGTCGAGCGAAAACACTTGACAACCTCCTAGAAGCTGCTTTTCTTTCCCCTAGACCATTCTCCATCAATTAGGAATCTGATGCCGTCATTAAACACATTCCTTATATTGTAGCCATTTGTTTAGTGTTTTTTTTTTTGTGTCTAATCCGCATATATATCACCATTGCCCTTGATTTTCCTGACTGTATATCTCTTAAATGTCAACATATACACGTGTGATTTAGTTTACGAAGATTTTTCAATGCCGAGAACCACGATCAGAGAGTAAAAACGGCGTAAGGTTCACAATGGTGTAAAATTAAAATGGGATATACCGGGCTAGGATTCGAGTTACAAGAACAATGGCCAAACCAACCACCCAAGAATGGAATCTCGAGCGAAAACACTTGACAACCTCCTAGAAGCAGCTTTTCTTGCCACCAGACCTTTCTCCATCAATTAAGAATCTGATGCCGTCACTAAACACATTTCTTAAATTGTAGCCATTTGTTGAGTGTTTTTTTTGTGTCTAATCCGCATATATATCACCATTGCCCTTGATTTTCTTGACTGTATATCTCTTAAATGTCAACATATACAAATGTTATTTTGTTTACCAAGATTTTTCAATGCCGAGAACCTCCATCATAGGGTAAAAAGGCGTAAGGTTCACAATGGTGTAAAATTAAAATGGGATATACCGGGCTAGGATTCGAGTAACAGGAACAAGGGCCATACCAACCACCCAAGAATAGAATCGTCGAGCGAAAACACTTGACAACCTCCTAGAAGCAGCTTTTCTTGCCACCAGACCTTTCTCCATCAATTAAGAATCTGATGCCGTCACTAAACACATTTCTTAAATTGTGGCCATTTGTTGAGTGTTTTTTTTTGTGTCTAATCTGCATATATATCACCATTGCCCTTGATTTTCTTGACTATATATCTCTTAAATGTCAACATATACAAATGATATTTTGTTTACGAAGATTTTTCAAAGCCGAGAACCTCCATCATAGAGTAAAAAGGCGTAAGGTTCACAATGGTGTAAAATTAAAATGGGATATACCGGGCTAGGATTCGAGTAACAGGAACAAGGGCCAAACCAACCACCCAAGAATAGAATCGTCGCGCGAAAACACTTGACAACCTCCTAGAAGCAACTTTTCTTGCTACCAGACCTTTCTCCATTAATTAGGAATCTGATGCCGTCACTAAACAAATTCCTTAAATTTTAGCCATTTGTTGAGTGTTTTTTTTTTTGGTGTCTAATCCGCATATATATCACGATTGCCCTTGATTTTCCTGACCGTATATCTTTTAAATGTCAACATATACACGTGTGATTTAGTTTACGAAGATTTTTTAATGCCGAGAACCTCGATCAGAGAGTAAAAAAGGCGTAAGGTTCACAATGGTGTAAAATTAAAATGGGATATACCGGGTTAGGATTCGAGTTACAAGAACAATGGCCAAACCAACACCCAAGAATGGAATCGTCGAGCGAAAACACTTGACAACCTCCTAGAAGCTGCTTTTCTTTCCCCTAGACCATTCTCCATCAATTAGGAATCTGATGCCGTCATTAAACACATTCCTTATATTGTAGCCATTTGTTTAGTGTTTTTTTTTTGTGTCTAATCCGCATATATATCTCCATTGCCCTTGATTTTCTTGACTGTATATCTCTTAAATGTCAACATATACACGTGTGATTTAGTTTATGAAGATTTTTCAATGCTGAGAACCTTAATCAGAGAGTAAAAACGGCGTAAGGTTCACAATGGTGTAAAATTAAAATGGGATATACCGGGCTTGGATTCGAGTTACAAGAACAATGGCCAAACCAACCACCCAAGAATGGAATCTCGGGTGAAAACACTTGACAACCTCCTAGAAGCAGCTTTTCTTGCCACCAGACCTTTCTCCATCAATTAGGAATCTGATGCCGTCACTAAACACATTTCTTAAATTGTAGCCATTTGTTGAGTGTTTTTTTTTTGTGTCTAATCCGCATATATATCAACATTGCCCTTGATTTTCTTGACTATATATCTCTTAAATGTCAACATATACAAATGTTATTTTGTTTACGAAGATTTTTCAAAGCCGAGAACCTCCATCATAGAGTAAAAAGGCGTAAGGTTCACAATGGTGTAAAATTAAAATGAGATATACCGGGCTAGGATTCGAGTAACAGCAACAAGGGCCAAACCAACCACCCAAGAATAGAATCGTCGAGCGAAAACACTTGACAACCTCCTAGAAGCAACTTTTCTTGCCACCAGACCTTTCTCCATTAATTAGGAATCTGATGACGTCACTAAACACATTCCTTAAATTTTAGCCATTTGTTGAGTGTTTTTTTTTGGTGTCTAAGCCGCATATATATCACCATTGCCCTTGATTTTCTCGACTGTATATCTCTTAAATGTCAACATATACACGTGTGATTTAGTTTACGAAGATTTTTCAATGCGGAGAACCTCGATCAAAGAGTAAAAAAGGCGTAAGGTTCACGATGGTGTAAAATTAAAATGGGATATACCGGGTTAGAATTCGAGTTACAAGAAAAAGGGCCAAACCAACCACTCAAGAATGGAATCGTCGAGCGAAAATACTTGACAACCTCCTATATGCAGCTTTTCTGGCCACCATACCTTTCTCCATCAATTAGGAATATGATGCCGTCACTAAACAAATTCCTTAAATTGTAGCCATTTATTGAGTGTTTTTTTTGTGTCTAATCCGCATATATATCACTATTACCCTTGATTTTCTTGAATGTATATTTCTTAAATGTCAACATATATACGTGTGATTTAGTTTACAAAGAGTTTTGAATGCCTAGAACCTTGATTAGAGAGTAAAAAAGGCGTAAGGTTCACAATGGTGTAAAATTAAAATGCGATATACCGGGCTAGAATTCGAGTTACAAGAAAAATGGCCAAACCAACCCTTCAAGAATGGAATCGTCGAGCGAAAACACTTGACAACCTCCTAGATGCAGCTTTTCTGGCCACCAGACCTTTCTCCATCAATTAGGAATATGATGCCGTCACTAAACACATTCCTTAAATTGTAGCCATTTGTTGAGTGTTTTTTTTTTGGTGTCGAATCCGCATATATATCACAATTGCCCTAGATTTTCTTGACTGTATATCTCTTAACTGTCAACATATACACGTGTGATTTAGTTTACGAAGATTTTTCAAAGCCGAGAACCTCGATTAGAGAGTAAAAAAGGAGTAACGTTCATAGTGGTGTAAAATTAAAATGGGATAAACCGGACTAGGATGCGAGTTACAGGAACAAGGGCCAAACCAACCACCCAAGAATGGAATCGTCGAACGAAAACACTTGACAACCTCCTTGAAGCAGGTTTTCTTGCAACCAGACCTTTCTTCATCAATTAGTAATCTGATGCCGTCACTAAACACATTCCTTAAAAGGTAGCCATTTGTTGAGTGTTTTTTTTTTTGTCTAATCCGCATATATATCACCATTGCCATTGATTTTCTTGATTGTATATCTCTTAAATGTCAACTTATACACGTGTGATTTAGTTTAAGAATATTTTTCAATGCCGAGAACCTCGATCAGAGAGTAAAAAAGGCGTAAGGTTCACATTGGCGTAAAATTAAAATGGGATATACCTGGCTAGGATTCAAGTTAAAGGAACAAGGGCCAAACCAACCACCCAAGAATGGAATCGTCGGGCGAAAACACTTGACAACCTCCTAAAAACAGCTTTTCTGGCCACCAGACCTTTCTCCAACAGTTAGGATTGTGATGCCGTCACTAAACACATTCCTTTAATTTTAGCCATTTGTTGAGTATTTTTTTTGGTGTCTAATCCGCATATATACCACCATTGCCCTTAATTTTCTTGACTGTATATCTCTTAAACATCAAGATATACACGTTTGATTTAGTTTACGAAGATTTTTCAATGCGAAGAACCTCGGTCAGAGAGTAAAAAAGGCGTTAGGTTCACAATGGTGTAAATTAAAATTGGATATACAGGGCTAGGATTACTTACAGGAACAAGGGCCAAACCAACCATCCAAGAATGGAATCGTCGAGCGAAAACACTTGACAACCTCCTAGAAGCAGCTTTTCTTGCCACAAGACCTTTCTCCATCAATTAGGAATCTGATGCCGTCACTAAACACATTCCTTAAATTGTAGCCATTTGTTGAGTGTTTTTTTTTGTGTCTAATCCGCATATATATCACCATTGCCCTTGATTTTCTTGACTGTATATCTCTTAAATGTCAACATATACAAATGTTATTTTGTTTACCAAGATTTTTCAAAGCCGAGAACCTCCATCATAGGGTAAAAAGGCGTAAGGTTCACAATGTTGTAAAATTAAAATGGGATATACCGGGCTAGGATTCGAGTAACAGGAACAAGGGCCATACCAACCACCCAAGAATAGAATCGTCGAGCGAAAACACTTGACAACCTCCTAGAAGCTGCTTTTCTTGCCACCACACCATTCTCCATCAATTAGGAATCTGATGCCGTCACTAAACACATTCCTTAAATTGTGGCTATTTGTTGAGTGTTTTTTTTTTGTGTCTAATCCGCATATATATCTCCATTGCCCTTGATTTTCTTGACTGTATATCTCTTAAATGTCAACATATACACGTGTGATTTAGTTTATGAAGATTTTTCAATGCTGAGAACCTTAATCAGAGAGTAAAAACGGCGTAAGTTTCACAATGGTGTAAAATTAAAATGGGATATACCGGGCTAGGATTCGAGTTACAAGAACAATGGCCAAACCAACCACCCAAGAATGGAATCTCGGGTGAAAACACTTGACAACCTCCTACAAGCAGCTTTTCTTGCCACCAGACCTTTCTCAATCAATTAGGAATCTGATGCCGTCACTAAACACATTTCTTAAATTGTAGCCATTTGTTGAGTGTATTTTTTTTGTGTCTAATCCGCATATATATCACCATTGCCCTTGATTTTCTTGATTGTATATCTCTTAAATGTCTACATATACACGTGTGATTTAGTTTAAGAATATTTTTCAATGCCGAGAACCTCGATCAGAGATTTAAAAAGGCGTAAGGTTCACATTGGCGTAAAATTAAAATGGGATATACCTGGCTAGGATTCGAGTTACAGGAACAAGGGCCAAACCAACCACCCAACAATGGAATCGTCGAGCGAAAACACTTGACAATCTCCTAGAAGCTGCTTTTCTTGCCACCAGACCTTTCTCCATCAATTAGGAATCTGATGCCGTCACTAAACACATTCCTTTAATTTTAGCCATTTGTTGAGTATTTTTTTTTGGTGTCTAATCCGCATATATACCACCATTGCCCTTAATTTTCTTGACTGTATATCTCTTAAACATCAAGATATACACGTGTGATTTAGTTTACGAAGATTTTTCAATGCGAAGAACCTCGGTCAGAGAGTAAAAAAGGCGTTAGGTTCACAATGGTGTAAAATTAAAATTGGATATACAGGGCTAGGATTACTTACAGGAACAAGGGCCAAACCAACCATCCAAGAATGGAATCGTCGAGCGAAAACACTTGACAACCTCCTAGAAGCAGCTTTTCTTGCCACAAGACCTTTCTCCATCAATTAGGAATCTGATGCCGTCACTAAACACATTCCTTAAATTGTAGCCATTTGTTGAGTGTTCTTTTTGTGTCTAATCCGCATATATATCACCATTGCCCTTGATTTTCTTGACTATATATCTCTTAAATGTCAACATATACAAATGTTATTTTGTTTACGAAGATTTTTCAAAGCCGAGAACCTCCATCATAGAGTAAAAAGGCGTAAGGTTCACAATGGTGTAAAATTAAAATTGGATATACCGGGCTAGGATTCGAGTAACGGGAACAAGGGCCAAACCAACCACCCAAGAATAGAATCGTCGAGCGAAAACACTTGACAACCTCCTAGAAGCAACTTTTCTTGCCATCAGACCTTTCTCCATTAATTAGGAATCTGATGCCGTCACTAAACACATTCCTTAAATTTTAGCCATTTGTTGAGTGTTTTTTTTTGGTGTCTAATCCGCATATATATCACCATTGCCCTTAATTTTCCTGACTGTATATCTTTTAAATGTCAACATATACACGTGTGATTTAGTTTACGTAGATTTTTCAATGCCGAGAACCTCGATCCGAGAGTAAAAAAGGCGTATGGTTCACAATGGTGTAAAATTAAAATGGGATATACCGGGTTAGGATTCGAGTTACAAGAACAATGGCCAAACCAACCACCCAAGAATGGAATCGTCGAGCGAAAACACTTAACAACCTCCTAGAAGCTGCTTTTCTTGCCCCTAGACCATTCTCCATCACTTAGGAATCTGATGCCGTCACTAAACACATTCCTTAAATTGTAGCCATTTGTTGAGTGTTTTTTTTTGGTGTCTAATCCGCATATATATCTCCATTGCCCTTGATTTTCTTGACTGTATATCTCTTAAATGTCAACATATACACGTGTGATTTAGTTTATGAAGATTTTTCAATGCTGAGAACCTTAATCAGAGAGTAAAAACGGCGTAAGGTTCACAATGGTGTAAAATTAAAATGGGATATACCGGGCTAGGATTCGAGTTACAAGAACAATGGCCAAACCAACCACCCAAGAATGGAATCTCGGGTGAAAACACTTGACAACCTCCTACAAGCAGCTTTTCTTGCCACCAGACCTTTCTCCATCAATTAGGAATCTGATGCCGTCACTAAACACATTTCTTAAATTGTATCCATTTGTTGAGTGTTTTTTTTTTGTGTCTAATCCGCATATATATCACCATTGCCCTTGATTTTCTTGATTGTATATCTCTTAAATGTCAACATATACACGTGTGATTTAGTTTAAGAATATTTTTCAATGCCGAGAACCTCGATCAGAGAGTTAAAAAGGCGTAAGGTTCACATTGGCGTAAAATTAAAATGGGATATACCTGGCTAGGATTCGAGTTAAAGGAACAAGGGCCAAACCAACCACCCAACAATGGAATCGTCGAGCGAAAACACTTGACAACCTCCTAGAAACAGCTTTTCTGGCCACCAGACCTTTCTCCAACAGTTAGGATTGTGATGCCGTCACTAAACACATTCCTTTAATTTTAGCCATTTGTTGAGTATTTTTTTTGGTGTCTAATCCGCATATATACCACCATTGCCCTTAATTTTCTTGACTGTATATCTCTTAAACATCAAGATATACACGTGTGATTTAGTTTACGAAGATTTTTCAATGCGAAGAACCTCGGTCAGAGAGTAAAAAAGGCGTTAGGTTCACAATGGTGTAAAATTAAAATTGGATATACAGGGCTAGGATTACTTACAGGAACAAGGGCCAAACCAACCATCCAAGAATGGAATCGTCGAGCGAAAACACTTGACAACCTCCTAGAAGCAGCTTTTCTTGCCACAAAACCTTTCTCCATCAATTAGGAATCTGATGCCGTCACTAAACACATTCCTTAAATTGTAGCCATTTGTTGAGTGTTCTTTTTGTGTCTAATCCGCATATATATCACCATTGCCCTTGATTTTCTTGACTATATATCTCTTAAATGTCAACATATACAAATGTTATTTTGTTTACGAAGATTTTTCAAAGCCGAGAACCTCCATCATAGAGTAAAAAGGCGTAAGGTTCACAATGGTGTAAAATTAAAATTGGATATACCGGGCTAGGATTCGAGTAACGGGAACAAGGGCCAAACCAACCACCCAAGAATAGAATCGTCGAGCGAAAACACTTGACAACCTCCTAGAAGCAACTTTTCTTGCCACCAGACCTTTCTCCATTAATTATGAATCTGATGCCGTCACTAAACACATTCCTTAAATTTTAGCCATTTGTTGAGTGTTTTTTTTTTTGGTGTCTAATCCGCATATATATCACCATTGCCCTTGATTTTCCTGACTGTATATCTTTTAAATGTCAACATATACACGTGTGATTTAGTTTACGAAGATTTTTCAATGCCGAGAACCTCGATCGGAGAGTAAAAAAGGGGTATGGTTCACAATGGTGTAAAATTAAAATGGGATATACCGGGTTAGGATTCGAGTTACAAGAACAATGGCCAAACCAACCACCCAAGAATGGAATCGTCGAGCGAAAACACTTAACAACCTCCTAGAAGCTGCTTTTCTTGCCCCTTGACCATTCTCCATCAATTAGGAATCTGATGTCGTCACTAAACACATTCCTTAAATTGTAGCCATTTGTTGAGTGTTTTTTTTTGGTGTCTAATCCGCATATATATCTCCATTGCCCTTGATTTTCTTGACTGTATATCTCTTAAATGTCAACATATACACGTGTGATTTAGTTTATGAAGATTTTTCAATGCTGAGAACCTTAATCAGAGAGTAAAAACGGCGTAAGGTTCACAATGGTGTAAAATTAAAATGGGATATACCGGGCTAGGATTCGAGTTACAAGAACAATGGCCAAACCAACCACCCAAGAATGGAATCTCGGGTGAAAACACTTGACAACCTCCTACAAGCAGCTTTTCTTGCCACCAGACCTTTCTCCATCAATTAGGAATCTGATGCCGTCACTAAACACATTTCTTAAATTGTAGCCATTTGTTGAGTGTTTTTTTTTGTGTCTAATCCGCATATATATCACCATTGCCCTTGATTTTCTTGATTGTATATCTCTTAAATGTCAACATATACACGTGTGATTTAGTTTAAGAATATTTTTCAATGCCGAGAACCTCGATCAGAGAGTTAAAAAGGCGTAAGGTTCACATTGGCGTAAAATTAAAATGGGATATACCTGGCTAGGATTCGAGTTAAAGGAACAAGGGCCAAACCAACCACCCAACAATGGAATCGTCGAGCGAAAACACTTGACAACCTCCTAGAAACAGCTTTTCTGGCCACCAGACCTTTCTCCAACAGTTAGGATTGTGATGCCGTCACTAAACACATTCCTTTAATTTTAGCCATTTGTTGAGTATTTTTTTTTTGGTGTCTAATCCGCATATATACCACCATTGCCCTTAATTTTTTTGACTGTATATCTCTTAAACATCAAGATATACACGTGTGATTTAGTTTACGAAGATTTTTCAATGAGAAGAACCTCGGTCAGAGAGTAAAAAAGGCGTTAGGTTCACAATGGTGTAAAATTAAAATTGGATATACAGGGCTAGGATTACTTACAGGAACAAGGGCCAAACCAACCATCCAAGAATGGAATCGTCAAGCGAAAACACTTGACAACCTCCTAGAAGCAGCTTTTCTTGCCACAAGACCTTTCTCCATCAATTAGGAATCTGATGCCGTCACTAAACACATTCCTTAAATTGTAGCCATTTGTTGAGTGTTCTTTTTGTGTCTAATCCGCATATATATCACCATTGCCCTTGATTTTCTTGACTATATATCTCTTAAATGTCAACATATACAAATGTTATTTTGTTTACGAAGATTTTTCAAAGCCGAGAACCTCCATCATAGAGTAAAAAGGCGTAAGGTTCACAATGGTGTAAAATTAAAATTGGATATACCGGGCTAGGATTCGAGTAACGGGAACAAGGGCCAAACCAACCACCCAAGAATAGAATCGTCGAGCGAAAACACTTGACAACCTCCTAGAAGCAACTTTTCTTGCCACCAGACCTTTCTCCATTAATTAGGAATCTGATGCCGTCACTAAACACATTCCTTAAATTTTAGCCATTTGTTGAGTGTTTTTTTTTTGGTGTCTAATCCGCATATATATCACCATTGCCCTTGATTTTCCTGACTGTATATCTTTTAAATGTCAACATATACACGTGTGATTTAGTTTACGAAGATTTTTCAATGCCGAGAACCTCGATCGGAGAGTAAAAAAGGCGTATGGTTCACAATGGTGTAAAATTAAAATGGGATATACCGGGTTAGGATTCGAGTTACAAGAACAATGGCCAAACCAACCACCCAAGAATGGAATCGTCGAGCGAAAACACTTAACAACCTCCTAGAAGCTGCTTTTCTTGCCCCTAGACCATTCTCCATCAATTAGGAATCTGATGTCGTCACTAAACACATTCCTTAAATTGTAGCCATTTGTTGAGTGTTTTTTTTTGGTGTCTAATCCGCATATATATCTCCATTGCCCTTGATTTTCTTGACTGTATATCTCTTAAATGTCAACATATACACGTGTGATTTAGTTTATGAAGATTTTTCAATGCTGAGAACCTTAATCAGAGAGTAAAAACGGCGTAAGGTTCACAATGGTGTAAAATTAAAATGGGATATACCGGGCTAGGATTCGAGTTACAAGAACAATGGCCAAACCAACCACCCAAGAATGGAATCTCGGGTGAAAACACTTGACAACCTCCTACAAGCAGCTTTTCTTGCCACCAGACCTTTCTCCATCAATTAGGAATCTGATGCCGTCACTAAACACATTTCTTAAATTGTAGCCATTTGTTGAGTGTTTTTTTTTTTGTGTCTAATCCGCATATATATCACCATTGCCCTTGATTTTCTTGATTGTATATCTCTTAAATGTCAACATATACACGTGTGATTTAGTTTAAGAATATTTTTCAATGCCGAGAACCTCGATCAGAGAGTTAAAAAGGCGTAAGGTTCACATTGGCGTAAAATTAAAATGGGATATACCTGGCTAGGATTCGAGTTAAAGGAACAAGGGCCAAACCAACCACCCAACAATGGAATCGTCGAGCGAAAACACTTGACAACCTCCTAGAAACAGCTTTTCTGGCCACCAGACCTTTCTCCAACAGTTAGGATTGTGATGCCGTCACTAAACACATTCCTTTAATTTTAGCCATTTGTTGAGTATTTTTTTTTGGTGTCTAATCCGCATATATACCACCATTGCCCTTAATTTTTTTGACTGTATATCTCTTAAACATCAAGATATACACGTGTGATTTAGTTTACGAAGATTTTTCAATGCGAAGAACCTCGGTCAGAGAGTAAAAAAGGCGTTAGGTTCACAATGGTGTAAAATTAAAATTGGATATACAGGGCTAGGATTACTTACAGGAACAAGGGCCAAACCAACCATCCAAGAATGGAATCGTCGAGCGAAAACACTTGACAACCTCCTAGAAGCAGCTTTTCTTGCCACAAGACCTTTCTCCATCAATTAGGAATCTGATGCCGTCACTAAACACATTCCTTAAATTGTAGCCATTTGTTGAGTGTTCTTTTTGTGTCTAATCCGCATATATATCACCATTGCCCTTGATTTTCTTGACTATATATCTCTTAAATGTCAACATATACAAATGTTATTTTGTTTACGAAGATTTTTCAAAGCCGAGAACCTCCATCATAGAGTAAAAAGGCGTAAGGTTCACAATGGTGTAAAATTAAAATTGGATATACCGGGCTAGGATTCGAGTAACGGGAACAAGGGCCAAACCAACCACCCAAGAATAGAATCGTCGAGCGAAAACACTTGACAACCTCCTAGAAGCAACTTTTCTTGCCACCAGACCTTTCTCCATTAATTAGGAATCTGATGCCGTCACTAAACACATTCCTTAAATTTTAGCCATTTGTTGAGTGTTTTTTTTTTTTGGTGTCTAATCCGCATATATATCACCATTGCCCTTGATTTTCCTGACTGTATATCTTTTAAATGTCAACATATACACGTGTGATTTAGTTTACGAAGATTTTTCAATGCCGAGAACCTCGATCGGAGAGTAAAAAAGGCGTATGGTTCACAATGGTGTAAAATTAAAATGGGATATACCGGGTTAGTACATCGTTTTACATTACATTTCATGCTATGTATGTCCATTGTGTGCATACTTAGTACATTGTTTTAGATTACATTTCACGCTATGTATGTTCATTTGATTACATACTTAGTGCATTGCTTTCAGATGCCTACATTTTTGGGTATGACATTTCGTTTGTTTAAATGGGACAATATACATTCATTAACATTGCTCACGTCGTTCGTTAGTAGGTAGTGGTACCATAGGACTTGACAACTCCCATTCCTGAACCCTAGGTTTGTTTGGGTGGAAGGAATGACCGAATTCGATAAACATAACACAGATAGACCTTTAATTTGTTTAAAGGTCTATCACCACAGTCACAAGGCTTGGATGTATGCATTTTCACAATACCGCATAGATGTTTGTATCAGTATAGCATGCATTTGTTCCACAAAATATAACTTTGACTTAAACATTGTTTAAATCAATACCCTGTTTTTGTGCATTTTACCTATGGTTTAGTTGATATATTTCACATGCCATACATGATATTTTTTTGGATACACATTATATGATTTACATTAAACATAAACATTTTAACATTGACATACACATTTGGTGATTTACATTAGACATGGACATTTTGATATGGTTTACACAATAACACTTGACAATTGATTTATACATGAACAATTTACATTGGTGGTTGGTTTGGGTAAATGGTTTGAGTAACGAGGCGTGTGTAATATGATACAAACATGGTGGATACGCCGCTGGTACTTCCTATATATAAGTGTTTGTATAATATTACATATCGTAGCGCTATTTGAATCATTTCAGTATAGACATATTACATTTTACGCAAATAACATATTTTTCAATACATTGTTTTATACAACTCATTTTACTGGGCTATTTCATTAACCATATACCTTTCTTTTATATAATCGGTTTTCTTATCGAGTTTTCATATGATTTATAAAAGAAAACACTTAACAAGATTCATGACTAATTTTTATTAAACCTTTCTTATAAAAACCCAAGTCATGAATCCTATTTTCACAAAACCTATGTATCTCACAGGCATTTTTATGCTGACGTACCTATTTTCACATGTGTTTTCAGGAGCAGTCGCTTAGGATGATGATCGTGACACTAGGGCGGACCTGTGCCTTAGAGACTTAAAATAAAGATAGAACTAGTTTAATCATGTTCTGAACTCTTTATTTCCAGTTTAAAGACAATGTAACACTCTTGTTTGACAAATAAAATATAACTTTGTACGCCATGGTTGTGAAACAATAATTCTATTACAACACTCCCCGACGTTTCCGCCATGATTTGATGTTTTACATGGTCGGGGTGTGACAGAAGAGTTGGTATCAGAGCCAATGGTTATAGGGAATTAGGTTATTAGTAATACTTTGACCTAGACTATAACCTTTCTAGGACCCTAACATAAGTTATCTCGTGTTTAGATCTTAAAACATGCACATCACCTATCCATAGGTGATTATCAAAACAAGAACCCAATTTTCTGAAACGATTTTTGAAAATCAATCATCTGTTTTTAAATGATTTATTACAAGGTTTTGAACCCTCTGTTGTAAGGTTTTGAATCCCTTTGAATTTTCAAAATCTCGTCAAAGTTTTGGGTTTTTAATAGTGTGAACACGTGTAAACTGGAAGAGTGAATGCCTGTACCCTGGGTTTCTGTCTAAGGCTAGAGTGTTCGTACAAATCCACATAATCGGACCAGTCACTCTTACTTGGGAACTCTTGGGGTGAGTGTTCACTTATAGGCGAGCATGTCTTCGTGATACATTATTTCTTTGACCCATTTTCTTTGATTAGTCGCAATGTGTCGTTTGTTTACCTTGTGGTAACAAACAAATGACCACCATCTTTGTTGTTGAAAATTTTTGTATCATCTTATTCTTTTCACCCAATCATCTCACTCGTTTCCTTTCATGTTTCCTCTTTTAGAATGCCTCCTCGACGCGAGAATCAGATAGCGACTGCCGAACTGGCAGAAATCATTGCGCAGCGAATGGCTGCTCAATTCCCAAACCTCTTTGCTCAATGGAACCAAGCCAACAACAACAACAATGCTCCATGCAATTTCAAGAGTTTCAATTTGGCTAAGCCACTCAAGTTTAGAGGTACTGAAGGAGCAACTGGGCTTCTTCAATGGTTCGAGAGCATTGAGAATACTTTCCGTCACGTGCAGTGTCCTGACAATCGCAAGGTCGAGTTTTCTTCGAGTGTGTTTTTAAGAGGGCTCTTACATGGTGGAACGAGGTTATGAGAGATCGTGGTGCAGAAGTTGCTCTAGCACAGACATGGGCTGAACTTAGGGCCCTTATGATGAGGGAGTTATGTCCTCGTCATGAACATCGAGCTTTGGAGAGAGAGTTTGATGACTTGAAACAAGACAGTGGCGAGCACAGGGCGTATACTGATAGGTTTGAGGAGTTGAGTCTGCTTTGCCCAACAATGGTTACCCCACTCGACAAGGCTATCGAAAGGTACATCGATGGTCTACCTGACTCAGTACAAGACATCATTACTGGTAGTAACCCTACCACACTTCGTCAGGCGATCGAGTTAGCAGCGACATTGACTGAGTCGCAGGTTCGAAAGGGAAAGCTGCATAAAAAGGGTGACAAAGGTAAGAAGTAGTCGTCTGACAAAGAAGATAGCAAGAAAGGTCAAAACAAGAAGGGAAAGGATTCTGGTTCCTCAAGGGGGTCAAGGAAGCGTAAGGCTTCCCAAAATTTTGCTGTCACTGCCCAAGCTAACCAGGCAGCTCCCAACCAACCCGCACAGCCTCCAGCGAAGAAACCTTATGCAGGAAATGCACCTTTGTGCAATAGATGCAACAGTCACCATCAGCTGCAATTTCCGTGTCGTTTCTGTACTAACTATGGGAAGTCAGGTCATCTTGCTGGTGTTTGTCGTTTTGCTCTGAATCAGGCAGTTCAGAACCCGGCTCAACGAGTTGCTCAGCCTCCTGCTCAGCAACAAGGTCAAGCTGCACGACCACACTACCCTCCAGGTTCTTGTTACAACTGTGGGGATTTGACCCACTACCGTAATCAGTGTCCAAGATTGGTGAATGCTAATCCAAATCAGAATCAGGCTCAGGCTCGAGGTTGAGTCTTCAACATGAATGCGCAAGAGGCACAAGCGGACAATGAAGTGGTGAACGGTACGTTCTTTATTAATAATCAGCCTGCATCTGTCCTTTTTTATTCGGGTGCCGATAAGAGTTTTGTGTCATTATCTTTTGAGCCATTACTTCGCGTGTCTAGAATGAAACTAGGTAAACCTTTGACAGTAGAAGTTGCTAGTGGTGAACCCATTGTTCTTGATTCTGTTCTTCGCAACTGCCAGTTGAACCTTAACGACCATCTTTTTCCTATTGACCTCACGCCTATGCAACTTGGAAGCTTCGACGTTATAGTAGGTATGGATTGGTTATCCAAGCATCGCGCAGAGGTAGTTTGTTTTGAGAAGATTGTTCGTGTGCCACTTTCGACAGGTGAGATCCTACAAGTTCATGGTGAGAAACCTGCTGGTGGTCTCCAACTCATGTCTTGTTTTAAAGCTCGGAAGTATCTGCGAAAGAACTATGTGGCCTTTTTGGCACATGTTGTAGCAGATAAGGGTAAGGGTAAGTCTATTCAAGATATTCCTGTTGTTCGGGATTATTCTGAAGTATTTCCTGAAGAGTTACCTGGTCTACCCCCAGCACGCCAAGTCGAGTTCCGTATTGATCTTGTACCTGGTGCAAACCCCATTGCCAGAGCTCCATATCGTCTTGCACCGTCTGAGATGCAAGAGTTGTCTAAGCAGCTTCAGGAGCTCTCTGACAAAGGTTTTATCCGTCCTAGCTTTTCATCTTGGGGTGCTCCCGTTCTTTTTGTCAAGAAGAAGGATGGATCTTTTAGGATGTGTATCGATTATCGTGAGCTTAACAAGCTTACCATCAAGAATCGATATCCCCTACCTCGCATTGATGATCTCTTTGATATGTTACAGGGCACTTCTTATTTTTCAAAGATAGATCTGCGATCTGGATATCATCAACTTCGGGTGCATGAAGAAGATATTCCCAAGACAGCGTTCTGCACTCGTTATGGGCATTATGAGTTCACAGTCATGCCATTCGGTTTGACTAATGCTCCTGCTGTTTTCATGGACTTAATGAATAGGGTCTGCAAGCCTTATTTGGATCAGTTCGTCATTGTTTTTATTGATGACATTTTGATATACTCTAAGACACGAGCTGATCACGAGCAACATCTTCGTCTTACTCTGGAACTCCTAAAGAAAGAGCAACTTTTTGCCAAATTCTCCAAGTGTGAATTCTGGCTTAAAGAGGTTCAATTCTTAGGACATATTGTCAACGAACAAGGTATTCATGTAGATCCCTTCAAGATCAGTGCGATTAAGGATTGGGATACGCCTACTACTCCTACTGAAGTTCGTTCTTTTCTTGGTCTTGCGGGTTATTATCGCCGCTTCATTGAAAATTTCTCAAAGATTGCAGTTCCTCTAACTGCTCTAACTCAGAAGAACAAGCCCTTTGATTGGGGATTCAAACAAGAGGAAGCTTTTCAAAACTTGAAGCAGAAGCTTTGTGACGCGCCTGTCCTGACTTTGCCTGAGGGCAATGATGATTTCGTCGTTTATTGCAATGCATCTAAATTGGGACTTGGCTGTGTTCTGATGCAAAGGAACAAAGTCATAGTATATGCATCGAGGCAGTTGAAGATACATGAGAAAAACTACACCACTCATGATCTTGAGTTGGGTGCAGTTGTCTTCGCTCTTAAGATCTGGAGACACTATTTGTACGGAACAAAATGTGTGGTTTTCACGGACCACAAAAGTCTTCAGCATATCTTTAATCAGAAAGAACTCAACATGAGGCAACGACGTTGGGTCGAGCTTCTAAACGACTATGACTGCGAAATTCGCTACCATCCTGGTAAGGCGAATGTCGTAGCCGATGCATTGGGTCGTAAGGAACGTACTAAGCTTCATTGTGTACGTGTTCAATCTGATATTCAAGCTCGATCCGATATCCAAGCCCGCATTTCTCAGGCTAAACAATCTTGTGTTTCACAAGGTTTGATGGTTAAGGAATTTCCCTATCACATAACCCCTGATCTGGAACTGAAGGACAATGGATCGTATTACTTCATGGACCGTTTGTGGGTCCCAAGCCAAGATAACCTTCGCACCTTGCTTATGGATGAAGCCCATAAGTCTCGTTATTCTGTTCATCCTGGTTCAGATAAGATGTATAAGGATCTTCGTATTAAGTATTGGTGGCCTAGTATGAAGAAAGACATTGCCTTATATGTATCAAAATGCCTTACTTGTCTTAAGGTTAAGGCTGAACATCAGCGTCCCTCTGGTTTATTGGTGCAACCCGAGATCCCAGTTTGGAAATGGGAAAACATTACTATGGATCTCATTACTAAACTTCCGCGCACAAAGAAAGGTCATGATGCCATCTGGGTAGTTGTTGATCGTCTTACTAAGTCAGCGCATTTCATGCCAATCCGTGAGGATTTTTCTGCTGACAAACTTGCTAAAATCTACGTGGATGAAATTGTAGCTTGACATGGTGTTCCTTTGAACATCATTTCTGACAGAGATGCTCGTTTCACTTCTCATTTTTGGAGAACCATGCAATCTGCTATGGGGACCCAACTTAATCTGAGCACAGCTTATCATCCGCAAACGGATGGTCAATCTGAAAGAACAATCCAGACTCTGGAGGATATGCTTAGAGCTTGTGTGATCGATTATGGTGGTAGTTAGGATTCACATCTTCCGTTGATTGAATTCTCCTACAACAACAGTTATCACTCCAGCATCAACATGGCTCCTTTCGAGGCTCTCTATGGTCGAAAATGTCGTTCACCAGTCTGCTGGAATGAGATCGGTGAGGCTCAGCTTACTGGACCTGCCCTCATTTTAGAGACAACTGATAAGATTAAGAAAGTTCGTGATAACCTTCAGACAGCTAGAAGCCGTCAAAAGAGTTACGGGGACCCAAAACGCAAGCCTTTCAATTTTCAAGTCGGTGATCGTGTATTACTTAAGGTCTCACCTTGGAAAGGTGTGATCAGATTTGGAAAGAAAGGAAAACTTGCACCTAGATATGTTGGACCATTCAAGATCGTCATAAGAATCGGTAAGGTAGCCTACAGAATTGAGTTACCTCCTAAACTTGGAAATGTTTATCCAACCTTTCACGTGTCCAATCTCAAGATGTGTTTAGCTGATGAGAACCTCCACATACCACTTTACAAAATTCGTGTTGATAAAACACTGAAATTTGTTGAGAAGCCAGTGGAAATCATGGAACGTGAAGTCAAGTGGCTTAAACGCAAGCACATTCCTTTGGTCAAAGTTCGCTGGGAATCTAAACGTGGACCTGAGTTTACTTGGGAACGCGAAGATCAAATGAAGGCGAAGTATCCACATCTATTCCCACGAGTTTCCTCTAAATAAATTTCGGGACGAAATTTCCACAAGTAGGGGAGACTGTAACACCTGTGCTTGTAATCATTGTGAACAGTTCGTTTATCACTAAAACAATGTTATTTGATCCCAATATTTGTTTGGTTATGTTTTACATTTTTCATGTTTTGACTTTTGTTCAATTTCAAGCTCTGTATCGCTTTCTGGAGAGTTATACGCAAACTGGTGCGTAAACGTAATCAGTTTAATGCGAAAAATACTCCGGAACATCAAAATATACTTAAAATACCTTAAATAACCTTTACATAACTTAGAAATAAGTTTTGAAGGCTTTCGTATGGCAAAAACAAGTTAATTCGCCTACAGGGACTAAATTTGACAAACTGCAAAAGTATGCCAATTTGAACTGTAACAGACATTCCGGAACATGACCATAAGTTAAACATACCATAAATATCTTTTACATAGCTTAGAAATAGGCTTTAAGGGGTTCGGTGTGCTAAAATAAACTTTTGGGTCATTCAGGGACTAAAAGCGTCAAAAAGGGCACAAGTTTGCATTCTCGCGCATAACTTACGTTCTGAATACATCCGGACATCCAAAAATTTATGTAAGCACTAAAATATTTTATTTTAGTGTTTGGCATGAGAAAAATCCATTCGTCACGCAAATTGGATCGTTTTTCGCGCTTATGCGCATTCCGTCGTAATTAAGCGAACATCGCGATCGTACGACCAAACGAACCAACATCCGGCATATTTTTGAGCATGTTTCATGTCCACAATGTTTAGGCATCATTTTAGGGCCTTAAAGTTGGCTTGACGGGCCTTAGAAGTGTCGGAAATGGCTTTAAAACACAACAGGGACTAAAACTGTCATTTTTGAAAACTTGTTTCTGACCAGAAGGGCCAGGCGGCCCGCGTGAGTTTTGTGTGCCCCCTTACGTAGCCCGTGTCAGCTTCCTAGATCAGAATAATCAGTTTTAACAGCAGATTACAGCTGTTAACCACTCAAAACTCACCCACACTTGCCCTTTCAGTTCCTGAGGGGCCATTTTGAGTCACCACAAGGTTTCAACAAGTGTATGGACAAGATCAAAGCACATTATTCGATAAACGATCCTAACGGTTCTACCATTCCTATAAATACCCATCAAGTTCACTTGCAAAACCCACTTAAAATCTGGGAATTCTCTAAGTTGGGGTGTTTTATCACTTCATACCTGAGAAAACTTGGAAGTTCAATCTTGCGGGGACCCTTTGTAAGTGTTCTTTCATTCTTTTCATCCGTTTTAGCATTAAAGTCAAACTTTGTTTGACTTTCTGCATTGACCAGTTTATGGTCAATGCGAAGTTCGTTTGAACTTCATAACGTGAGCGTAATCACGATGGTTATAGTCCTTAGTAACTATACCTACTGATTACCACGTTATCTAGGCTTAGTGACGAGTCGTAGTTTCGGCCAAAATGCGCATTCTTGCGTATTTTGTAACCAAACTACTCTTAGGTATCAAAACCGTTTGTTTTGAGACCAAACCTGTTTTCTAAACTTAGGTAAGCATGTTTTAACATGCTTAGCTCGTCACTTTTAGTTTAGTGCTTATATAGGGTCGTAAGATAAGCAATCTAAACAATCGCTTATACTTTCGAACCCGACCCGTTTGGTCGATCATTAGGATCCGACCAAACACATTTGGTGACCATAGTATATAGGGAATAACCTTCCGAGGTTATACCTTATGGTCACGATGTTTAGTTAGTTGTATGATAGGTAGTATATATGCCTTAGGTAAATTACCAAAATACCCTTTTTACGCCAAAACTCATTTTAAGCATATGTAACATAACTTTTGTTATCTAAACTGATTTGGTAACAATATTAGACATGTTAAGGCATATATTACTTTTCATAGGACTAGTTAGGCAGTCCGAACGCGTTTTACGCGAACGACGCGTTAAAGTACCATAAGCTACCTAAACGGGTCGTAATGGGTCATAAGCACTTAGGTTAGGTTTCATTTTAGTATGTAGGCTTTGTTAAACCATATTACACGAGTCTCCATACTCGTTTGGTTTACGAACCCTCATTCTATCCAATCCTCCGATTTAGGTCCGGTATATTAACATAGTTACCTATATTAGGTGACGTTTGATATCCGTGATCTCTAGCATTGTTTGGTTGTTACTCAAGGACTACTAAGCAATCTCAAGTGAGTACATAGACCCCTCTTTTACTGTTTTCCAAACATTTTGGGGTGAAACACATGTGCCTACTTGTTACCTTCGTGCCTTTCATGCTTTCATATCATATGCTTGTTATGTTCATTAGTACATTATAGTACATGATTTCATTACATTTTATGCTATGTATGTCCATTGTGTGCATACTTAGTACATCGTTTTACCTCACATTTCATGCTATGGATGTCCATTGTGTGCATATTTAGTACATCGTTTTACCTCACATTTAATGCTATGTATGTCCATTGTGTGCATACTTAGTACATCATTTTACATTACATTTCATGCTATGTATGTCCATTGTGTGCATACTTAGTACATTGTTTTACATTACATTTCACGCTATGTATGTTCATTTGATTACATACTTAGTGCATTGCTTTCACATGCCTACATTTTTGGGTATGACATTTGGTTTGTTTAAATGGGACAATATACATTCATTAACATTGATCACGCCGTTCGTTAGTAGGTAGTGGTACCATAGGACTTGACAACTCCCATTCCTGAACCCTAGGTTTGTTTGGGTGGAAGGAATGACCGAATTCGATAAACATAACATAGATAGACCTTTAATTTGTTTAAAGGTCTATCACCACAGTCACAAGGCTTGGATGTATGCATTTTCACAATACCGCATAGATGTTTGTATCAGTATAGCATGCATTTGTTCCACAAAACATAACTTTGACTTAAACTATGTTTAAATCAATACCCTGTTTTTGTGCATTTTACCTATGGTTTAGTTGATATATTTCACATGCCATACATGATATTTTTTTGGATACACATTATATGATTTACATTAAACATAAACATTTTAACATTGACATACACATTTGGTGATTTACATTAGACATGGACATTTTGATATGGTTTACATAATAACACTTGACAATTGATTTATACATGAACAATTTACATTGGTGGTTGGTTTGGGTAAATGGTTTGAGTAACGAGGCGTGTGTAATATGATACAAACATGGTGGATACGCCGCTGGTACTTCCTATATATAAGTGTTTGTATAATATTACATATCGTAGCGCTATTTGAATCATTTCAGTATAGACATATTACATTTTACACAAATAACATATTTGTCAAGACATTGTTTTATACAACTCATTTTACTGGGCTATTTCATTAACCATATACCTTTCTTTTATATAATCGGTTTTCTTATCGAGTTTTCATATGATTTATAAAAGAAAACACTTAACAAGATTCATGACTAATTTTTATTAAACCTTTCTTATAAAAACCCAAGTCACGAATCCTATTTTTACAAAACCTATGAATCTCACAGGCATTTTTATGCTGACGTACCTATTTTCACATGTGTTTTCAGGAGCACTCGCTTAGGATGATGATCGTGACACTAGGGCGGACCTGTGCCTTAGAGACTTAAAATAAAGATAGAACTAGTTTAATCATGTTCTAAACTCTTTATTTCCTGTTTAAAGACAATGTAACACTCTTGTTTGACAAATAAACAATAACTTCGTATGCCATGGTTGTGAAACAATAATTCTGTTACAACACTCCCCGACGTTTCCGCCACGATTTGATGTTTTACGTGGTCGGGGTGTGACATTTTCTGGGGTCTAATCCGCATATATACACGTGTGATTTAGTTTATGAAGATTTTTCAATGCCGAGAACCTTGATCAGAGAGTAAAAAAGGCGTAAGGTTCACAATGGTGTAAAATTAAAAAGGGATATACCGAGCTAGGATTCGAGTTACAAGAACAAGGGCCAAACCAACCACCCAAGAATGCAATCGTCGACAGAAAACACTTGACAACCTCCTAGAAGCAACTTTTCTTGCCACCAGACCTTTCTCCATCAATTAGGAATCTGATGCCGTCACTAAACACATTCCTTAAATTGTAGCCTTTTGTTGTGTGTTTTTTTTGGTGCCTAATCCGCATATATATCACTATTGCCCTTGATTTTCTAGACTTTATATCTCTTAAATTTCAACATATACACGTATGATTAAGTTTACGAATATTTTTCAATGCCAAGAACCTATATCAGAGAGTAAAAAAGGCGTAAGGTTCACAATGGTGTAAAATTAAAATGGGATATACCTAGGATTCGAGTTACAGGAACAAGGGCCAAACCAACCACCCAAGAATGGAATCGTCGAGCGAAAACACTTAACAACCTGCTAAGAGCAGCTTTTCTTGCCACCAGACCTTTCTCCATCAATTAGGAATCTGATGCCTTCACTAAACACATTCCTTAAATTGTAGCCATTTGTTGAGTGTTCTTTTTGGTGTCTAATCTGCATATATATCACCGTTGCCCTTGATTTTCTTGACTGTATATCTCTTAAATATCAACATATACACGTGTGATTTAGTTTACGAAGATTTTTCAATGCCGAGAACCTCAATCAGAGTGTAAAAAAGGCCTAAGGTTCACACAGGTGTAAAATTAAAATGGGATATACCGGGCTAGGGTTCGAGTTACAGGAACAAGGGCCAAACAAACCACCCAAGAATGGAATCGTCGACCGAAAACACTTAACAACCTCCTAGAAGCAGCTTTTCTTGCCACCAGACCTTTCTCCATCAATTAGGAATCTGATGACGTCACTAAACCCATTCCTTAAATGGTAACCATTTGGTGTCTAATCCGCATATATATCACCATTGCCCTTGATTTTCTTGACTGTATATCTCTTAAATATCAACATATACATGTGTGATTTAGTTTACGAAGATTTTTCAATGCTGAGAACCTCGATCAGAGAGTAAAAAAGGCGTAAGGTTCACAATTGAGTAAAATTAAAATGGGATATACCGGGCTAGGATTCGAGTTACAGGAACAAGGATAAAACCAACCACCCAAGAATAGAATCGTCGAGCGAAAAAACTTGACAACCTCCTAGAAGCAGCTTTTCATTCCACCTGACCTTTCTCCATCAATTAGGAATCTGATGCCGTCACTAAACACATTCCTTAAATTGTAGCCATTTGTTGAGTGTTTTTTTTTAATGTCTAATCCGCATATATATCACCATTGCCCTTGATTTTCTTGACTGTATATCTCTTAAATCTCAACATATACACGTGTGATTTAGTTTACGGAGATTTTTCAATTCTGAGAACCTCGATCAGAGAGTAAAAAAGGCGTAAGGTTCACAATGGTGTAAAATTAAAATGGGATATACCGAGCTAGGATTGGAGTTACAGGAACAAGGGCCAAACCAACCACCCAAGAATGGAATCGTCGAACGAAAACACTTGACAACCTCGTAGAAGCAGCTTTTCTTGCCACCAGACCTTTCTCCATCAATTAGGAATCTGATGCCGTCACTAGACACATTTCTTAAATTGTAGCCATTTCTTGAGTGTTTTTTTTGGTGTCTAATACGCATATATATCACCATTGCCCTTGATTTTCTTGATTGTATATCTCTTAAATGTCAACATATATATGTGAGATTTAGTTTACGAAGGTTTTTCAATGCCGAGAACTCGATCAAAGAGTAAAAAAGGCGTAAGGTTCACAATGGTGTAAAATTAAAATGGGATATACCCGGCTAGGATTCGAGTTACAGGAACAAGGGCCAAACCAACCATCCAAGAATGGAATCGTCGAGCGAAAACACTTGACAACCTCCTAGAAGCAGCATTTCTTGCCACCAGACCTTTCTCCATCAATTAGGAATATGAAGTCGTCACTAAATCTCACACCCTGGCTTTGCGGAAGCGTGGTTAATTGGGTGTGACTTCTTAATACCATAGTTTAACCATAACAAAGCTATATGAAATAAAACCATGCAAGATCATCCATAGATTTAAGTTTTAAAAACCGAAGTAACATAACATTGTCTTAGGGACTTACAACATCATAACATAAAATATTGTTTGAAAGACATAAACATCAACTTGAATGAAACGTAGTTTAAGATTTGTGACTCGTCCAGGAAAAAGTCACATTTCCTAAACCCGGATGACCTCGGAACCCATATGCAGCGGGAAAACATAACATACCGTGCCAGATCTTTAATTCCCTGAAATACATGTAAGTTGAAAAATCAACAATAATGTTGAGCGAGTTCATGTGTAGTGAGTAAAACACCTGTAAGTATAAAAATCCTGGTATGTAGCAAATAAGGAAAAAGAGATCACCAATGGTTTGCAAGGCCATTGATATGTGTGAAGTGCAAGTAGGAAGACTCAAACCTTGCGATTTTGCGTCAGGGCACAAAGTCACCCCGAGGTCCGTACTGTTGGACCTGGGGTTGGGCTCGCTACACCCAGATAGATCTACCGCTTACGTCCCTCGGTCCTACAATGAGGATTAATGGCCTCCAGTTCACGCCTACCCACTCACATGATCTAAGTAATAAACCTCCTTACGCTAACCATACCATGTATAAAGTACTTGTAATCAAAGTAACATGTATTTCACCCCCGTAGTTTAGAAAACTGAAAACAGTGAAGAGAAAAGGGGGACATGAACTCACCGTGGTGCGTCTCTACCAAGTATGCCTCCAAATCAAGCAGCTATATGACGACCTACACGTACTAACTCTATTAGACGGACGGTCGTGCCTTAGCTTTATGGTTTAAGTTTTTGGGAAATAGTTAGGCAACTATTTCGTGTTTACATTCTGTATATACTTGGTAGTCATTTTCCTTCCCAAGGATGGGGGATTTAATACATGTGCGTTCGTATAATTCGGATTACACTATTAAGTCTCACTTAATATATTTTATTCCTAACTCCAAAATATAAATATTCTTCCCAAAAATATTATATTTTAATACATGCGATTTTCCCAAAATAATACTTAGTAATATTATTTTTACTCTAAAAATAATATTTACGTAGTTCACAAAATAATCATAAACACTTATACAAGTGATGTTGTGAAAAATATATACTAAATATATTTATGTATCACGTTTTATTTTGTGAAATCCCACCTCCGGTATTTTGTAAATAAGTCGTGGCGAAATCTATAATTTGAAAACAAGTCAAAATGTATTTCTAACACTTATAGTGAAAATATTTCTAAGTGTTAGGTTTTTGGAAAAATTTCGCCAGGGTATCCTCTGTAACTGGAGGTGGCCATGCTTTCAAGCGTATCATTTTCTTTTATAAATCAAACCAACAATTTTCTCAATCATCAACAAGCATTATTCAACCATCAAACTAGTCAAAATAGATGTAAATCGCAAAAATACATGAACTTGTGGCTTTTCCAAAATATGTAGTATCTTCCCATCATTTTTAGTGGATCTTTACATAAAACAATCCGATTTTGTAAAAACCTCCTTTTTAAAGAAATTCCATCTTTACAACTTCTCGTCATCTTTTCAAAAATAGTTATTTTGTCGAAACTTTGTGTTACACAAGTGTTTACACACTTGTGTGTTCTAAAAACCATTCGTGTTAGTGTAAGATCCGTCTTTAAAAATATGTTTTCTCTTGACACTTGGTCCTTTGAAAATACCACTTGTAGATCCGTAGATCTACTAGTTTTAAACACTATTTCACAAACAAAATCGCTTTTACACAAGTTCATGATTCGTGTGTGGTAGAGTTTCATCCTTTAACCCTTGTTACTTTCAAAACAACCTTATGTCATGATCCATGATCATGACCAACTCGGGTTAAATGACGATCCGAGCTACCACAACATAGATCGGGTCCAAATAATCACACAAATCAAATACTACATGATTTACACAACATATGAGCTTTTAACCATCACTTTTAGTGTTTTAAGTAGACTTTTATGTATCATTTTGTATGTTTACGAGTTTTAACTGTTACAAATCATATTAACCACTTAAAAATAGTTCGAGTAGGTGATTTAAGTAACATACCACTAGCTCGAGGCTAGGGAAGAATCTAAGCGCAAATGGGGTGGATAAAAGCAAGATAAAGAGGTCCTTCGCCTTCCGATTGCACCAAGCTTCTTCGTATGAGATCCTTATCACTTGTAGATGATTGGAATGGCTTGCATGGAATCGAAAATGGATGGATGGGGGGTCGGTGCTCTCGACCGAAAGTTCAAAGAGAGGGAGAGAGTTGTTGAGTTTGAGTGATGGTTATGTTGTTAAGTGTGTGTAAATCTTGGAACTTATAGACAAATCATAAGATGATTGTCCAATGGATCATGTGTCTAGATGATATTAAGCATGAGAGATTATAATAATCAAGTTTGTACAAAGTGTGTCCCCTCTAGTTGGGGACGGTTAGAGAGGGGGGGGGTACCTAGTCCAAAACCAACTAAATGTTAAGTATATTAGTTAGGTTAAGTAAGTTAGTTAAGTGCTTAACCCGGTTAGTTGTGTGTCACGCGTTACAATGGGTGTTAGGGTATTCAGGGACCCTAACTGGCTCAGAAAAAGATGAATAATGAAAATAACAATATTTTCATGTTTCGGGTACAGTCCGGTTGTTCGGTTGGATAGTAATCCGTTAAAGCGCTAACAAAGCTTTAAAGTGTTGTTAATACCATTTTTAGTGACACAACTCATTTCTGACACTTTGGTAAGTGTCTAGTAATATTTTTCTCATGATTTGGCACTTTATTAGGTAGCTAAAAGCTGAATTATTATGTAAAGTGCTGAATTTTGTACTTAGAGTACGTTTTAGGCACGTCCAGTCATTGTAACTTATTCCTAGAGACGCAATTCTACAACCCTTATATCCCTACACTCACCACTAGTGTAGCAAAATATTTCAGGCTCTTACAGGCCTTAGAGGCAGTGTCTGCCTGATGCTGGCTTTATCAGCATGTTCAATAGGTTATCCGTTATAGTGCTACTGTGCTTTTGTGCATCATGTTTGTCACTAAGGTTCAGCATGTAAAAAAAAATGTAGTGACAGCAAGTAAAGTATGATGCAAGTAAGTACATGTATCAGTATTCAAGTAGCAGTTTATTCACAAGTTCAAGCAAGCGCAGTAATTAAGCAGTAATTAATTATTAATTAAGTCGTACGGATACCTAGTTTAGTGAGGGTTGTCACATTCTCCCCCCGTTAGAAAAATTTCGTCCCGAAATTTTAAGTTCTGCTTGTAGACGCAGGGTTCTTAGGAAATAGGTGGGGGTATTTCTCTTTCATCCGGTCCTCACGCTCCCAGGTGTACTCAGGACCATGTCTGGCATTCCAACGAACCTTGACGAGCTTGACACTGCTCCGGCGGGTCTTGTTTACCTTCCAATCCGTAACCTCAACCGGTTCTTCAACGAAATGGAGCGTGTCGTCAACATGAATCTCGTCGATGGGAATGGCAATGTCATCTTGAGTTGGACTTTTCTTCAGGTTGGATACATGAAATGTATCGTGAACTGTATGGAGTTCAGCAGGCAAGTCCAGCTTGTATGCTACTAGTCCTATTCTTTCCAAAATTTTGAAAGGACCAATGTAGCGCGGATTTAACTTCCCACGCTTTCCGAAGCGTGCCACACCCTTCCAGGGTGAAACCTTCAATAAAACAATTTCTCCAACTTGGAATTCCACGTGTTTTCGGTTTGGATCCGCATAGGCCTTCTGTCTGTGGCGAGCTGCTTCGATGCGTTTTAGAATCTGCGCAATCTTGTCTGTCGTCTCTTGCACGATTTCGGGACCAGCAAGTTGCCTATCACCTGCGTCAGCCCAGCATAGGGGTGATCGGCACTTGCGTCCGTAAAGGGCTTCAAATGGCGCGACACCAATACTGGTGTGGTAGCTGTTGTTGTATGAAAATTCGACCAAAGGCAAATGCTTATCCCAGCTACCGCCCAAATCCATAACACACGCTCTCAGCATGTCTTCCAAAGTCTGTATCGTTCGCTCGCTTTGACCGTCAGTTTGCGGATGAAACGCAGTGCTCAGATTCAAATGCGATCCAAAAGCTTCTTGGAAGGATTGCCATATCCTTGACACAAACCTTCCGTCTCTATCAGAGATGATTGAGAGAGGTACTCCATGGCGCGTAACGATCTCTCACATGTAAATTTCGGCCAACTTGCTCGTATTATCCTTCTCTCTGATAGGTAAGAAGTGTGCTGACTTTGTTAATCGATCCACTATTACCCAAATAGTGTCATGGCCTCTTGGCGTTCTTGGAAACTTTGTAATAAAATCCATGGAGATTTGTTCCCATTTCCACTTGGGAATCTCAGGTTGTTGCAGAAGTCCTGAAGGCTTCTGGTATTCTGCTTTAACCTTAGCGCATGTTAAACATTTGCTCACATAAACAGCAACATCGCCTTTCATCCTAGGCCACCAATAATAATCTTTGAGATCCTGGTACATCTTATCCGCTCCAGGGTGGATAGAGTACCGCGACTTGTGAGCTTCATCGAAAATAACCTTCCTTAAACCTCCAAACAAGGGAACCCAAATCCTTTTCTCAAAACATAACGTTCCTTCCTCGTTTGGTACCAGTAGCTTCTCCATCCCACGGAGATATTCTTCTTCAAGGTTTCCTTCCTTGAGAGCTTCTTTCTGTGCGGCGCGAATGCGTAAGGAAAGATCGGTTTAGATAATCATTTCTAAAGCCCTAACCCTTATGGGCTTGATCCTCTCCTTTCGACTTAGGGCATCGGCGACCACATTCGCCTTCCCTGGATGATACTTTATCTCGCAGTCGTAATCGTTCAGCAACTCAACCCAACGTCTTTGCCTCATATTCAGCTCCTTCTGATTGAATATGTGTTGTAGGCTCTTGTGATCTGTAAAGATTGTACACTTCGTACCATAAAGGTAGTGTCTCCAGATCTTCAATGCAAACACCACTGCGCCAAGTTCCAAATCATGTGTGGTATAGTTCTTTTCGTGCACTTTCAATTGACGCGATGCGTAAGCAATAACCTTTTGGCGTTGCATCAACACGCAACCCAATCCTTGACGTGAGGCGTCACAGTATACCACGAAATCATCTGTACCTTCTGGTAGTGCTAAGATTGGCGCATTGCAGAGCTTATCCTTCAATATCTAGAACGCTTCTTCCTGTTTGATTCCCCAATCAAACTTCTTATCTTTCTGCGTGAGGAGCGTCAATGGTTGAGCGATTTTTGAAAAATCCTCAATGAACCTTCGATAGTAGCCAGCAAAACCCATGAATTGTCGAATCTCGGTTGGCGTCTTTGGCGTTTCCCAATTCCTGATCGCTTCAATCTTGGTTGGATCCACATGGATTCCATCTCCATTCACCACGTGTCCAAGAAATTGTACTTCACGTAGCCAAAACTCGCACTTAGAGAACTTGGCATACAATTGTTCCTTCTTTAGCAGCTCCAAAATAGCTCTTAGATGCTGCTCGTGCTCAGCCTTTGTTCTTGAGTAAATCAAGATGTCGTCGATAAACACAATCATGAACTTGTCCAAGTACGGCTTGCAAACTCTATTCATCAAGTCCATGAAGACTGCAGGTGCGTTTGTCAAACCAAACGGCATAACAAGGAACTCGTAGTGTCCATAACGAGTTCTGAAGGCTGTCTTCGGGATACTTTCCTCTTGTATCCTTAACTGATGGTATCCAGATCGAAGATCGATCTTTGAATAAAAGCTTGAGCCTTGCAGTTGATCAAACAGATCATCAATTCTTGGCAGAGGATATCTATTCTTGATCGTCAGCTTGTTCAACTCCCGATAGTCAATGCACATACGAAAACTACCGTCCTTCTTCTTGACAAACAGGACCGGAGCTCCCCAAGGCGAGAAGCTTGGTCGGATAAAACCCTTGTCTAACAACTCTTGAAGTTGTGTCGACAGTTCTTGCATCTCAGACGGAGCAAGTCTATAAGGTGCCTTAGCCACAGGCGCGACGCCTGGAACAAAGTCAATGCGGAACTCTACTTGTCTCTGAGGTGGCAGTCCAGGTAAGTCCTCTGGGAAGACTTCTGGGTATTCCCTCACGACAGGGATGTCTTCGATTCTTGGCTCAGCAGCCTTCTTATCCATAATGTGTGCCAGGAAGGCAACACATCCCTTCTGCAAACACTTTCGCGCTTTCAGGCAGCTGATAATTCTCAACGGCGTATCACGCTTCTCCCCGTGAACCACAATTGTTTCGCCATCTTCGGTCGGGATACGAACGACCTTTTCGTGACAAACTATTTCAGCCTTGTTGCCTGATAACCAATCCATTCCTACCACCACGTCGAAGCTCCCCAGCTGGACTGGTAGTAGATCCAAAGCAAACTCACGTTCTCCCAATTCGATCACACAACCTCTGATAACTTCATTGGCTTCTACTAACTTCCCATTGGCCAATTCGATTGAGTAGGGAATATCTAACTTATTAGCGGCTAAACCAAGCATATTCTTAAACTCTAACGATACGAAGCTATAATCGGCACCAGTATCAAATAAAACGGATGCATAGCGTTGGTTTACAGGGAACGTACCAGTAACGACATTGGGGTCCTGGCGCGCTTCCCTCGCTTCGATTTGGAACACTCTTCCACGGGCTTGGTTTAACTCTGGGCAGTTCCTCTTAAAGTGCCCGATATCTCCACAGTTAAAGCATCCAAGTCTTTGCCCGTTTCCACCTCCATTTCCAGCTTGGTTGTTGTTTTGGTTCGCATTACCAGCTTGATTCGCAATGTTGCCTCGACTCCCGTTTCCTCCATTGTTTCCTTGTGGGCGATTCCCAATACCACCACGATTATTTCTATTTCCAAATCCTCCTTGGCCTCCCCAGCCAGCACTAGCCCAACAAGAATCCTTCAAGTGGCCAGTCTTTCCACAAGCTTCACATACTTTTGGCCCGCATCGGCCAGAATGGTGGCGTTGGCAGGTATTGCACTTGGACTGGGTGCCCATATATCATTTTCCTTTCTTCCCATTACCAGCTGTAACCTGAGCTGGCGTGCTTGGTTCTCCTTTCTTAACAACCACACTGGCGCCTTGCTTGAAGTTCGAGAACTTCCGTTTGTTACCTCCTGATGACTCGACGTGAGTCTCTGCCTTCTTTGTCTTGATCTCATCAAACTTGTTCAGGCGAATAGCCTCTTCAGTGAGAGCTACGCTCAAATCGATCGCCTCAGTAATTGTCGTAGGCTTGGATGAGGTCACCATGCTTATGATTTGAGGAGATAGTCCCCAAATGAAACGTTCAATCCGCTTGAACTCCGGAGTGACCATGTAGGGTACCACATGCGATAAGTCATGGAACCTTTGAACGTATTCTGCGATCTTTGGACCTTCCATTTTCAAATGCCAGAACTCGGTTTCCAATCTTTGGATTTCTGCGCGAGAGCAGTACTTCCTGCGCATAAGTTCCTTCAGTTCGGTCCAGGTTAGCGCGTAGGCAGCAGCTTCACCAAGTGTCTGTACTTGCAGATTCCACCAAGAGAGGGCTCCATCCAAGAATAGCCCTGAGATATAGGTGACTTGCTGATCTAGTGCGCATTTTCTCATGCGAAGAACAGATTCAGTTTTCTCGGCCCAACGAACAAAGGCGACAGCACCCCCTGTGCCATCAAAGTTGACCGGTTTGCAGTCTAGAAACTGCTTGTAGGTGCACCCTGCACATACGTTATAACATACGATCGGCATTAGCATCTTTGCTAAAGATATCCAATTAGGTCATGGTATATCTAAATGTCTTAGTATTACCATGAGGTGGATTATTGTTGTTGCCAGAGTTGCTTCCACTAGTCCCTCCTTGAGAGGCGGCGTATTGTGCGATGGCAGCAGCGATAATTTGCTGGAGTTCCGCCTCATTGGTAGGCATGCGTGTCTCACGTCTCGGCGGCATCTTCTAAAAGATGTGTTTACGTCGGTCAGGCCATAGTTATAATACATACGCTTTATGATAGTAATAGTACATAACATCTCATGTTATAATCATATTAATCACACAACATCCCATGTCACAAACATCAATCACACAACATCCCATGTCACAAACATCAATCACACCACATCCCATGTCATAGAATACAAATAACCAAATCAAGCATCAAATATGATGAGAATACTGCGATTGCCATATATTGAGACCGCATAATAAGCGTACAAGTACATCACAGTGTCATGCAATCATCATCGACTAAGGGTTACATCACCCTAGTCCAAAAACTATATCAAATCAGTGTCAATACATCAAATACATGTCAACAAAAGTCAGAATCATAATGTAGTTTCCAAAAATGCTGTGCAGTCAAAAGCATTCGTCGTCTTCTCACCAACGTCTACCTATACGGTACTGAAGAGCTCTACACGGATGGCGGTGGAGGAGGGGGAAAGTGAGTGTAAAACAAGCGGCGCAAATGGAGTCAGTCCTCCTCCATGGCTCTCTGGGTACGCAAGAATGAAGCAACCTGCTGCTCCAGGGCAAAAAGGCGTGCAGCATAGTCTGGTGGTACAGGTCGAGAGGGCTGCAAAGGAGAGTGGGTCTGACCCTGGCACTGACACGGCGGCGGCTGGGCTCTCTCAAGCTCCTGAATGCGCTGCGTGTGTGCCTCGTGCTGGGTGACAAAAGACATCAGAACGTCCTCAATAGTATACCCCATGTGGAAAGAATGGTAGGGGTCAGTCGGTGGCATAGCAGAAGGTGACGCCCAAAGAAGCGGCTCACTGGTGGGATCAAAAGGTGCCACATGAAATGGAGAAACAGGGGGAAAAGTAGCAGACGGTGGTATAGCAGGGATAGATATCGGTACATGTCCAAAAGGGTGAGCCGAAGAACCCTCTCCAGCTCGTGCTGGAGGTGTAAACCGAGGAAATGAAAAGGAGGTATCAACGTGACGGGTATCAGTGATATGAGGAGGAATAGGTGGAACCTCATCATCCGCATGAATCCACCCACACTGGGCGTGCTCATCTCGTGGGTCAATCTGTGCCTCAAAAAGTGCACGATCAAACTGAACTGGCATAGGATCATGGTGAGGTGCAACAAGAGGGTCAACTGGTGCATCAGCAATAAGTGGGGGATCAACATGATTAGCAGCAATGACATGATCGCCCTCCAACAACGGGGCATCTACTGGGTGATCATCAATAGGTGGGTCAGCAATGACAGGCTCAACAATAGGTGCGTCAGCATGAACTGGGTCATGCTCAAGCACTGGGTCAGGAGCAGGGTCGAGTGGCTGCTCGGGCTCATCAAAGGCCATCTCAAAATCAAACTCAGGGTCGATGGGATCAACTGGTTCAACTGGGTCAACCGGATCCTCCATAGGCTGATCCATGGGTATAAACTCTATATCCTCATCTAGGTCGAATCATGTGGGAAAGACAGGATCGGAATCCTCCACATCCTCGTGGTCGAAAGTAAAACTAGGAATAGGGGCAACAGAGGATGCCTGGTCGGGATCTGATCCATGTGAGAAGTGCTGCGCACTCTGGGTGTGTGAAGGTGCGGAAGCCACAGACTCGAAAGAGTCTGGGACCGGTGAGTGAGCAGGTGACTCCTCAGCGGGAGCATCTGCGATCAACAAAAGATCTCCAGCAGGAAGAAGGGCCTCGCCCTGAACCTCATCCTCTAAGGGCTCGTCATCAAACAGACCGACGTCGCCATCATCGTCGGCGTCGAGAAGCAAATCGTAAGCAGGATATGAAGCAAGCGGTATGGGAGCAGGGATCTCCACTAACGGTAGGTCCCCGGCCAAAGGGCCATCAGCGAGCTCATCAGCACCATCAGGTAAAGCAAAGGGCTGAAAATCATCCTCGTCTGTGCTAGTAACGTCGGATGTGTGGACCTCGTGCTCTGAAGGCTCTAGGTCATCTGATACTATAGGTCTAGGTCCTATGGTGTCTGAGTCACCTGTGCTAGAGGTGTCCATAGTGTGTGTAACATAAACACAAACATGCACAAACAATCAATCATATAATCAAATAATCACATAAGTCACCAAGTAAGCATTCAAATAGTTCTCCTAGTCCCACTAGCCTCCCAGCCTCCCAGACTGCTCTTCCTAGTCCCACTAGGTAATTCTCCCAGCCTCTCAGACTGCTCTTCCTAGTCCCACTAGCCAATTCTCCTAGTCCCACTAGCCAACTACCTCGATCTCCCAGACCGAGCCTCGGCCTCCCAGACCGAGCCTCAGCCTTTCTAGACTGAGCCTATAAATAATAAATAAAATGTGCTCAACATTTGTTTGTAAAAAGTTTTGGATCTGGACTTAAGTGGTATGCAGTAAAAATGTTTTTGTGAGAGCCCTAGTGATCATAGTCTAGACTCGAGAAAGAATCCTAGTTTGCTATGATCAGAGCTCTGATACCAAGCTGTCACACCCTGGCTTTGCGGAAGCGTGGTTAATTGGGTGTGACTTCTTAATACCATAGTTTAACCATAACAAAGCTATATGAAATAAAACCATGCAAGATCATCCATAGATTTAAGTTTTAAAAACCGAAGTAACATAACATTGTCTTATGGACTTACAACATCATAACATAAAATATTGTTTGAAAGACATAAACATCAACTTGAATGAAACGTAGTTTAAGATTTGTGACTCGTCCAGGAAAAAGTCACATTTCCTAAACCCGGATGACCTCGGAACCCATATGCAGCGGGAAAACATAACATACCGCGCCAGATCTTTAATTCCCTGAAATACATGTAAGTTGAAAAATCAACAATAATGTTGAGCGAGTTCATGTGTAGTGAGTAAAACACCTGTAAGTATAAAAATCCTGGTATGTAGCAAATAAGGAAAAAGAGATCACCAATGGTTTGCAAGGCCATTGATATGTGTGAAGTGCAAGTAGGAAGACTCAAACCTTGCGATTTTGCGTCGGGGCACAAAGTCACCCCGAGGTCCGTACAGTTGGACCTGGGGTTGGGCTCGCTACACCCAGATAGATCTACCGCTTACGTCCCTCGGTCCTACAATGAGGATTAATGGCCTCCAGTTCACGCCTACCCACTCACATGATCTAAGTAATAAACCTCCTTACGCTAACCATACCATGTATAAAGTACTTGTAATCAAAGTAACATGTATTTCACCCCCGTAGTTTAGAAAACTGAAAACAGTTAAGAGAAAAGGGGGACATGAACTCACCGTGGTGCGTCTCCACCAAGTATGCCTCCAAATCAAGCAGCTATATGACGACCTACACGTACTAACTCTATTAGATGGACGGCCGTGCCTTAGCTTTATGGTTTAAGTTTTTGGGAAATAGTTAGGCAACTATTTCGTGTTTACATTCTATATATACTTGGTAGTCATTTTCCTTCCCAAGGATGGGGGATTTAATACATGTGCGTTCGTATAATTCGGATTACACTATTAAGTCTCACTTAATATATTTTATTCCTAACTCCAAAATATAAATATTCTTCCCAAAAATATTATATTTTAATACATGCGATTTTCCCAAAATAATACTTAGTAATATTATTTTTACTCTAAAAATAATATTTACGTAGTTCACAAAATAATCATAAACACTTATACAAGTGATGTTGTGAAAAATATATACTAAATATATTTATGTATCACGTTTTATTTTGTGAAATCCCACCTCCGGTATTTTGTAAATAAGTCGTGGCGAAATCTATAATTTGAAAACAAGTCAAAATGTATTTCTAACACTTATAGTGAAAATATTTCTAAGTGTTAGGTTTTTGGAAAAATTTCGCCAGGGTTTCCTCTGTAACTGGAGGTGGCCACGCTTTCAAGCGTATCATTTTCTTTTATAAATCAAACCAACAATTTTCTCAATCATCAATAAGCATTATTCAACCATCAAACTAGTCAAAATAGATGTAAATCGCAAAAATACATGAACTTGTGGCTTTTCCAAAATATGTAGTATATTCCCATCATTTTTAGTGGATCTTTACATAAAACAATCCGATTTTGTAAAAACCTCGTTTTTAAAGAAATTCCATCTTTACAACTTCTCGTCATCTTTTCAAAAATAGTTATTTTGTCGAAACTTTGTGTTACACAAGTGTTTACACACTTGTGTGTTCTAAAAACCATTCGTGTTAGTGTAAGATCCGTCTTTAAAAATATGTTTTCTCTTGACACTTGGTCCTTTGAAAATACCACTTGTAGATCCGTAGATCTACTAGTTTTAAACACTATTTCACAAACAAAATCGCTTTTACACAAGTTCATGATTTGTGTGTGGTAGAGTTTCATCCTTTAACCCTTGTTACTTTCAAAACAACCTTATGTCATGATCCATGATCATGACCAACTCGGGTTAAATGACGATCCGAGCTACCACAACATAGATCGGGTCCAAATAATCACACAAATCAAATACTACATGATTTACACAACATATGAGCTTTTAACCATCACTTTTAGTGTTTTAAGTAGACTTTTATGTATCATTTTGTATGTTTACGAGTTTTAACCGTTACAAATCATATTAACCACTTAAAAATAGTTCGAGTAGGTGATTTAAGTAACATACCACTAGCTCGAGGCTAGGGAAGAATCTAAGCGCAAATGGGGTGGATAAAAGCAAGATAAGGAGGTCCTTCGCCTTCCGATTGCACCAAGCTTTTTCGTATGAGATCCTTATCACTTGTAGATGATTGGAATGGCTTGCATGGAATCGAAAATAGATGGATGGGGGGGTGGGTGCTCTCGGCCGAAAGTTCAAAGAGAGGGAGAGAGTTGTTGAGTTTGAGTGATGGTTATGTTGTTAAGTGTGTGTAAATCTTGGAACTTATAGACAAATCATAAGATGATTGTCCAATGGATCATGTGTCTAGATGATATTAAGCATGAGAGATTATAATAATCAAGTTTGTACAAAGTGTGTCCCCTCTAGTTGGGGACGGTTAGAGAGGGGGGGGGGGGGGTACCTAGTCCAAAACCAACTAAATGTTAAGTATATTAGTTAGGTTAAGTAAGTTAGTTAAGTGCTTAACCCGGTTAGTTGTGTGTCACGCGTTACAATGGGTGTTAGGGTATTCAGGGACCCTAACTGGCTCAGAAAAAGATGAATAATGAAAATAACAATATTTTCATGTTTCGGGTACAGTCCGGTTGTTCGGTTGGATAGTAATCCGTTAAAGCGCTAACAAAGGTTCACTAAGGTTCAGCATGTAAAAAAAAATGTAGTGACAGCAAGTAAAGTATGATGCAAGTAAGTACATGTATCAGTATTCAAGTAGCAGTTTATTCACAAGTTCAAGCAAGCACAGTAATTAAGCAGTAATTAATTATTAATTAAGTCGTACGGATACATGGTTTAGTGAGGGTTGTCACACTAAACACATTCCTTAAATTGTAGCCATTTGTTGAGTGTTTTCTTTTTGGTGTCTAATCCGCATATATATCACCATTTCCCTTGATTTTCTTGACTGTATATCTCTTAAATGTCAACATATACACGTGTGATTTAGTTTATGTAGATTTTTCAATACCGAGAACCCCAATCAGAGATTAAAAAAGGTGTAAGGTTCACAATGGTGTAGAATTAAAATGGGATATACCGGGCTAGGATTCGAGTTATAGGAACAAGGGCCAAACCAACCATCCAAGAATGGAATCGTCAACCGAAAACACTTGAAAACCTCCTAGAAGCAGCTTTTCTTGCCACCAGACCTTTCTCTATCAATTAGGAATCTAATGCCGTCACTAAACACATTCCATAAATTGTAGCCATTTGTTGTGTGTTTTTTTTTTGGTGTCTAATCCGCATATATATCACCATTGTCCTAGATTTTCTTGACTGTATATCTCTTAAATGTCAACATATACACATGTGATTTAGTTTACGAAGATTTTTCAATGCCAAGAACCTCGATCAGAGAGTAAAAAAGGCGTAAGGTTCACAATGGTGTAAAATTAAAATGGGATATACCTGGCTAGGATTCCAGTTACAGGAACAAGGGCCAATCCAACCACCCAAGAATGGAATCGTCGAGCGAAAATACATGACAACCTCCTTGAAGCAGCTTTGTTGCCACCAGACCTTTCTCCATCAATTAGGAATCTGATGCCGTCACTAAATACATTCCATAAATTGTAGCCATTTGTTGAGTGTTTTTTTTTTGTGTCTAATCCGGATATATATCACCATTTCCCTTGATTTTCTTGACTGTATATATCTCTTAAATGTCAACATATACATGTGTGATTTAGTTTACGAAGATTTTTCGATGCCGAGAACCTCGATCAGAGAGTAAAAAAGGCATAAGGTTCACAATGGTGTAAAATTAAAATGGGATATACCGGGCTAGGATTCGAGTTACAGGAACAAGGGCCAAACCGACCACCCAAGAATGGAATCCTCGAGCGAAAACACATGAAAACCTCCTAGAAGCAGCTTTTCTTACCACCAGACCTTTCTTCATCAATTAGGAATCTGATGCCGTCACTAAACACATTCCTTAAATTGTAGCCATTTGTTGAGTGTTTTTTTTGTGTCTAATCCGCATATATATCACCATTGCCCTTGATTTTCTTGACGGCATATCTCTTAAATGTCAACATATATACGTGTGATTTAGTTTACGAAAATTTTTCAATGCCTAGAACCTTGATCAGAGAGTAAAAAAGGCGTAAAGTTCACAATGGTGTAAAATTAAAATGGGATATACCGGGCTTGGATTCAAGTTACAGGAACAAGGGGCAAACCAACCACCCAAGAATGGAATCGTCGAGCAAAAACCCTTAACCACCTCCTAGAAGCAGCTTTTCTTGACACCAGACCTTTCTCCATCAATTAGGAATATGATGCCGTCACTAAACACATTCCTTAAATTGTAGCCATTTGTTGAGTGTTTTTTTTTGGTGTCTAATCCGCATATATATCACCATTGCCCTTGATTTTCTTGACTGTATATCTCTTAAATGTCAACGTATACACGTGTGATTTAGTTTACGAAGATTTTTCAATGCCGAGAACCTCGATCAGAGAGTAAAAAAGGCGTAAGGTTCACAATGGTGTAAAATTAAAATGGGATATACCGGGCTAGGATTCGAGTTAAAGGAACAAGGGCCAACCAACCATCCAAGAATGGAATCGTCGAGCGAAAACACTTGACAACCTCCCAGAAGCAGCTTTTCTTGCCACCAGACATTTCTCCATCAATTAGGAATCTGATGCCGTCACTAAACACATTCCTTAAATTGTAGCCATTTGTTGAGTGTTTTTTTTGTGTCTAATCCGCATATATATCACCATTGCCCTTGATTTTCTTGACTGCATATCTGTTAAATGTCAACATATATACGTGTGATTTTGTTTACGAAAATTTTTCAATGCCTAGAACCTTGATCAGAGAGTAAAAAAGGCGTAAAGTTCACAATGGTGTAAAATTAAAATGGGATATACCGGGCTTGGATTCAAGTTACAGGAACAAGGGGCAAACCAACCACCCAAGAATGGAATCGTCGAGCAAAAACCCTTAACCACCTCCTAGAAGCAGCTTTTCTTGCCACCAGACCTTTCTCCACCAATTAGGAATATGATGCCGTCACTAAACACATTCCTTAAATTGTAGCCATTTGTTGAGTGTTTTTTTTTTTTGTCTAATCCGCATATATATCACCATTGCCCTTGATTTTCTTGACTGTATATCTCTTAAATGTCAACGTATACACGTGTGATTTAGTTTACGAAGATTTTTCAATGCCGAGAACCTCGATCAGAGAGTAAAAAGGCGTAAGGTTCACAATGGTGTAAAATTAAAATGGGATATACCGGGCTAGGATTCGAGTTAAAGGAACAAGGGCCAACCAACAATCCAAGAATGGAATCGTCGAGCGAAAACACTTGACAACCTCCCAGAAGCAGCTTTTCTTGCCACCAGACCTTTCTCCATCAATTAGGAATCTGATGTCGTCACTAAACACATTCCTTAAATTGTAGCCATTTGTTGAGTGTTTTTTTTTGGTGTGTAATCTGCATATATATCACCATTGCCGTTAATGTTCTTGACTGTATATCTCTTAAATGTCAACATATATACGTGTGATTTAGTTTGCGAAGATTTTTCAATGCCTAGAACCTTGATCAGAGAGTAAAAAAGGCGTAAGGTTCACAATGGTGTAAAATTAAAACGGGATATATCGGGCTAGGATTCAAGTTACAGGAACATGGGGCAAACCAACCACCCAAGAATGGAATCGTCAAGCAAAAACCCTTGAAAACCTCCTAGAAGCAGCTTTTCTTGCCACCAGACCTTTCTCTATCAATTAGGAATCTAATGCCGTCACTAAACACATTCCATAAATTGTAGCCATTTGTTGTGTGTTTTTTTTTGGTGTCTAATCCGCATATATATCACCATTGTCCTAGATTTTCTTGACTGTATATCTCTTAAATGTCAACATATACACATGTGATTTAGTTTACGAAGATTTTTCAATGCAAAGAACCTCGATCAGAGAGTAAAAAAGGCGTAAGGTTCACAATGGTGTAAAATTAAAATGGGATATACCGGGCTAGGATTCGAGTTACAGGAACAAGGGCCAAACCAACAATCCCAGAATGGAATCGTCGAGCGAAAACACTTGACAGCCTCCTAGAAGCAGCTTTTCTTGCCACCAGACCTTTCTCCATCAATTAGGAATATGATGTCGTCACTAAACACATTCTTTAAAATGTAGTCATTTGTTGAGTGTTTTCTTTTTGGTGTCTAATCTGCATATATATCACCATTGCCCTTGATTTTCTTGACTGTATATCTCTTAAATGTAAACGTATACACGTGTGATTTAGTTTATGTAGATTTTTCCATTCCAAGAACCTCGATCAGAGAGTAAAAAAGGCGTAAGGTTCACAATGGTGTAAAATTAAAATCGGATATACAGGTCTAGGATTCGAGTAACAGGAACAAGGGCCAAACCAACCACCCAAGAATGGAATCGTCGAGCAAAAACACTTGACAACCTCCTAGAAGCAGCTTTTCTTGACACCAGACCTTTCTTCATCAATTAGGAATCTGATGCCGTCACTAAACACATTCCTTAAATTGTAGCCATTTTTGTGTGTTTTCTTTTTGGTGTCTATTCCGCATATATATCACCATTACCCTCGATTTTCTTGACTGTATATCTCTTAAATGTCAACATATACACGTGTGATTTAGTTTACGAAGTTTTTTCAATGCCGAGAACCTCGATCAGAGAATGAAAAAGGCGTAAGGTTCACAATGGTGTAAAATTAAAATCGGATATACCGGGCTAGGTTTCGAGTTACAGGAACACGGGCCAAACCAACCATCCAAGAATGGAATCGTCGAGCGAAAACACTTGACAACCTCCTAGAAGTAGCTTTTCTTACCACCAAACCTTTCTCTATCAATTAGGAATCTGATGCCGTCACTAAACACATTCCTTAAATTGTAGCCATTTGTTGAGTGTTTTCTTTTTGGTGTCTAATCTGCATATATATCACCATTGCCCTTGATTTTCTTGACTGTATATCTCTTAAATGTCAACATATACACGTATGATTTAGTTTACGAAGATTTTTCAATTCTGAGAACCTCGATCAGAGAGTAAAAAAGGTGTCAGGTTCACAATGGTGTAAAATTAAAATGGGATATACCAGGATAGGATTCGAGTTACAGGAACAAGGGCCAAACCAACCACCCAAGAATGGAATTGTCGAGCGAAAATACTTGACAACCTCCTAGAAGCAGCTTTGTTGCCAGCAGACCTTTCTCCATCAATTAGGAATCTGATGCCGCACTCAACACATTCCTTAAATTGTAGCCATTTGTTGAGTGTTTTTTCTTGGTGTCTAATTCGCATATATATCACCATTGCCTTTGATTTTCTTGACTGTATATATCTCCTAAATGTCAACATATACACGGGTGACTTAGTTTACCAAGATTTTTCGATGCCGAGAACCTCGATCAGAGAGTAAAATTAAAATGGGATATACCGGGCTAGGATTTGAGTTACAGGAACAAGGGCTAGACCAACCACCCAAGAATGGAATCGTCAAGCGAAAACACTTGATAACCTCCTAGAAGCAGCTTTGTTGCCACCAGACCTTTCTCCATCAATTAGGAATCTGATGCCGTCACTAAACACATTCCTTAAATTGTAGCCATTTGTTGAGTGTTTTTTTTGTGTGTCTAATTCGCATATATATCACCATTGCCCTTGATTTTCTTGACTGTATATCTCTTTAATGTCAACATATATACGTGTGATTTAGTTTATTAATATTTTTCAATGCAGAGAACCTTGATCAGAGAGTAAAAAAGGTGTCAGGATCACAATGGTGTAAAATTAAAATGGGATATACTGGACAAAGATTCAAGTTACAGGAACAAGGGGCAAACCAACCACCCAAGAATGGAATCGTCGAGCGAAAACACTTGACAACCTCCTAGAAGCATCTTTTCTTGCCACCTGACCTTTCTCCATCAATTCGGAATCTTATGCCGTCACTAAACACATTCCTTAAATTGTAGCCATTAATTGTTGAGTGTTTTTTTTTTGGGTCTAATCCGCTTATATATCACCATTGCCCTTGATTTTCTTGACTGTATATCTGTTTAATGTCAACATATACACGTGTGATTTAGTTTACGAAGATTTTTCAATGCCAAGAACCTCGATCAGAGAGTAAAAAAGGTGTAACGTTCATAGTGGTGTAAAATTAAAATGGGATATACCGGGCTAGGATTCGAGTTACAGGAACAAGGGCCAAACCAACTACCCAAGAATGGAATCGTCAAGCGAAAACACTTGACAACCTCCTAGAAGCAGCTTTTCTTGCCACCAGACCTTTCTCCATCAATTAGGAATCTGATACCGTCACTAAACACATTCCTTAAATTGTAGCCATTTGTTGAGTGTTTTTTTTGTCTAATCCGCATATATATCACTATTGCCCTTGATTTTCTTGATTGTATATCTCTTAAATGTCAACATATACACGTGTGATTTAGTTTACGAAGATTTTTCAATGCCGAGAACCTGGATCAGAGACTAAAAAAGGTGTATGGTTCACAATGGTGTAAAATTAAAATGGGATATACCGGGCTAGGATTCGACTTACAGGAACAAGGGCCAAACCAACCACCCAAGAATGGAATCGTCGAGCGAAAACACTTGACAACCTCCTAGAAGCAGCTTTTCTTGCCACCAGACCTTTCTCCATCAATTAGGAATCTGATGCCGTCACTAAACACATTCCTTAAATTGTAGCCATTTGTTGAGTGTTTTTTTTTTTGTGTCTAATCCGCATATATATCACCATTGCCCTTGATTTTCTTGACTATATATCTCTTAAATGTCAACATATACTGTGTGATTTAGTTTACGAAGATTTTTCAATGCTAAGAACTTCGATCAGAGAGTAAAAAAGGCGTAAGGTTCACAATGGTGTAAAATTAAAACGAGATATACCGGGCTAGGATTCGAGTTACAGAAACAATGGCCAAACCAACCACCCAAGAATAGAATCGTCGAGCGAAAACACTTGACAACCTCCTAGAAGCAGCTTTTCTTGCCACCAGACCTTTCTCCACCAATTAGGAATCTGATGCCTTCAGTAAACACATTCCTTAAATTGTAGCCATTTGTTGAGTGTTTTTTTTTTTTTGTGTCTAATCCCCATATATATCACCATTGCCCTTAATTTTCATGATTGTATATCTCTTAAATGTCAACATATACACGTGTGATTTAGTTTATGAAGATTTTTCAATGCCGAGAAGCTAGATCAAAGAGTAAAAAAGGCGTAAGGTTCACAATGGTGTTAAATTAAAATGGGATATACCGGGCTAGGATTCGAGTTACAGAAACAATGGCCAAACCAACCACCCGAGAATAGAATCGTCGTGCGAAAACACTTGACAACCTCCTAGAAGCAGCTTTTCTTGCCACCAGACCTTTCTCCATCAATTAGGAATCTGATGCCGTCAGTAAACACGTTCCTTAAATTGTAGCTATTTGTTGAGTGTTTTTTTTGTGTCTAATCCCCATATATATCACCATTGCCCTTGATTTTCTTGACTGTATATCTCTTAAATGTCAACATATACACGTGTGATTTAGTTTATGAAGATTTTTCATTGCCGAGAAGCTTGATCAGAGAGTAAAAAAGGTGTAAGGTTCACAATGGTGTTAAATTAAAATGGGATATACCTGGCTAGAATTCGAGTAACAGGAACAAGGGCGAAACCAACCACCCAAGAATGGAATCATCGAGCGAAAACACTTGACAACCTCCTAGAAGCAGCTTTTCTTGCCACCCGACCTTTCTCCATCAATTAGGAATCTAATGCCGTCTCTAAACACATTCCTTAAATTGTAGCCATTTGTTGAGTGTTTTTTTTTTTTGTGTCTAATCTGCATATATATCACCATTGCCCTTGATTTTCTTTACTGTATATCTCTTAAATGTTAACATATATACGTGTGATTTAGTTTACGAAGATTTTTCAATGCCGAGAACCTCGATCAGAGAGTAAAAAAGGCTTAAGGTTCATAGTGGTGTAAAATTAAAATGGGATATACCGGGCTAGGATTCGAGTTACAGGAACAAGGGCCAAACCAACCACCCAAGAATGGAATCGTCAAGCGAAAACACTTGAGAACCTCTGAAGAGCAGCTTTTCTTGCCACCAAACCTTTCTCAATCAATTAGGAATCTAATGTCGTCACTAAACACAATCCTTAAATTGTAGCCATCTGTTGAGTGTTTTTTTTGGTGTCTAATCCGCATATATATCACCGTTGCCCTGGATTTTCTTGACTGTATACATCTTAAATATCAAGATATACACGTGTGATTTAGTTTACGAAGATTTTTCAATGCCGAGATCCCCAATCAGAGAGTAAAAAAGGCGTAAGGTTCACAATGGTGTAAAATTAAAATGGAATATACCTGGCTAAGATTCGAGTTACTGGAACAAGGGCCAAACCAACCACCCAAACATGGAATCGTCGAGCGAAAACACTTGACAACCTCCTAGAAGCAGCTTTTCTTGCCACCAGACCTTTCTCCATCAATTAGGAATCTGATGCCGTCACTAAGCACATTCGTTAAATTGTAGCCATTTGTTGAGTGTTTTTTTTTTTTGTGCCTAATCCGCATATATATCACCATTGCCCTTGATTTTCTTGACTTTATATCTCTTAAATGTCAACATATACACGTGTGATTTAGTTTACGAAGATTTTTCAATGCCAAGAACCTCGATCAGAGAGTAAAAAAGGCGTAAGGTTCACAATGGTGTAAAACTAAAAAGGGATATACCGGGCTTGGATTCGAGTTACAGGAACAAGGGCCAAACCAACCACCCAAGAATCTGTCAATTAGGAATCTGATGCCGTCACTAAACACATTCCTTAAATTGTAGCCATTTGTTGTGTGTTTTTTGTGTCTAATCCGCATATATATCACAATTGCCCTTGATTTTCTTGACTGTATATCTCTTAAATGTCAACATATACATGTGTGATTTAGTTTATGAAGATTTTTCAATGCCGAGAACCTCGATCAGAGAGTAAAAAAGGTGTCAGGTTCACAATGGCGTAAAATTAAATTGGATATACCGGGCTAGGATTCGTGTTACAAGAACAAGGGCCAAACCAACCAACCAAGAATGGAATCGTCGAGCGAAAACACTTGACCACCTCCTAGAAGCAGCTTTTCTTGCCACCAGACCTTTCTCCATCAATTAGGAATATGATGCCGTCACTAAACACATTCCTTAAATTGTAGCCATTTGTTGAGTGTTTTTTTTTGGTGTCTAATCCGCATATATATCACCATTGCCCTTGATTTTCTTGACTGTATATCTCCTAAATGTAAACATATACACGTGTAATTTAGTATACGAAGATTTTTCAATGCCGAGAACCTCGATCAAAGAGTAAAAAATGTGTAAGGTTCACGATGGTGTAAAATTATAATGCGATATACCAGGCTAGGATTCGAGTTACAAGAACAAGGGCCAAACCAACCACCCAAGAATGGAATCGTCGAGCGAAAACACTTGACAACATCCAAGAAGCAGCTTTTCTTGCCACCTGACATTTCTCCATCAATTAGGAATCTGATGCTGTCACTAAACACATTCTTTAAATTGTAGCCATTGGTTGAGTGTTTTTTTTTTTGGTGTCTAATCCACATATATATCACCATTGCCCTTGATTTTCTTGACTGTATATCTCTTAAATGTCAATATATACACGTGTGATTTAGTTTACGAAGATTTTTCAAAGCCGAGAACATCGATCAGAGAGTAAAAAAGGTGTAAGGTTCACAATGGTGTAAAATTAAAATGGGATATATCGGGCTAGGATTCGAGTTACAGGTACAAGGGCGAAACCAATCACCCAGGAATGGAATCGTCAAGCGAAAAACTTGACAACCTCCTAGAAGCAGCTTTTCTTGCCACAAGACCTGTTGGTGCATTCCTCTGTCGTCTTCGTCTTATGTCGAGTCTCGGGTTCGTTGCAAAGCTGAACAAGAGTGATGTCATCATATATGATGATGACATCATATATGTGACATCATCATATGCATCGTCACATGTAGACAAAACAAAATTCTAGATGTAACCGTTTGAAAGTCAAACTTGTAATTGTTTGAGGCATGACCGTTTGAATATGTCATGACTGTTTGAGATGGTGACCGTTTGAGATAGTATGTCACCTTCAAACGGTCAGGGTCTTATCCTATAAATAGCCTTCAAACGGTCTCAATTGTAAGTTTCTGATTTCCGACGGCGAAGCCCTGTCGAAGTGTCTCTGTACTGTAAATCTGTTCAAGATCAATAAACAAGACATTTATTAGTGAATACAAGCTAAACGAAGACCGAATCAATGAATTCCGCCTCTGATTCAGTCTGAGCACTCTTCTGATTGACTCGTTAGGTCGTTTCACGATCCTCCAAGACCTTTCTCCAACAATTAGGAATCTGATGCCCATCACTAAACACATTCCTTAAATGGTAGCCATTTGTTGAGTGTTTTTTTTTCTGGTGTCTAATCCGCATATATATCACCATTGCCCTTGATTTTCTTGACTGTATATCTCTTAAATGTCAACATATACACGTGTGATTTAGTTTATGAAGATATTTCAATGCCGAGAAGCATGATCAGAGAGTAAAAAAGGCGTAAGGTTCACAATGGTGTAAAATTAAAATGGAATATACCTGGCTAAGATTCGAGTTACTGGAACAAGGGCCAAACCAACCACCCAAACATGGAATCGTCGAGCGAAAACACTTGACAACCTCATAGAAGCAGCTTTTCTTGCCACCAGACCTTTCTCCATCAATTAGGAATCTGATGCCGTCACTAAGCACATTCGTTAAATTGTAGCCATTTGTTGAGTGTTTTTTTTGGTGCCTAATCCGCATATATATCACCATTGCCCTTGATTTTCTTGACTTTATATCTCTTAAATGTCAACATATACACGTGTGATTTAGTTTACGAAGATTTTTCAATGCCAAGAACCTCGATCAGAGAGTAAAAAAGGCGTAAGGTTCACAATGGTGTAAAACTAAAATGGGATATACCGGGCTAGGATTCGAGTTACAGGAACAAGGGCCAAACCAACCACCCAAGAATCTGTCAATTAGGAATCTGATGCCGTCACTAAACACATTCCTTAAATTGTAGCCATTTGTTGTGTGTTTTTTGTGTCTAATCCGCATATATAACACAATTGCCCTTGATTTTCTTGACTGTATATCTCTTAAATGTCAACATATACATGTGTGATTTAGTTTATGAAGATTTTTCAATGCCGAGAACCTCGATCAGAGAGTAAAAAAGGCGTAAGGTTCACAATGGCGTAAAATTAAATTGGATATACCGGGCTAGGATTCGTGTTACAAGAACAAGGGCCAAACCAACCAACCAAGAATGGAATCGTCGAGCAAAAACACTTGACCACCTCCTAGAAGCAGCTTTTCTTGCCACCAGACCTTTCTCCATCAATTAGGAATATGATGTCGTCACTAAACACATTCCTTAAATTGTAGCCATTTGTTGAGTGTTTTTTTTTTGTGTCTAATCCGCATATATATCACCATTGCCCTTGATTTTCTTGATTGTATATCTCTTAAATGTCAACATATACACGTGTGATTTAGTATACGAAGATTTTTCAATGCCGAGAACCTCGATCAAAGAGTAAAAAATGCGTAAGGTTCACGATGGTGTAAAATTATAACGGGATATACCAGGCTAGGATTCGAGTTACAAGAACAAGGGCCAAACCAACCACCCAAGAATGGAATCGTCGAGCGAAAACACTTGACAACCTCCAAGAAGCAGCTTTTCATTGCACCTGACATTTCTCCATCAATTAGGAATCTGATGCTGTCACTAAACACATTCTTTAAATTGTAGCCATTGGTTGAGTGTTTTTTTTTTGGTGTCTAATCCACATATATATCACCATTGCCCTTGATTTTCTTGACTGTATATCTCTTAAATGTCAACATATACACGTGTGATTTAGTTACGAGGATTTTTCAATGCCGAGAACATCGATTAGAGAGTAAAACAGGTGTAAGGTTCACAATGGTGTAAAATTAAAATGGGATATATCGGGCTAGGATTCGAGTTACAGGAACAAGGGCCAAACCAATCACCCAGGAATGGAATCGTCAAGCGAAAAACTTGACAAACTCCTAGAAGCAGCTTTTCTTTCCACAAGACCTTTCACCATTAATTTGCAATCTGATGTCGTCACTAAACACATTCTTTAAATTGTAGCCATTTGTTGAGAGTTTTTTTTTTGTGTCTAATCCGCATATATATCACCGTTGCCCTTGATTTTCTTGACTGTATATCTCTTAAATATAAAAATATACACGTGTGATTTAGTTTACGAAGATTTTTCAATGCCGAGAACCTAGATCAGAGAGTAAAAAAGGCGTAAGGTTCACAATGGTGTAAAATTAAAATGGGATATACCGGGCTAGGGTTCGAGTTACAGGAACAAGGGCCAAAACAACCACCAAAGAATGGAATCGTCGAGCGAAAACACTTGACAACCTCCTAGAAGCAGCTTTTCTTGCCAGCAGACCTTTCTCCATCAATTAGGAATCTGATGCCGTCACTAAACACATTCCTTAAATTGTAGCCAATTGTTGAGTGTTTTTTTTATGTCTAATCTGCATATATATCTCCATTGCCCTTGATTTTCTTGACTGTATATATCCTAAATGTCAAAATATACACGTGTGATTTAGTTTACGAAGATTTTTCAATGCGGAGAACCTCGATCAGAGAGTAAAAAAGGCGTAAGGTTCACAATAGAGTAAAATTAAAATGAGATATACCGGGCTAGGATTCGAGTTACTGGAACAAGGGCCAAACCAACCACCCAAGAGTGGAATCGTCGAGCGAAAACACTTGACAACCTCCAAGAAGCAGCTTTTCATTCCACCTGACCTTTCCCCATCAATTAGGAATCTGATGCCGTCACTAAACACATTCCTTAAATTGTAGCCATTTGTTGAGTGTTTTTTTAATGTCTAATCAACATATATATCACCATTGCCCTTGATTTTCTTGACTGTATATCTCTTAAATGTCAACATATACACGTGTGATTTAGTTTACAAAGATTTTTCAATGCCGAGAACCTCGATCAGAGAGTAAAAAAGGCGTAAGGTTCACAATGGTGTAAAATTAAAATGGGATATATCGGGCTTAGGATTAGAGTTACAGGAACAAGGGCCAAACCAATCACCCAAGAATGGAATCGTCAAGCGAAAAACTTGACAACCTCCTAGAAGCAGCTTTTCTTTCCACCATACCTTTCTCCATCAATTAGGAATCTGATGCCGTCACTAAACACATTCCTTAAATGGTAGGCATTTGTTGACAGTTTTTTTTCTGGTGTCTAATCCGCATATATATCACCATTGCCCTTGATTTTCTTGACTGTATATCTCTTAAATGTCAACATTTACACGTGTGATTTAGTTTATGAATATTTTTCAATACCGAGAACCTTGATCAGAGAGTAAAAAAGGCGTAAGGTTCACAATGTTGTAAAATTAAAATGGGATATACCGGGCTAGGATTCGAGTTACAGGAACAAGGGCCAAACCAACCACCCAAGAATGAAATCGTCGAGCGAAAACACTTGACAACCTCCTAGAAGCAGCTTTTCTTGCCACCAGACCTTTCTCCATCAATTAGAAATCTGATGCCGTCACTAAACACATTCCTTAAATTGTAGCCATTTGTTGAGTGTTTTTTTTGGTGTCTAATCCGCATATATATCACCATTACCCTTGATTTTCTAGACTGTATGTCTCTTAAATGTCAACATATACACGTGTGATTTAGTTTACGAAGATTTTTCAATGCCGAGAACCTCGATCAGAGAGTAAAAAAGGCGTACGGTTCACAATGGTGTAAAATTAAAATGGGATATACCGGGCTAGGATTCGAGTTACAGGAACAAGGGCCAAACCAACCACCCAAGAATGGAATCGTCGAGCGAAAACACTTGACAACCTCCTAGAAGCAGCTTTTCTTGCCACCAGACCTTTCTCCATCAATTAGGAATCTAATGCCGTCACTAAACACATTCCTTAAATGGTAGCCATTTGTTGAATGTTTTTTTTTTGTGTCTAATCCGCATATATATCACAATTGCCCTTGATTTTCTTGACTGTATATCTCTTAAATGTCAATTTATACACGTGTGATTTAGTTTAAGAAGATTTTTCAATGCCGAGAACCATGATCAGAGAGTAAAAAAGGCGTAAGGTTCACAATGGAGTAAAATTAAAATGGGATATATCGGGCTAGGATTCGAGTTACAGGAACAAGGGCCAAACCAACCACCTAAGAATGGAATCATCGAGCGAAAACACTTGACAACCTCCTAGAAGCAGCTTTTCTTGCCACCAGACCTTTCTCCGTCAATTAGAAATCTGATGCCGTCACTAAACACATTCCTTAAATTGTAGCCATTTGTTGAGTGTTTTTTTATGTCTAATCTGCATATATATCACCATTGCCCTTGATTTTCTTGACTGTATATCTCTTAAATGTCAACATATACACGAGTGATTTAGTTTACGAAGATTTTTCAATGCGGAGAACCTCGATCAAAGAGTAAAAAAGGCGTAAGGTTCACAATAGAGTAAAATTAAAATGAGATATACCGGGCTAGGATTCGAGTTACAGGAACAAGGTCCAAACCAACCACCCAAGAATGGAATCGTCGAGCGAAAACACTTGACAACCTCCTAGAAGCAGCTTTTCTTGCCACCAGACCTTTCTCCATCAATTAGGAATCTGATGCCGTCACTAAACACATTCCTTAAATGGTAGCCATTTGTTGACAGTTTTTTTTCTGGTGTCTAATCCGCATATATATCACCATTGCCCTTGATTTTCTTGACTGTATATCTCTTAAATGTCAACATTAACACGTGTGATTTAGTTTATGAATATTTTTCAATACCGAGAACCTTGATCAGAGAGTAAAAATGGCGTAAGGTTCACAATGTTGTAAAATTAAAATGGGATATACCGGGCTAGGATTCGAGTTACAGGAACAAGGGCCAAACCAACCACCCAAGAATGAAATCGTCGAGCGAAAACACTTGACAACCTCCTAGAAGCAGCTTTTCTTGCCACCAGACCTTTCTCCATCAATTAGAAATCTGATGCCGTCACTAAACACATTCCTTAAATTGTAGCCATTTGTTGAGTGTTTTTTTTTGTGTCTAATCCGCATATATATCACCATTACCCTTGATTTTCTAGACTGTATGTCTCTTAAATGTCAACATATACACGTGTGATTTAGTTTACGAAGATTTTTCAATGCCGAGAACCTCGATCAGAGAGTAAAAAAGGCGTACGGTTCACAATGGTGTAAAATTAAAATGGGATATACCGGCTAGGATTCGAGTTACAAGAACAAGGGCCAAACCAACCACCCAAGAATGGAATCGTCGAGCGAAAACACTTGACAACCTCCTAGAAGCAGCTTTTCTTGCCACCAGACCTTTCTCCATCAATTAGGAATCTAATGCCGTCACTAAACACATTCCTTAAATGGTAGCCATTTGTTGAATGTTTTTTTTTTGTGTCTAATCCGCATATATATCACCATTGCCCTTGATTTTCTTGACTGTATATCTCTTAAATGTCAACTTATACACGTGTGATTTAGTTTAAGAAGATTTTTCAATGCCGAGAACCATGATCAGAGAGTAAAAAAGGCGTAAGGTTAACAATGGAGTAAAATTAAAATGGGATATATCGGGCTAGGATTCGAGTTACAGGAACAAGGGCCAAACCAACCACCTAAGAATGGAATCGTCGAGCGAAAACACTTGACAACCTCCTAGAAGCAGCTTTTCTTGCCACCAGACCTTTCTCCGTCAATTAGAAATCTGATGCCGTCACTAAACACATTCCTTAAATTGTAGCCATTTGTTGAGTGTTTTTTTTATGTATAATCTGCATATATATCACCATTGCCCTTGATTTTCTTGACTGTATATCTCTTAAATGTCAACATATACCCGAGTGATTTAGTTTACGAAGATTTTTCAATGCGGAGAAACTCGATCAAAGAGTAAAAAAGGCGTAAGGTTCACAATAGAATAAAATTAAAATGAGATATACCGGGCTAGGATTCGAGTTACAGGAACAAGGTCCAAACCAACCACCCAAGAATGGAATCATCGAGCGAAAACACTTGACAACCTCCTAGAAGCAGCTTTTCTTGCCACCAGACCTTTCTCCATCAATTAGGAATCTGATGCCGTCACTAAACACATTCCTTAAATTGTAGCCATTTGTTGAGTGTTTTTTTTATGTCTAATCTGCATATATATCACCATTGCCCTTGATTTTCTTGACTGTATATCTCTTAAATGTCAACATATACACGAGTGATTAAGTTTACGAAGATTTTTCAATGCGGAGAACCTCGATCAAAGAGTAAAAAAGGCGTAAGGTTCACAATAGAGTAAAATTAAAATGAGATATACCGGGCTAGGATTCGAGTTACAGGAACAAGGCCCAAACCAACCACCCAAGAATGGAATCGTCGAGCGAAAACACTTGACAACCTCCTAGAAGCAGCTTTTCTTGCCACCAAACCTTTCTCCATCAATTAGGAATCTGATGCCGTCACTAAACACATTCCTTAAATTGTAGCCATTTGTTGAGTGTTTTTTTTATGTCTAATCTGCATATATATCACCATTGCCCTTGATTTTCTTGACTGTATATCTCTTAAATGTCAACATATACACGTGTGATTTAGTTTACGAAGATTTTTCAATGCGGAGAACCTCGATCAGAGAGTAAAAAAGGCATAAGGTTCACAATAGAGTAAAATTAAAATGATATATACCGGGCTAGGATTCGAGTTACAGGAACAAGGGCCAAACCAACCACCCAAGAATGGATTCGTCGATCGAAAACACTTGACAACCTCCTAGAAGCAGCTTTTCATTCCACCTGACCTTTCTCCATCAATTAAGAATCTGATGCCGTCACTAAACACATTCCTTAAATTGTAGCCATTTGTTGAGTGTCTTTTTTAATGTCTAATCAGCATATATATCACCATTGCCCTTGATTTTCTTGACTGTATATCTCTTAAATGTCAACATATATACACGTGTGATTTAGTTTACAAAGATTTTTCAATGCCGAGAACCTCGATCAGAGAGTAAAAAAGGCGTAAGGTTCACAACGGTGTAAAATAAAAATGGGATATACCGGGCTAGGATTCGAGTTACAGGAACAAGGGCCAAACCAACCACCCAAGAATGAAATCGTCGAGCGAAAACACTTGACAACCTCCTAGAAGCAGCTTTTCTTGCCACCAGACATTTCTCCATCAATTAGGAATCTGATGCCGTCACTAAACACATTCCTTAAATTGTAGCCATTTGTTAAGTGTTTTTTTTTGTGTCTAATCCGCATATATATCACCATTGCCCTTGATTTTCTTGGCTGTATATCTCTTAAATGTCAACTTATACACGTGTGACTTAGTTTAAGAAGATTTTTCAATGCCGAGAACCTCAATCAGAGAGTAAAAAAGGCGTAAGGTTCACAATGGAGTAAAATTAAAATGGGATATACCGGGCTAGGATTCGAGTTACAGGAACAAGGGCCAAACCAACCACCCAAGAATGGAATCGTCGAGCGAAAACACTTAACAACCTCCTAGAAGCAGCTTTTCATTCCACCTGACCTTTCTCCATCAATTAGAAATCTGATGCCGTCAATAAACACATTCCTTAAATTGTAGCCATTTGTTTAGTGTTTTTTTTTAATGTCTAATTCGCATATATATCACCATTGCCCTTGATTTTCTTGACTGTATATCTCTTAAATGTCAACATATTCACGTGTGACTTAGTTTATGAAGATTTTTCAATGCCGAGAACCTCGACCAGAGAGTAAAAAAGGTGTAAGGTTCACAATGGTGTAAAATTAAAATGAGATATATCAGGCTTGGATTCGAGTTACAGGAACAAGGGCCAAACCAACCAACCAAGAATGGAATCCTCGAGCGAAAACACTTGACAACCTCCTAGAAGCAGCTTTTCTTGCCACCGGACCTTTCTCCATCAATTAGGAATCTGCTGCCGTCACTAAACACACTCCTTAAATTGTTGCCATTTGTTGAGTGTTTTTTTTATGTCTAATCTGCATATATATCACCATTACCCTTGATTTTCTAGACTGTATATATCTCTTAAATGTCAACATATACACGTGTGATTTAGTTTACGAAGATTTTTCAGTGCCGAGAACCTAGATCAGAGAGTAAAAAAGGCGTAAGGTTCACAATGGTGTAAAATTAAAATGGGATATACCGGGCTAGGATTCGAGTTACAGGAACAAGGGCCAAACCAACCACCCAAGAATGGAATCGTCGAGCGAAAATACTTGACAACCTCCTAGAAGCAGCTTTTCTTGCCACCAGACCTTTCTCCATCAATTAGGAATCTAATGCCGTCACAAAACACATTCCTTAAATTGTAGCCATTTGTTGAGTGTTTTTTTTGGTGTCTAATCCGCATATATATCACCATTGCCCTTGACTTTCTTGATTGTATATCTCTAAAATGTCAACATATACACGTGTGATTTAGTTTACGAAGATTTTTCAATGCCGAGAACCTCAATAAGAGAGTAAAAAAGGCGTAAGGTTCACAATGGTGTAAAATTAAAATGGGATATACCGGTCTAGGATTCGAGTTATAGGAACAAGGGCCAAACCAACCACCCAAGAATGGAATCGTCGAGCGAAAACACATGACAACCTCATAAAAGCAGCTTTTCTTGCCACCAGACCTTTCTCCATCAACTACGAATCTGATGCCGTCACTAAACACATTCCTTAAATTGTAGCCATTTGTTGAGTGTTTTTTTTGGTGTCTAATCCGCATATATATCAACATTGCCTTGATTTTCTTGACAGTATATCTCTTAAATGTCAACATATACACGTGTGATTTAGTTTATGAAGATTTTTCAATGCCGAGAACCTCGTTCAGAGAGTAAAAAAGGTGTGAGGTTTACAATGGAGTAAAATTAAAATGGGATATACCGGGCTAGGATTCGAGTTACAGGAACAAGGGCAAAACCGACCACCCAAGAATGGAATCGTCGAGCGAAAACACTTGACAACCTCCTCGAAGCAGCTTTTCATTCCACCTGACCTTTCTCCATCAATTAGAAATCTGATGCCGTCACTAAACACATTCCTTAAATTGTAGCCATTTGTTGAGTGTTTTTTTAATGTCTAATCCGCATATATATCACCATTGCCCTTGATTTTCTTCACTGTATATCTCTTAAATGTTAAGATATACACGTGTGATTTAGTTTATGAAGATTTTTCAACGCCGAGAACCTCGACCCGAGAGTAAAAAAGGCGTAAGGTTCACAATGATGTAAAATTAAAATGGGATATACCGGGCTAGGATTCGAGTTACAGGAACAAGGGACAAACCAACCACCCAAGAATGGAATCGTCGAGCGAAAATAGTTGACAACCTCCTAGAAGCAGCTTTTCATTCCACCAGACCTTTCTCCATCAATTAGAAATCTGATGCCGTCACTAAACACATTCCTTAAATTGTAGCCATTTGTTGAGTGTTTTTTTTAATGTCTAATCCGCATATATATTACCATTACCCTTGATTTTCTTGACTGTATATCTCTTAAATGTCAACATATACACGTGTGATTTAGTTTATGAAGATTTTTCAATGCCGAGAACCTCGACCAGAGAGTAAAAAAGGCATAAGGTTCACAATGGTGTAAAATTAAAATGGGATATACCGGTCTAGGATTCGAGTTACAGGAACAAGGGCCAAACCAACCAACCAAGAATGGAATCGTCGATCAAAAACACTTTACAACCTCCTAGAAGCAGTTTTTCTTGCCACCAGACCTTTCTCCATCAATTAGGAATCTGATGTCGTCACTAAACACACTCCTTAAATTGCTGCCATTTGTTGAGTGTTTATTTTTGTGTCTAACCTGCATATATATAACCATTACTCTTGATTTTCTAGACTGTATATCTCTTAAATGTCAACATATACACGTGTGATTTAGTTTACGAAGATTTTTCAATGCCGAGAACCTCGATTAGAGAGTAAAAACGGCGTTAGGTTCACAACGGTGTAAAATTAAAATGGGATATACCGGGATAGGATTCGAGTTACAGGAACAAGGGCCAAATCAACCACCCAAGAATGGAATCGTCGAGCGAAAACACTTGACAACCTCCTAGAAGCAGCTTTTCTTGCCACCAGACCTTTCTCCATCAATTAGGAATCTGATGCCGACACTAAACACATTCATTAAATTGTAGCCAGTTGTTGAGTGTTTTTTTGGTGTCTAATCCGCATATATATCACCATTACCCTTGATTTTCTAGACTGTATATCTGTTAAATGTCAACATATACACGTGTGATTTAGTTTACGAAGATTTTCAATGCCAAGAACCTCGATCAGAGAGTAAAAAAGGGTTAAGGTTCACAATGGAGTAAAATTAAAATGGGATATACCGGGCTGGGATTCGAGTTATAGGAACAAGGACCAAACCAACCACCCAAGAATGGAACCGTCGAGCGAAAACACTTGACAACCTCCTACAAGCAGCTTTTCATTCCACCTGAGCTTTCTCCATGAATTAGGAATCTGATGCCGTCACTAAACACATTTCTTAAATTGTAGCCATTTCTTGAGTGTCTCATCCGCATATAAATCACCATTGCCCTTGATTTTCTTGACTGTATATATCTTTTAGATGTCAACATATACATGTGTGATTTAGTTTACGAAGATTTTTAAATGCCGAGAACCTTGATCAGAGAGTAAAAAAGGCGTAAGGTTCACAATGGTGTAAAATTATAATGGGATATACCGGGCTAGGATTCGAGTTACAGGAACAAGGGCCAAACCAACCACTCAAGAATGGAATCGTCGAGCAAAAACACTTGACAACCTTCTAGAAGCAGCTTTTCTTGCCACTAGACCTTTCTCCATCAATTCGGAATCTGATGTTGTTACTAAACACATTCCTTAAATTGTAGCTATTTGTTGAGTGTTTTTTTTTGTGTCTAATCCGCATATATATCACGATTGCCCTTGATTTTCTTGACTGTATATCTCTTAAATGTCAACATATACACGTGTGATTTAGTTTACGAAGATTTTTCAATGCCGAGAACCTCGATCAGAGAGTAAAAAAGGCGTAAGGTTCACAATGGTGTAAAATTAAAATGGGATATACCGGGCTAGGATTCGAGTTAGAGGAACAAGGGCCAAACCAACCACCCAAGAATGGAATCGTCGAGCGAAAACACTAGATAACCTCCTAGAAGCAGCTTTTCTTGCCACCAGACCTTTCTCGATCAATTAGGAATCCGATGCCGTCACTAAATACATTCCTTAAATTGTAGCCATTTGTTGAGTGTTTTTTTTGTGTCTAATCCGCATATATATCACCATTTCCCTTGATTTTCTTGACTGTATATCTCTTAAATGTCAACATATACACGTGTGATTTAGTTTACGAAGATTTTTTCAATGCCGAGAACCTCGATCAGAGAGTAAAAAAAGCGTAAGGTTCACAATGGTGTAAAATTAAAATGGGATATACCGGGCTAGGATTCGAGTTAGAGGAACAAGGGCCAAACCAACCACCCAAGAATGGAATCATCGAGCGAAAACACTTGATAACCTCCTAGAAGCAGCTTTTCTTGCCACCAGACCTTTCTCCATCAATTAGGAATCCGATGCCGTCACTAAATACATTCCTTAAATTGTAGCCATTTGTTGAGTGTTTTTTTTTTGTGTCTAATCCGCATATATATCACCATTTCCCTTGATTTTCTTGACTGTATATCTCTTAAATGTTAACATATACACATGTGATTTAGTTTATGAAGATTTTTCAATGTCGAGAAACTCGATCAGAGAGTAAAAAAGGCTTAAGGTTCACAATGGTGGAAAATTAAAATGGGATATACCGGCCTAGGATTCGAGTTACAGGAACATCGGCCAAACTAACCACCCAAGAATGGAATCGTCGAGCGAAAACAATTGACAACCTCCTAGAAGCAGTTTTTCTTGCCACCAGACCTTTCTCCGTCAATTAGGAATATGATGTCTTCAATAAACACATTCATTAAATTGTAGCCATTTGTTGAATATTGTTAGGATCTGAGTTTCTTTTTCATTGTGTTTTCGTTTGAAGATTAAGAAAATAGAAGTGTAATTGCAGCGGAATATAAATGGAAACAAACTTTGATACACAATCAAATGGGAGAATTGCTTTTCACACACATTTTAACATAGAACCGAATGATTGAATTTATTTCAAGTTTGAATTACAATATGCATGCATGTAACAAACTCCCCCTCAGCCTAAGCTCACAATGTTTGTTCGTACTGGAAGAAAAGTGATGAAAAGATAATAGAACAGTACAGGGTACTGTTCTATTTATAGGCACGCACAAACCACTGTGGCATCTTTGCTGACGTCACCATGATAGTGACATCTAACATCCAAACAAACTCTAACTACTGCCCTCATTACAACTACTGATAGCAAACAACTGATTATAGTATATTACATAGAGATAAACCAAACTACTGATTCTTCATTCCACTGCTTAGTCTTCAGCCGTGCTTCTAGTCTTCAGCAGTACTTGGGACAAGGCAGTTGTTTGAGTCATCAGCATTTTGGTCTTTATCAGTCCTTTAGAATCAACAGCAGTTAGGAAAGGCAGTAGTTGTGTCCATCAGTTGTTAGAGCCATTATCAAGGGGAAAGCTTGTGTACAAACATCTGCTTATTTTGGATCCACTGCTTTGATCTGGTTTTGGCTTTAATCAACTGTTACTTTGGTAGGGTTCAATCCCAACAATCTCCCCCTGGAACAGATGATGCTAAAACCCTTCATTATTGTGGAATTTTATTGCCTCATCAACAATTCCCTTATTTGTCCTTTAAGTTGTAACTCAAAGTCCAGGGCATCTGTATCATCTTCATACCTGCAAAGTGTAAGATCAAGGAGATCATGCAGATCTTCAACACTCAGGCCTAGTGCTTGTTCCCTTGATATTTTCTTCACTTCTCCACTGGATTTGATCAGAGTCAATACGTGGGTCTGTTTGTCAGTTTTCCACTTTAGTATTTTTGAATCCAGTGGGTTTCTTGGGAGATTTTTATTAGATGAGGAATTTAGAGATGATGGTCTGGTGATAACTGGCTGAGTAGTGCCTTGAGCTTTAGGAAGTTCAGGAATATCTGCTATCATTTGTTTGAGGACCATTTTTAAAACTTCATCACCAGCTGCCATATCCTCTGGTGTTTCTGCATCCATATGCTTTGTCTCCTTCTTTGATAGTGGATAGCAGCAGGAGGAGCAGTGGATTTCCTGACTTGCAGCTTTGGTGGTCTTGGTGAAACATCTGCTTTAGGATAGTCAGGTTTTTGTAGAACATTTGGATTTTTCTTTCTTAGTTCCTCCAACTTTTTGTAGATGGCCCTGACTTTATCTTCTTTCCACCTTGTTACCTGATTTCTAGACCCAAAATCAACAGTGATAAGTTCCTCTTTCATTCTCTTCAGTTGTAACACTTTATCTGGTACATTCTTCATGTATTTTGACCAAACAGGAGGAGTGTGTTTCACTTTGTCTTTATTCACTTTTTTCAATTCTTTCCAACTCCTCTTTGAGTTCACCCACTGTCCATTCTTTATATTGAGCTTTGTCACCTTTGTACCTTTTGAAGGCCATGATGTGCTCAATGTAATCTTTTCTTAAAGTTTCATCATCTCTTTCTGAAAGCTTTTGACACAAATCTTTTGAAAACTGCTCCAAAGTTCTGACTTGTGTGAGCAGGAATTGATAGTGCCTTTGAATTTCTTTATCAGATTTTCCTTGTGAGTTTCTTTTAGAGATATCCTCTGCTTGTTGAGCCTTTATCTTTAAATATTCTTGAATATTATTTAGCCTTGGATATCCTTGGACAGATGGTAGGTTTCTTTCAGCAGGGTCATCTTCAGAATAAAAAGATTTGATCTCTTCTCTGACTGCTATAAGTTCTAAGGGGTACCGGACAGCTGCAGAAACAATGGCAGTGTTTGGATTTACAACTTGTGCTGAAGAGATTGGAACAGGGTTTGGTAAGGTAACGAGGGACAGTGGTTGTGAAGATATAGGTGGTGAAGGTTCATTATTCAGAATAATCCTTCTCCTTTTGATGTTAGGAGAGGCTGGTGGTGATTGGATGGGTTAAGTAGTGGTGATTTGAGTGGCAGGTGATTGACTAACAGTTGTTGAAACAACTGGTGTTTCAACCACTGTTGTCATTACACCAGATGTTGTAACATCTGATGTCTTCTGCTTTTTGGCAGGAGGTGTTGAAGGTAAAGATGATGTTTTTTGTGAGGTGACTTTTAGTGGTGGTGATAAGGCAGTGGTTGTGGTGTGTGTTGAAGTGGTGGCAGTTGTTTTGCTAGCAGTTGTTGAAACCACTGAGGTATCAACAGTTGTTGATACAACATGAGTTTTAACAACTGCTGGTTTAGGAGATTGATGTTTGGAGCTTTTGGTAGGTTTGGGAGTTTGCTTTGTGGGTATGGATGGTGTGTGTTTGGGTTGCCTCACTTTTCTAGTGGGCTGCTTTCTTTTTGGCTCAGGATTTTCATCATCCTTAGGCTCAGAAATACCCTGCTCATTCAGCTCCATAAAAGCTCTTTTCTCATGTTCAAACCTTGCTTTATCCTTTACTTCCTTATCCTTTTTTACACATGCTTTTGCATCAGCAATTGCATTTGTGGTTACATCAATCTTTTTGAACCCATCTGGCAAAGGGATGTCTGCAAGCATGCAAGAATTGCCTGATGCAATATACAAACCATCATCATAACCCTTTTTCTTCCACTGCTTTATTTTCTCCCCCTTTTTGGCATCAGCTGATGGTGGATTATCCACAAATATGATAGAGGGGGAGCAGTGCAAGTGGTGTTCAGTAAATGGCCCTTGATTGCCTTGATATCTGCCTGGGTATCTTTAAACCTTGCTTCCATGAGATTTCTGATCTTTTGAACTTGTATCTCATGTTGCTTATCAGGTAATTCTCTTTGATGATGTAGTAGTGGTTGAAACAAACTCCACTGCTCATCTGTAGTAGGAGCAGATGATGGAGCAGCTGTTGGAGCTGGTGCATCACTGGGTGGTACCTTTTGTACTTTCAACAACTGTTGCAGCATGTCTTTGATCTCTGCAACAGATGTATCTAGTTTGTCAACTTTATCCGTCAATTCTCGGTACATTAAACCATCACCCAACTTAATGGGATCATCTGATTTCCCACATTCAGTGGTGGTAACAGTGGTTGACTCAGGGAATGTATTCCAAAAGTCATCCACTGATACCCCTTTGTCTTGAAACTAGGGACTTCTTCCTTCAGCTGGGGTGACCACTTTTAGTGAACCAATAAAAACTGGATGCACCATGGTTCCCAAAGAAGGAATTGCCTTCAAGGAAGTCTGATTGATGTAACTACTGTCCAAGTGCAAACCAATGGGTTCAGCACTTGTATTAGCTGCTTCACTTGAACTACCACCAAGAGTTACATGTAACTCAAGGGGTGTAACCTCCTCAGGTGTTGTTGGTGAGTTAGAAGTGATTGTAACACCAGACCCAATCACTTGTTGAGGTATATTCTCATCTACAGGTGAGTGAGAAGGACTGGTTTGTGTCTGGTTCAAATCAAGAGCATCCAACAAAAGCTTTGTTTGTGGGGGAATTGTGGCAATGAGTATGGGTGTAGAAAGTGAATTTGCCTCGGGCATTGGGCTGTGGATGATGGAAGCAAGTGATTCTAGAGCATTATATTATGGTGTCCCTATTCTTACAACCTGTTCTTTTTTAGAAGAAGCAGGAGGAGTTTGAGGCAAGGATTGAGATCTTTCTACCATCTGCTGTGAGGAAGTAGCAGCAATGGTTTCTAGTGACTTTTGTGTTGTCACAAGCAGTTGCTCTGGGATCTCATCTTCCAGAGTTGCCTTTGTTTTAGGTTTGGGGGGCTATTGAGTTTTCTTTTGTCTTGGTTTTCTGGTGGTTTTAGGTGTGGGTTTCACAGCAGTTGTTTTGCTGCTGTGATCACCTAGAGCAGTGGGCTCACCAGCAGGTGCCTGAGGAGCAGTGATAGCTGCTAAATTCTGCTCAGGAGCCTCTGCTTTTTTTAGAAGGCTTTGATAATCTTGTAAAAGTTTCAGGTGTTAAGCCATTTATTAAAAAAGGTTCACCTTGGATGAGCACATGAGCATCATCCTTTCCAAATTTCTTTTGAAAATAAAAGCTTAGGAACCTTGGAAATAGTAAAAATGATTTGTTAGTGACATTTTTGACCAAATCATCAAAGATCTCCTGGGAGTAGTTAAAATTTTTCGTTATGTAAAATAGCATATCCCAAGTATTGGATCTTTAATGGTATTTCATTAAAAGCAGTGGTCTTATTTGAAACACACATCAAGAGGGTATGGAATAAAAATCTTGTTGCAAGAGGGAAATTACCTTTTTGTAAGGTATCCTTTTTCATTTCTTCAGCATACCCCCTCTCAATAAAATCAATTTGATACTCAATTTTAGGAAAAGAAGTTTTACCTTGCAAATAATTAAGTTCAAATATTTCTGAAATGGATTGTGGTGTAATTTTGACCTTTTTACCCACTATTGAGGAATTGATTGCTATGACCGTCTCACCTTGAGATTCAAGTGTGGCATTTTTCCAGAATTCTCTTTGGGTTTTTAGGTAAATCGGAGCATCAGCAGTCAACAAAGTTTTGTACTTTGAAGACGACATGGTATTTATGATGGAATTGAAGGTTTCGGTGTTGCTTGGTTTTGTTAAGAGACCCAAGTAATTGTGAGGAGATTTGAATGGAATTTCAGTGGCCATGGTGATTCGAAGGTGTTTGTGGGAGAAGACGATGAAAAAGATGAGTGATTTTGAGAGAAATGGATGATAACTGCTTTGAGAAAGGAATTTTGAATTCGATTCGACAGTGAAAACTCTGTTTGAGGTTTTGATCAGGGTTTTATAAAGGGAAAAAGTGAATGCTGACATGGCAGCGGTTACAAAAAGATCTGACCGCTATGTATTGTCCACGTGCCAACCCCTGATGAGTAATTGAAGACAGTTGTTTTATGAAACCACTGATGGAGCAATATCAGTGGTTGTAACGGTACAATGAAAACAGTGGGTGTTTTTAACTATCAGTTGATAGCTTATCAGTGGATGAAAACACTAATTTTGAACAACAATGATTACCAAGGAAATGGGAGAACAGAGGTTGACTTTCAGCAGTGGACAGCTTTTAATAGAACAGATGTTTTATCAAAACAGTGGTTATGGCAGACTTTTAAGGATTTAATGAAAAATTCATTTTTAGCTATTTTTAAGGATGGCTTTTTGATTTTCTGAAAACATTTTAATGCTTTTATTCATAGAAAAACAAGATTTTGCCTGTTATTCCATGTTTAGCATTCCAATCCTAGAGATCAAGCTTTCAAAGGTGGATGTGTCTAATGCTTTGGTTAGCACATCTGCCAGCTGATCTTTAGTTGGAACATGGTGCAGAGAAATCAAACCTTTTTCATAGCAATCCCTCACAAAGTGATGTCTGATATCAATGTGCTTGGTGGTTGAATGGGAAACTGGATTTTTGATGATATTTTCTGCTGCCTGACTGTCCAACATGAGAGGTGTCTTTAGGACAGTGATACCAAAATCCAGCAATTTATTTTGAAGCCAAAGAAGTTGGGTTGTACAGCTTGCAGCAGCTATATATTCTGCCTCAGCAGTGGATGTGGAAACAGCTGCTTGCTTTTTGCTTTGCCAAGACACTAAGCAATTGCCTAGGAATTGGCACCCTCCTGAAGTGGACTTCCTTGTCTTATCACATTCAACAAAGTCAGTATCTGAGAAACCTGAAACCTTAATATTTCCATCAGCTGGATACCAGATACCAAGTGTGGGAGCACCTTTTAGGAATCTGAATATCCTTTTTACAGTAATAAGGTTTGACTTTCTAGGGGCTGATTGGGATCTTGCACAAACACATGTTGCAAACATGATGTCTGGCCTAGATGCAGTTAGGTACAATAAAGACCCAATCATGCTTCTATATAAAGTTTGATCAACCAAATCATCCTTTTCATCAGACATGACAATTTTATTTGTTGCAATGGGTGTACTGCATGGTTTACAATCATCCATCTCAAATTTCTTTAAAAGTTCTTTGGCATATTTGCCTTGATGGATAAAAGTGCCATTTTGCAGTTGCCTTACTTGGAGACCAAGAAAGCACTGGAGTTCACCCATTGCACCCATCTCAAACTCAGCTGTCATAAGTTGCCTAAACTCTTCACACATTTTATTACACGTGCTTCCAAAAATGATGTCATCCATATAAATCTGGACAATCATCAAGTCTTTCCCTCTCCATTTCAAAAGCAGTGTTTTATCTATTTTACCTCTTGTGAAACCAATGGAAAGTAGAAAGGTGGAAAGAGTTTCATACCAGGCTCTTGGTGCTTGTTTCAAGCCATACAAAGCTTTATTGAGCGTGTAGACATGATTTGGATTAAATGGATCCTCAAAGCCTGGAGGTTGACAAACATAAACCTCTTCTTGAATCTTACCATAGAGGAATGCACATTTGATATCCATTTACCTTGATGTTGTGATTGACAGCAAAGGCCAGGAATAGTCTGATAGCTTCTAATCTTGCTACAGGGGAAAATGTTTCATCATAGTCAATGCCCTCTTCCTGTCTGAACCCTTGAACCACAAGCCTAGCTTTATTTTTTGACAACAATACCCCTTTCATCGGTTTTATTTTTGAAGACCCACTTTGTGCCAATAGGACTTACACCCTCTGGCAGTGGTACAAGCTCCCATACTTGTTGTCTTTTAAACTGTTTGAGCTCCTCTTGCATGGCATCTACCCAGCTGTTGTCTTTTAGTGCCTCTTGGTACTTGACTGGCTATGGAGAGATAGGAATCCAGCAAAAAGACAAATGTTTTGGGATTGACTTCTAGTGAGCACCGTTTCATTGATGTTGCCAATGATTTGGTCAGGTGGATGAGATTTCAAGAAGATCAGATCTCCTTGGTATGGAACAATGGCATTTAATGGTGAAGGCTGCAGATGTGAATCATCTGAGCTAACCACTGCTGGTGACTTTGATGATCCAGCAGTGGCTTCAAATGGAGGTGGAATAGGAGGTAATGGTGTGGACACATGTTGACTTTGATCCATTGTTTGAGGACTTTTATCAACAGTGTTTGATGATGTGGAAGCAGGGGTTAATGGGCTACTTTGGTCAACAACTGTTGAGGTAGCAGTGGTTGAACTTTTACAACTGTTTTGAACATCTACTACTCTATCATTTGATGCAGACTTTTGTTGTGTAATGATGACTTCATATCCATAGTCTGATGATGAACTTTGTGATGGACCTACACTGTTAGTCTTGACAGCAGTATTTTCAAAACTAAATTTATCAAGGTCAAACAATTCAGCAGGATTTGCTGGGATTTTCATTGAACTTCACATTCAAAGTCTCTTACACTGTTTTGGTCCTTGTGTTAAACACTTTGAAGGCCTTAGTAGTGGTTGAGTATCCCAGATGATAACCACAATCAATTTTGGCTGCAAACTTTGAGATAGAATCTTTTAAGTTTAAAATGAAGCATGGGCAGCCAAAAACTTTAAAATATGAAATTAATGGCTTTATTTTATACAGCATTTCATAGGCAGTCTTTTGATGCCTGGGGTTGATTAAAACTCTGTTTTGGACATAGCAAGCAGTGTTTACTACTTCTGCCCAAAAACTTAATGGCATACCTGAATCAGCAAGCATGGTTCTGGCAGCCTCAATCAAGGTCCTGTTCTTTCTTTCAACAACCCCATTTTGCCCTGGTGTTCTTGGAATGCTGTACTGCCTTACAATTCCTTTTGACACACAAAAATCATCTAACTCCTTGTTTCTGAACTCTGTGCCATTGTCACTCCTAAAGATTTTTACTGGAAGATCAAACTGCTTTTCAACCTGTGTAACAAAGTCTTGCAGAATGCCTGTAGTCTCATCTTTGGAATGTAAAAAGTAAGTCCATGTAAACCTAGAAAAGTCATCAACAATAACCAAACAATATCTTTTCTTCCTAAGACTCATGACTTTAACTGGGCCAAACAAATCCATTTGAAGCATTTGCAAACACTTGGTTTTTTTGGACTCTTCAATTGATTTGTAAGAGCTTTTATGTTGTTTTCCTTTTAGGTAGGAAACACAATGCTCAAGACAGGTGAACAGTTTTTGAGGTAGACCTCTTACTAACCCTTGTTTGGATATAGCAGTGATTGTCTTGAGATTTGTGTGCCCCAATCTCCTGTGCCATAATTATGTCTCTTTGTTAGAGGCAGCTGAGAAAAGACAGGCATCAGTCCTAGGGCACTCTTTTAACATATCAACAACATAAACATTGCCACTCCTTTGAGCAACAAGTTGGATTTTTCCATTTCTTAGTATTTCTTTAATCTTTTTAACCATTTCTGGTCCAACAATCCTTTGTGAAGAATGAGCCATAGCCCTTATCACTCATTTGAGAGACACTCAGGAGGTTGAATTTTAGATTGTCTATTAGATTGACATTTTCAAACTTAACATTACCAGATTTAACCGTACCAGACCACAGAACCTTCCCTTTACTATTATATCCAAAGGATATATCAACCCCTCCATGGGTTTTGAAGTCTTGAAGAAGGGCTTTACATCCTGTCATGTGTCTGGAGCCTCCACTATCTACATACCAAAGACTATCTAAGCATGCAGAAGCTCCCTGCACATGTAGTAAAAGGTTAGTTCATTAGGGTCTCCAAAGCCAATAAGGCTTTGGATGGGGTCTCAACAATGTCTGTGTTAAGTTCAGGTGGAAGGACAGTGGTTAGGTCAGGGGTTTAAACATTTTTGGGAATGTTTTTATCCAACCACTGTTGGGGGTCTTACCCAATGATCTGTTGGTACCCAAAAGGATGCATGTTCACTCTTGGTTTAGAAGGCCTTTTGTAAGCCTCATAAACATGTGGGATCCTTTGGTATGGTGGTTGTCCTTTACCTCTTCGGTATTGGTTAGCAGAGGGTGCATCAGTCACCTAAACTTCTCTTTTAACAGAGGTTTGGTTCAGCTGTTTGGTAACATCTGTTTGGACTGGTACAAACAGTGGTTGATTTTTGGTGAATTTGACATATGAATTTGATGAACTCATGGATGTTTTTGCAGTGTACTCATTCCTTTTTTCATCAAAAGATTTGAGATACACACATTCCTGAGTTTTGTGGTTTGATTTACCACAGATGGTGCAGCTCTCAGCAGGTACAATAACACTTGTTTTGTTGATATCATATGCTTTTAGATGAAAACAGTCTTTTGTTAGATGATTCTTCTTTTCACAGAAATCACAAAACAGGTTTTTGACTTTTTCTCTTCTTTTCTTCTTATCAGGCTCCTTAGCAACAGAGTTTTGAACCACTGTTGGGATGTCTTTGAGAGGAATGACCTTTGCTTTAGGAGCTTTTACACCATCAGTGGTTGTGAAGTCCATTGGTTTAAAATTTTCAAGAATGTCACACTCATCAGACCATGTGGGTTTAAATTGGTATTTCTTAATTTCCTCAAAGGTTGAGGATCCCACAGATCTTTCCAGAGTGATTTTGTTACCAAGTTTGTCAGTTATTTTAACTTCTTGGCCATTCTTGTTAGTTGGTGTTATTTCAGAAGAACCAGCTTGTTTTGCAGCTGTGTTTTCAATTTCATCATATTTTCTAAACCCTATGCCAAATTTTACATTGCTTTCAAGCTGTTTCTCAAGCATGACCTCATAACCTTTGCAGGATTCCACCCATCTTTCACAAGTGATTTGGGTGGATTCCAACTCCTTTTTGCAAACATGATGTTTTTCTATCATAGTTTGAAGTTGGTTCTTGGTTATGCTCTGCTCCTCTTTTAGACTGCAGATTTCTTTATCCTTTTCAGCCAATTTGTTTTTAAGTTCTTTTAAAGACTTTTCAAATTTGACTTCATCATTCAATACTCTATCCCTAAGGTTTTCATTCACCTCTTTAATGTTAGCAAATGCTATGATGCATTTGTCTGAACACAGATTTTCAAGAACCTGAGATGATACCTCAGCTGCAGCCATCATGGCACAGTCGTAAGTATGCTCCTTTTCATCAGTCACATTTTCTTCCTTCTCACCATGTTTCTTCTCTTCTTCTTCAGACCAGGGGTCAAACAGTGGTTCTATCAGGGGTTCTGAATTTTCTCCTAGCAGTATTTCACCAGCAATAGCAGTAACTACTGCTTCAGCAACTTTGTCCACTGTTTCATCGCTTGATTGTCCTTCTTCAGCTTCCATCCCTTCTGGTATTGACTCTAATGCCATAAAACAAAATTCATCATTAGAAGCATCATTAGTAGCATAGAGTGCAAAATTTTCATCACCAACTTCATTAGGCATACTGCTCCAGTCAACAAAGCCTTGGGTGAAGAAGCTTTGTTGATCTGGTTGAACCACTGTTGGAGGTGCAGCTTGTTGTGGTGCAGCTGGTTGCATTTGAACCGGAGGTATAGGGGCTTGAACATACTGAATTTGTGGGACAGTGGTTTGAACATAATGCACAGGAACAGGGGTTGCAGCATAATGAGCAGTGTTAGCATGGGCTGCAGGGGTATATTGGGCATAGTGCACAGTGCTATGGTTTTGTGGTCTAGGGTTTGAGCTGGGATGAGTAATAATTAGACCAGTGGTTTGACTCCTACATTCCCTAGCAAAATGACCTAGCCTATTGCACTTATAGCACTTGATCTTTGACTTATCCAACCCTACTTTTAAATTCCCATGTAACCTTGGGAATTTTCTCCATGTCCTTTTATAAAATTTTCTTGTTCTTACACTAAGCAAAGCCAATTGATGCAAAATGTCCATTTCTTCAAGATCAGTTGGATCAAAGTGCTGTAAGTTATTGAGTTCAAAGCATAGATTATCTGAGTTCTGGCTTTCTCTATTTGCTGTGAAAGCAAAGTTGGATGAGTGAGGATCAGAGTTGAAATTACCACCTGCAGTTTTGTCAATAAAATGATCATAACTCTGATCCTTACTGATGCCAGACTCTTCTTGACCCAGAAGAGATGTGTTTCCAAATGAATAGTCATCTGCAAATTTTCCAGACTCTTGCAACTTCTTTTTCTGGTTTAACTCCCTTTCATAGGTCAGCAGTCTACCATGAAGTTGGGTCAGTGTCAGATCTTTGAATTCAACATAATTTCTAGTCACAAATGAAATTGTATCCCATTTTTCAGGTAGTGATCTAAGAAACCTGCTATTTTGTGTAGATTTAGCAAATTCAACTTTAACAAGTCTTAGTTAACTAACGAGACAACTAAATCACTCAAAATGTTGGGTTAATGATTCACCCTTAATGTGACAAAAGTTCCCCCAAATTGTTCCTTAAGTGCATCCCATAATTCCTTGGCATTGTTACAGTGTAACAGCCCAGTATAAATTTCATTGGGGAGTGCAGATGCAATGATGCTAAATGCTTTGGAATCGAGTTTGAATTTTTGAAAATCAGTTTCAGTATAGTTTTCAGGTTTCTTAGGTTCGAACTTCTTTGTATCCCCAGCACTTGGCACCATAGGAACATGTGGTCCAAAAACAACTGATCTCCAACATCCAGTATTCTGTTGAGCAATGATGTGACCCATCCTTCTCTCCCAGATGTTGTATTCATTTCGTTTCAACATGGGTGGTTTGAAAAGTGAACCGATGTTATTGTTAGCATCTTGTGATTGTGACGTCATCCTGGTTGTTTTACAGGCACTGATTAATCAACTTTGTTGGTGATTAAACCTTGCTCTGTTTTTCAACTGAACGAACAACTATCAGTATCAACGATTGTGAGCTGAACTATTTACGTCAAAATGATTGTTAAATCAAATTTGACTGTCCGAGCTCTGATACCAATTGTTAGGATCTGAGTTTCTTTTTTATTGTGTTTTTGTTTGAAGATTAAGAAAATGGAAGTGTAATTGCAGCGGAATATAAATGGAAACAAACTTTGATACACAATCAAATGGGAGAATTGCTTTTCACAAACATTTTAACATAGAACCGAATGATTGAATTTGTTTCAAGATTCAATTACAATATGCATGCATGTAACAAACTCCCCCTCAGCCTGAGCTCACAATGTTTGTTCGTACAGGAAGAAAAGTGATGAAGAGCTAATAGAACAGTACATGGTACTGTTCTATTTATAGGCTTGCACAAACCACTGTGGCATCTTTGCTGACGTCACCATGATAGTGACATCTAACATCCTAACAAACTCTAACTACTACCCTCATTACAACTACTGATAGCAAACAACTGATTATAATATATTACATAGAGATAAACTAAACTACTGATTCTTCATTCCACTGCTTAGTCTTCAGCAGTGCTTCTAGTCTTCAGCAGTACTTGAGACAAGGCAGTTGTTTGAGTGATCATCATTTTGGTCTTTATCACTCCTTTGGAATCAATAGCAGTTAGGAAAGGCAATAGTTGTGTCCATCAGTAGTTAGAGCCATTATCAAGGGGAAAGCTTGTGTACAAACATCTGCTTATTTTGGATCCACTGCTCTGATCCAGTTTTCAATTTAATCAACTGTTCCTTTGGTAGGGTTCAATCCCAACAAATGTTTTTTTTGGTGTCTAAGCTGCATATATATCACCATTGTCCTTGATTTTCTTGAATGCATATCTCTTAAATGTCAACAAATACACGTGTGATTTAGTTTACGAAGATTTTTCAATGCCGAGAACCTCAATTAAAGAATAAAAAAGGCGTAAGGTTCACAATGGTGTAAAATTAAAATGTGATATAACAGGCTAGGATTCGAGTTACAGGAACAAGGGCCAAACCAACCACCCAAGAATGAAATCGTCGAGCGAAATCACTTGACAACCTCCTAGAAGCAGCTTTTCTTGCCACCTGACATTTCTCCATCAATTAGTAATCTGACGCCGTCACTAAATACATTCCTTAAATTGTAGCCATCCGTTGAGTGTTTTTTTTGTGTCTAATCCGCATATATATCACCATTGCCCTTGATTTTCTTGACTGTATATCTCTTAAATGTCAACATATACACGTGTGATTTAGTTTACGAAGATTTTTCAATGCCGAGAACCTCGATCAGAGAGTAAAAAAGGCGTAAGGTTCACAGTGGTGTAACATTAAAATGGGATATACCGGGCGAGGATTCGAGTTACAGGAACAAGGGCCAAACCAACCACCCAAGAATGGAATCGTCGAGCAAACACTTGACAACCTCCTAGAAGCAGCTTTTCTTGCCACCAGACCTTTCTCCAACAATTATGAATCTGATGCATTCACTAAACACATTCCTCAAATTGTAGTCATTTGTTGAGTGTTTTTTTTTTTTTTTTTTTTTTTTGTCAAATCCATATATATATCACCATTGCCCTTGATTTTCTTGACTGTATATCTCTTAAATATCAACATATACACGTGTGATATAGTTTACGAAGATTTTTCAATGCCGAGAACCTCGATCAGAGAGTAAAAGAGGCGTAAGGTTCGCAATGGTGTCAAATTAAAATGGGATATACCGGGATAGGATTCGAGTTACATGAACAAGGGCCAAACCAACCCCCCAAGAATGGAATCATCGAGCGAAAACACTTGACAACCTCCTAGAAGCAGCTTTTCTTGCCACAGACCTTTCTCCATCAATTAGGAATCTGATGCCGTCACTAAACACATTCCTTAAATTATAGCCATTTTTTAGTGTTTTTTTGTGTCTAATCCGCATATATATCACCATTACACTTGATTTTCTTGACTTTATATCTCTTAAATGTCAACATATACACGTGTGATTTAGTTTACGAACACTTTTCAATGCCGAGAACCTCGATTAGAGAGTAAAAAGGCGTAAGGTTCACAATGGTGTAAAATTAAAATGGGATATATCGGGCTAGGATTCGAGTTACAGGAACAAGGTCCAAACCAACCACCCAAGAATGGAATCGTCGAGCGAAAACACTTGACAACCTCCTAGAAGCAGCTTTTCTTGCCACCAGACCTTTCTCCATCAATTTGGAATCTGATGCCGTCACTAAACACATTCCTTCAATTGTAGCCGTTTGTTGAGTGTTTTTTTTTTGTGTCTAATTCAGATATATATCACCATTGCCATTGATTTTCTTGACTGTATATCTCTTAAATGTCAACATATACACGTGTGATTTAGTTTACGAAGATTTTTCAATGCCGAGAACCTCGATCAGAGAGGAAAAAAGGCGTAAGGTTCACAATGGTGTCAAATTAAAATGGGATATACCGGGATAGGATTCGAGTTACAGGAACAAGGGCCAAACCAACCACCCAAGATTGGAATCATCGAGCGAAAACACTTGACAACCTCTTAGAAGCAGCTTTTCTTGCCACAGACCTTTCTCCATCAATTAGGAATCTGATGCCGTCACTAAACACATTCCTTAAATTGTAGCCATTTTTGAGTGTTTTTTTGTGTCTAATCCGCATATATATCACCATTGCACTTGATTTTCTTGACTTTATATCTCTTAAATGTCAACATATACACGTGTGATTTCGTTTACGAAGACTTTTCAATGCCGAGAACCTCGATTAGAGAGTAAAAAAGGCGTAAGGTTTACAATGGTGTAAAATTAAAATGGGATATATCGGGCTAGGATTCGAGTTACAGGAACAAGGTCCAAACCAACCACCCAAGAATGGAATCGTCGAGCGAAAACACTTGACAACCTCCTAGAAGCAGCTTTTCTTGCCACCAGACCTTTCTCCATCAATTTGGAATCTGATGCCGTCAGTAAAGACATTCCTTCAATTGTATCCGTTTGTTGAGTGTTTTTTTGTGTCTAATTCAGATATATATCACCATTGCCCTTGATTTTCTTGACTGTATATCTCTTAAATGTCAACATATACATGTGTAATTTAGTTTACGAAGATTTTTCAATGCCGAGAACCTCGATCATGGAGTAAAAAAGGCATCAGGTTCACAATGGTGTAAAATTAAAATGGGGTATACCGGGCTAGGATTCGAGTTGTAGGAACAAGGGCCAAACCAACCACCCAAGAATGGAATCGTCGAGCGAAAACACTTGACAACTTCCTAGAAGCAGCTTTTCTTGCCATAAGACCTTTCTCCATCAATTAGGAATCTGATGCCGTCACTAAACACATTCCTTAAATTGTAGCCATTTGTTGTGGGTTTTTTTTTGTATCTAATCCGCATATATATCACCATTGCCCTTGATTTTCTTGACTGTATATCTCTTAAATGTAAACACATACACGTGTGATTTAGTTTACGAAGATTTTTCTATGCCGAGAACCTCGATCAGAGAGTAAAAAAGGCGTAAGGTTCACAATGGTGTAAAATTAAAATGGGATATATCGTGCTAGGATTCGAGTTACAGGAACAAGGGCCAAACCAACCACCCAAGAATGGAATCGTCGAGCGAAAACACTTGACAACCTCCTAGAAGCAGGTTTTCTTGCCACCAGACCTTTCTCCATCAATTAGGAATCTGATGCCGTCACTAAACCCATTCCTTAAATTGTAGCCATTTGTTGAGTGTTTTTTTTTTGTGTTTAATCCGCATATATATCACCATTTCCCTTGATTTTCTTGGCTGTATATCTCTTAAATGTCAACATATACACGTGTGATTTAGTTTACGAAAATTTATCAATGTCGAGAACCTCGATCAGAGAGTAAAAAAGGCGTAAGGTTTTCAATGGTGTAAAATTAAAATGGGATATACCGGGCTAGGATTCGAGTTATGGGAACAATGGCCAAACCAACCACCCAAGAATGGAATCGTCAAGCGAAAACACTTGAGAACCTCCTAGAGGCAGCTTTACTTGCCACAAGACCTTTCTCCATCAATTAGGAATCTGATGCCGTCACTAAACACATTCCTTAAATTGTAGCCATTTGTTGAATGTTTTTTATGTCTAATCCGCATATATATAACCATTGCCCTTGATTTTCTTGACTCTATATCTCTTAAATGTCAACATATACACGTGTGATTTCGTTTACGAAAATTTTTCAATGCCGAGAACCTCGATCAGAGAGTAAAAAAGGCGTAAGGTTCACAATGGTGTAAAATTAAAATGGGTTATACCAGGATAGGATTCGAGTTACAGGAACAAGGGCCAAACCAACCACCCAAGAATGGAATGGTCGAGCGAAAACACTTGACAACCTCCTAGAAGCAGCTTTTCTTGCCACCAGACCTTTCTCCATCAATTAGGAATCTGATGCCATCACTAAACACACTCCTTAAATTGTAGCCGTTTGTTTAGTGTTTTTTTTTTGTCTAATCCGCATATATATCACCATTGCCCTTGATTTTCCTGACTGTATATCTCTTAAATGTCGACATATATACACGTGATTTAGTTTACGAATATTTTTCAATGCCGAGAACCCCGACCAGAATGTAAAAAAGGCGTAAGGTTCACAATGGTGTAAAATTAAAATGGGATATACCGGGATACGATTCGAGTTACAGGAACAAGGGCCTAACCAACCACCCAAGAATGGAATCGTCGAGCGAAACCACTTGACAACGTCCTAGAAGCAGCTTTTCTTGCCACCAGACATTTCTCCATCAATTAGGAATCTGATGCCGTCACTAAGCCCATTCCTGAAATTGATGTCATTTGTTGAGTTTTTTTTTTGGTGTCTAATCCGCATATATATCACCATTGCCCTTGATTTTCTTGACTGTATATCTCTTAAATGTCAACATATATACATGTGATTTAGTATACGAAGATTTTTCAATGCCGAGAACCTCGATCAGAGAGTAAAAAAGCGTAAGGTTCACAATGGTGTAAAATTAAAATGGGATATATCAGGCTTGGATTCGAGTTACAAGAACAAGGGCCTAACCAAACACCCAAAAATGGAATCGTCGAGCGAAAACACTTGACAACCTCCTAGAATCAGCTTTTCTTGCCACCAGACCTTTCTCCATCAATTAGGAATCTGATGCCGTCACTAAACACATTCCTTAAATTGTAGCCATTTGTTGAGTGTTTGTTTTTTCGTGTCTATTCCGCATATATATTACCATTGCCCTTGATTTTCTTGGCTGTATTTCTCTTAAGTGTCAACATATACACGTGTGATTTAGTATACGATGATTTTTCAATGTCGAGAACCTCGATCAGATAGTAAAAAAGGCGAAAGGTTCACAATGGTGTAAAATTAAAATGGGATATACCGGGCTAGGATTCGAGTTACAGGAACAAGGGCCAAACCAACCACCCAAGAATGGAATCGTCGAGCAAAAACACTTGACAACCTCCTAGAAGCACCCTTTCTTTCCACCAGACCTTTCTCCATAAATTAGGAATCTGATGTCGTCACTTAACACATTCCTTCAATTGTAGCCGTTTGTTGAGTGATTTATTTTGTGTCTAATCCGCATATATATCACCATTGCCCTTGATTTTCTTGACTGTATATCTCTTAAATGTCAACATATACACGTGTGATTTAGTTTACGAAGATTTTTCAATGCCGAGAACCTCGATCAGAGAGTAAAAAAGGCGTAAGGTTCATAATGGGGTAAAATTAAAATGGGATATACCGGGCTAGGATTCGAGTTATAGGAACAAGGGCCAAACCAACCTCCCAAGAATGGAATCGTCTAGCGAAAACACTTGACAACCTCCTAGAAGCAGCTTTTCTTGCCACCAGACCTTTCTCCATCAATTAGGAATCTGATGCCGTCACTAAACACAATCCTTAAATTGTAGCCATTTGTTGATTGTTTTTTTTGGTGTCTAATCCACATATATATCACCATTGCCCTTGATTTTGTTGACTGTATATCTCTTAAATGTCAACATATACACGTGTGATTTAGTTTACGAAGATTTTTCAATGTCGAGAACCACGATCAGATATTAAAAAAGGCGTAAGGTTCACAATGGTGTAAAATTTGGAACAAGGGTCAAACCAACCACCCAAGAATGGAATCGTCTAGCGAAAACACTAGAGAACCTCCTATAAGCAGCTTTTCTTGCCACCAGACCTTTCTCCATCAATTAGGAATCTGATGCCGTCACTAAACACATTCCTTAAATTGTAGCCATTTGTTGAATGTTTTTTTTGGTGTCTATCCGCATATATATCACCATTGCCCTTGATATTCTTGACTGTATATTTCTTAAATGTCAACATATACATGTGTGATTTAGTTTACGAAGACTTTTCAATGCCGAGAACCACGATCGGATATTAAAAAAGGCGTAAGGTTCACAATGGTGTAAAATTAGAATGGGATATACTGTGCTAGGATTCGAGTTACAGGAACAAGGGCCAAACCAACCATCCAAGAATCGAATCGTTGAGAGAAAACACTTGACAACCTCCTAGAAGCAGCTTTTTTTGCCACCAGACCTTTCGCCATCTATTAGGAATCTGATGCCGTCACTAAACACATTACTTACATTGTGGACATTTGTTGAGTGTTTTTTTTTTGTCTAATCCACATATATATCACCATTGCCCTTGATTTTCTAGACTGTATATCTCTTAAATGTCAACCTATACACGTGTGATTAAGTTTACGAATATTTTTCAATGCCGAGAACCTCGATCAGAGATTAAAAAAGGCGTAAGGTTCACAATAGTGTAAAATTAAATGGGATATACCGGGCTAGGATTCGAGTTACAGGAACAAGGGCCAAACCAACCAAACAAGAGTGGAATTGTCGAGAGAAAACACTTGACAACCTCCTAGAAGCAGCTTTTCTTGCCACCAGACCTATCTCCATCAATTAGGAATCTGATGCCGTACTAAACACATTCCTTAAATTGTAGCCATTTGTTGAGTGTTTTTTTTATGTCTAATATGCATATATATCACCATTTCCAATGATTTTCTTGACTTTATATCTCTTAAATGTCAACATATACACGTGTGATTTAGTTTACGAACATTTTTCAATGCCGAGAACCTCGATCATAGATTAAAAAAGGCGTAAGGTTCACAATGGTGTAAAATTAAAATGGGATATACTGGGCTAGGATTCGAGTTACAGGAACAAGGGCCAAACCAACCACCCAAGAATGGAATCGTCAAGAGAAAACATTTGACAACCTCCTAAAAGCAGCTTTTCTTGCAACTAGACCTATCTCCATTAATTAGAAATCTGATGACGTCACTAAACACATTCCTTAAATTGTAGCCATTTGTTGAGTGTTTTTTTTTTGTGTCTATCCGCATATATATCACCATTGCCCTTGATATTTTTGACTGTATATATCTCTTAAATGTCAACATATACACGTGTGATTTAGTTTACGAAGATTTTTCAATGCCGAGAACCTCGACCAGAGATTAAAAAAGGCGTAAGGTTCACAATGGTGTAAAATTAAAATGGGATATAATGGGCTAGGATTCGAGTTACAGGAACAAGGTCCAAACCAACCACCCAAGAATGGAATCATCGAGCGAAAACACTTGACAACCTCGTAGAAGCAGCTTTTCTTGCTAGCAGAACTTTCAACTTCAATTAGGAATCTAATGCCGTCACTAAACACATTCCTTAAATTGTAGCCATTTGTTGAGTGTTTGTTTTTTCGTGTCTAATCCGCATATATATTACTGTTGCCCTTGATTTTCTTGGCTGTATTTCTCTTAAGTGTCAACATATACACGTGTGATTTAGTATACGATGATTTTTCAATGCCGATAACCTCGATCAGAGAGTAAAAAAGACGTAAGGTTCACAATGGTGTAAAATTAAAATGGGATATACCGGGCTAGGATTCGAGTTACAGGAACAAGGGCCAAACCAACCACCCAAGAATGGAATCGTCGAGCGAAAACACTTGACAACCTCCTAGAAGCAGCCTTTCTTTCCACCAGACCTTTCTCCATCAATTAGGAATCTGATGTCGTCAATTAGCACATTCCTTCAATTGTAGACGTTTGTTGAGTGATTTTTTTTTATTTCTAATCCGCATATATATCACCATTGCCCTTGATTTTCGTGACTGTATATCTCTTAAATGTCAACATATACACGTGTGATTTAGTTTACGAAGATTTTTCAATGCCGAGAACCTCGATCAGAGAGTAAAAAAGGCGTAAGGTTCATAATGGTGTAAAATTAAAATGGGTATACCGGGCTTGGATTCGAGTTATAGGAACAAGGGCCAAACCAACCACCCAAGAATGGAATCGTGGAGCGAAAACACTTGACAACCTCCTAGAAGCAGCTTTTCTTGCCACCAGACCCTTCTCCATCAATTAGGAATCTGATGCCGTCACTAAACACAGTCCTTAAATTGTAGCCATTTGTTGATTGTTTTTTTTTTGGTGTCTAATCCACATATATATCACCATGGCCCTTGATTTTGTTGACTGTATATCTCTTAAATGTCAACATATACACATGTGATTTAGTTTACGAAGATTTTTCAATGTCGAGAACCTTGATCAGAGAGTAGAAAAGGCGTAAGGTTCACAATGGTGTAAAATTAAAATGGGATATACCGGGCTAGGATTCGAATTACAGGAACAAGGGTCAAACCAACCACCCAAGAATGGAATCGTCTAGCGAAAACACTAGAGAACCTCCTATAAGCAGCTTTTCTTGCCACCAGACCTTTCTCCATCAATTAGGAATCTGATGCCGTCACTAAACACATTCCTTAATTTGTAGCCATTTGTTGAATGTTTTTTTGGTGTCTATCCGCATATATATCACCATTGCCCTTGATATTCTTGACTGTGTATCTCTTAAATGTCAACATATACATGTGTGATTTAGTTTACGAAGATTTTTCAATGCCGAAAACCACGATCAGATATTAAAAAATGCGTAAGGTTCACAATGGTGTAAAATTAGAATGGGATATATTGGGCTAGGATTCGAGTTACAGGAACAAGGGCCAAACCAACCACCCAAGAATCGAATCGTTGAGAGAAAACACTTGACAACCTCCTAGAAGCAGCTTTTTTTGCCACCAGACCTTTCGCCATCTATTAGGAATCTGATGCCGTCACTAAACACATTACTTACATTGAGGCCATTTGTTGAGTGTTTTTTTTTGTGTCTAATCCACATATATATCACCATTGCCCTTGATTTTCTAGACTGTATATCTCTTAAATGTCAACATATACACGTGTGATTAAGTTTACGAAGATTTTTCAATGCCGAGATCCTCGATCAGAGATTAAAAAAGGCGTAAGGTTCACAATGGTGTAAAATTAAAATGGGATATAACGGGCTAGGATTCGTGTTACAGGAACAAGGGCCAAACCAACCAAACAAGAATGGAATTGTCGAGAGAAAACACTTGACAACCTCCTAGAAGCAGCTTTTCTTGCCACCAGACCTATCTCCATCAATTAGGAATCTGATGCCGTACTAAACACATTCCTTAAATTGTAGCCATTTGTTGAGTGTTTTTTTTTTGGTGTCTAATCTGCATATATATCACCATTTCCCATGATTTTCTTGACTTTATATCTCTTAAATGTCAACATATACACGTGTGATTTAGTTTACGAAGATTTTTCAATGCCGAGAACCTCGATCATAGATTAAAAAAGGTGTAAGGTTCACAATGGTGTAAAATTAAAATGGGATATACTGGGCTAGGATTCGAGTTACAGGAACAAGGGCCAAACCAACCACCCAAGAATGGAATCGTCAAGAGAAAACACTTGACAACCTCCTAGAAGCAGCTTTTCTTGCAACTAGACATATCTCCATCAATTAGAAATCTGATGCCGTCATAAACACAATCCTTAAATTGTAGCCATTTGTTGAGTGTTTTTTTTTGTGTCTAATCCGCATATATATCACCACTGCCCTTGAAATTATTGACTCTATATTTCTTAAATGTCAACATATACACGTGTGATTTAGTTTACGAAGATTTTTCAATGCCGAGAACCTCGATCAGAGATTAAAAAAGGCGTAAGGTTCACAATGGTGTAAAATTAAAATGGGATATACCGGGCTAGGATTCGAGTTACAGGAAAAAGGGACAAACAAACCCCCCAAGAATGGAATCGTCGAGTGAAAACACTTGAAAACCTCCTAGAAGCAGCTTTTCTTGTCACCAGACCATTCTCCATCAATTAGGAATCTGGTGCCGTCAGTAAACACATTCCTTAAATTGTAGCCATTTGGTGAGGGATTTTTTTGTGTCTAATCCGCATATATATCACCATTGCCCTTGATTTTCGTGACTGTATTTGTCTTAAGTGTCAACATATACACGTGTGATTTAGTATACGAAGATTTTTCAATGTCGAGAAACTCGATCAGAGAGTAAAAAAGGCGTAAGGTTCACAATGGTGTAAAATTAAAATGGGATATACCGGGCTAGGATTCGAGTTACAGTAACAAGGGCCAAACCAACCACCCAAGAATGGAATCGTCATGCGAAAACACTTGACAACCTCCTAGAAGAAGCTTTTCTTGCCACCACACCTTTCTCTATCAATTAGGAATATGATGTCGTCACTAAACACATTCCTTAAATTGTAGCATTTTGTTGAGTGTTTTTTTTTTGTGTCTAGTCCGTATATATATCACCATTGCCCTTGATTTTCTTGACTGTATATCTCTTAAATGTCAACATATACACGTGTGATTTAGTTTAGGAAGATTTTTCAATGCCGAGAACCTAGATCAGAGAATAGAAAAGGCGTAAGGTTCACAAAGGTGTAAAGTTAAAATGGGATATACCGGGCTAGGATTCGAGTTACAGGAACAAGGGCCAAACCAACCACCCAAGAATGGAATCATCGAGCGAAAACACTTGACAACCTCCTATAAGTAGCTTTTCTTGCCACTAGACCTTTCTCCATCAATTAGGAATCTGATGCCGTCACTAAACACATTCCTTAATTTGTAGCCATTTGTTGAATGTTTTTTTGGTGTCTATCCGCATATATATCACCATTGCCCTTGATATTCTTGACTGTGTATCTCTTAAATGTCAACATATACATGTGTGATTTAGTTTACGAAGATTTTTCAATGCCGAAAACCACGATCAGATATTAAAAAATGCGTAAGGTTCACAATGGTGTAAAATTAGAATGGGATATATTGGGCTAGGATTCGAGTTACAGGAACAAGGGCCAAACCAACCACCCAAGAATCGAATCGTTGAGAGAAAACACTTGACAACCTCCTAGAAGCAGCTTTTTTTGCCACCAGACCTTTCGCCATCTATTAGGAATCTGATGCCGTCACTAAACACATTACTTACATTGAGGCCATTTGTTGAGTGTTTTTTTTTGTGTCTAATCCACATATATATCACCATTGCCCTTGATTTTCTAGACTGTATATCTCTTAAATGTCAACATATACACGTGTGATTAAGTTTACGAAGATTTTTCAATGCCGAGATCCTCGATCAGAGATTAAAAAAGGCGTAAGGTTCACAATGGTGTAAAATTAAAATGGGATATAACGGGCTAGGATTCGTGTTACAGGAACAAGGGCCAAACCAACCAAACAAGAATGGAATTGTCGAGAGAAAACACTTGACAACCTCCTAGAAGCAGCTTTTCTTGCCACCAGACCTATCTCCATCAATTAGGAATCTGATGCCGTACTAAACACATTCCTTAAATTGTAGCCATTTGTTGAGTGTTTTTTTTTTGGTGTCTAATCTGCATATATATCACCATTTCCCATGATTTTCTTGACTTTATATCTCTTAAATGTCAACATATACACGTGTGATTTAGTTTACGAAGATTTTTCAATGCCGAGAACCTCGATCATAGATTAAAAAAGGTGTAAGGTTCACAATGGTGTAAAATTAAAATGGGATATACTGGGCTAGGATTCGAGTTACAGGAACAAGGGCCAAACCAACCACCCAAGAATGGAATCGTCAAGAGAAAACACTTGACAACCTCCTAGAAGCAGCTTTTCTTGCAACTAGACATATCTCCATCAATTAGAAATCTGATGCCGTCATAAACACAATCCTTAAATTGTAGCCATTTGTGGAGTGTTTTTTTTTGTGTCTAATCCGCATATATATCACCACTGCCCTTGAAATTATTGACTCTATATTTCTTAAATGTCAACATATACACGTGTGATTTAGTTTACGAAGATTTTTCAATGCCGAGAACCTCGATCAGAGATTAAAAAAGGCGTAAGGTTCACAATGGTGTAAAATTAAAATGGGATATACCGGGCTAGGATTCGAGTTACAGGAAAAAGGGACAAACAAACCCCCCAAGAATGGAATCGTCGAGTGAAAACACTTGAAAACCTCCTAGAAGCAGCTTTTCTTGTCACCAGACCATTCTCCATCAATTAGGAATCTGGTGCCGTCAGTAAACACATTCCTTAAATTGTAGCCATTTGGTGAGGGATTTTTTTGTGTCTAATCCGCATATATATCACCATTGCCCTTGATTTTCGTGACTGTATTTGTCTTAAGTGTCAACATATACACGTGTGATTTAGTATACGAAGATTTTTCAATGTCGAGAAACTCGATCAGAGAGTAAAAAAGGCGTAAGGTTCACAATGGTGTAAAATTAAAATGGGATATACCGGGCTAGGATTCGAGTTACAGTAACAAGGGCCAAACCAACCACCCAAGAATGGAATCGTCATGCGAAAACACTTGACAACCTCCTAGAAGAAGCTTTTCTTGCCACCACACCTTTCTCTATCAATTAGGAATATGATGTCGTCACTAAACACATTCCTTAAATTGTAGCATTTTGTTGAGTGTTTTTTTTTTGTGTCTAGTCCGTATATATATCACCATTGCCCTTGATTTTCTTGACTGTATATCTCTTAAATGTCAACATATACACGTGTGATTTAGTTTAGGAAGATTTTTCAATGCCGAGAACCTAGATCAGAGAATAGAAAAGGCGTAAGGTTCACAAAGGTGTAAAGTTAAAATGGGATATACCGGGCTAGGATTCGAGTTACAGGAACAAGGGCCAAACCAACCACCCAAGAATGGAATCATCGAGCGAAAACACTTGACAACCTCCTATAAGTAGCTTTTCTTGCCACTAGACCTTTCTCCGTCAATTAGAAATCTGATGTCGTCACTAAACATATTCCTTAAATTGTAGCAATTTCTTGAGTGTTTTTTTTTGTGTCTATCCGCATATATATCACCATTGCCCTTGATATTCTTGACTGTATATCTCTTAAATGTCAACAAATACACGTGTGATTTAGTTTACGAAGATTTTTTAATGCCGACAACCTCGATCAGAGATTAAAAAGGCGTAAGGTTCACAATGGTGTAAAATTAAAATGGGATATACTGGGCAAGGATTCGAGTTACAGGAACAAGGGCCAAACCAACCACCCAAGAATGGAATCGTCGAGCGAAAATACTTGACAACCTCCTAGAACCAGCTTTTCTTACCACCAGACCTTTCTCCATCAATTAAGAATCTGATGCCGTCACTAAACACATTCCTTAAATTTTAGCCATTTGTTAAGTGTTTTTTTTTTTGTGTCTAATCCGCATATATATCACCATTGCCCTTGATTTTCTTGACTGTATATCTCTTAAATGTCAACATATACACGTGTGATTTAGTTTACGAAAATTTTTCAATGCCGAGAACCTCGATCAGAGAATAAAAAAGGCGTAAGGTTCACAATGGTGTAAAATTAAAATGGGTTATACCGGGCTAGGATTCAAGTTACAAGGACAAGGGCCAAACCAACCACCCAAGAATGGAATCGTCGAGCGAAAACACTTGACAACCTCCTAGAAGCAGCTTTTCTTCCCACCAGACATTTCTCCATCTATTAGGAATCTGATGCCGTCACTAAACACATTCCTTAAATTGTAGCCATTTGTTGAGTGTTTTTTTTTTTTTTTTTGCGTCTAATCCGCATATATATCACCATTGCCCTTGATTTTCTTGACTGTATATCTCTTAAATGTCAACATACACACGTGTGATTTAGTTTACAAAGATTTTTCAATACCGAGAACCTTGATCAGAGAGTAAAAAAGGCGTAAGGTTCACAATTGTACAAAATTAAAATGGGATATATCGGTCTTGGATTCTAGTTACAGGAACAAGAGACCAAACCAACCACCCAAGAATGGAATCGTCGAGTGAAAAAACTTGACAACCTCCTAGAAGTAGCTTTTCATGCCACCAAACCTTTATCCATCAATTAGGAATCTGATGCCGTCTCTAAACACATTCCTTAAATTGTAGCCATTTGTTGAATGTTTTTTTTTGTGTCTAATCCGCATATATGTCACCATTGCCCTTGATTTTCTTTACTGTATATCTCTTAAATGTCAACATATACATGTGTGATTTAGCTTATGAAGATTTTTCAATACCAAGAACCTCGATCAGAGAGTAAAAAAGGCGTAAGGTTCACAATGATGTAAAATTAAAATTGGATATAACGGGCTAGGATTCGAGTTTCAGGAACAAGGGCCAAACCAACCACCCAAGAATGGAATCGTCGAGTGAAAACACTTGACAACCTCCTAGAAGCAGCTTTTCTTGCCACCAGACCTTCCTCCATCAATTAGGAATCTGATGTTGTCACTAAACACATTCCTTAAATTGTAGCCATTTTTGAGTGTTTTTTTGTGTCTAATCCGCATATATATCACCATTGCACTTGATTTTCTTGACTTTATATCTTTTAAATGTCAACATATACACGTGTGATTTAGTTTACGAAGACTTTTCAATGCCGAGAACGTCGATTAGAGAGTAAAAAAGGCGAAAGGTTCACAATGGTGTAAAATTAAAATGGGATATATCGGGCTAGGATTCGAGTTACAGGAACAAGGTCCAAACCAAACACCCAAGAATGGAATTGTCGAGCGAAAACACTTGACAACCTCCTAGAAGCAGCTTTTCTTGCCACCAGACCTTTATCCATCAATTATAAATCTGATATTGTCACTAAACACATTCCTTAAATTGTAGCCATTTGTTGAGTGTTTTTTTTTTTGTGTCTAATATGCATATATATCACCATTGCCCGTGATTTTCTTGACTATATATCTCTTAAATGTCAACATATACACGTGTGGTTTAGTTTATGAAGATTTTTCATTGCCGAGAACCTCGATTAGAGAGTAAAAAAGGCATAAGGTTCACAATGGTGTAAAATTAAAATGGGACATACCGCTCTAGGATTCGAGTTACAGGAACAAGGGCCAAACCAACCACCCAAGAATTGAATCGTCGAGCGAAAACACTTGACAACCTCCTAGAAGCAGCTTTTCTTGCCACCAGACCTTTCTCCATCAATTTGGAATCTGATGCCGTCACAAAACACATTCCTTAAATTGTAGCCGTTTGTTGAGTGTTTGTTTTTGTGTCTAATCCGCATATATATCACCATTGCCCTTGATTTTCTTGACTGTATATCTCTTAAATGTCAACATATACACGTGTGATTTAGTTTACGAAGATTTTTCAATGCCGAGAAACTCGATCAGAGAGTAAAAAAGGCGTAAGGTTCACAATGGTGTAAAATTAAAATGGGATATACCGGGCTAGGATTCGAGTTAGAGGAACAAGGGCCAAACCAACCACCCAAGAATGGAATCGTCGATCGAAAACACTTCACAAACTCCTAGAAGCAGCTTTTCTTGCGACCAGACCTTTCTCTATCAATTAGGAATCTGATGCCGTCACTAAACACATTCCTTAAATTGTAGCCATTTTTGAGTGTTTTTTTTGTGTCTAATCCGCATATATATCACCATTGCACTTGATTTTCTTGACTTTATATCTCTTAAATGTCAACATATACACGTGTGATTTAGTTTACGAAGATTTTTCAATGTCGAGAACCTCGATCAGAGTGTAAAAAAGGCTTAAGGTTCACAATGGTGTAAAATTAAAATTGGATATACCGGGCTTGAATTCGAGTTACAGGAACAAGGGCCTAACCAACCACCCAAGAATGGAATCGTCGGGCGAAAACACTTGAAAACCTCCTAGAAGCAGCTTTTCTTGCCACCAAACCTTTCTCCATCAATTAGGAATCTGATGCCGTCACAAAACACATTCCTTAAATTGTAGCCATTTGTTGAGTGTTTTTTTTTTGTGTCTAATCTGCATATATATCACCATTGCCCTTGATTTTCTTGACTGTATATCTCTTAAATGTCAACATATACACGTGTGATTTAGTTTACGAAGATTTTTCAATGCCTAGAACCTCGATCAGAGAGTAAAAAAGGCTTAAGGTTCACAATGGTGTAAAATTAAAATTGGATATACCGGGCTTGAATTCGAGTTAAAGGAACAAGGGCCTAATCAACCACCCAAGAATGGAATCGTCGAGCGAAAACACTTGACAACCTCCTAGAAGCAGCTTTTCTTGCCACCAGACCTTTCTCCATCAATTAGGAATCTTATGCCGTCACTAAACACATTCCTTAAATTGTAGCCATTTGTTGAGTGTTTTTTTTTTTGTGTCTAATCCGCATATATATCACCATTGCCGTTGAATTTCTTCACTGTATATCTCTTAAATGTCAACATATACACGTGTGATTTAGTTTACGAAGATTTTTCAATGCCGAGAACCTCGATCAGAGAGTTAAAAAGGTGTAAGGTTCACAATGGTGTAAAATTAAAATGGGATATACCAGGCTAGGATTCGAGTTACTGGAACAAGGGCCAAACCAACCACCCAAGAATGGAATCATCGAGCACAAACACTTGACAACCTCTTAGAAGCAGCTTTTCTTGCCACCAGACCTTTCTCCATCAATTAGGAATCTAATGCCATCACTAAACACATTCATTAAATTGTAGCCATTTGTTGAGTGTTTTTTTTTGTTGTCTAATCCGCATATATATCACCATTGCCCTTGATTGTCTTGACTGTATATCTCTTAAATGTCAACATATACACGTGTGATTTAGTTTACGAAGATTTTTAAATGCCGATAACCTCGATCAGAGAGTAAAAAAGGCGTAAGGTCCACAATGGTGTAAAATTAAAATGGGATATACCGGGCTAGGATTCGAGTTACAGGAACAAGGGCCAAACCAACCACCCTAGAATGGAATTGTCGAGCGAAAACACTTGACAACCTCCTAGAAGCAGCTTTTCTTGCCACCAGGCCTTTCTCTATCAATTAGGAATCTATTGCCGTCACTAAACAGATTCCTTAAATTGTAGCCATTTGTTGAGTGTTTTTGTTGGTGTCTAATCCGCATATATATCACCATTGCCCTTGATTTTCTTGACTGTATATCTCTTAAATGTCAACATATACACATGTGATTTAGTTTACGAAGATTTTTCAATGCCGAGAACTGTTGGATGTTCGTGTGACCCTAACGAGTCAATCAGAAGAGTTTATGATCTATTTCAAAGGCGGAATCAGAGAAATAGACGTGTAACAGCTTGATTCCTCTTAATTATCTTTCTTTTATTGATTCCAAAGCTTTTACAGATCGTTTGACAAACTGGCAGCACCTCGGCTCTGAATCGGAAAAGTTACAAATGAACTAGCAACACAGGTGTATATAGTGTTGGTGATTCCGCTTGAAAGTGTCACAAACCATTTCAAGCGAAATTAACATGTCTGATTTCGCTTGAAATGGCCATGCCACTTTCAAGCGAAATTACACAAACACCCACAAAACCTACTTTCTAACCTACTGTGCACTAGTTTATCCTATCTAGACATAAGACTCAATAAAGACGAAGTTAACAGACATTTGTACACCAACAGACTCCCCCTTGGATGTTGACGAAGTCTTTCGCGTCGAGTCTTCAATCTTAATCTCTTTGCAGTTTGTCTAACAATGTAAGCAACCTTCAATTCTTCTCTTCTTCTATCAACAGCTAGCATTAATCACAAAATCTGAAACTTTAACAACCTTCAAACTCCCCCTTGAATGTAGATCCAGGAATTGTATCTGACTTTTAAGTCTTCAGACTCCCCCTATCAGATAGCTGGGATTTTGCTTAGCAGCTTTCTCAATAACAAACCTGTTACCTGCACAATCTCTACCTACATATAAGATTTATGATTATGACAATTTCAATCTATGCTTACCATCTGACTTCATTTGTTGGTTTTGTCAGAATTTAGAAATCCACTTAAGTAATCAGGTCCAAATTAATGACCCTAAGTACTTAATTTGTCTACCAAGTCCAACTTAATGACCTTGGTTGGCCTGAGACAAAGCACACTGACATTTTGTACAAACTAGTTCAAACAATTTTCTGAAATTTACAAGTTTCAATTTAATGAACTTGTTTAGACTTTTCAATTTCAGGTATAACATGATAAGCTCCCAACTCATCTTCCAGCTCAGAAACTTCCTGCATCTGCTTCAAATTGCGAATCTGAAGATCAGCTTTCCACTTTGGTTTGATGGAAAATAAAGCAGAAATGTAAAATCTTTTTGGATTTTTAATAAAGTTTCTAGACTAGAAATGAATTACAGAAATAAAGTGCAATAAATGTAAACTATTTACAAACATATTTTTGGTGAGCGTGTTAGGGAATCATATCAGCTGTTCGACAAGTCACAAGTATCGTTAAGCTTTGATTACATACTCAGAATTAAACAATTCGCTTAGATTGTCGATATACTGATCCACTTAAATTCTCACACAAATTTCAATCTGTCCAGGATACGAATTAGGTGAATTAAGAACTTAAACTCATTCATGTGTCCTACCTCTTGAATATACTCCCGTATCCAAATCCCAATATTTAGTCTTACAGGTGAGTATACCACAGATGATATCTGTAAGGGGTTAAATTGCGAGGGCCGTGAGAGCTCAGGCTATTGCTTCCGCAAAATCAGAGAGATGACGACTTCGACTTTTGGTGTGTCCCCTTTAGAGGATCTTTTCTTCAACAGCACATGATTAGCATTTTTCAATGTTTCATCATTTTTTATGCTGAGGGCGTTGTTATATTTCAAGCAAGCAGTAAAGTATTATACGGGGACTAGGCCATTGCTTCCGCAAAATCAGAAGTCCTGGGATAATACCCCAGATATCACTGAGTATAAAGACCTAGTATCTCAGAAAAAGGGATCTTTCAAACAAGATTTCAGGGGTTACCTATATATCCAAGTAGTGTTCCCCACGAAATTAGTAAGTAAGATTTAGGTTTATATCCCGAACAAACCTACTAAATGTGTAAAAACCTATCGGCATATCATCAGCGAGACTGTTTAAGACTTTTTAAACTTTACATATCTTTAGCATACCGTAACTGTCAAGCCAATGTACTATCATTTTCCCTTTTTACACAAGCTCTTTACCATTTTCTATTGTTTTTGGATTTTAAAATATCTCATGTTTTTGGATTTTTGAAATTTTTACTGTTTTTGTATTTTCTGAAAATATTACCCTATACTCCCCCTAAATACCAAAAAAAGTAAAAAATCGACAAACCATTGCAGATTGCATCTCAACATCATCTACAGTGGTACCTTCATCAACGCCAAGAATCTCCTGCAACACCAATATAAGCTTCATACCGTTCAATTTTAAAAGATATTGAAAACGAGTTTTATCAAACGCTTTGGTATGTAAATCAGCTTTTTGTTCGTTAGTGTGGATTTTCTCAATTCGTATCAACTTCTTCTCGAAGCAATCTCAGATGAAGTGATGACGAATTTCAATGTGTTTTGTTTTAGCGTGATGAACAGGATTTTTAGTGATGTTAATCGCTGCCTCATTATCAACAAAGATAGGGGTGTTAAGAAATTGCAAACCGTAGTCGCGCATCTGTTGCTGGATCCACAAGATCTGAGAACAGCAACTGCTAGCAGATACATACTTAGCTTCACATGTGGACAAAGCTACAGAGGTCTGCTTCTTGCATTGCCAGGTAACCAATAGTGGTCGGAAATACTGGCACCCCGCTGTTGTTGATTTAGCGTTAACTTTGCAACATCCAAAATCAGAATCAGAATATCCTTCGAGCGTAAAATCGCCTTCTCTTGGATACCACAACCCCAACGATGGAGTTCCTTTCAGGTAGCGTAATATCCATTTCACAATCACCATATGCGAAGCTCTAGGATTGGACTGAAACCGCGCTGCGAGGCAGGTTGGATACATAATATCGGGTCTTGAAGCAGTCAAGTACATCAGCGATCCGATCATGGAACGATACATCGTTTCATCTACCTTCTCTCCGGTGAGATCAGGGTTTATCCCATGATTCGTTGCTAATGGGGTGGAAGCTGGAGTAGAACCTGACATCCCAAATTTCTCTAAGATATCATGAACATACTTCGTTTGATGTATGAAAATTCCCTTAGGCAGTTGATCAACTTGAAGTCCCAAGAAGAATTTCATCTCACCCATCGATGACATTTCAAATTTTTGCTTCATAACTCTTTCAAAATCTTTGCCGAGATTTTCATTTGTTGACCCAAATATGATGTCGTCCACGTATATTTGAACTATCAGAAGATGTCTGTCGACTTCTTTGGTGAAGAGAGTGGCATCCACTTTTCCACGGATGAAGCTGTTGGCTAGTAGATGTTGAGACAATGTCTCGTACCAAGCTCTCAGGGCCTGGTGTAAACCATACAGCGCCTTATCCAGCAAATAAACCATGTCTTTGTGGATTGGATCGGTAAAGCCCGGTGGCTGACTGACATATACCTCCTCTTTTACCTTCCCATAGAGAAAAGCCGATTTAACATCTAGCTGATAAACTTTAAAACTTTTCCAAGATGCAAATGCTAGGAAGATTCTGATCGCTTCAAGTCTAGCCACCGGAGCATAAACTTCAGTGAAATCTATCCCCTCCTGCTGACTGAAACGAGTCGAGCTTTGTTACGAATAATAACTCCTCTATAGTCTCTCTTACACTTGAATACCCACTTGGTATTTATCTTCCTGTGACCATCAGGCAAGTCTACCAATTTCCACACTCCCAACTTCTCAAACTGACTCAGCTCCTCTTGCATCGCGTTGACCCAAGAATATTCAGTTAGTGCTTCCTTATATGTTCGCGGTTCAATCTGCAAAATAAAACAACTAAGTGAAAACTCAGTTTGTAACGGGGCAACTGTAGAATAAAAACAAGAAAGCCCTTGGTCAATTTGTCGTCTTGTGCGAATGCCTGATTGTAATTCTCCAATTATCAACTCCTCTGGATGGTATGAAAGAGTTCTCGGCATCACCTCGCCTGGAACATCTACCTCGCCTTCCAAATTCATGACATTCTGATTTGCACCTTGTTCACTGACTGGAATTGTTTGACTTGAAATGTTGATATGCTCCCCCTCAGAATCTGAATCTCCATGATCAAATATTGGTCTATTATCATATTCTTGATTATCATTGACTGCCGTCTGATTTTCAGGAGCTTGTTCTTGTTCCGAAGATTGTTGAACATCATCATGTTCTCCAGCATTACTAGGACCGGCTTCATCATCATTTGAAGTTTGCCGTCGACTTCAAGTATACTCAGCTGGAAATCTTTCTTGTGATGACTCATACTCTCTTAGAATATCCAACTCGTCAAAGAAATCTGGTTCTTCTTCTTCCATCTCAAACGAATCCCACAGAGAATCATAGTTAAAACGCCATGAGTCGCCTGGGTTCTGCGGTGGCATTGTATAACCTTGACATTCAACATTGTGTGCTTCGATGATCCGCTTCAAGCTTGGAACAAAGACTCGCTTTAATGGACTTGAGTAACCCACAAAAATTCCTTCAATGCTCTTTGCACCAAACTTTCCAAAAGGCTCTAGAACTGTGCAGGGAGACCCAAACTGTTCTAAATACTTCAGGTTCGGTTTGCGGTTGTTGATCAACTCAAAACACGTCTTGTTGAATTTCTTCACTGTGAGAACCCGATTTAGTGTATAGCATGCGGCTGACACTGCTTCTGCCCAAAAGTTAACTGGTAATTTCGAATCAGCAAGCATCGTCCTGGCCGTTTCAATTAGTGTCCTGTTCTTTCGTTCAACTACCCCATTCTGTTGCGGAGTGTAAGGAGCACTAAATTCTTGCAATATACCTCTCTCATCACAATACTGTTCCATCTTGTTGTTCTTAAACTCAGTACAGTTGTCACTCCTGATTCTTCTGATTCGAGTTTGGTACAAGTTTTCAATTTTTCTGAACAACGACATCAAACTTTCAAACGTCTCATCTTTAGACTTCAAGAATGATACCCATGAAAATCTGGAATAGTCATCAGTTACTACAAGACAGTAGTAATCACCAGTTATGCTTTTGATGTTCACTGGACCAAAAAGATCCATATGAAGTCTCTCTAACGGTCTGGAAACTGAATTGACTTTCTTTTGAGGATGTGATTTCTTCTTTTTCTTGCCTTTGATGCAGCTAATGCACTCCCCTTCCAGATGAAAACCTTTTACATGAACACCAATAACTAAGTCATTATGCACCAAGTGATTCATTTTTCGTAAGTGAATATGGCCCATCTTTCGATGCCATAAACGTGACTCTTTTTATGTTGCTCGTGACATAAAACAGTGAGCCTGGCCCGTGGTAGTAGTAGCAACACTCATGTCCAACACGTACAGATCATTAACTCTGGGTGCTCTCATGATTATCCACTCTTCGGGAACAACAAATCCTGGTTTCAAGATCAAACATTCTTTGTCTGTAAGTGCGTTGTATACATACGATCACAAATTTGAGATATGCTTAGAAGATTGTTTTCAAGCTCGGCGATGTAGTTTACTCTTTCAAACGTTACGATGCCATTGGATAAAGTTCCTTCACCAATTATTCGACCACCCTGATTGCCTGCAAACCCCACATATCCTCCATTAAACCCTCTAACGTCATACAATAGGGTTTTCTCTCCCGTCATGTGCCGAGAAGCTCCACTATCCATAATCCAACGTGAAACGGATCTTGGAAGCTCCTGCACATATCACAATCATTTAGTGAGATTTTGATGCTACCCGAGCCTCTTTTGACTCAGATAACATGACATTGATGTGATTTTTTGCAATGTAAAGTGGCGGAAAATTCTTTTCATTCATCTTCAAGCTTTCCTCAGACCCAATCTCAACCTTTTTGTATAAAAAGAAATCATTTTTAGAAGGTTGACCAGTTGATTGGTCTTTCTTTGAAACATTTTTCTTCTCAGAAGTGATAGACTCTTTGAAACATTCATCTTTACTGGAGTGGTAGAAGATGATTGTTTTTCCTTCTCAGAAACCTTTGGTTTTGGAGAACTTGAATTCTTTTCAACTGATTTTGGCTTCCAAGTTTGTTGAGGCAAAACAACCCGTTTATAAAATTTGTCAATTTTAGTTACCACATTCTTTACAGGTTCAGTTTTGAACTTCTTGTTTTCATTTTTCAAAACTTTCTTCTCAACAACCATTGGAGCTTTGCCTTTTGCATCAGCTTTCTTTTTCTGACTCTCAACAACTTCAGACTTAAGCTTGAAGTTGGTACACTTTCGTGCAATATGTCCAACTTTGTTGCATTTAAGGCATGTACGAGTATCAACTACCCGACTTGTGCCTTCAGTCTGAGGCTGTGAGGCCTTCTCCTCAAAGAACTCTTCATTTGATTTTGAAAAAATTTCAGACTCTTGCTCGGAATGTGAACTCGAGCTTTTGACAAACACCTTTTTCTCAACAAATCTTTTGTTTTGAACATTCCTTCGTTGATACTTCTTACCACCCTGATATCCACCCGACCATCTGTTTTGATTGTTATTAGAAAAACGCGGTGGTACAACAGGTTTTTTGTAGTAAGCTTTATCTTTTTCAAAATTTAATTGCCTTTTGGAATGTTTCAAACCTTCGATCTCAGGCACATCAATCTCAATCAACTTGAACATATTTCTCAATTTACCAACATTCACATTCTCCAAAGGAAAATCACGATCAGAATACAACTTATCAGATCCCGCTATCTTGTACATCACAAGATTAGGTTCTTCATTTAAGTTGTTTTTGGATTTTGATTTTGGAATATATTTATCCAAAAAGCATTCGTCATCCTCTGTAGTGTCACTTTCAGACTTTAAAACATTTTCAACCATGCTTTTCACAACTTCGGATTGGACACTATCTTCATCAGATGATGTGGTAAATGTGACATCAATTGTGTCTGGAAGCTTAACTTCATTTTCTTCTTCATCATTAACCAACCCTGATTTTTTCTTTGAAAAATTATTTAAAACCGGTGGTGGAACCTGATGAAACCCAACCCCGGTTCCATCAAAGTATACATCTTCGCCTGCTTTGTTCTTTCCAATTGGTTTAGGAACTATATGTTGTAGAACAAAACTTGCGGAGTTGTAACTGTTCAGTTTCAACTGGATGCGTTCATTTTCAATTTTAGCTTCTTGAAACTTAAGCTTCAACTTAGCAATTTCATCCAATTGTTGGTTGATTAGCTCTTCTTTTACTCTCAGAACACCTGTCAACTGAACATTTTCTTTGTATGTCTTACCATTTCTCTCATCAGAATCTTTTACCGTGCGTTTTAGCTTCTCAAAATTTTCTGAAAGTTGACGATTTTCATGAATTAACTTTTCGTTTTCTTTCCTAATTCTTTCTACATCACTTTTATCATTTTCAATTTTCTCAGTTAATTCTTTTAATCATTCATTTGAAGCTTTTAACATTTTGTCACGGTTTAAGATCTGATCTTCAACGTCTCTGACTCTTCCTGTCAGTTCATCGATCTTTTTACCGCTGAGGTAAGCAATTGTACTACAAACCTTGCAGTCTTTCATGCAATTTTTGCAGTCGCTCTCAGTTTTAGCTTTCTTACCTGTCTCATTGATTGCATCATTCTGACTGACCTTGTTTTTAGACTCAGTGCCAGAACCAGAAACTACCTCTAGTTCTTTCCCAGCAAACACTTTGTCAGCCATCTTCTTCAAATTTTCAGCAGTAAACTCTTGTGACGTGTCAATAATCCCGTCATCAATTTTCTTTAACTGCTGCTCTTTCTTCGTTTCTTTTTCTTTAGCTTTTTCTTCAGCTTCTCCTCCTCCCCACCACTCTCTCTGTCTGGCTTCTTCTTCGTCAGTAATTTGTTTGGTGAGGGTTTCAACATCAATGGTTTTTGGATCAACAGCTATGTTACCCTTGGGATCTAGGTAACATTCTCTATCAGCATCCCATCTTTTTGCATGTTTTGCTTTTTTGTATATATAACCGATTTTAATCTTTCTGTCTTGGGCTTTCATCTTTCTGTTGATGTATTTCTCTTCTTCGTTTCTGCTATCTCTGAAAGGAACAACTTTTGTTAAAAACGCATAGCCCACTGCATCCTCTTCCGGTAGCACATCACTCCAATCGTATCCCTCATCGTTATGAATAACAGCAAGAGCTCTTGATTTTTCTTTGGGGGTATCTTCAAGCTGTTTCATTCTGGGAGGTTCAGATTTGTTCTGATGATAGATTGCTCTTTTGTAGTAGTCCTCTCTGAATGGATTTGCAGTATCATCAGCAGGTGCGTTTCGACATTCACGTTTAAAATGTCCCTTTTGTTTACATCTGACGCACGTAACCTTTCATTTATCAAAACCATGTTTGGTGGAAGGTCCGCCAATAGAATTTATGCCTGTAATCTCCATGAACCTTTGGCGTCTAACTGCACTAGCCATACACCACCTGATATCAATCAACTCCATCTCTTCTGGGTCGATCTGATCATAGTCCTCCTTGGTGAGATTAGTATTTCCAATCTTGCCCGCAACAAGGCTCTCGTATGACTCTAAAACAGATGCTAAAAACACCATTTGCTGCTTTCCAGATTCCTCACTAAAGTTTTGAGCATTCTTCAAATCCACAGCAATATTACATTGAAACAGATTCTTTGAAGCTGACTGTTGTTGTTGACTTGCAGCAGTTGATGATGACCCTCCATGATAGCCGCTGCTTGGACTTTCTTGACTTGTCATATTTACATTTTCTGCAGAGAAAGCTGTCTTTGGTGACACGGTTTTCGGGATCATACTTCCTCGATAATACAACTCTACATTCTGCTGGTACGAGGAGTTGTTGACTTTGTTTGATTTCTTGATCTCCAGTTCATGACTCTCCAATCTTTCGATCAGCAGATCAACCGTCAGATCCTCCGACTTGATTGTGTTCTTCAGCATCAAGGCAAAGTATTGCCAGTCTTTATCATCCGGTAGCGAGTCAAACAATTTGTCAACCAATTCTTCTCGAGTATATATGACTCCATGTCTTGCAAGCTCCATCTTCAAATGCCCAAATCTTTCAATCATTTTTTACACATATTCATTTTTCAAACATCCAAACAAATCAAACTCCTTTTTTAACAACTTCTTTTTGTTTTTAACTATCTCGGCACTACCCACACATTTCACTCTCAATTTTTCCCATAGATCTTTCGAATTGATGTACTCAATCAATGATATTATGTCGTCTCTCAAAGACTGATGAAGCAATGCAATGCACTTTTGTTCAGCAACATAACTTTCTACCTCCTCAGTTTCTGTCAAATTTTCATAATCCGATCTTCCCATACTGAAACCATTCTTCAACATCTTCCAACTTGGATATGCAAACGCTTTTAGCCATTCTTCAAAATTTTTCGCCCATCTATTGTAATCTTCAATCGCCATCAGTTTGGGAGGTTTGTTGTACGTCCCATAAGCACTCTCCACACTCAAAGCATCAGAAAGAGTTTTCTTCGTACTCGGATTAGGAGCATTCTCATTTGTGTAGTTTGATGTATCATCTCCGGTGTTTCCCGTGAAAGCAAATATGTCACTGAAAGGATTCATAAACTCATCCATCTTTACGTATCTGAAAAATCAACAAACACTTAGAAAATTTTTGGATTTTAAAAACAACAGTTTCAAACGAAATCAGTTCCAACGAAATCAGCTTTTCACACGAAATTACTCCTCTCACACGAAATCAGGGTTTTTTCAAACAAAATAGGGTTTTCAAACGAAATCACCAAACGGAATCTAATTTGGTGCGGAATTAGATTGGATTCAAACGGAATCAAGTCACTTTGGTGCGAAATAGCTAATTTCGTGTGAAATTTCAAACGGAATCTGATTTCGTGTGAAATCAGACAGCAGTTTCAAACGGAATTAGTTATTTCGTGTGAAACCAGCAGCACTTTCAAACGGAATTAACCACAATATATAATTCGGTGTGAAATCACAAATGCTATTTCGAGCGGAATTGGTCCAATTCTTTCAAGGATTATTTAAAACTGTGTTTTACGTGATATATGTGAAATTCAGTCCATTTTGTCCGTTAAATCTTGTTTAATTCAGAAAAGAAGGAGTAGAAGTGATAAAACAAGCTGAATTGGTATAAACTCTTCGTCCTGAGCTCTGATACCACTTGTTGGATCGTCGTGTGACCCTAACGAGTCAATCAGAAGAGTTTATGATCTATTTCAAAGGCGGAATCAGAGAAATAGACGTGTAACAGTTTGATTCCTCTTAATTATCTTTCTTTTATTGATTCCAAAGCATTTACATGTCTGGTTTCGCTTGAAATGGCCATGCCACTTTCATGCGAAATTACACAAACACCCACAAAACCCACTTTCTAACCTGCTGTGCAGTAGTTTATCCTATCTAGACATAAGACTCGATAAAGACGAAGTTAACAGAAATTTGTACACCAACAAGAACCTCGATCAGAGAGTATAAAAGTCGTAAGGTTCACAATGGTGTAAAATTAAAATGGGATATACCGGGCTAGGATTCGAGTTACAGGAACAAGGGCCAAACCAACCACCCAAGAATGGAATCGTCGAGCGAAAACACTTGACAACCTCCTAGAAGCAGCGTTTCTTGCCACCAGACCATTCTCCATCAATTAGGAATCTTATACCGTCACTAAACACATTCCTTAAATTGTAGCCATTTGTTGAGTTTTTTTTGTGTGCTAATCCGCATATATATCACCATTGCACTTGATTTTCTTGACTGTATATCTCTTAAATGTCAACATATACACGTGTGATTTAGTTTACGAAGATTTTTCAATGCCGAGAACCTCGATCAGAGTGTAAAAAAGGCGTAAGGTTCACAATGGTGTAAAATTAAAAGGGATATACCGGGCTAGGATTCGAGTTAAAGGAACAAGGGCCAAACCAACCACCCAAGAATGGAATCGTCGAGCGAAAACACTTGACAACCTCCTAGAAGCAGCTTTTCTTGCCACCAGACCTTTCTGAATCAATTAGGAATCTGATGCCTTCACTAAACACATTCCTTAAATTGTAGTCATTTGTTTAGTGTTTTTTTGTATGGTCTCTAATCCGCATATATATCACCATTGCCCTTGATTTTCTTGATTGTATATCTCTTAAATGTCAACATATACACGTGTAATTTAGTTTACGAAGATTTTTCAATGCCAAGAACCCCAATCAAAGAGTAAAAAAGGCGTAAGGTTCACAATGTTGTAAAATTAAAATGGGATATACCGAGCTAGGATTCGAGTTACATGAACAAGGGCAAAACCAACCACCCAAAATGGAATCGTCGAGCGAAAACACTTGACAACCTCGTAGAAGCAACTTTTCTTGCCACTAGATCTTTCTCCATCAATTAGGAATCTGATGCCGTCACTAAACACATTCCTTAAATTGTATCCATTTGTTGAGCTTTTTTTTTGTGTCTAATCCGCATATATATCACCATTGCCCTTGATTTTCTTGACTGTATATCTCTTAATTGTCAACATATACACGTGTGATTTAGTTTACGAAGATTTTTCAATGTCGACAACCTCGATCAGAGAGTAAAAAAGGCGTAAGGTTCTCAATGGTGTAAAATTAAAATGGGATATACCGGGCTAGAATTCGAGTTACAGGAACAAAGGCCAAACCAACCACCCAAGAATGGAATCGTCTAGCGAAAACACTTGAAAACCTCCTAGAAGCAGCTTTTCTTGCCACCAGAACTTTCTTCATCAACTAGGGATCTGATGCCGTCACTAAACACATTCCTTAAATTGTAGTCATTTGTTGAGTGTTTTTTTTTGTGTCTAATCCGTATATATATCACCATTGCCCTTGATTTTCTTGACTGTATATCTCTTAAATGTCAACATATACACATGTGATTTAGTTTACGAATATTTTTCAATGCGGAGAACCTCGATCAGAGAGTAAAAAAGGCGTAAGGTTCACAATGGTGTAAAATTAAAATGGGATATACCTGGCTAGGATTCGAGTTACAGGAACAAGGGCCAAACCAACTACCCAAGAATGGAATGGTCGAGCGAAAACACTTGACAACCTCCTAGAAGCAGCTTTTCTTGCCACCAGACCTTTCTCCATCAATTAGGAATCTGATGCCGTCACTAAACACATTCCTTAAATTGTATCCATTTGTTGAGTGTTTTTTTTTTTTTTTTTTTTTTTGTGTCTAATCCGCATATATATCACAATTGCCCTTGATTTTGTTGACTGTATGTCTCTTAACTGTCAACGTATACACATATGATTTAGTTTACGTAGATTTTTCAATGCCGAGAACCTCGATCAGAGAGTAAAAAAGGTGTAAGCTTCACAATGGTGTAAAAATAAAATGGGATATACCGGGCTTGGATTCGAGTTACAGGAACAAGGGCCAAACCAACCACCCAAGAATGGAATCAAATAGCGAAAACACTTGACAACCTCCAAGAAGCAGCTTTTCTTGCCGCCAGACCTTTCTCCGTCAATTAGAAATCTGATGCCGTCACTAAACACATTCCTTAAATTGTAGCCATTTGTTGAGTGTTTTTTTTTGTTGTCTAATGCGCATATATATCACAATTTCCCATGATTTTCTTGACTGTATATCTCTTAAATGTCAACATATACACATGTGATTTAGTTTACGAAGATTTTTCAATGCCGAGAACCTCGATCAGGGAGTAAAAAAGGCGTAAGGTTCACAATGGGGTAAAATTAAAATGGGATATACCGGGCTAGGATTCGAGTTACAGGAACAAGGGCCAAACTAACCACCCAAGAATGGAATCGTCGAGCGAAAACACTTGACAACCTCCTAGAAGTAACTTTTCTTGGCAACCAGACCTTTCTAAATCAATTAGGAATCTGATGCCATCACTAAACACATTCCTTCAATTGTAGCCATTTGTTGAGTGTTTTTCTTTGTGTCTAATCCGCATATATATCACCATTGCCCATGATTTTCTTGACTGTATATCTCTTAAATGTCAACATATACACGTATGATTTAGTTTACGAAGATTTTTTCAATGCCGAGAACCTCGATCAGAGAGTAAAAAAGGCGTAAGGTTCACAATGGTGTAAAATTAAAATGAGATATAACGGGCTAGGATTCGAGTTACAGGAACAAGGGCCAAACCAACCCCCCAAGAATGGAATCGTCGAGAGAAAACACTTGACCACCTCCTAAAAGTAACTTTTCTTGGCAACAGACCTTTCTCCATCATTTAGGAATCTGATGCCGTCACTAAACACATTTCTTAAATTGTAGCCATTTGTTGAGTGTTTTTTTTTTGTCTAATCCGCATATATATCATTGCCCCTGATTTTCTTGACTGTATATCTCTTAAATGTCAACTTATACACGTGTGATTTAGTTTACGAAGATTTTTCAATGCCGAGAACCTCGATCAGAGAGTAAAAAAGGCTTAAGGTTCACAATGGTGTAAAATTAAAATGGGATATACCATGCTAGGATTGAAGTTACAGGAACAAGGGCCAAACCAACCACCCAAGAATGGAATCATCGAGCGAAAACACTTGAAAACCTCCTACAAGCAGCTTTTCTTGCCACCAGACCTTTCTCCATCAATTAGGAATCTTATGCAGTCACTAAACACATTCCTTAAATTGCAGCTATTTGTTGAGTGTTTTTTTTGGTGTCCAATCCGCATATATATCATTGCCCTTCATTTTCTTGACTGTATATCTTTTAAATGTCAACATATACACCTGTGATTTAGTTTACGAAGATTTTTCAATGTCGAGAACCTCGATCAGAAAGTAAAAAAGGCGTAAGGTTCACAATGGTGTAAAATTAAAATGGGATATAACGGGCTAGGATTCAAGTTACAGGAACAAGGGCCAAACCAACCACCCAAGAATGAAATCGTCGAGCGAAAACACTTGACAACCTCCTAGAAGCAGCTTTTCTTGCCACAAGAACTTTCTCCATCAATTAGGAATCTGATGTCGTCAATAAACACATTCCTTAAATTATAGCCATTTGTTGATCGTTTTTTTTTTGTGTCTAATCCGCATATATATCACCATTGCCCTTGATTTTCTTGATTGTATATCTCTTAAATGTCAACCTATACACGTGTGATTTAGTTTACGACGATTTTTCAAAGCCGAGAACCTTGATCAGAGAATAAAAAAGGTGTAAGGTTCACAATGGTGTAAAATTAAATTGGGATTTACCGGGCTAGGATTCGGGTTACAGGAACAAGGGCCAAACCAACCACCAAAGAATGGAATCGTTGAGCGAAAACACTTGACAACCTCCTAGAAACAGCCTTTCTTGCCACCAGACCTTTCTCCATCAATTAGGAATCTGTTGCCGTCACTAAACACATTCCTTAAATTGTAGCTATTTGTTGAGTGTTTTTTTTTTGTGTCTAATCCGCATATATATCACCATTGCCCTTGATTTTCTTGACTGTATATCTCTTAAATGTCAACATATACACGTGTGATTTAGTTTACAAAGATTTTTCAATGGTGAGAACCTCGATCAGAGAGTAAAAAAGGCGTAAGGTTCACAATGGTGTAAAATAAAAATGAGATATACCGGGCTAGGATTCGAGTTACAGGAACAAGGGTCAAACCAACCACCGAAGAATGGAATCGTCGAGCGAAAAAACTTGACAACCTCCTAGAAGCAGCTTTTCTTGCACCAGACATTTCTCCATTAATTAGGAATCCGATGCCGTCACTAAACACAATCCTTAAATTGTACTCATTTGTTTAGTGTTTTTTTTTTGTGTCTAATCCGCTTATATATCACCATTGCCCTTGATTTTCTTGATTGTATATCTCTTAAATGTCAACACATACACGTGTAATTTTGTGTATGAATATTTTTCAATGGCGAGAACCTCGATCATAGAGTAAAAAAGGAGTAAGGTTCACAATTTTGTAAAATTAAAATGGGATATACTGGGCCAGGAATTGAGTTACAAGAATAAGGGCCAAACCAACCACCCAAGAATGGAATCGTCGAGCGTAAACACTTGACCACCTCCTAGAAGCAACTTTTCTTGCCACCAAACCTTTCTCCATCAATTAGGAATCTGATGTCGTCACTAAACACATTCCTTAAATTGTAGCCATTTGTTGAGTGTTTTTTTTTTGTCTAATCCGCATATATATCACTATTTCCCTTGATATTCTTACCTGTATTTCTCTTAAATGTCAACATATACACGTGTGATCTAGTTTACGAAGATTTTTCAAGGCCGAGAACCTCGATCAGATAGTAAAAAAGACGTAAGGTTCACAATGGTGTAAAATTAAAATGGGATATACCGGGCTAGGATTCGAGTTACAGGAACAAGGGCCAAACCAACCACCCAAGAATGGAATCGTCGAGCGAAAACACTTGACAACCTCCTAGAAGCAGCTTTTCTTGCCACCAGACCTTTCTCCATCAATTAGGAATCTGATGCCGTCACTAAACACATTCCTTAAATTTTTGCCATTTGTTGAGTGTTTTTTTTGTCTAATCCGCATATATATCACCATTGCCCTTGATTTTCTTGACTGTATATCTCTTAAATGTCAACGTATACACTTATGATTTAGTTTACGAAGATTTTTCAATGCCGAGAACCTCGATCAGAGAGTAAAAAAGGTGTAAGTTTCACAATGGTGTAAAAATAAAATGGGATATACCGGGCTTGGATTCGGGTTACAGGAACAAGGGCCAAACCAACCACCCAAGAATGGAATCGTCGAGCGAAAACACTTGAAAACCTCCTAGAAGCAGCTTTTCTTGCCACCAGACCTTTCTCCATCAATTTGGAATCTGATGCCGTCAGTAAACACATTCCTTAAATTGTAGCCATTTCTTGAGTGTTTTTTTTTTGTCTCTAATCCGCATATATATCACCATTTCCCATGATTTTCTTGACTGTATATCTCTTAAATGTCAACATAAACACATGTGATTTAGTTTACGAAGATTTTTCAATGCTGAGAACCTCGACCAGAGAGTAAAAAAGTCGTAAGGTTCACAATGGTGTAAAATTAAAATGGGATATAACGGGCTAGGATTCGATTTACAAGAACAAGGGCCAAACCAACCACCCAAGAATGGAATCGTCGAGCGAAATCACTTGACAACCTCCTAGAAACAGCTTTTCTTGCAACCAGACCTTTCTCTATCAATTAGGAATCTGATGCCGTCAATAAACACATTCCTTAAATTGTAGCCATTTGTTGAGTGTTTTTTTTTTATGTCTAATCCACATATATCACCATTGCCCTTGATTTTCTTGACTGTATATCTCTTAAATTTCAACATATAGACGTGTGATTAGTTTACGAAGATTTTGCAATGCCGAGAACCTCGATCAGAGAATAAAAAAGGCGTAAGGTTCGCAATGGTGTAAAATTAAAATGGGATACACCGGGCTAGGATTCGGGTTACAGGAACAAGGGCCAAACCAACCACCAAAGAATGGAATCGTCGAGCGAAAACATTTGACAACCTCCTAGAAGCAGCTTTTTTTGCCACCAGACGTTTCTCCATCAATTAGGAATCTGATGCCGTCACTAAACACATTCCTTAAATTGTAGCCATTTGTTGAGTGTTTTTTTTTTTGTGTCAAATCCGCATATATATCATTCTCCTTTATTTTCTTGACTGTATATCTCTTAAATGTCAACATATACACGTGTGATTTAGTTTACGAAGATTTTTCAATGCCGAGAACCTCGATCAGAGGGTAAAAAAGGCGTAAGGTTCACAATGGTGTAAAATTAAAATGGGATATACCGGGCTAGGATTCAAGTTACAGGAACAAGGGCCAAACCAACCACCCAAGAATGGAATCGTCGAGCGAAAACACTTGACAATCTCCTAGAAGAAGCTTTTATTGCCTCCAGACCTTTCTCCATCAATTAGGAATCTGATGCCGTCAATAAACACAATCCTTAAATTGTAGCCATTTGTTGAGTGTTTTTTTTTTGTGTCTAATCCGCATATATATCACCATTCCCCTTGATTTTCTTGACTGTATATCTCTTAAATGTCAATATATACACGTGTGATTTAGTTTACGAAGATTTTTCAACGCCGAGAACCTCGATCAGAGAATAAAAAAGGCGTAAGGTTCACAATGGTGTAAAATTAAAATGGGATATACCGGGCTGGGATTCGGGTTACAGGAACAAGGGCCAAACCAACCACCAAAGAAAGGAATCGTTGAGCGAAAAGACTTGACAACCTCCTAGAAGCAGCTTTTCTTGCCACCAGACCTGTAGGATCTTTTTCAGACCCGAACGAGTCGATCAGAAGAGTTTTTCTCAATACGAAAGGCGGAAACAGACGTATCGAGTTCAATTAAGCAAGAATATCACTTTAAACTGTCTTTATATTGATTTGACAAAGAAATACAGCGAGGAGACACTTCGGCAGCACTTCGGCTCTCAACCGGAATGTTCAAGACTCTCACAAACGAAATCAGGACAACCCTATTTATAGACCACCTAATTCCGCTTTAACAGGCTCAAGCGGAATCACTTTCATACGGAATTAGCTTCAAGAGAAATTACTAGAGTTAATTTCGTTTGAACTTGGCATGGTAATTTCAAACGAAATTACAACTTCTAATTCTGTTTAAAGTTGCCTTTCACCCTATATTTGACATTTTTCTCGTATAACGTGCCCTGATCTATCTAAATACACACAAGACTCGATACAAGACGAAGTCGATAGACGCATGCACCAACAGACTCCCCCTTGAATGTTGACGAGTCTTCAGTGTCGAGTCTTCACATCTTCAGTCTTTGTCAGTCCTCTTGAACTCTTCGAAGTATCTAACAATGTAAAGTATCCTCAATCTATGTCTTCTCTTTTCATCAGTACCAACTCTTTTCATCAGTACCAACAAATAATCTCCCTTTGAATGTTGATCTTATCTTCAATTCCATCAGATCTCTTGATTCCTTAAGTTCATCAGCATCATCAGCGTGTGTGAACTTCAGGATTTGTACTTGGCTCTTCAATCTTCAGACTCCCCCTTTTGACAAGCTGGGATCGTAGCCTGGCCTACCTGCACAAACTCTACCTTACAATAAATTTCAAAATTTTAACATTTGACAAATTTATTCTCTGCTTATCATTTGTAAACACAAATCAATAAAAGATTTTACAATATTAATCACTGATGAACCTCTTGAAGAAATATCATTTTTCTATTCAAAAACTTTTTCATATTTCAAACTGATTCCCCCTCACTGAATGTCATCATGTTTAGCACTTGGAATTTTGAAAATCAGCTCTCCAACATCAGTTGTCGAAAATCTTTTTGAATTTTTCAAAATTTATCCTAAAACACACTAAAAAATCTTTTTGGATTTTTGAATAACATGAAATGCAATAAAGAAATATTTACAGATAATATTTTTGTGAGTTTGTGTAAGAGGATCATATCAGTTTTTTGAGACAAATCACCAACACCGTTAAGCTTTAAACATTTTAAGTTCTAAACGATTCACTTAGATTGTCAGTATACTGATCCACTTAAATTTTCACACAAAGTTCAACTGTTTCGAGATACGAGATTAAGGTTTTATGAGACTTAAACTTATTCGCGTGTCCCAACTCAGAATATACTCCTGTATCCAGATCCCAATATTCAGTCTTACAGATGAGTATACCACATATGATATCTGTAAAGGGTTAAATTGCGAGGGTCGTGAGAGCTCAGGTCAGAACTTCCGTTCAGCAAAGAGATGACGGCTTCGACTTTTGGTGTGTTCCCTTTAGAGAATATTTTCTTCAACAGCACATGATTAGCATTTTTCAATGATTCATCATTTTTTATGCTGATGGTGGGCTATATTTCAAGCAAGCGTAAAGTATTCTCCGGGGACTAGGCCATTGCTTCCGCAAAATCAGAAGTCCCGGGATAATACTCCTGATATCACTGAGTATAAAGACCTAGTATCTCAGAAAGAGGGACATTTCAAACAAGATTTCGGGGGTTACCCATATATCCAAGAGATGTTCCCCACGATATAAGCAAGTTTGAAATTTAGATTTATATCTCGTCACAATCTACTAAATGTGTAAAAACCTACTGGCATATCATCAGTGAGACCGTTTATCACATTTTGACTTTCCAATTTTTTAGCATGTTGTGATAGTCCACTAATGTACTATCATTTCCTCTTTTTCACAACAAAACTCATTTTTGATTTTATCATGTTTTTTACTTTTTCAAATTTTTAAATGTTTTTGGATTTTCTGAAAATTCTTACTCCCCCTAAAATGCAAAATCATTTAAAGAAATTTGAAAACAAACTGTACACAAAACATGACAACTGATATCGAATCACTTCAATTCGCCATCCACTTGGCATAGACAATCAGAAGTCCCCCTCACAACAAACTATTTTTCCATTATGATTTCAAAACACTTAAGTTTGTTTTAATCAAATGGATTTTCCGGAAAATAAGTTTTGTAGATTTTATAAATCACTTGTTGGTTTGGGGTTTCATCACATTATTTTATCAACCACTTGAAAAAATTAACATTTTTAAGTTCAACCAACAAATATCAACTGTAGAAAATCAAGTACAACTTAACGTCCCTGATTTACCACTTGTAAGACGAAATCACTTTCGTGAATTTCTCAAGAAAGATACTGATACCTGCTCCACTCTTACCAACCTGGGAGCTCCGGCAAGTCATACTGTTCACTCATCATAATATGTTCCATCCCAGTCACAAACCTGAGATGTCACAATTTTACCTGGTTTCTTCGATTTTTTCTCATAAAACTCCTTCACCCCTTTTACCTTCCCATCAACCATTTTACCAAAAATATGGTGCACTTTGACATTAAAAACTTTTTCAACATCAAATTCTTTCTTTTCAGAATAAAATTGATTTGAAATTTCAACCTTACCAATTTTCTTCTTAAAATTTTCAGCCCGAAGTGGTGGAAAGTTCACATCATCCACTATCGGCAGTGATTTTTCACCTTTTTCCATAACCTGTGGCTCATCTAATTTTGTGGAATCAGATTCATCGCCCGAAGTTAGCTCCTCTGATTTTGATGAATCAGAATCATTGCTAGACCCATCATCAGATTTCTTAACAACCCATTTTTGGTTGTCAAGATTTGCACTTTTCTTGTAAAACCTCTTTGAACATTCACCAATTTCAAATTTTGAATTTTTGAAAAGTTTAGTTCTCTCAATTGGTGGTTCAAACTTAACCATTTTTTCTTTCAGTTTAGAAACTCCCTGTTTGGTTTGAATTGCTTGTGAACATTTCACAGCTAGATGGCCAATTCTACCACATTTAAAACAGGTTCGAGTCTCCTTCTTCTTTTGATCACCCATCTTCTCCATTTCTTCTTGCTTCTTCACAAGGAATTCTTTATTCGACTGCTTTCTGAACAAATTTTCTTTTTCTTCTTAAGAAGATGTACCTGAAACAAATATCATTTTTTATTTAAAATCTCGAACATATTTTTCATTTTTATAATTTTCTGGTGGAACAAAACCAAGACCTTTCTATTTGAAATTACTGTTATGGTTTGGTTTCTTTCGATAACCAGAACCAGAACTGTAACCCTTTTTCTTGTTTTCTCTTTGTTGAACTCTTGAGGTGTATTTTTTAGGTATTTCAGAAAGATTTACATCTTTTATTTTAGAAATATTAATTTCTGTTAATTTGAAAACCTTTTTGATCAATTCAGTTTTGACACCTCTTATTGGAAATTCCTCATCAGAATATAATTTGTCGGAATCATTCAATGTATATGGAACTTTGAATGTTTCGTCATTCAAATTAGATTTTGATAGAAGAAATTCTTTATTGTAAACCCGTTTCTCCCTTTTGACTGAAGGACTTGACATGTCGGATTTAGACTTTGACTCTGATTTAGACCCCGACTTTGACTCCTCCATTTCATCGTTATCTAACACATGATCCACCACTTTCTTCGTCAATTGAGATTGTTAATCAGTGTGAGACGATGTAAAAGTGACATCAATATTTCCTGGCAAGTTAACTGAAGACTCCGACTCCCACTGTAAGTTTGTTGCCTTTTCGACTCTTTCTGAATTTGGATTTCTTGGAGAATATCCATTTTCAAGCGGGGGTGGACACTTGTTGTAACTGACACCTTGTTTCTTACCAGATGTCTTAACTTCAATATCCTTCTTCTTTTCCTTTTTCTTTTTAGAAGTCTTTTCTTTAGATACTATCTGTTCTTCAGTTACTTCATCATCCTCAAATGCCTTCATGCCTTCAACAGTTGGATAAATCCGGTCAAATGACATAAGAAGTACATGAGTAACTTTTTAACAACCTATTTACTCTTTCAGTTTCAATTCTTTGTGTTTCCAGTTTTTGTTCTAGCACAGCACACTTCTCAATGTAATTATTCACCCCTTTCTGCTTTGTCATGAAAGCTCCTTGAAGTGTTTTCATGGCTGTTTCTTGTTCATCACTTGATTGATTCTACTGATTCATTGCCTTGTTCAGAACATCGTAAGATTCCTTCAACCTGTTCATGTTGTTATCAATTCGTTGTTTTTCTTTTTCATGATCTCACAGGTTTCACAATTCACAGTAATCTTTCTTGCATCAACTTCTTCATCAACTTTGAACTTTGGAACTTCCTTTACCTTTCTCTTTATCACTGGAACTTCCTCATCATCACTGCTGACGGGTGTTTTGATCTTCTTCTTTTTAGCTTTTTCATCTTCACTGTCACTTTCCTCCACCATTTTCAACTGTTTCTGCATTCGTTTTGCATAATACTCATTATCATCATCATTATCTTCTTCAATACGAGCAACAAAAGCTTTTGCTTTTAAAATATCTTTATCCGGACAACAATCATCCCAACTAAAACCTTCCCAGCTAAACCCTTCTAGTAATTTTTCATCATCTTGGTTTATCTGGCATGCTTTATTATCAGCTGAAATATATTTGTCCCAACTGAATCCTTTTGTTGGCTATTTGTCATCCTGATTCACCATACAAGCTCTCTTAGATGATTCTTCGATTGTTTTCCTGGCATGTGCAGTTTGTGGTCATTGATGTTGTTGTTGAGCAACTTGATGATAAATTGCTTTCTGATAGTAATCATTGTTGTTGAATGGGTTTTGAGCTCCACTTGCTTCGCGATTAGTGAACTCCCTCTTAAAGTGTCCTTTTTCTCTGCAACGAAAACAAGTAACTTTAGATTTATCAAAACCCTAATTAGAAACACATGCATCACGGAAATCATCTCTTCTTGTGATCTGTTTGAACTTCTCAGCTCTCCTCAACACACTTGCCAAACACCACTTAATATCCATCAATTCCATTTCTTCAGCATCAATCTGATCGTAATCCTCTTTTGTAAGCATTGGATTCCCGATCCGACCTGCAACTAAACTACCATATGACTCTAAAACAGTCCCCAATAAAGACATGTGACTTTTTGCAACTTCTTCAGAATAATCTTGATCATTCTCAAGATTCAAAACAATGTTGCATTGTAACTTTCTGCCATTCTTGGTTGCTGACACGTTTGGATCAAATGACGGATATGAAGAAAAACTCGTTTTGCTGTTTGATCCTTTAGAAGAACCTCCCGATGAACTCTTAGCATTGAAAGCTGTTTCAACCTTTGGTGACATGTTGATCTTGTCATTAATACCAGCTTTGTAATAAAGACCGATATCTTGTTCACCATCAAAATCTTTCATTCTTGAAATTTTTCTTTGTTTCATCTCCTGAGTTTCTAATTTCTCAATGAACTTGCTCAAAGTTAAATTATTAAACCCTTTCTTGTTTCTCAACATCATGAGATATGTACCCCAAGTTTCATGTGGCAAAGCATCAGCTAATTTTTCAATCAATTCCTCGTTGTCTTTTGTAATGCTTACTCTCTTCATGTTGACTAACAAATTGCAGTATCTTTCAATGATTTGCTTTGTGCTTTCATTTTTCAAACCAAGAAATAGATCAAACTCTTTCTTCAAAAGCGATTTTTTGTTTTTTATCATTTCTTGACTTCCAACGAACTTGGATCTTAATGCTTTCCATATTGAATATGCACTTCCAGTGTGTTGCAATAAGACCAAAATATCCTCTTTAATAGCTTGTTGCAATAAACTAATCATCATCTTTTCGTTTTTGTATTTCTTTTTCTCATCCACACTCATATCTTTGATAGCAATCTCCTCTTCGTCATCATTTGTTGGTCTAACATATTTCATCTCAATACATTCCCAAGCATCCAAATAATTTGCTTGCACCCAATTTTCAAATCGTTCTTCCCATCCTTTATACTCCTCAATGTTCATAAGCTTTGGTGGTTTTTGCATAGTACCCGTTTCATTTTCCATGGTTAAGTTCTGGGTAACACTAACCGAAGTAGTCGGGGTAGTAGCAAATGCATTATAAAATTCCTCTTCCATGTTTTAGTTTTCAAGAAATTCACAAACACTGTTTTCAAGCGAAATTAGTTTCCAAGCTGAATTACACTTCTCAAATGAAATTACTATTTGTGTGAAATAACCCTGTTCAAACGGAATTAATACTTTCAAACGAGATCTCTTTTCAAGCAGAATAGCTTTTCAAACGGAATACCTAATTTCGTTTGAACAAACACCCCTTTTAAACGGAATCCCTAATTTCGTTTGAAATTATCAAACGGAATTACAAGTTGGAGCGGAATAGCTGATTTCAAACGGAATTACTCAAGCGGAATACCGGTTTCAAGCGAAATTACAGTTGGAGCAGAAATAAGGACTAATTCCGTGTGAAATGTCGCTGACGTCATCATACTCGAGCTGTTTTTCAAGCGAAATTACAAATTTTATCAGTTTTAGATCGAATTAAGGTCCAATTTTTTCAAGGATTTGTTAAAACACTATTGCGCACATCATGTGAGAAAATTAGGCGATTTTAACCGTGAAAAGTTGTTAATTTTGAAAAAGAAGATGTAGAAATCAGAAATTGCAGCTGAATTGATAAGAACTCTTCCTCCTGAGCTCTGATACCACTTGTAGGATCGTTTTCAGACCCGAACGAGTCGATCAGAAGAGTTTTTCTCAATACAAAAGGCAGAAACAGACGTATCGAGTTCAATTCAGCAAGAATATCACTTTAAATTGTCTTTATATTGATTTGACAAAGAATTACAGCGAGGAGACACTTCGGCAGCACTTCGGCTCTCAACCGGAATGTTCAAGACTCTCTCAAACGAAACCAGGACAACCATATTTATAGACCACCTAATTCCGCTTGAACAGGCTCAAGCGGAATCACTTTCATACAGAATTAGCTTCAAGCGAAATTACTAGAGTTAATTTCGTTTGAACTTGGCATGGTAATTTCAAACGAAATTACAACTTCTAATTCCGTTTGAAGTTTCCTTTCACCCTATATTTGACATTTTTCTCGTATAACGTGCCCTGATCTATCTAAATACAAACAAGACTCGATACAAGACGAAATCGACAGACGCATGCACCAACAAGACCTTTCTCCATCAATTAGGAATCTGATGCCGTCACTAAACACATTCCTTAAATTGTAGCCATTTGTTGAGTGTTTTTTTTTTTTTTTTTTTGTGTGTCTAATCCGCATATATATCACCATTGCCCTTGATTTTCTTCACTGTATATCTTTTAAATGTCAACATATACACGTGTGATTTAGTTAACGAAGATTTTTCAATGGCTAGAACCTCGATCAGAGAGTTAAAAAGGCGTAAGGTTCACAATGGTGTAAAATAAAAATGGGATATACCGGGCTAGGATTCGAGTTACAGGAACAAGGGTCATACCAACCACCGAAGAATGGAATCGTCGAGCGAAAACACTTGACAACCTCCTAGAAGCAGCTTTTCTTGCACCAGACCTTTCTCCATTAATGAGGAATCTGATGCCGTCACTAAACACAATCCTTAAATTGTACCCATTTGTTGAGTGTTTTTTTTTTGTGTCTAATCCGCATATATATCACCATTGCCCTTGATTTTCTTGACTGTATATCTCTTAAATGTCAATATATACACGTGTAATTTAGTTTACGAATATTTATCAATGCCGAGAACCTCGATCAGAGATTAAAAAAGGCGTAAGGTTCACAATGGTGTAAAATTAAAATGGGATATACCGGGCTAGGATTCGAGTTACAGGAACAAGGGCCAAACCAACCACCCAAGAATGGAATCGTCGAGCGAAAACACTTGACCACCTCCTAGAAGCAACTTTTCTTGCCACCAGACCTTTCTCCATCAATTAGGAATCTGATGCCGTCACGAAACACATTCCTTAAATTGTAGCCATTTGTTGAGTGTTTTTTTTGTCTAATCCGCATATATATCACTATTGCCCTTGATTTTCTTGTCTGTATATCTCTTAAATGTCAACATATACACGTGTGATTTAGTTTACGAAGATTTTTCAATGCCGAGAACCTCCATCAGAGAGTAAAAAAGACATAAGGTTCACAATGGTGTAAGATTAAAATGGGATATACCGGGCTAGGATTCGAGTTACAGGAACAATGGCCAAACCAACCACCCAAGAATGGAATCGTCGAGCGAAAACACTTGACAACCTCCTAGAAGCAGCTTTTCTTGCCACAGGACCTTTCTCCATCAATTAGGAATCTGATGCCGTCACTAAACACATTCCTTAAGTTGTAGATATTTGTTGAGTGTTTTTTTTTTGTGTCTAATCCGCTTATATATCACCATTTCCCTTGATTTTCTTGACTGTATATCTTTTAAATGTCAACATATACACGTGTGATTTAGTTTACAAAGATTTTTCAATGCCGAGAATCTCGATCAGAGAGTAAAAATGGTGTAAGGTTCACAATGGTGTAAAATTAAAATGGGATATACCGGGCTAGGATTCGAGTTATAGGAACAAGGGCCAAATCAATCACCCAAGAATGGAATCGTCGAGCGAAAACACTTGACAACCTCCAAGAAGCAGCTTTTCTTGCCACCAGACCTTTCTCCATCAATTAGGAATCTGATGTCGTCACTAAACACATTCCTCAAATTGTAGCCATTTTTTGAGCGTTTATTTTTTAGTGTCTACTCCTCAAATATATCACCATTGCTCTTGATTTTCTTGACTGTATATCTCTTAAATGTCAACATATACACGTGTGATTTAGTTTACGAAGATTTTTCAAGCCGAGAACCTCGATCAGAGAGTAAAAAAGCTTAAGGTTCACAATGGTGTAAAACTAAAATGGGATATACCGGGATAGGATTCTTGTTACAGGAACAAGGGACAAACCAACCATCCAAGAATGGAATCGTCGAGCGAAAACACTTGACAACCTCCTGGTAGCTGCTTTTCTTGCCACCAGACCTTTCTCCAACAATTAGGAATCTGATGCCGTCACTAAACACATTCCTTAAATTGCAGCCATTTTTTGAGCGTTTATTTTTTGGTGTCTAATCCGCATATATATCACCATTGCTCTTGATTTTCTTGATTGTATATCTCTTAAATGTCAACATATACACGTGTGATTTAGTTTACGAAGAATTTTCAATGCCGAGAACCTCGATCAGAGAGTAAAAAGGCGTAAGTTTCACAATGGTGTAAAACTAAAATGTGATATACCAGGCTAGAATTCCTAGTTACAGGAACAAGGGCCAAACCAACCACCCAAGAAGGGAATCGTCGAGCGAAAACACCTGACAACCTCCTGGAAGCAGATTTTCTTGCCACCAGACCTTTTTCTATCAATTAGGAATCTGATGCCGTCACTAAACACATTCCAAAAATTGTAGCCATTTTTTGAGTGTTTATTTTCTTGTCTCTAATCCCCATTTATATCACTATTCCTCTCGATTTCCTTAACTGTATATCTCTTAAATGTCAACATATACACGTGTGATTTTGTTTAGAAGATTTTTCAATGTCGAGAACCTCGATCAGAGAGAAAAAAGGCTTAAGGTTCACAATGGTGTAAAACTAAAATGGGATATACCGGGCTAGGATTCGGGTAACAGGAACAAAGGCCAAACCAACCACCCAAGAATGGAAACGTCGAGCGAAAAAACTTGACGACCTCCTGGAAGCAGCTTTTCTTGCCACCAGACGTTTCTCCATCAATTAGGAATCTGATGCCGTCACTAAACACATTTCTTAAATTGTAGCCATTTTTTGAGTGTTTATTTTTTGGTGTCTAATCCGCATTTATATCACCATTGCTCTTAATTTTCTTGACAGTATATCTCTTAAATGTCAACATATACACGTGTGAATTTGTTTACGAAGCTTTTTCAATGCCGAGAACCTCGATCAGAGAGTAAAAATGGCGTAAGGTTCACAATGGTGTAAAACTAAAATGGGATATACCGGGCTTGGATTCGAGTTACAGGAACAAGGGCCAAACCAAGAACCCAAGAATGGAAATGTCGAGCGAAAACACTTGACAACCTCCTGAAAGCAGTTTTTCTTGCTACCAGACCTTTCTTCATCAATTAGGGATCTGATGCCGTCATTAAACACATTCCTTAAATTGTAGCCATTTTTAAGTGTTTATTTTTTGGTGTCTAATCCGCATATATATCATCATTGCACTTGATTTTCTTGACTGTAAATCTCTTAAATGTCAACATATACACGTGTGATTTAGTTTAGGAAGATTTTTTAATGCCGAGAACTTCGATTAGAGAGCAAAAAAGGCGTATGGTTCACAATGGTGTAAAACTAAAACGGGATATACCGGGCTAGGATTCGAGTTACAGGAACCAGGGCCAAACCAACCACCCGAGAATGGAATCGTTGAGCGAAAACACTTGACAATCTCCTGCAAGAAGCTTTTCTTGCCACCAGACCTTTCTCCATCAATTAGGAATCTGTTGCAGTCACTAAACACATTCCTTAAATTGTAGCCAGTTTTTGAGTGTTTATGTTTTGGTGTCTAATCCGCATATATATCTTCGTTGCCCTTGATTTCTTGACTGTATATATCTTAAATGTCAACATATAAACGTGTGATTTAGTTTACGAAGATTTTTCAAGCCGAGAACCTCGATCAGAGAGTAAAAATAAGTAAGGTTCACAATGGTGTAAAATTAAAATGGGATATACCGGGCAAGGATTCGAGTTACAGGAACAAGGGCCAAACCAACCACCCAAGAATGGAATCGTCGAGCGAAAACACTTGACAACCTCCTGGAAGCAGCTTTTCTTGCCACCAGACCTTTCTCCAACAATTAGGAATCTGATGCCGTCACTAAACACATTCCTTAAATTGCAGCCATTTTTTAAGTGTTTATTTTTTGGTGTCTAATCCGCATATATATCACCATTGCTCTTGATTTTCATGACTGTATATCTCTTAAATGTCAACAAATACACGTGTGATTTAGTTTACGAAGATTTTTCAATGCCGAGAACCTCGATCAGAGAGTAAAAAGGCGTTAGTTTCACAATGGTGTAAACGAAAATGGGATATACCAGGCTAGGATTCCTAATTACAGGAACAAGGGCCAAACCAACCACCCAAGAATGGAATCGTCGAGCGAAAACACTTGACAACCTCCTGGAAGCAGATTTTCTTGCCACCAGACCTTTTTCCATCAATTAGGAATTTGATGCCGTCACTAAACACATTCCTAAAATTGTAGCCATTTTTTGAGTGTTTTTTTTCTAGTGTTTAATCCCCATTTATATCACCATTGCTCCCGATTTTCTTGACTGTATTTCTCTTAAATGTCAACATATACACGTGTGATTTTGTTTAGAAGATTTTTCAATGCTGAGAACCTCGATCAGAGAGAAAAAAAGGCGTAAGGTTCACAATGGTGTAAAACTAAAATGGGATATACCGGGCTAGGATTCGGGTAATAGGAACAAGGGCCAAACCAACCACCCAAGAATGGAAACGTCAAGAGAAAACACTTGACAACCTCCTGGAAGCAGCTTTTCTTGCCACCAGATGTTTCTCCATCAATTAGGAATCTGATGCCGTCACTAAACACATTCCTTAAATTGTAGCCATTTTTTGAGTGTTTATTTTTTGGTGTCTAATCCGCGTTTATATCACCATTGCTCTTAATTTTCTTGACTGTATATCTCTTAAATGTCAACATATGCACGTGTGATTTTGTTTACAAAGCTTTTTCAATGCCGAGAACCTCGATCAGAGAGTAAAAAAGGCGTAAGGTTCACAATGGTGTAACACTAAAATGGGATATACCGGGCTTGGATTCGAGTTACAGGAACAAGGGCCAAACCAACCACCCAAGAATGGAAACGTCGAGCGAAAACACTTGACAACCTCCTGGATGCAGTTTTTCTTGCCACCAGACCTTTCTTCATCAATTAGGGATCTGATGCCGTCATTAAACACATTCCTTAAATTGTAGCCATTTTTTGAGTGTTTATTTTTTGGTGTCTAATCCGCATATATATCATCATTGCTCTTGATTTTCTTGACTGTAAATCTCTTAAATGTCAACATATACACGTGTGATTTAGTTTAGGAAGATTTTTCAATGCCGATAACTTCGATTAGAGAGCAAAAAAGGCGTATGGTTCACAATGGTGTAAAACTAAAATGGGATATACCGGGCTAGGATTCGAGTTACAGGAACTAGGGCGAAACCAACTGTCACACCCCCAAAATACCATAAGCGGAAACCCCCGCGAGGTGTGTGACGTACCAGGATCTAGCCACCAATCATATTGAACTCATAGGTATATTTAAATAAAACTTTCATTTATTAACATTAAGTGTTACAACATTACAAATAAATTACAGTGTAGAGCGGAAACATAATTCATTAGTTAAGTGTTTATAAACCATATGTAAAATCCATTAGTCTTGTGTTGCGATTCCATGTATCTCGACCCATGACCACTCCAGCCTCCCAGACAGCAAGTTCCAATCAATATGCATCTAAAGGCATGCAAGGCATGTAACAACGAATCAACAACAAAGTTGAGCGAGTTCACAGTTGGGTGTTCGTTTTAAGTTGTTTCAAAAACATAGTTTTTCTTTAGCTGGCTTACTTGCCGTGGGGGTTACCCCATAGTTGAAAATATGATTAACCAATTCCTTCTTTCCCCAAACCATAACCAGTGGGGGCTTCCCCATGTGAACCACTAGACCCGTTACCATATCGACCACTGACTGAAGTAAGTTGGTGCCCTAACGTCAATGTTTATCATCATTGACTAGTGCCCAGATCCATTAGTTCACGCACGTCCTCTGCGGCACGGTGTGAGGCTTGTCAAACTGAAATAGCGCTATCTAACTAATGACCCGCTCGCCATTGGCCCGGTGATTAAGTCGATATAAAAAGGAGGGACTTCATGATAGAGATTTTGGTCTAGTATCCGTGTTGTCACCCTTCAATACAGAGGGTGTGTACGTAATCCCCAAACTAGGAGATTACACAGTTTCCAATTATACCATTATCATGCGTTGTCACCCTTCAATGAAGAGGGTGTGTACGTGTTCCAAACCAGGAGATCACGCAGTTTCAGTTTCAATCCGTTACCCATTCCCAACCCCTGGGAATCCCATGCCATGTGGAAAGTGTGAACTCACCTTGGTTTGCTCGGTATGACTAATTACTCGTTTTAACGTTGGACACTCCAAACCCTAATATGGTTCCAATGATAGTCAGTTTGGTTTACATAGAATTTGCTTATTCATTGTGTATTTTCCACATGTGATAGGAATTTATGGTACACATTATCATACAGGCTATAGCGAACATTCAATTTATATGTACTTTCACAATACAAATCCGTATATTATACTGACACACATGAATAGCTCAGATTCCATACACATGAATATGCACGTAGCAATAACATATCATAACTCTTTTATACTCACTTTGGTTAACAAAAATTCTGTATCATAACTCTTTCAATTCGGCAGCCCCCTAGTCATCGGCCCAACAGACTTAACTATATGTATGGCCCAATTGTGCACAATAAAATTCAACAATAACTATCCACACAAGTGGTTCGGCCCAGTTTTAATTTGTTATGATGGTTACATACTGCCATGCACAATTATCAATCAATAAATCAAACAACATGTTTTTCACTCAACAATCATCTAATAAATATCCATATAAAACAATAATCAGGATCTGTGGCCTATTACATACATGACTGGCTAGCAACCCTTAGTGAATATATAATTACTACATGTTAATGAGTCCAATTATATATATTGAAGTCTTGGGCCCCTTACCCAACCCTTGTGGCCGGCCCATTAACAAACCAAAAGTCTCAATTCATGAGTTTGATGTACATACAGTGACTAAACAACAAATAGATCATGCAATCAAAGGAGCAAATAAGTCATGCAATCCTAGAACAATAAATAATCAGACTGTTTACACTATATTCAATCATTATAACAAACTCCCTATCATAATTATATTAATTAACATGCCTCACCATTCCTGTTCGATTCATGCACACATATTTTTGATGACACCCAATATTAGTTAGAATCACATGCCAAATCGATTTCGACAATCATTAGCAGTCAATCAAGATTAACAACTATCTAATTAACACCCTAAATCAAAACACAATATAAACGATTTCATACAAACACCCGAACCTAATCATTACCCCCATATATATAACCCTATCATCCATTAACCATGCTATTCGACCCACCATGCTCATCATATAATCATCGAGTCTTAATATCAGTGTACAATATCATCAGGTAATCATCATACGTCCATATATATACATAACTCGTTACATCAGATCGCACGTACACATGATCATCAAATAGGGATTATTATAAACAAGAATCAGGCACACATAAACAAGAATCAATCAAGCAATATTAATGTAAACATGATTTTACTAACCACAGTCAACAAACTGGAATGATTCCTTTGAGGGGGGGGGGGGGTTTCGTCCACTGTCGCACGTACTAAAGGGGATGTAGGGTTTGTTAAAATCTTGTGTGCATACAAGTTACGTATACATGAACATATAGGGATGGAAGGTTGGGCCACTTGTGTTTACTAACAAAACAAGGATTTGGGCCGGGATAACTAAAAAAAAAGATTGGGCCGATGTTATGTCTAAGATGATGGCTAAAATAATAATAATACTAATAATAATAATAACAATAAATACGTGTATTGCTAAAATACCCTTTTCTCGAAAACGAGAATACGGGTTGTTACACCAACCACCCGAGAACGGAATCGTCGAGCGAAAACACTTGACAACCTCCTGCAAGAAGCTTTTCTTGCCACCAGACCTTTCTCCATCAATTAGGAATCTGATGCAGTCACTAAACACATTCCTTAAATTGTAGCCATTTTTTGGTGTCTAATCCGCATATATATCACCATTGCTCTTGATTTTCTTGACTGTATATCTCTTAAATGTCAACATATACACGTGTGATTTAGTTTACAAAGATTTTCAAATGCCGAGAAACTCGATCAGAGAGTCAAAAAGGCGTAAAGTTCACAATGGTGTAAAACTAAAATGGGATATACCGGACTTGGATTCGAGTTACAGGAACAAGGGCCAAACCAACCACCCAATGGAATAGTCGAGCGAAAACACTTGACAACCTCCTGGAAGCAGTTTTCTTACAACCAGACCTTTCTCTATCAATTAGGAATCTGATACCGTCACTAAACACATTCTATCAATTGTAGCCAATTTTTGAGTGTTTATTTTTTGGTGTCTAATCCGCATATATATATCACCATTGATCCTTATTTTCTTCACTGTATATCTCTTATTGTCAACATATACATGTGTGATTTAGTTTAGAAGATTTTTCAAAGCCAAGAACCTCGATCAGATAGTAAAAAAGGCGTAAGGTTCACAATGGTGTAGAACTAAAATGGGATATACCGGGCTAGGATTTGAGTTACAGGAACATGGGCCAAACCAACCACCCAAGAATGGAATCATCGAGCGAAAATACTTGACAACCTCCTGGAAGCAGCTTTTCTTGCCACCAGACCTTTCTCTATCAAATAGGAATCTGATGCCCTCACTAAACACATTTCTTAAATTGTAGCCATTTTTGAGTGTTTATTTTTCTGTGTCGAATCCGCATATATATCACCACTGCTCTTGATTTTCTTGAGTGTTTATCTCTTAAATGTCAATGTATACACTTGTGATTTAGTTTACGAAGATTTTTCAATGCCGAGAACCTAGATCAGAGAGTAAAAAAGGCGTAAGGTTCATGATGGTGTAACACTAAAATAGGATATACGGGGCAAGGATTCGAGTTAAAGGAACAAAAGCCAAACCAACCACCAAAGAATGGAATCGTTGAGAGAAAACACTTGACAACCTCCTGGAAGCAGCTTTTCTTGCCACCAGACCTTTCTCCATCAATTAGGAATCTGATGCCATGACAAAACACATTCCTTAAATTGTAGTCATTTTTTTAGTGTTTATTTTTTGGTGTCTAATCCGCATATATATCGCCGTTGCTCATGATTTTCTTGACTGTATATCTCCTAAATGTCAACATATACATGTGTGATTTAGTTTACGAAGCCTTTTCAATGCCGAGAACCTCGATCAGAGAGTAAAAAAGGCGTGAGGTTCATAATGGTGTAAATGTAAATGGGATATACCGGGCTAGGATTCGAGTTACAGGAACAAGGGCTAAACCAACCAACCAAGAATGGAAACGTGAGTGAAAACACTTGACAACCTCCTGGAAGCAGCTTTTCTGCCCACCAGACCTTTTTCCATCAATTAGAAATCTGATGCCGTCACTAAACACATTCCATAAATTATAGCCATTTTTTAAGTGTTTATTTTTTGGTGTCTAATCCGCGTATATATCACCATTGGTCTTGATTTTCTTGATTGTATATCTCTTAAATGTCAACATATACACGTGTGATTTAGTTTACGAAGATTTCTCAATGCCGAGAACCACGATCAGAGAGTAAAAAAGGGGTAACGTTCAAAATGGTGTAAAACTAAAATGGGATATACCGGGCTAGGATTCGAGTTACAGGAACAAGGGCCTATCCAACCACCCAAGAATGTAATCGTCGTGCGAAAACACTTGACAACCTCGTGGAAGCAGCTTTTCTTCCCACCAGACCTTTCTCCCTCAATTTGGAATCTGATCCCGTCACTAAACACATACCTTTAATTGTAGAAATGTTTTGAGTGTTTATTTTTTGGTGTCAAATCCGCATATATTTCATCATTGCTCTTGATTTTCTTGACTGTATATCTCTTAAATGTCAACATATACACGTGTGATTTTGTTTACGAAGATTTTTCAAGCCGAGAACCTCGATCAGAGATTAAAAATGGCGTAAGTTTCATAATGGTGTAAAACTTAAAAAGGATATATCGGGCTAGGATTCGAGTTACAGGAACAATGGCCAAACCAACCACCCAAGAATGGAATCGTTGAGCGAAAATACTTGACAACGTCCTGGAAGCAGCTTTTCTAGCCACCAGACCTTTCTCCATCAATTAGAAACAGATGTCGTTACTAAACACATTCCTTAAATTATAGCCATTTTTTGAGTGTTTATTTTTTGGTGTCTAATCCGCATATATATCACCATTGCACTTGATTTTCTTGACTATATATCTCTTAAATCTCAACAAATACACGTGTGATTTAGTTTACGAAGATTTTTCAATGCCGAGAACCACGATCAGAGACTAAAAAAGGCGTGAGCTTCACAATGGTGTAAAACTAAAATGGGATATACCGGGCAATGATTCGAGTTACAGGAACAAGGGCCAAATCAACCACCCAAAAATGGAATCGTCGAGTGAAAACACTTGACAACCTCCTAGAAGCAGCTTTTCTTACCACCAGACCTTTCTCCGTCAATTAGGAATCTGATGCCGTCACTAAACACATTCCTTAAATGGTAGCCATTTTTTGAGAGTTTATTTTTTGGTGTCTAATCCGCATATATATCACCATTGCTTCTGATTTTCGTGACTGTATATCTCTTAAATGTCAACATATACACGTGTGATTTAGTTTACGTACATTTTTCAATGCCGAGAACCTCGATCAGAGGGTAAAAAAGGCGTAAGGTTCACAATGGTGTAAAACTAAAATGGGATAACCCGGGCTAGGATTCGAGTTACAGGAACAAGGGCCAAACAAACCGACCAAGAATGGAATCGTCGAGCGAAAACACTTGACAACCTCCTGCAAGAAGCTTTTCTTGCCACCAGACCTTTCTCCATCAATTAGGAATCTGATGCAGTTACTAAACACATTCCTTAAATTGTAGCCATTTTTTGAGTGTTTATTTTTTGGTGTCTAATCTGCATATATATCACCATTGCTCTTGATTTTCTTGACTGTATATCTCTTAAATGTCAACATATACACTCGTGATTTAGTTTACAAAGATTTTCAAATGCCGAGAAACTCGATCAGAGAGTCAAAAAGGGATATACCGGGCTTGGATTTGAGTTACAATGGTGTAAAACTAAAATGGGATATACCGGGCTTGGATTTGAGTTACAGGAACAAGGGCCAAACCAACCACCCAATGGAATAGTCGAGCGAAAACACTTGACAACCTCCTGGAAGCAGTTTTCTTGCAACCAGACCTTTCTCCGTCAATTAGGAATATGATACCGTCACTAAACACATTCTATCAATTGTAGCCATTTTTTGAGTGTTTATTTTTTGGTGTCTAATCCGCATATATATATCACCATTAATCCTGATTTTCTTCACTGTATATCTCTTATATGTCAACATATACATGTGTGATTTAGTTTAGAAGATTTTTCAAAGCCGAGAACCTCGATCAGAGAGTAAAAAAGGCGTATGGTTCACAATGGTGTAGAACTAAAATGGGATATACCGGGCTAGGATTCGAGTTACAGGAACATGGGCCAAACCAACCACCCAAGAATGGAATCGTCGAGCGAAAATACTTGACAACCTCCTGGAAGCAGCTTTTCTTGCCACCAGACCTTTCTCTATCAAATAGGAATCTGATGCCCTCACTAAACACATTGTTAAATTGTAGCCATTTTTTAGTGTTTATTTTTCTGTGTCTAATCCACATATGTATCACCACTGCTCTTGATTTTCTTGAGTGTTTATCTCTTAAATGTCAACGTATACACATGTGATTTAGTTTACGAAGATTTTTCAATGCCGAGAACCTCGACCAGAGAGTAAAAAAGGCGTAAGGTTCACAATGGTGTAACACTAAAATGGGATATAAGGGGCTAGGATTCGAGTTAAAGGAATAAAAGTCAAACCAACCACCAAAGAATGGAATCGTTGAGAGAAAACACTTGACAACCTCCTGGAAGCAGCTTTTCTTGCCACCAGACCTTTCTCCATCAATTAGGAATCAGATGCCATGACAAAACACATTTCTTAAATTGTAGTCATTTTTTTAGTGTTTATTTTTTGGTGTCTAATCCGCATATATATCGCCATTGCTCTTGATTTTCTTGACTGTATATCTCTTAAATGTCAACATATACATGTGTGATTTAGTTTACGAAGCCTTTTCAATGCCGAGAACCTCGATCAGAGAGTAAAAAAGGCGTGAGGTTCAAAATGGTGTAAAAGTAAATGGGATATACCGGGCTAGGAATTGAGTTACAGGAACAAGGGCCAAACCAACCAACCAAGAATGGAAACGTCGAGCGAAAACACTTGACAACCTCCTGGAAGCAGCTTTTCTGGCCACCGGACCTTTTTTCCATCAATTAGAAATCTGATGCCGTCACTAAACACATTCCATAAATTGTATCCAATTTTTGGTTTTTTATTTTTTGGTGTCTAATCCGCATATATATCGCCATTGCTCTTGATTTTCTTAACTGTATATCTCTTAAATGTCAACATATACACGCGTGATTTAGTTTACGAAGATTTTTGAATGCCGAGAACCTCGATCAGAGAGTAAAAAGGCGTAAGGTTCACAATGGTGTAAAACTAAAATGGGATATACCGGGCTAGGATTCGAGTTACAGGAACGAGGGCCTAACCAACCTCCCAAGAATGTAATCGTCGAGCGAAAACACTTGACAACCTCCTGGAAGCAGCTTTTCTTGCCACCAGAACTTTCTCCATCAATTTGGAATCTGATGCCATCACTAAACACATTCCTTAAATTGTAGCCATTTTTTGAGTGTTTATTTTTTGGTGTCTAATCCGCGTATATATCACCATTGGTCTTGATTTTCTTGATTGTATATCTCTTAAATGTCAACATATACACATGTGATTTAGTTTACGAAGATTTTTCAAGCCGAGAACCTAGATCAGAGATTAAAAATGGCGTAACTTTCATAATGGTGTAAAACTAAAAAGGGATATACCGGGCTAGGATTCGAGTTACAGGAACAAGGGCCAAACCAACCACCCAAGAATGGAATCGTCGAGCGAAAACACATGACAACGTCCTGGAAGCAGCTTTTCTCGCCACCAGACCTTTCTCCATCAATTAGGAACTGATGCCGTCACTAAACACATTCCTTAAATTATAGCCATTTTTTTAGTGTTTATTTTTTGGTGCCTAATCCGCATATATATCACCATTGCTCTTGATTTTCTTGACTATATATCTCTTAAATGTCAACAAATACACGGGTGATATAGTTTACGAAGATTTTTCAATGCCGAGAACCACGATCAGAGACTAAAAAAGGCGTGAGCTTCACAATGGTGTAAAACTAAAATGGGATATACCGGGCAATGATTCGAGTTAGGGAACAAGGGCCAAACCAACCACCCAAAAATGGAATCGTCGAGTGAAAACACTTGACAACCTCCTAGAAGCAGCTTTTCTTACCACCAGACCTTTCTCCGTCAATTAGGAATCTGATGTCGTCACTAAACACATTCCTTAAATTGTAGCCATTTTTTTGAGTGTTTATGTTTTGGTGTGTAATCCGCATATATATCACCATTGCTCCTGATTTTCGTGACTGTATATCTGTTAAATGTCAACATATACACGTGTAATTTAGTTTACGTAGATTTTTCAATACCGAGAACCTCGATCAGAGAGTAAAAAAGGCGTAAGGTTCACAATGGTGTAAAACTAAAATGAGATAACCCGGGCTAGGATTCGAGTTACAGGAACAAGGGCCAAACAAACCGACCAAGAATGGAATCGTCGAGCGAAAACACTTGACAACCTCCTGCAAGCAGCTTTTCTTGCAACCAAACCTTTCTCCATCAATTAGGAATCTGATGCAGTCACTAAACACATTCCTTAAATTGTAGCCATTTTTTGAGTGTTTATTTTTTGGTCTCTAATCCGCATATATATCACCATTGCTCTTGATTTTCTTGACTGTATATCTCTTAAATGTCAACATATACACGTGTGATTTAGTTTACGAAGATTTTTCAATGTCGAGAAACTCGATCAGAGAGTCAAAAATGAGTAAGTTTCAAAATGGTGTAAAACTAAAATGGGATATATTGGGCTTGGATTCGAGTTACAGGAACAAGGGCCAAACAACCACCCAAGAATGGAATCGTCGAGCGAAAACACTTGACAACGTCCTGGAAGCAGCTTTTCTCGCCACCAAAGCTTTCTCCATCAATTAGGAACTGATGCCGTCACTAAACACATTCCTTAAATTGTAGCCATTTTTTGAGTGTTTATTTTTTGGTGTCTAATCCGCATATATATCACCATTGCTCTTGATTTTCTTGACTGTATATCTCTTAAATGTCAACATATACACATGTGATTTAGTTTACGAAGATTTTTCAATGCCGAGAACTTCGATTAGAGAGTAAAAAAGGCGTATGGTTCACAATGGTGTAAAACTAAAATGGGATATACCGGGCTAGGATTCGGGTTAAAGGAACAAGGGCCAAACCAACCACCCGAGAAAGGAATCGTCGAGCGAAAACACTTGACAACCTCCTGCAAGCAGCTTTTCTTGCCACCAGACCTTTCTCCATCAATTAGGAATCTGATGCAGTCACTAAACACATTCCTTAAATTGTAGCCATTTTTTGAGTGTTAATTTTTTGGTATCTAATCGGCATATATATCACCATTGCTCTTGATTTTCTTAACTGTATATCTCTTAAATGTCAACATATACACGTGAGATTTAGTTTACGAAGATTTTCCAATGCCGAGAAACTCGATCAGAGAGTCAAAAATGCGTAAAGTTCACAATGGTGTAAAACTAAAATGGGATATACCGGGCTAGGATTCGAGTTACCAGACCTTTCTCTATCAAATAGGAATCTGATGCCCTCACTAAACACATTT